>CM077672.1:179517536-180717536 GCA_039707655.1 Elymus sibiricus
TATTTCCTTGTTCATGTTAAAGGTTTATTATTCATGCTAGAATTGTATTGACCGGAAACTTAAATACATGTGTGAATACATAAACAAATACCGTGTCCCTAGTGAGCCTCTACTAGACTAGCTCGTTGATCAAAGATGGTTAAGGTTTCCTAACCATAGACATGAGTTGTCATTTGATAACGGGATCACATCATTAGGAGAATGATGTGATGGACAAGACTCATCCGTTAGCTTAGCATATGATCGTTCTGTTTATTGCTACTGCTTTCTTGAATGTCAAATACATGTTCCTCAGACCATGAGATCATGCAACTCCCGGATACCGGAGGAATACCTTGTGTGCTATCAAACGTCACAACGTAACTGGGTTATCATAAAGATGCTCTACAGGTATCTCCGAAGGTGTCCGTTGAGTTGGCATGGATCGAGACTGGGATTTGTCACTCCGTGTTTCGGAGAGGTATCTCTGGGCCCTCTCGGTAATGCACATCATAAGAAGCTTGCAAGCAAAGTGACTAAGGAGTTAGTTACGGGATGATGTATTACGGAACGAGTAAAGAGACTTGCCGGTAACGAGATTGAACTAGGTATGGAGATACTGACGATCGAATCTCGGGCAAGTAACATACCGACGGACAAAGGGAATTACGTATGTTGTCATTGCGGTTCGACCGATAAGATCTTCGTGGAATATGTAGGAACCAATATGAGCATCCAGGTTCCGCTATTGGTTATTGACCGGAGAGGCGTCTCAGTCGTGTCTACATCATTCCCGAACCCGTAGGGTCCGCACGCTTAACGTTCGTTGACGATATAGTGTTATATGAGTTATGTGAATTGGTAACCGAATATTGTTCGGAGTCCCGGATGAGATCCCGGACGTCACGAGGAGTCTCGGAATGGTCGAGAGGTAAAGATTTATATATGGGAAGTCATATTTTGGGTTCCGGAAAAAGGTGCAGTTTTTTTCGGTATTGTACCGGGAAGCTTCCAGAAAGTTCCGGAGGATTCCGGAGGGGTCCGGAAGTCCACAAGTGGTTCCACCACGTACCAAGGGCTGGCATGGGCTAAGGGGAGGTGCCCTGGCCTTATTGGGCCAGGCGCACCAAGTCATCAAAAGCCCACGCAGCCAGGGAAGGAAAAACGGAGAGTCCTAGTAGGAATAGGATTGGACTTTGGAGTCCAAGTCCACGTGTGTACTTTTCACGGTTACTGTTCACGTGGCACTATTCCTTCTACTCCAAGCCCCTACACATATATAAATAGAGGAGAGGGGGCGCCCCAAAGGAGACACAACATTGTCTTAGCCGTGTGCGGCGCCCCCCTCCACAGTTCCGTCCCTCGGTCATATTTTCGCAGTGCTTGGGCGAAGCCCTGCGGAGACAGTATCACCATCACCGTCACCACGCCGTCGTGCTGCCGGAACTCATCCACTACCTCGCCGTCTTGCTGGATCAAGAAGTCGAGGACGTCACCGAGCTGAACATGTGCTGAACGCGGAGGTGTTGTACGTTCGGTACTCGGTCGATTGGATCGTGAAGTTGTTCGACGACATCAACCGCGTTGTTCTAACGCTTCCGCTTACGGTCTACGAGGGTACGTAGACACACTCCCCCTCTCGTAGCTATGCATCTCCATGGATAGATCTTGCATGTGCGTAGAATTTTTTTTGTTTTCCATGCAACGTTCCCCAACAGTGGTATCAGAGCCAGGTCTATGCGTAGATGATATGCACGAGTAGAACACAAAAAGTTGTGGGCGGTGATCGTCATACTGCTTACCACCAACGTCTTATTTTGATTCGGCGGTATTATAAGATGAAGCGGCCCGGACCAACCTTACATGTCCACGTACATGAGACTGGTTCCACCGACAGACATGCAACTTGTTTTGCATAAAGGTGGCTGGCGGGTGTCTGTTTCTCCTACTTTAGTTGAATCGAATTTTACTGCGGCCGGTCCTTGTTGAAGGTTAAAACAGCAAACTTGATAAATCGCCGTTGTGGTTTTGTGCCGTAGGTAAGAACGGTTCTTGCTAGAAGCCCGTAGCAGCCACGTAAAACTTGCAACAACAAAGTAGAGGACGTCTAACTTGTTTTTGCAGGGTATGCTGTGATGTGATATGGTCAAGACATGATGTGATATACGTTGTTATATGAGATGATCATGTTTTGTAATTTATCGGCAACCGGCAGGAGCCTTATGGTTGTCTCTTTATTGTATGAAATGCAAGCGCCATGTAATTGCTTTACTTTATCGCTATACGTTCGCAATAGTTGTAGAAGCAATAGTTGGCGAGACGACCACGACGCAACGATGGAGATCAAGGTGTCGAGCCGGTGACGATGGAGATCATGACGATGCTTTAGAGATGGAGATCAAAAGCACAAGATGATGGCCATATCATGTCACATATTTTGATTGCATGTGATGTTTATCCTTTATGCATCTTATTTTGCTTAGAACGACGGTAGCATTATAAGATGATCCCTTCACTAAATTTCAAGATAAAAGTGTTCTCCCCGAGTATGCACCGTTGCTAAAGTTTGTCGTTTCGAAGCACCTCGTGATGATCGGGTGTGATAGATTCTACGTTCACATACAACGGGTGTAAGCCAGTTTTACACAAGCAGAATACTTGGGTTAAACTTGACGAGCCTAGCATGTATAGACATGGTCTCGGAACACTGGAGACCAAAAGGTCGAACATGAGTCATATAGTAGATATGATCAACATGGAGATGTTCACCATTTATGACTATCCCATCTCACGTGATGATCGGACATGGGCAAGTTGATTTGGATCATGTATAACTTAGTTAACTTGAGGGATGTTAATTTAAGTGCGAGTTCATTAGTAATTTGATTAATTGAACTTAATTTATCATGAACTTAGTCTTGATGGTTTCTTTGCATATCTATGTTGTAGATTAATGGCCCGTGCTACTGTTCCGTTGAATTTTAATGCGTTCCTAGAGAAAGCTAAGTTGAAAGATGATGGTAGCAACTACACGGACTGGGTCCGTAACTTGAGGATTATCCTCATTGCTGCACAGAAGAATTATGTCCTTGATGCACCGCTAGGTGATGGACCTGCTGCAGGAGCTGCTGCAGACGTTGTGAACGCCTGGCAGGCTCGATCTGATGACTACTCGATAGTTCAGTGTGCCATGCTCTACGGCTTAGAACCGGGACTGCAAAAGCGTTTTGAACGCCACGGAGCATATGAGATGTTCCAAGAGCTGAAATTGATATTTCAAGCTAATGCCCGGGTTGAGAGATATGAAGTCTCCAACAAGTTCTTTAGCTGTAAGATGGAGGAGAATAGTTCTGTCAGTGAACACATACTCAGAATGTCTGGGTACCACAACCACTTGACTCAGCTGGGAATTGATCTTCCGGTTGAGAGTGTTATTGACAGAGTTCTTCAGTCACTGCCACCAAGCTATAAAGGCTTCGTGATGAACTATAATATGCAAGGGATGGAGAAGACAATTCCCGAGCTCTTCGCGATGCTGAAATCAGCAGAGGTAGAAATCAAGAAGGAGCATCAAGTGTTGATGGTTAACAAAACCACTAGTTTCAAGAAAAAGGGCAAGGGAAAGAAGGGGAACTTCAAGAAGAACGGCAAGCAAGTTGCCGCTCCCATGAAGAAACCCAAAGCTGGACCCAGGCCTGAAACAGAGTGATTCTACTGCAAAGGGACTGGTCACTGGAAGCGGAACTGCCCCAAGTATTTGGCGGATAAGAAGGATGGCAAAGTGAGCAAAGGTATATTTGATATACATGTTATTGATGTGTTCCTCACTAATGCTCGCAGTAGCGCCTGGGTATTTGATACTGGTTCGGTTGCTCATATTTGTAACTCGAAACAGGAGCTACGGAATAAGCGAAGATTGGCTAAGGACGAGGTGACGATGCGCGTCGGGAATGGTTCCAAGGTTGATGTGATCGCCGTCGGCACGCTACCTCTACATCTACCTTCGGGATTTGTTTTAGACCTCAATAATTGTTATTTGGTGCCAGCGTTGAGCATGAACATTATATCTGGATCTTGTTTATTGCGAGACGGTTATTCATTTAAGTCAGAGAATAATGGTTGTTCTATTTATATGAGTAACATCTTTTATGGTCACGCGCCTTTTGTGAATGGTCTATTCTTGTTGAATCTCGATCGTAGTGATACACATATTCATAATATTGATGCCAAAAGATGCAAAGTTGATAATGATAGTGCAACATACTTGTGGCACTGCCGTTTAGGTCATATTGGTGTAAAGCGCATGAAGAAACTCCATGCGGATGGACTTTTGGAATCTCTTGATTATGAATCATTTGATACTTGCGAACCATGCCTCATGGGCAAGATGACTAAAACTCCGTTCTCCGGAACAATGGAGCGAGCTACTGATTTGTTGGAAATAATACATACCGATGTATGCGGTCCGATGAATGTTGAAGCACGCGGCGGGTATCGTTATTTTCTAACCTTCACAGATGATTTGAGTAGATATGGGTATATCTACTTGATGAAACACAAGTCTGAAACATTTGAAAAGTTCAAAGAATTTCAGAGTGAAGTAGAGAATCATCGTAACAAGAAAATAAAGTTTCTACGATCTGATCGCGGAGGCGAATATTTGAGTTACAAGTTTGGTCTTCATTTAAGAAAATGTGGAATTGTTTCACAACTCACGCCACCTGGAACACCACAGCGTAATGGTGTGTCCGAACGTCGTAACCGTACTTTATTGGATATGGTGCGTTCTATGATGTCTCTTACCGATTTGCCACTATCGTTTTGGGGTTATGCATTAGAGACAGTTGCATTCACGTTAAATAGGGCACCGTCTAAATCCGTTGAGATGACACCGTATGAACTATGGTTTGACAAGAAACCTAAGCTGTCGTTTCTTAAAGTTTGGGGATGCGATGCTTATGTGAAAAAGCTTCAACCTGATAAGCTCGAACCCAAAGTGGAGAAGTGCGTCTTCATAGGATACCCTAAAGAAACAATTGGGTACACCTTCTACCACAGATCCGAAGGCAAGGTCTTTGTTGCCAAGAATGGGTCCTTTCTAGAGAAGGAGTTTCTCTCGAAAAAAGTGAGTGGGAGGAAAGTAGAACTTGATGAGGTAATTGTACCTTCTCTCGAATTGGAAAGTAGCTCATCAGAGAAAACCGTTCCCGTGATGCCTACACCAATAAGAGAGGAAGATAATGATAAAGATCATGAAACTTCAGATCAAGTTACTACTGAACTTCGTAGGTCGACCAGAGTACGTTCCGCACCAGAGTGGTACGGTAATCCTGTTCTGGAAGTTATGTTGTTAGACAACGGCGAACCTACGAACTATGAAGAAGCTATGATAAGCCCGGATTCCGACAAATGGCTTGAGGCCATGAAATCTGAGATAGGATCCATGTATGAGAACAAAGTGTGGACTTTGGTGGACTTGCCCGATGATCGGCAAGCCATTGAGAATAAATGAATTTTTAAGAGGAAGACGGATGCTGATGGTAATATCACTGTCTACAAAGCTCGACTTGTCGCGAATGGTTTTCGACAAGTTCAAGGGGTTGACTACGATGAGACTTTCTCACCCGTAGCGATGCTTAAGTCTGTCCGAATCATGTTAGCAATTGCCGCATTTTATGATTATGAAATCTGGCAAATGGATGTCAAAACTGCATTCCTTAATGGTTCTCTCAAAGAAGAGTTGTATATGATGCAACCAGAAGGTTTTGTCGATCCTAAGGATGCTAACAAAGTGTGCAAGCTCCAGCGATCCATCTATGGACTGCTGCAAGCATCTCGGAGTTGGAATATATGCTTTGATGAGGTGATCAAAGCATATGGTTTTGTACAGACTTACGGTGAAGCCTGTATTTACAAGAAAGTGAGTGGGAGCTCTGTAGCATTTCTAATATTATATGTGGATGACATATTGTTGATTGGAAATGATATAGAATTTCTGGATGGCATAAAGGGATACTTGAATAAGAATTTTTCAATGAAAGACCTCGGTGAAGCTGCTTATATATTGGGCATCAAGATCTATAGGGATAGATCAAGACGCTTGATAGGAATTTCACAAAGTTTTGAAGAAGTTCAAAATGGACCAGTCAAAGAAAGTGTTCTTGCCTGTCTTGCAAGGTGTGAAGTTGAGTCAGACTCAATGCCCGACCACGGCAGAAGATATAGAGAAAATGAAAGTCATTCCCTATGCCTCAGCCATAGGTTCTATTATGTATGCCATGCTGTGTACCAGACCTGATGTGTGCCTTGCCATAAGTTTGGCAGGAAGGTACCAGAGTAATCCAGGAGTGGATCACTGGACAGCGGTCAAGAATATCCTGAAGTACCTAAAAAGGACCAAGGACATGTTTCTCGTTTATGGAGGTGACGAAGAGCTCGTCGTAAAGGGTTACGTCGATGCAAGCTTCGACACTGATCAGGATGACTCTAAGTCACAAACCGGATACATATTTATATTAAATGGTGGAGCTGTCAGTTGGTGCAGTTCCAAGCAGAGCGTCGTGGCGGGATCTACGTGTGAAGCGGAATACATAGCTGCTTCGGAAGCAGCACATGAAGGAGTCTGGATGAAGGAGTTCATATCCGATCTAGGTGTAATACCTAGTGCATCGGGTTCAATGACAATCTTTTGTGACAACACTGGAGCAATTGCCATAGCCAAGGAGCCCCGGTTTCACAAGAAGACCAAACACATCAAGAGACGCTTCAACTCCATTCGTGAATATGTCAAGGATGGAGACATAGAAATTTGCAAAGTACACACGGATCTGAATGTGGCAGACCCGTTGACTAAGCCTCTTCCACGAGCAAAACATGATCAGCACCAAGACTCCATGGGTGTTAGATTCATTACTATGTAATCTAGATTATTGACTCTAGTGCAAGTGGGAGACTGATGGAAATATGCCCTAGAGGCAATAATAAAGTTATTATTATTTTATATTTCCTTGTTCATGATAAAGGTTTATTATTCATGCTAGAATTGTATTGACCGGAAACTTAAATACATGTGTGAATACATAAACAAATACCGTGTCCCTAGTGAGCCTCTACTAGACTAGCTCGTTGATCAAAGATGGTTAAGGTTTCCTAACCATAGACATGAGTTGTCATTTGATAACGGGATCACATCATTAGGAGAATGATGTGATGGACAAGACCCATCCGTTAGCTTAGCATATGATCGTTCTGTTTATTGCTACTGCTTTCTTGAATGTCAAATACATGTTCCTCAGACCATGAGATCATGCAACTCCCGGATACCGGAGGAATACCTTGTGTGCTATTAAACGTCACAACGTAACTGGGTGATCATAAAGATGCTCTACATGTATCTCCGAAGGTGTCCGTTGAGTTGGCATGGATCGAGATTGGGATTTGTCACTCCGTGTTTCGGAGAGGTATCTCTGGGCCCTCTCGGTAATGCACATCATAAGAAGCTTGCAAGCAAAGTGACTAAGGAGTTAGTTACGGGATGATGTATTACGGAACAAGTAAAGAGACTTGCCGGTAACGAGATTGAACTAGGTATGGAGATACTGACGATCGAATCTCGGGCAAGTAACATACTGACGGACAAAGGGAATTACGTATGTTGTCATTGCGGTTCGACCGATAAGATCTTCGTGGAATATGTAGGAACCAATATGAGCATTCATGTTCCGCTATTGGTTCTTGACCGGAGAGGCGTCTCAGTCATGTCCACATCATTCCCGAACCCGTAGGGTCCGCACGCTTAACGTTCGTTGACGATATAGTGTTATATGAGTTATGTGAATTGGTAACCGAATATTGTTCGGAGTCCCGGATGAGATCCCGGACATCACGAGGAGTCTCGGAATGGTCGAGAGGTAAAGATTTATATATGGGAAATCATATTTTGGGTTCCGGAAAAAGGTGCAGTTTTTTTCGGTATTGTACCGGGAAGCTTCCAGAAGGTTCTGGAGGATTCCGGAGGGGTCCGGAAGTCCACAAGTGGTTCCACCACGTCCCAAGGGCTGGCATGGGCTAAGGGGAGGCGCCCTGGCCTTATTGGGCCAGGCGCACCAAGTCCTCAAAAGCCCACGCAGCTAAGGAAGGAAAAAGGGAGAGTCCTAGTAGGAATAGGATTGGACTTTGGAGTCCAAGTCCACGTGTGTACTATTCATGGTTACTGTTCATGTGGCACTATTCCTTCTACTCCAAGCCCCTACACATATATAAATAGAGGAAAGGGGGCGCCCCAAAGGAGACACAACATTGTCTTAGCCGTGTGCGGCGCCCCCCTCCACAGTTCCGTCCCTCGGTCATATTTTCGCAGTGCTTGGGCGAAGCCCTGCGGAGACAGTATCACCATCACCGTCACCACGCCGTCGTGTTGCCGGAACTCATCCACTACCTCGCCGTCTTGCTGGATCAAGAAGTCGAGGACGTCACCGAGCTGAACGTGTGCTGAACGCGGAGGTGCCGTACGTTCGGTACTCGGTCGGTTGGATCGTGAAGTTGTTCGACGACATCAACCGCGTTGTTCTAACGCTTCCGCTTACGGTCTACGAGGGTACGTAGACACACTCCCCCTCTCGTAGCTATGCATCTCCATGGATAGATCTTGCGTGTGCGTAGAAAAAATGTTGTTTTCCATGCAACGTTCCCCAACACACTCTCTTCGGTATAGTCGCACACAAGCGGCCGCAGAGTTGCACACTCTTGTCTACATAGTCGCACACACACATCCATGGGGGGTGCACACACGTGGCCATAGAGGTGCACACTCTCGTCGGCACAGTAGCTCATGCACGGCTGTGGGAGTTTCACACCCACGACGGTATAGTCGCACAATCACGGTTGTCGGAGTTGCGCACGCGCAGCATCATAGTCGCACACGCACAGTCGGAGAGTTGCACAGTATCGTTGGCATAGTTGGTCGGGGCAACAGACAAAGTTGCACATCGGCTGCTAGTCAGTTCGGTCGGGACAACACTCATAGTTGCACATCGATTGCTAGGAAGTTGGCACGGACATCAAGCGAAGTTGCACATCACGCAAGCAGGGTAGTTGGCACAGGGACGCCAACAGTGAAAAATGCATATCCACGGGGTAGGGAAAATCTGCACGTCCACTGCTAGGCAGTTGTTCGAGGCAGCAAACAAAGTTGCACATCCCACTGACAGGGTACCTGAGGCAGGGTGTAAATAGTGAAAACTACACATCCATGGGATAGGGAAAGTTGCATATTACTGTTAGTCATTTGGCCGGGGGTAGTAGACGAAGTTGCACATCTTGTCTCGCTAGTAGGTTAGTTGGGGTGGGGGTGCCAACATTGAAAACAACACATTCACGGGCAGGGGTAAAGTTGCACATCGACTACTAGGCAGTTGGCCGGGGTAGCAAACGAAATTGCACATCTCACTGTTAGGGGGTAGTTGGGGGCGGAGATACCATCAGTAAAAACTGCACGTCCATAGGTAGGGGGAAAAGTTGCACATCAACGGTCAGGTAGTTGCACATCGACTGCTATACAGTTGCACAAAACGGGGCCTAAATTGCACATTTTTTTTTGTCCAAACATAGCCATGAGGGATCTAGTTTTGAAAAGCACATCGCGAGGATTCTTATGGTGAAAGCGGATCTTAATTTCAATTTTAGGTTCAAAAGTAATGTTTTTTCTTGAAAAATAAAAATCCAAATTAAATGCGTTCACACATGTTCGCATTAGTGAAAACTGCACGTCCATGAGTAGGAAGAAAGTTGCACATCGACAGTCAGTTAGTTGCACATCGACTGCTAGACAGTTGCACAAAACGGGGCGTAAGTTGTACACACAAAAATTCGTCGAAACATACTCATGCGGGATCTAGTTTCGAAGAGCACGTCGCGAGGTTTCCGACGGTGAAAACGGATCTTAATTTTGATGTTCGGTTCAAAAGTTATGGCTTTTTAAAAATTCTAAAATCCAAATAAAATGCGTTCACACTTGTTCACGTGGTACATTTTTCTCTTTTTACTGTTCACATGATACGTTTTGTAATATGGATTAGTGTTTTCCTAATATGGATTAGGGGAAACAAAAACTTTCCATATATGGCCGGCCACTCCGGATGTCTAACGAGCCAACGGCCATTCGCTAGACGCGTCCCTTACGAATCTGCCAGCCGGCATGCAGGACGTTTCGTGGCATCTCACCATTAGGAGATCAATGGATCCGATATTGGCGGAACTAAATTTTGTTACGGCAGTCGCCGACTCGCCGGCAATTGCAGCCGATTTGGATTGGAAGCATGGATGCATGTCGCAAGGTATTCATCTGGCAAACAAAATCGTCTATTCTCTTTCTGATTTGTTTCTTATCTAATATGAATTCATCGTTGATCTACAGCATGGCAAGCATCCACCTATGATGGACTGCCTTTGCACGCATCGACCTGGTGCAGTTCTTGCATGAGTGTCGCAGCGTGATTACAAAGGTCCAGATGTGATGATAAGGAGCAACGAGCAAGGCGGCCGCAAGCCGACCAAGTGCACAGTCACAGGAAGACCATCGTCGCACATTAATTTCTTCTCAGACTGTATGCCGGCGTCATGGCGTCACCACCGTGGAGCCGTCGCCGATGACGGCACGGCTGGCCGGCCGCTCCTAATTGATTGGTGGCTTCCTACGATGATGTATGGAACTATTATAATAGACGTACCGCAGCTCAACCAGCCGCCGTCGACATGCGCTCTCCACCCCCGCCGCCGCCGCCGTTGAAGAGCTCAACACTGCCAGCTACATCGACTCTATGATCTTGAACGTGTCCAACCCAGCTATCATCCCGTCTAGCACTACCTGAATCCCAATCCAGTTCTTAAGTTACAGATCAGTATACGTGCATGCATGAGAATGCATCATCACGAGTCCAAGAAGCAATGTGTTAAAGTTCTGTCCCCACATTGTCTTTTCTAGCTCAGTGATGTTCTAGCTAGTAGTTACAGTTGCTTGAAGATGTAGTATCATGGCAGATTTTTCATTTTTGCAATCTTGTACTTGTACGTGAAAACAGAATAGAACAAACACATGCATACTCTAGTATATTTGATCAGTATCAAGACGTACTTATTTCTTTTTATTGATATACTCCTCTTAGTATATATTTATTTTGTAGGAAGATACTCTTTATTTTGGAAAATATACTCCTTATTTGGACATACTCCATACTTCATACTCCTTTTTAGAGATACTCCATACTACATACTCAGTACTACATTGTACATATACTCCATACTACATACTCTACAAAGTACATATTCCTATAGAATAGTGGTATATTATATACTCCATTCTACAATACATATTCCTATAGAATAGTAGTATATTATATACTCCATTCTTTCATTGAAATAATAGTATATTATATACTCCATACTCTGATTAGAAGTGTGCACATTTGGACACTCATTTTTTAAGTACGTACTCCTAGCTAAGAATATACATGTACTCCATACTACCACAAATCTTTCTTTTTTTGCGAAAATAAGTCATTCTTGTCTAGTTAAGAAACGAAATGGACATATGTTTATTCATAAAAAAATGGACAAAGGTTTTCTTTGGCAGAGGCAAAATAAGTACTTAAGAGTGCTAATGCACAACCATACTACTACCCTCCTGCGTCAATTTTGTACATATTATATGGAAGTGTACGCGTAAATTTGAGCAACCCAGGAGGCTACATGTATTTAAATAATATATTCAATCCACCCACGTGCACATACTACATACATTTGTATGTACTGAAAAGGCACCACAATGTACGTTGATTATCCATTCACAATGCACATACTCCATACTATTTTTCTTAATTAAAAAAAATAACGTACTTCATGTAGAAGAGTTTCTTCAATCCAACTTGAAAAACCACAGTGTGAAGTTCACGTGCATGTACTCATCAAAAGTTGTTCCATGTAGGCATGAAATAAAGAGGTAGTTGAACTAATGCGAGGGATGCATTGGCAGTCGTGGGAGAAGATGTCCGTCTCCAAGTTCAGAGGCGGCATGGGTTTCCGGGACTTGCAATTATTCAACGATGCCATGCTGGCTAAACAGGCGTGGAGGTTGTTGATCAAGCCTGATAGCTTGTGTGCGAAAGTCCTAAAGGGACGCTATTACCCGGATGGGGACGTGTTGCAGGCCGGCTGCCCTGCGAGCTCATCGGCAACGTGGAAAGCTATATGCGTTGGCCGGGATGCCCTTAAAAAGGGAATGGTTCGAAGAATTGGGAATGGTAGGACTACTGAGATTTGGCATGACAATTGGATATCGGGTACTGTCTCCTTAAAACCGATTACACGGTTATCCAAGGCTCCGGTTCAAATTATGGCTGATCTGTTAGAGGAAGAAACGGGTGACTGGAATGTTAACCTAGTTCAACAATTGTTCATTGCACGGGATGCAAATGCTATCCTAAGCATGCCTCAGCCAAGAACCAATGTTGAAGATTTTTGGGCATGGGAGGCTGAGAAGAATGGAGTGTTCTCTAAGTCTGCTTATAGACTACTGATGGATCACAAGCTTGCTCAGTTAAATGAGCCAAATACTTCCCAGTACGGGGAGGCGAGTTGGAAGGCACTGTGGAGACTACGGGTTCAGCCTAAAATTCGAGTCTTTTGGTGGAGGGCAATGGCGGAGCTTCATCGGAGACATGTGGGAGAATCCGGCCATTGCCCTATGTGTGGCAATTCAGAAGAAACATTATTTCACGCACTGACAAAATGTGATCATGCAGTGCGTTTTTGGAATGAAGCTAAAAATTTCTTCAATGTGAAGCTGCCTCGGCTACATCCCATGACATGGAAGCAAGACCTACTGGACTCTGCTTTCCTGAAGAAGGACCAGGCTGCGGTTATTATTTCAGTGATGTGGGCAATCTGGAGCAATAGAAACAAGTATACGCATGGCGAAGTTCAGTACCAGCCGCTTAAATCAATGGAGTTGATACATGAGTTGATCACTTCACTTGATATCCCACGGGAAGAGCCAGCTGGACAGGATGTGACTAAGCAGCGCTGGAAGGCACCGCTGCAGGGCTGGGTTAAACTCAACTGTGATGGTGCGACTAACCAGGCGACGAGAGATGCGGGGTCTGGAGTGGTGGCTCGGGATGATCGGGGGTCCTTCTTATTTGCGAGTTGCTCTAAATACCCAGCGAAGGAGGACCCTTTCATTGCCGAAATCCTAGCCTGCCGGGATGCAGTGAAACTAGCTATGGATAGATCATTATCCCATGTGATCGTGGAAACAGATTGTCAGTCCATTTACACTATGTGGACTCAAGGAGATGACAGGTCTGTAGGAGGCCAAGTTTTTAGAGAGATGCGTTCTTATCTCTCATCCTTTCAGGGATTTGATCTAGTCTTTGTGCATCGCGAGGCCAACTCTGTAGCTCACCAACGTGCTAGGCATTCGCTTTCTTTACACAATTCTTGTACGATGGATGTGATCCCTGAATTCCTGATTGAGCCTGTTCAATCAGAGATGTTCCACTTGAATGAATAAATACGATGGAGTGGTTCTCAAAAAACTAATGCGCGTCATTTGCCGGATTATTATTTAATTAAGAGAACAAAAATGATCGGAGGTGTTATCCCCTCATACGAAACTCCAACTCCCCCTTTATAGCTAGCTCCACCCATGATTAGTTGGCTAGTTACACATACCTTCCCACCTAAAAATTAGGGATTGCTTTATCTAAAAAATATATTATCACCACCTGTTCATTACGGAAGCTCAGTCGATAGCCAAGCGCTCTGCTGGCTCTTACGACGACGTTTGAGGACATGTGGAGGTCAAAGAACTAGGTGGTAACTACCACCGCTTGTAGATAAAATTTGTCATATATATATATATATATATATATATATATATATGCAAAATACATCCTACTACCGGGTGTAGTTACACCCATATCTCATATACTACCATGTATATATAATACTTTATCATTTTTAGTATGTTCATATACTATATCTAAGATACTACAAAACGAGTTATGTGAAAAAATTGCATGTAAGCCCATGTTTTTATCATATTTATGAAATACGTACATATTTGTACGTTAAAAGATGTATGCTCAAAATATGGTACATACTACCTACAAAATAGTATATATATATACTACCCAAACATTTCTTACATACTACATACTACACGTACGTACGCTCCAATATAATACATACTACCTATAACGTACGAAAACAAAGTGTGAGTAACCACCTGATAGTAGGAAAAATTTATCATATATATATATATATCCTACCACCTGGGGGTAGTTACCCCACATGTCTCATATATTACCATGTGGTAGTATATATACTATTTTATCATTATAAGTATGTTCATATACTATATATAAGATACTTGAAAGTGAGTTACATGAAAAAACTTCAAGTTGGCCCATGGTTTTTATTATATTTGTGAAATACGTACATATTTATACGTAAAAAAGGGCATAATCCAAATACGATACATACTATCAAAAAAATAGTATACATACTACCTAAAAATTATTATATACTACATACTACACGTATATACTCTTCGATTTGACAGATACTACATACAACATACAAAATTCAAGTGGTGATAACTACCACCGGTGGTAGATAAAATTTGTCATATATATGTTGTATGTAGTATCTGTCAAATCGAAGAGTATGTACGTGTAGTATGTAGTATATAATAATGTTTAGGTAGTATGTATACTAATTTTTTGGTAATATGTATCGTATTTTGAGTATGCTTTTTTTTACATACAAATATGTACGTATTTCATAAATATAATAAAAACGATGGGCCAACTTGCAATTTTTTCATGTAACTCACTTTCAAGCATCTTATATATAGTATATAAACATAATTACAATGATAAAGTAGTATATATACTACCACATGGTAGTATATGAGACATGTGGGGTAACTACCCCAGGTGGTAGGATGGATTTTTCCTATATATATATATATATATATATATATATATATATATATATATATATAATAATAATATAATAATAATAAAACAAGGTGGTATTCTTGGTTTCGTCCCGCGATTAGATTTTTTTCCCGTTAGTTTTGGTCACGTACGGCGGTCCGTCCGTACGAGCGGCAACATCACCTACGGTAGCTAGATCACGTACGACGGTTGGTTCCGTCCGGACGTTCGTCTAGCAAAAATTCCCCCTCCCCCGCAGACCTGAGTTGGAGTCAAATTCCACACCTCCCCGTCTCTTCCCAACCCCTTCAATAAATATCGATTCGAGAGGCGATGGAGAAGCGGACAAGAAGGCCATGGACGCCCGCCGCTCGTGTTGCCGGGAGCCTCCGCGGGTCCTGTTGCTGCCGTCCCGTGATCCCATCTTGTGGCGCTCCTCGGTTCCACACTGCCGGATCAAAGCCCCCGATGTCGTGCGGTGCTGCGCTCAGCTCACCCAGTTCAATATGAAAAATCGATGATGCGGATAAGTTGTATGGAACTCGGAAACCAAACAAGACGAAGATGTAAAGGAAAGCTAATCCTATGAACCCCTCGATTTACCCTTGATTTCGCCAACCGGAGAACAGAATCGAGATAAATCCGCTCCTGTCGTCCGACCACGTCTCAAGCCACCGCCGGAGATTTTTCTGCTCTGTAGTCCAGCCGACCCCTGTGTCACGGCCGTCGCTGGCGAGCTGGGTCGCAATTCCTATCTATCCCCGGATCTAGGCGGCCTTGCCGCAATGCACACCGACGGGAGCACGCTCATCCCAGCGCGCGGCTTGGGACGGGAGCACGCTCTCCTCTAGGGCATCCCCAACAGTGTCTTTCTTTGTTAATGAGGGCCACTGCTTCTTCTCAGTGTTGTCGATCTGGTTGCTCTGCAAGCCCCTCCTTCAGTGAAGATGCAGAGGGAGACGAGGTCAACGGGGGAGGCAAGATCGTCAGGGAGACGACGCTGCAGCGAAAGGAAGTCGAAGGGCGTAGCTGGGCTGTGAGAGGTCGCCAATGGAGATCAGAGGAGAACCGAAGGGGCGCTCGTGTTTGACCCAGATGTGGGATTGCGCAGGCAACGGAGCTGAGGGCGCAGGCAACAACTGGATATGCTCCTAAAATGACTTAGATGACATACTACCTCTTAAAGAGGCCAGGATAGTTCCTAAGATGCATGTTTGCATAGGTTAAGTCTAGATGTTTAATTGTTTATGCATATCGTTACATCTCGGACGGTACAATGAGTTGCTATAGTAAGCTAAGATGCAAAAGTATGATGATTATCTTCATAGCAAAAATTATTGAGCATATCCAGTATAAACGGAGCCGGCCAACCCTAATTCATGGCAACTGGTATTTGTTCCGCTGCAATGCAAGGGTTAATGGTAAAAAAAGGAAGTGGACAATGCTATCTGATATGCATGAGGATCCTAGAGGCACATGTTTCACGTGCATGCATTAGAATATATATGTCGTATGAACCAACATGTGATTGGATGGTTAGTAGGACAGTGGTATCCCAATCCATCAAGGTTCAAGTCCTAGACTTTACACTGGTGCCCACATTTTTCTGGATTTATTTCAGCCCTCTCGTTGACGTGCATTCAACGGAAGGAGACGTTTCCACCAACCTCGAAGGAGTATGTGGCGACTTTGTCAATTTAAGGATGATGTGCCGGCTCAATCTCTCGCAGGTGCCCATAGGGATAGAGTGTGTGTGCGTGCGTTCATAGGCATCAATGCATGTGTGTAGGTATGATTGTCTGCGTCTGTACTGTGTTAAAAAAGAATATATATGCCTTCGAGTTTGAATCTGACGTCGTGTTCTCCCGTTGCAACGTACGGGCATATTTATTATATATATATATATATATATATATATATATATATATATATAATAAATAAAACTATGTACGCAATTTGCCTACTCTCGGAAGGGAAAAAAAAAAGGAGCGATTCGGCGATCCGCGTCGCCTTATTATGGCGTGATGGTTCCATAAACAGCAAACATCCTACTCGATACTCGATAGCTCTCAGATCCCCCGCCCCCACCCCCACCCCTAGCAACGCGGAGGCGACCTCGCGATGCCGCCGCCGCCGCCGCCGCACCTGAACGGGGCGAAAGTAACGCCGAACCTGGCCATGGACGCCGAGGGCACGCGCCTGCTTAACCTCACCGTCCTGCAGCGCCTCGACCCCGCCGTCGAAGACATCCTCATCACTGCCGCGCACGTCACGCTCTACGACTTCAACATCGACCTCAACCCGTGGGTGAGGGCTCCTCTCTCGTCCGATGCCTTTGCTGCACTCGACCACGATCCGATCCGATCTGATTTTATTTCTGTTTCGTGCAGAGCCGGAAGGATGTGGAGGGATCGCTCTTCGTGGTGAAGAGGTGAGGCAGATTGGGGGAAACGTGTTTTGGGTTTATATGTGGGTTTTGTGCGCGTGTAGCAGCTAATTGTATCAGGATTGTGTTGGATTGCGTGTAGGAACTCACAGCCGAGGTTCCAGTTCATCGTCATGAACAGGCGCAATACGGGTACGTGTATCTTTGATCTAAGTTGGCTGGTTGATCGCTCGTACGTATTTGATTACCGGCGTTGTATATTGCACAAACAGAACGGTCTGTAGTACACTGGGTCCTTCAAATAGGATAGAGATCACGATGGAACATTCTTTTGTGTCAGTGCGTCCTATATCCTGAGATTGACTTGTGTTAAGTAGATTAGATCATTATTGATGTAGTAATGCAGTAGTAGTTACATGAGAATGACTTGGTTATAGTATGTTGGTTGCTTCAAACTAATTTGTGGCGGTCCTGAAAAATTGCATTTTTTTATCATTGATGCTGAGCCACATTGAAAAAACCAATAATTATATTTTTATGACACTGTTTTTATTTAGGCTGATAGTTAACTCTTCAGTGATATGGTTACAAGGGATCTGAGATGATCTCAGAGTTGCCAAAAAAGAAAGAACAGATGATCTTAGAAAGTTTAGGATCTTGCAGTAGCTCTATGGCTGCATACAAGTCTGACGGGGCCTGGAGAAATCTGATAGATATCAAGATAGTATTGATCTAAATTCTTCTTATGTTTTAGATTTAGTATAGTCAAAAGATGTGGACTGTCACATACACGCAAAACAGATGCCCATGTGAACACACTGAACAAGGTTCGTCATTCACGTCTGAGTAGCCGAAATTTTTGGGATTTGGCGTTCTGTTTCTCACTGTAGTAAGATAGGTGTGTTTTCATGATTTGTATTTTACATAAGGTTGTTAGAGTGTAATCATAGCCTGACAACTGCTACGCTTGTGTAGATGCTAAATTTTTCTGTGGTATACAGTAAAATGATTGTCCCATGAAAAGATCGTGTTCTATATTTGACAGATAATCTCGTGGAGGATTTGTTGAGTGATTTTGAATACGAACTCCAGCCTCCATATTTGTTGTATCGGAATGCCACACAGGAAGTAAATGGCATTTGGTTTTATAACCAACAGGAGTGTGAAGCTGTTGCTAGTTTGTTTGGAAGGTAAAGTTTGTCTACCCCCCCTCGGGTCAGTGGCTTATTTTTCCTTTTATAAGTGTGTAGTCAGTGTACCCGATGACCCGACTTCTGATATCTTCGGTACTAATATATTTAGCAGTGTTCAGATTACGTACTCGCACACAATGTATATAGTTTGGCAAACACCAAATATATATTGTAAAAAGAAGTGGTCAAAGTTTTACTTTTTAAGATCATGCAAACATTAAAAAATGACATCTTCAGGAAACCGGAGGAAGAATTGGACTTCGGAAGTTTTGTTTACTCTGTAGCTGAAACTGTTGAATGTTTGAACTTCCTAACTGAGAACTCTCGAATACTCTATTTGCATTTAGGCATTGAACTGCTTAAGTAGTCCTTAGAGTATGGGGTCGTTTCAACTATTTGTTTTTTTTAACACTCGTTTGAACTATTTGTTGTCTTAAGTACACATTCACCAATTTCTAAATCAGTAGTTGCAATAAATGATTCTGTCCTGTCGGCAGGAATTAGTACACAATATAGCTAGGGATTGCTGCTATTCATTTTGCAGTAAGAAATTTTGTTTCAATCCTTCTCGGGCAGGATACTGAATGCTTATGCCAAAGTGCCCCCAAAGCCGAAAGTGTCATCCATAAAAAGGTTCTCTCCTGTACTTTTGAACGTTAAACTTGTTTCATCTCTTGAATTCATTTGTCCAATTTTATCGTATTCGGAGCTTTGTTTTGAGTTCCGTATTAAATGTACTTCTGCTGAATCATTTTGGGTGCGCGACAGTGAGTTTGAGGAATTAGAGGCTGTTCCTACATCCTCTGCCATAGATGGTCCTCTTGAACCTCCTCCATCATCTGCCGCTGTAGTTTCTGATGCCCCTGATGAATCGTTTGCCAGTTATTTCAGTGTAAGTTCTTCTCTCTGAACTTTATCATTGTTTCATTCTAATTTGTTTTTCACATTGTTCATGAGATGATATATATTTGCAATAGTATGGTCATGGTCGGGGGGTTAACTCGGTCCACAACTCATTCCTCATTTATTATTTTTTGTTTGAGAAAATGGTACGAGGTTGGTCATCACCACCTCATCCCTCACAAGCAAAGGCTAGTAAAGAGAGGAATGGTTGATCCTGGAAACTCCCCCTAAATTTCCTTGCTTAAGCTCAATAGTGTATCTTCATTTATCTGGTTTGTGAATTCATTGTCCATTCTGGTTCTCGAGTTATAAATGTATACCAGTGCTATGTTTTTTGCTGGTTACAGTTCTATATATGGTACTTTCACTGTACTGCTATTCATAGTGTCAAAAGCGCCTGTTGAATTCTATCTGGACAAAACTTGCAGGGTGTTGCTAACGTTGGGAATGTACCAACTGCACCAATGACTGGAAGAGCTCACCTACCCGCTGAGTCTGTTGCATCGTCCCACGTACCAATGATCATTTCATCTGCTGCTCCAACACATCAAATGAGTGCTTCATCAGCTCCACCACTGCCCCTCCACACCAATGCACATGCTGGCCGCTCGACAGACCTTGTAACTCCGGCGTTCTTTGTGCCTCCATCATCCTCTTCCACATCTTTGGTCCAACCGGCTTCATCCTTGATGCCTACAGCGCCACCTCTTCATCCAACTTCCACATCCAGCCAGCGTCCACCATATGGTACCCCACTTCTTCAACCCTTTCCACCACCAACTCCTCCTGCATCCCTTACCCCTGCACACAATGATGGACCTATTATGTCGAGGGATAAAGTTAAGGATGCCCTCCAGAGACTTGTTCAGGTATGTTCTGCATTGAAACAAAAACAAGGTTTAATCTTCCTTAATGCTTTTATATGCTTTTAACACTTTCTATTGCCTAACAGAGTGACGAGTTCATCGACTTAATCTGCCGGGAGTTGCTGAATGCTTGCTAGTCCTTGTGAAGTTTCTGTTTGTGACAAACATGAAAGGAGTGCTTCTGTTCTTTGTGAGTTTTGTATGCCCCTCTTAGCCTTTAGCCCTCAAACTACTGTATAGCTTTGTCCTAATGTGTTGATGTAGAGTCCTTCACTCCTTAATAGCAATTGTTGGTAGTATATCGTGGTTTCCCTTGTTTCCAATATCTTTGTTGTCGTACAGTATATTTATGTAATTGAAAACACCGAGATGAAACAGGTTATGTGACAGTGTATTGTACTAAATCAGCGACAATTAATATGGATCGGAGGGAGTACCATATTTTTCGTTTAACAGATAATGTATTTCATATGGTTTATTCTTCGTCTTGCCCCTGGTTTTGCTTATGGGGACTCCAAAGCAAAACAGAGAATGTGGTTTTCTCTATGACATTGCTTGGCACTCAACGCTTATACAACGTCATGCATGGAGGTAACATTTGAAGAACGGTAAGCAGATGGTAGGCTAGTTGGTGCAACAGTGGCAGAAAAAATACCCGGCTACCCGCAAGTGCTCAACAAGTTTCAGTTTCACTTGTACGCGCATCAGGTATGCTACAAACAGTTGGTCTTCATTTGGATGCTAAGAGAGATATTTTCAGGGAATAGATGTCCCGGTTGAAATTTTCTTTGGCAACTAGAAGCCCCGTGGAAAATTGGCACCGTCATTTGGCTCAAAGGGGCAAATACACCGCAAATTGGCACCGTCATCATTTGGCTCAAAGGGGCAAATACACCGCTACATAGAACTGAAGCAGAATCAAAACGTGGTGAACTGAAGCAACAGCATTCCCCATCGTATTTGCTGCCAGTGAGCCCCCTTTGGGCATGTTGTCTTCACGGCCACCACCAGCAGCAGTTCGCTGCCGCCGGCAGCCTCCCTGGTGGCGTGACATATTGGGCAGGACGCAGAACTCCAGTTGTGGTCGCCTATCTAACCAGCTTTACTGCGGGAGGCGACAGGGGATTCTGTCTTGATGTCGTGAGACGTGGATCCTATCCTAAGGAATCACGGGGATCGGGCCGAGAAAACCTAGGACTGATTTTGCACGTGGGCTTTCCACCCAGGGAATGAGGAAGGGATCCCTGGCTATCAAACACGCACTTAGGCCTTGTTTGGTACAAGTGCATTTCCAACCCCAAGGGGTTTGAGGATGGGAGGGATTTGATTAATCCCTCTCGTCCACCCAATCCCCCAATTTCCTTCTAGTCCACAATCCCTCATCACTACAAAAATGTTTGTGCCAGATCCTGGTGGGATCCAACGGAATTGACAAAGTAATTAAGTAATTTGAAGAACAGGACTAGGGTTAGGGTTTGAGTCCAATTGAGGAGGCCATATTCTATTATTGTAACTATAGTGTATCGGGTTCTAACCATTGAGGTAGAAATAACAAGGGAATAATCGGAAAAGATGCCACGCCCCGTTTATATATGCGTACGTTTATCTGAGAGCAACTATCAAAGTAAAAGTAACTGTAGTAAATCTGGAACGGTGACTTTGCCCAAAGCCATCCTAGCCGTCGAGCGAAGCGAGATAGGCCATTTGATAACTGAACTTAATTGACACCTTTAGAACATCCTCAAGTAGCTTCATGTCGAGGCGCACCATGCTTCGGTGGTGGTTCTGAAAAATGCAAGGAATTTGACAAATCGGCGTCTTCCCATTTAGAATCTTACGGAGACAAATTTTGCCACTGTCGGTCGTTGGACTACTTCTTGGTTGTGCCGAGGAATTTGACGACCTTCCAGCACTGCAGACGGGGCCGACTTAAGAGTACCATCCTCATTAACAGTGGGTAAATTTGGGAGATAGTATAGCCCGAAAGCCAAAATGCTTTTAAAGTTGACTGACATGAAAAACTCGGTGAATCTTCACATGCTCTGGAGTTTGTTTTCCCTACCTTCTGAATGATATGAAATGGACCATAGTATATATGTTCCTGCTTCAAAGCACCTCGAAATCCAAATGTTGCGAGCCTTAGGGTGCCATCTTCAGATATACCAGGTCTCCAGCAGCGAATTGTTGGTCTACTATCTTAAGATGAACATATTTCTTCATTCTTGACCATGCTTGTTGCAAATGGAATTTGAGTTGGTCCAGCCTGGTTTGTCTTGTAATCAAAATATCTCTAGAGCCATGCTCTACATGACCCGGTATAGCGAGCTCACTAATTAAGGGAGGTGGAAACCCATAAAAGGCTTGGAAGCGAAAGAGCTTCAGAGATGTATGGTAAGTGGAATTGTACCACAGTTCTGCTAATGGGAGCCATGACACCCACTTTTTAGCTCAGTGTTGGCCATGCACCCGAGGTAAGTTGTTAAGCATTTATTAACACTCCAATTGCCCATCCGTTTGGGGTTGATAGGCCATGTTGTACCCCAGTTCCACTTTCAGAGCCTGGAAAATATCTCTCCACAAGTTAATAGTAAAAATTTGATCCATGTATGAGATAATGAGTAGAGGTGGGCCATGTAGCTTGATTACGTTGTCAATAAAAGCGGTTGCTACAGTTTGAACTGTGTACAGTATGAAGTGGGCATATTTTGTGACACGATCCACTACAACGGAAATTACCTCTTTACCTTGAGAATTAGGCAGTCCTTAGACGAAATCGATCGTAATGTTTTGCCAGGCCATATCAGGAGTAGGTAGGGGATCTAGCAGGCCTGGAGGCAAATAGTGCTCACTCTTAGATCGATGATAGATAGGACAATGTGAAATGAAAACCTCAACATCTTTCTTTAATCCAGGCCAATATAAGTTGTTCTTAACTCTCTGATATGTTGCCCTCACACCAGAGTGTCCTCCAAGTGGGAGAGGAATGCAAGGCAGTAAGTAGTTTAGTTTTAAAATTGTTACTGTTGCCCACTACTAGTATGCCCTTGTGTTTGATAAGGTTGGATGACAGAGTATAATGAGAATTTGAGTATGAGGGTTGCACTAGTAGTTTCTCTAGCAGAGGTTTAAAAGTGTCATCCTACAAGTACCTATTCAGTATGCCCTGAAACCCAAACATGTTGCACTTGAGAAATAGAAAACAATGAGCAGAATTGTCTTGATAAAGCATTATCAACCCTATTGGTGATGCCCTTTTTGTATTGTACTGTGAAATTGAATTCCAAAAGCTTCATCATTAGCTTATGTTGAATGCCCTCGGTTAGTCGCTGGTCTAAATAAATCTAAGACTCTGATGATCTATTTTGATAATGAGTTTCCTTCCTAGGAAATAGTGACACCAACTCTTTAGTGCTTCCATTATTGTTAGGGCTTATTTTTCATAGGTTGAGAGGGCAACATTCCTAGGACACAGAGTTGAACTGTAATAAGAAATTACCCTTGTTGAAGCATGACTGCACCGATGCCTGTTCCAGAAGCATCTGTCTCTAAAACAAATGGTTCAAAGAAATTTGGTGGTGCAAGGACTGGGGCAGATATGAGAGCTTGTTGTAATGTGTGAAAAGCATTATCATGAGCTGTAGACCAATGAAAATCCCCTTTTTCAGCAGTGCATGTAGTGGTTTTTCAAAATTAATGAATCTTCTATAATATCCCACTAATCCCAGAAAGCTCCTGAGCTGAGTAACACTTGAAGGAATTGTCCAATCAACAATGCTTTAATATTTTCAGGATCAGTAGAGACAACAATCCTGGAAATTAGATGACCAAGACATTCCACTTTCTTGACCCAAAGCCATATTTTGATAATTTGGCAAAAAGTCGGTGTTGTTGCAGTAAGTGCAGCACAGTTTGCACGTGTTGGAGGTGTTCTTCTTTTGTTTGGCTGTACACTAGGATGTCATCAAAAAAAGACTAGAATGAACCTCCACGGATAGGGGCTAAAAATGTCATTCACGTGTGCCTGAAATGCGCCAGGGGCGTTTGAAAGACCAAAAGGCATGACCAAAAATTTATAATGGTGAAAGTAGGATCTAATGGTTGTTCTGTGTATGCCAGCCTCTGCGATCCTTATCTGGTGGTAACCTGACGTGAGATCCAATTTAAAAAAATATTGTGCTCCAAATAATTCATCCAGCTAATCCTCAATCACTCGGATCGGTAATTTGTTTTTGATAGTCAGGTCATTGACTTTTCGATAATCAATGCAGAGTTGCCATGTGAAATCTTTTTTCTTCACTAAAATTGCAGGTGAAGCATATGGACTCTGGCTGGGTCTGATAATCTGATTAGCTAATCAGAGTATGCACTTGGCTTTCCATTTCATTCTCCTGGATATGGGGCACTTGATACTTCCCAAATGTATCTACTTTTCCAAACACTTTTGCTCTTGTTTTGGACTCTAATTTGCATGATTTGAATGAAACTAACCCGGACTGACGCTATTTTCAGCAGAACTACCATGGTGTTGTTTTTGTGCAGAAATAAAAGTTCTCGGATTGAGGTGAAAATTTACGGAGAATATTTTCAGAATATATAAAAAATATTGGCGAAGAGATCTATTTGAGGGGGGCCACCCAGGAGCCACAAGCTCAGGGGGGGCGCCCTGTGAGCTTGTGGGCCCCACAGGCCTCCGTTTGCTCTAACTCCAACTCTATAAGTACCGTCTCACGGAGAAAAAAATCAGAGAGAAAGTTTCATCACGTTTTACGATACGGAGCCGCCACCACCTCCTGTTCTTCATCGGGAGGGCTGATCTGGAGTCCGTTCGGGGCTCCGGAGAGGGGGATTCGTCGCCGTCGTCATCATCAACCCTTCTCCATCAACAATTTCATGATGCTCACCACCGGGTGTGAGTAATTCCTTCATAGTCTTGTTGGACGGTGATGGAGTTGGATGAGATTTGTCATGTAATCGAGTCAATTTGTTAGGGCTTGATCCTTAGTATCCACTATGTTCTGAGATTGATGTTGCTATGACTTTGCTATGCTTAATGCTTGTCACTAGGGCCCGAGTGCCATGATTTCAGATCTGAACCCTCTATGTTTTCATGAATATATTTGAGTTCTTGATCCTATCTGCTAGTTATATGCACTTGTTATTATTCTGATCCGTAGACCCCATAGTGACAATTGTTTGGGATACTCTCCGGGGATGACTATAATTCGAGGAGTTCATGTATTCACTATGTGTTAATGCGTGGTTCCGGTTCTCTATTGAAAAGAGGCCTTAATATCCCTTAGTTTCTTATGGACCCCGCTGCCACGAGAGGGTAGGACAAAAGATGTCATGCAAGTTCTTATTATAAGCACGTATGACTATATACGGAATACATGCCTACATTACATTGATGAATTGGAGCTATTGTGTATCACTCTAAGTTGTGACTGTTATATGATGAATGTCATCCAACACAAATATCCATTACTGATCCAATGCCTACGCTTTTCTCATATTGATCTTTGCTAAGTTACTACTGCTGCTGCTGTTACAATCATCACAAATTGCTTCTATTACTATTCTTGTTACTATTGCTACTGTGCTACTAAACACTTTGCTGCAGAGAATTTATATCCCAGGTGTGGTTGAATTGACAACTCAACTGCTAAGCCTCATAAATATTCTTTGGCTCCCCTTGTGTCGAATCAACAAATTTGGATGAAATACTACCCTCGAAGACTGTCGCGATCCCCTATACTTGTGGGTTATCAGCACTCTCTATGGTCGAATATTTGAGTATCTCCACCTTCACGATCGATGGCAGCCAATCACCCCTCTGCTGGTCATCGGCAATGGTGGCAGACGAAGAGGAGGTGGTGGCCTTCGCGAGCTGCAGTTTCCCGGTCTTGTTGCTCATGGCGACCGAGAGCAAGGCGACACTCACAGCGGTTTGGGCGAGGCAGAAGCTAGGGCTCGGCGGCGGTTTCAGTGTGCGTAGCGAGAGGACGACGAAGAGATTTGGGGGCGAATGGTTTCTTTCTCTCTCCCGCCCCGCTTATAAACGAGCTCAATTGGCAACCGTCCCGATAATTCTGCTCGACACGCGACGCGATCTATGAAAGGAAACGACTAATCAGGGCGGGACCCCAAAAGTCATCATAAAAAATTCACCCCAACACTCAATGTCGTCGGTCGCTCAAGCGTCTGTCACACACGGGAATGAGAAGATAACCCTTGCTAACCGGTCAAATTCAATCATTCAATGAGAAATATTGGTGTGACAAATCATTCAAGATTCGTTGTGACATTATCTGCATCCGTTACGCTTCAGTTTCCCTAACCAATGCCACGTCGAAAGCGTGATGAATTCAAGTGGCACAAGCTACATCACTCGGGACAGACCCGCTCTGCAGATGGGTGGTGATAATCCACCTCAACGAGATTGCCAGATTACTCGGCGACACCCTGACAAGCGATGAATTTAGCATCCCCCATAGCACAAGTTGGACTCAAGCAAAGAGCCAAATGCTAAAAATCGTAGTGTGGATCTGATTTCGAAAATTGAACAGAGATCCTCCAGGATAATGACCGGCACCCTTAGCGCGAATAAACCCAAGTATCATCGTTATCATTCGGAATTCATGATACGCCCTCAATTGGGACACCAGCCAACCTCTTTCGAGAGATGATAGAGTATGACATAGCCTTTCTGCATCTTGTTTATAGTTAACCTTTGCATCAATTTTTGCTCTTTTGAGTCTGCTAGGGTCTCTCTACGAGCAACCGGTTCTTCGAGTCTGATTGCCAGTCGCAATCCTTTTCCTTTGAAGGCTCAGTCGGTTTCCTCAGCGAGACCCAGACAGACTTGGGGGCTAATTTTTTTGAGAATCGACTTGGGGGCTAATGACGAGGGAAGACCTACGGGATAGACCCATGACGACATACGACCCAGCTAAAGGCCCATGTTCATAGACGCTACAGTTCAGTTAGCACTGATAAAGAAGGGCCGCAACAAGTCGGGGTGGTGCTACCAGTTAGACATGATTCTTCAGCCAGGCAGGATCCATCAGTCGGACAGGGCTCCTCAGCCAGTATGAAGGCATCAGTCAGGCCAACAACAGGTCAACCGGGGATGTCACGAGAGGCATCTCCCAAGACCGCCACGATGCATTAACTACTTTACTTACTGTAATAACCATATGTAGTAATATTCAGTCATCTATATGCTGTTAACCACATCTATTATACGGACCGTTGCTCCTCCTCTTCGTGGCACACTATATAAGCCGAGGAGGGGCACAAGGTCAGGGATTCACACCATTTATAATCACCCTATACACAAGAGAGAAAGTAGCATGAAGGAAGTAGGGTGTTATCTTCACCGTTGCCGGCTTATGCCCGCGACGTACAGGTTCAGATTCGTCCATTCCCATTCGTAGATGCTCAAGTTTGAGCAACTCCTTATCAATTTCAGGTTGTTCATTTGCCACCCTCTGCCCAGCGAACGGCAGCCAGATAGCATTATACCCAAATAAAAAGAAGAAACTAATGAAAACTCTAAGTTACAGCCGGCCGTCGCACTGTCACCGGAACGTGAGCATCACCAAGAAAGCCAGGAAAGCTGCAGCGCCGACGCCTGAGCAGCAGAGGTCAACGATGCCCTCCCGCCTCTCCTTGCGTTCCTTCCTTTCCCGCTTCCCCTCGGTGAACTCCTCGTAGAGCTGCCTCGATGCTTCCTCCGCTCCACGGCGCTGCCTCGCGCTCGCCATGGCCGCGGCCACCGCGGCCAGCCCGTCCTGCCCGTTCACGGAGCCACCCTCGGCGTCCGCCGCGCACAGGCTTATTTCCCTGATATGCCCATGCCGGTCGTCGCACATAACCGCCGCTTCCAACGCGACGCCGCCGCCGAGCACCACAGTGAACCGCACCACGGAGTCCCCGGTTACCCACCTCCGTTCGATGGACACGGGACGCCGGCTGGAGACGTTCACGGCGGCGCCGGTTGCCGGGTCGATCAGTATCCAGTTCAGCCTCAGATCGCCTGGCGTGACCGGCGACGGCGACGTGAAGCCCTCCTGGACGAGCGCGTCGACGCGGAACGGCGACCCCAGGAACCACGCCGACGAGGTGTCCGTCTCGACGACGCGCGACATGATGCAGACGCCGTTGTGGTGCAGGTCAACGGCCGAGACGAGCCGCGCCGGGAGGGAGCTCGACGCCGCGGGTGACGCGGCCGGGAACGGGAACGCGTCAGCGTAGAGCGCCCGGTAGCCGCCGCAGCTGACGACTTGACGTAGCGACGGCCACATCTGGAGGCAGAGCGCCCGCCAGGCGTCGGGGTTGTTGGCGAGCTCGCGGAGTCCCGCGCTCGCGCACCCAACTGCCGCCAGGGACGCGCCGTCGAGACAGCGGAGCACGATGCCCATGACGTCCGCGGGGAGGTCCTCGATGGCGGTCTCAATGCCGCCGTCGTGGTCGCACGCCGGTGAGCAACCCCCCGCCATCTCCTCAACGCGAGTTCCCGCCATGACCGCCGTTGTGGTCGCTCGATCGTAGAGGTTGGCACGCACGTGGAACCGTGGTGCAACTTTTGATTGACGTTTCTCAAAATCTTGTGTAGGAGTAGGTTGTGATGTGAGGCTCCTGCAAGTTCCTGACGCTTCTTAAGATAAGATCCCGTGTAGGATGCTTTTGGGGCTTTGATTGGGTTTGAAGCTAATAACAACTTGGTTATATATATTTGTCTGGAGGGTGAGTGATCACGGTCTGAAAGCGAAGCGACCGCCGGGTCGACTCGTTCGTTCCTGGAGAACGGAGACGCCACGGTGACGCTCCGGGGCGTCTCCCAGACGCAAAGCCGACTGGAAGGTTCATGTGGCGACGATTTCGCCTCCCGCTTCAATGCGTTCGTGTGTGCACCTGCGCATTTCACTGACATGCGGGGCCAGGCCGTGTAGGACGCACGTATGGCTTCTTTGACCGGCGCGGCAGCGAATGTGATTACTAATGGACATTAGGTTGGAGGGTAGCTTTCCTATACTGATCTGTTCTCGTGCTCACAAATTTCAATCGTATTATTCCACGCTCTCGCAAACATGCGCGGGTTTTTTCTTCTTAAACAACACTGTCTATTATATAGTTGAGCCTAGCTTGGTTCCTTCTGTAAGAGGAGACGTCCCGTCGACTACAAAAGCTGATAACTTCATCAATCTTTTTTTTTCTTTGTCAATCTTAAAATGTATGAGCGTTGTATCGCGTTAAAAAAATACTACAATTTCTTTGAAAATCTTACGTACCAACCTGACCCTACTATACTGTGTTTAAAAAAAACCTGACCCTACTAAACAGCGTTCTGTTCTGCATAAACATGTCGCAATGTCCATATCCCGAACGAGGCTCAGAAAAGTTGCCGCGAGCGTCTTAACGACGAGCTCTCAGAGAGACGACGATTGCATTAGCAGGAGTGGTACGTTAAACTACGTTTATGGTGATGGGCGACAACACATGGTCCCATTTTTCTCCCACACTAATGCTCCTACCTAAACGCTCTGAATCCTTCAAAGATGGGCGTGTCTCCCTGTGCTCAACACACGGTTTGTCGCTGCTATTTGACATGGGAGGCTTTCCTTTTGAGAATGTTTGACATGTGCGGTTTTTTATTCTACACGTGTCTTACTTCAAATTTCGAGGGAGCTAACCGCGAGTGTTTTGGTACCAGCAGCTAATGCTCCATCCGTTGACAAAGACAGAGCAACTCCAATAGTTACCGTAACCCGAAAAACAAACTGCCGTTTACAAAAAGCTGGGGAAAAAGACCTCCAACTGCTTCCTTAAACCGGAAATATTTTTATGGTATCCTGTCTAATCACCTTCATTCTCCCTCACGTTTACAGGAAGATTGCCTTCTCATAAAAATTGGCGGGCTGAAGTCTCATGATAGGAGCGCCGCGCGCAGCCCCTACACGCACCGCCGCCGCACCGCTCCGATGCACCGCCGCGCAGCCCTGCCTCCTCCCCTGCCCCGCGTCCCGCTCTGGCCGCCGTCGGCACTCCTTCACGCGCGCAGCTCCGCCTCTGGTGTTCCACCTCCTCTCATGCCCTGCCAAGGGCAGCTCCGCCTCCCATCCGTGCAACGAAGGTATTTGATGATTTTCATGACCCAATTCTTTTTCATGTTCGAAAGAATTCACAATGTCTGTGCTCATATTTTTGACATTTTTGACATTCGTTCATTTACAATGAACGCTCTTGCTCAATTTTTTTCGAGGACTCATCCTCGGACGAGGACGAAGAAATCGAATTGGCAGTGGCTTTGTATGCGGACACGATGACAAAAAATAAGTGGAAGTGGGGAGGTTCAGTGTCTGGTCATGTTGTGCTCCGTCGGAACAAGCAAGCCAGTCACTAAAAGCTGTTGGATGACTACTTTGGTGAGAATCTGGTATATGGTTCAAAAACTTTTAGGAGAAGATTCTGAATGTCAATTGGTTTGTTCTTGCGCATTGCTCGTGCCGTGGAAGATCATTGCTCCTTCTTTACACAAAGAAGAAACGCAGCTGGTCAACAAGGTCACAGTAGTTTGAAAAAGATTTATGCGGCTGTCCGAATGCTTGCATATGGTTGTCCAACTGATTCTATTGACTGGATTGAAATGGCAAAGAGTACTTTAATTAACTGTTTGAATTTTTTTGTGAGGTCCATCATTGAGATATTCACAGAAGAATATCTCTGAGCTCCAAATGAAGAGGACATTGCAAGACTTTCGTAGATGGGTGCATCGAAAGGCTTTCCCGGTATGCTTGGAAGCATCGATTCCATGCATTGGAAGTGGAACCCTTGTCCTACAACATTGCATGGACAATTCAAAGAAAAAGGTAAATATGCAACTATAATTCTTGAAGTTGAGGCATCACATGACCTCTCGATTTGGCATTCATATTTTGGTTTGCCAGGATCTAACAACGATATGAATGTTTTGCAAAGATAACATTTGTTTGTAAGGCTTTCTGTTGGAGAGGTACCTCCAGTGAATTTAGAAATCAATGGGCGTCAATAACATGGGCTACTATCTTGCTGATGGCATATATCCTGCATGGTTAACTTTTTGTGAAGACAATATCGAACCGTCAAAGTAACAAGCATATTCACTTTGCTAGGACAACAAGCATGTAGAAAGGATGTCGAATGGGAAATTCGGGTTCTCCAAACTCGTTCTGCCATTGTTCATGGTCATGCACGCTTCTGGGATCAAAAGGACTTGTGGCGCATCATGACCGTGCGCGTCATATTGCATAACATTATCATAGAGGACGAGAGGGAACAACCGCCTGACTATCGCTATGAGAATGAGGGGAACAAAGTTTACATACCACCAGTTCAGACATTGAGGGATGAACGACGACTGCAGGAATTTCTTGAGATGCATCAACTAATCAAAAACCGCGCCGGTCTTGAACAACGCCATAATGATCTGGTTGAGCATTTGTGGGTGCTTCAACGTCAATAAACTTTATATTATGTTCTATTTGCAATGATTTGGACCGTCCATTATGTTTGAATTTGAATTCGAACCAATTTCCATATATTGTGGATTTGAATTATTATCAAGTATGAGTGTTTGATATAACATGGTTTGAATTCTGATGATGATATTATACACATATGTACGTGTGATTCGTACGATTTTAAGGGAAAAATAGAAAAAAAAACAGATTTTACGGGAGGAAGTTTACCAGAACTGAGAAAAGTAGGCGTCAGACAACTTCCCTTAAATTTTACAGTCATCACGTAAAACCACCTTTACGGGAAGTTTTTTTTAGTGGTGCTATTGGAGTTACTCTAAGTACTGGTGTAGTAATTACCAACGGTTTGATCGAGCGCATCATTGTTCTTCCCCACTCTTATGCTCCAGACGCTGAAAATTTTCCCTTTTTTCCAACAAAGGGTAATACATTAATATTAAGAGGGTACTAATTATATTTGGCATCCGCAACGAAACAATATAAAGACCAAGTCAAAATATCGACAATGCATATAGCCAAAAAGATTAAAAAGAAGAAAAGAAAATAAAGAGAGCCAACGGGGCCAACAACTAGCAACACATAAGCAACAATACCATCCACCGTCCTTGACATCACATGAACTATGAGAAATGGTTCTCCAAAACAACGCACTGGAGGATGGAAAGTGTCGAGGGACATTTATTCGATCAAAACAACAGTACAGTCGGGAGTATATGGAATTTGTAGTCTAGGGGACGTCACATCAGGAGATAAGGGGGTCTTGGACACATATCACACAAACACATGATGTACCCAGGTTCATGCCCCCATGTGGGTAAAAGCCCTACTTTCTGCCTTACTCTTTTCCTCTATGTAACTGGAGAGTGCAGAGGATTATAATGTCGAGGGGAGGATCTCGACGAGACAGAGTATCTTGGTGAGATGAGATGGCGGATATTCGGGCAATAAGCACTGATTCCTTTCTAGGTGGTCTAGACTACAATGGGGCGCGGAGAAGGTCCCCCCTCTATAATGCCTCCAGTGCCACTTATGTAGCACAACATATTGAAGGCTTCAATGACGGTGCTTGGGCATGCAGGGTCTGGAGTCTAGCTCTTACATCGGTCCACGAAGCATATAGGGATCCTTCTTCCTTATTTGTAGAGTCCTTCCTTCTTTCAATATGTCATATGACGGTGGACGGTGCACTATACCGGGGTGGCCCATCGGCCGGGAAGCCCACCACTGGTCAGGCCTAAGGGCCCAAAAGGCCTGGCTACAGACTAGGCCCTTCTGTCGCCAAAAGGCTCAGCTTCCAAATAAGGCATCATCTTCGCGTGCAAGCCAAGACCCTCTCGAGGCTTGGTCAGTTTGGGAACCTATAAACCCTAGCTCTCGTCCCATTTATAAGGCGAGGCTCGGGGTAGATCGAGGGCATATGTTCGATAGCTCATACCTTTGTAGCAGTTACCACCTCCAATCTCTACCCCCGTCACACGAGGCATTTCCACCATTAATCAAAAGCAAAGCAGGAGTAGGGTATTATCTCAACCACGAGGCCCAAACCTAGGTTAAAACCCCGTGGGTTATCCCCTCTAATACTTCCAGCCATGCTATACACCCTACCGAGGGCAATAATGATTTTTCATACCGTTAGTTGGCGCACCAGTAAAGCGTTGCGCTGGCCGAAGATCGACTCCAGATCGGAACTATGATCAACTTTAGCTTCAACTCTCTCACCTTCATCGCGAACGTGCCAGGACAGCTCCACATCAACCCGTCGTCCACCCCTGTCCGATCCCTCTTCTTCTGCACGCTCGAGTTCATCATCGGCCACTCCGGCGACCTCCGACTCTACGTTCCACCGCTTCCTCGAGCAACAAGCGCGACTTCCATGGAACCCACGCTAGCAGCAACAAGTCTATCCTACGAACCAAAAAATCACGATCCTCTGCTAGCAGCCCTTGCGATTGAGGCCGGGACCATGACGACGAGGTCGGCGCGCTGCCCCAACATCGCGAGAAACCATTGATGAGTATCGTGATTAGTTAGGAAATATGAGATAGACTAGGATATGTTCTGGCTTGTCTTGTACTCCAAGTTGATCATGTACTCCTATATATATGCCCACGAGGCTCAAGGAATAAACATTGATTCCGCCAATCCCTCTCTATTCCCTTCTAACATGGTATCAGCCTAACCGATCCAAACCCTAGTCGCCGCCCGCCGCTTCCGCTCCGTGCCGCCCCCGGGGCGGTCGGTCTCCATGATCCCCACCGGGGGCCGCACCGCCCGTACCTAGTGTTCGTCCGCCGGTCGTGTTGATCGGCTGCCCTAGAGAGTCTTTTTTCCCGATCCTTTGATCCGGGTTTTCTTTCTCTCGCCGATCGCATTGATTGGCGTTTCTTTTTGGTTTTCCAATCTAAGATCGGTTTGCGTCGCCCGCCGCCGCCGTCGATCCCGCGCGCCTCTACTCCAACACTGGGCAACCACCCGGCCTCTTCTCTGACCCGGCGGCCTCGCACGACGCGGCGGCCCGTCACGACCGTCATCCACGCGTCTGCCCGCCCGTCGTTCTGCTCCGGCCGTCGTCGCCCTATCCCCGAGTATAGTGCACCCTCCACCGATCAAGCAACGGGTTGCCGCTGCGTCGCCCCGTGGTTCTCTCCGCGTCTGCACCGACCCGTGCGCTGCCGCTGTGTCACCCCTTCGGACCGTAGTGTCGCGGCCCGCGGTCCACCGCCGCCCCGAGGCCGTCCGCTCCAGGACGTCCCCGTGGCTGCACCGACCCTCGCGCTGCCACTGCGCCGCCCCATCGGGCCGAAGCGAGCGTGGCATGCGGTCCCTGCCGCCGCTCCGTGGTTCTTCCCGCGGCTGCACTGGCCCGCGCGCTGCTGCTGCGTCGCCCCTTCGGGCCGTAGTGCCGCGGCCCGCGGTCCACCGCCACCCCGAGACCGTCCGCTCCAGGACATCCCCGTGGCTCCACCGACCCTCGCGCTGCCGCTTCATTGCCCCATCGGGCCGTAGCGAGCGTGTGATGACCCACAAGTATAGGGGATCAATCGTAGTCCTTTCGATAAGTAAGAGTGTCGAACCCAACGAGGAGCAGAAGGAAATGACAAGCGGTTTTCAGCAAGGTATTCTCTGCAAGCACTAAAATTATCGGTAACAGATAGTTTGATAGTAAGGCAATTCGTAACAAGTAACAAGTAATAACGGTAACAAAGGTGCAGCAAGGTGGCGCAATCCTTTTTATAGCAAAGGACAAGCCGGAACGAACTCGTATAAGCAAAGCGTTCTCGAGGACACATGGGAATTTCATCAAGTCACTTACATCATGTTTGTTTGATTCGCGTTCGCTACTTTGATAATTTGATATGTGGGTGGACCGATGCTTGGGTGTTGTTCTTACTTGAACAAGCCTCCCACTTATGATTACCCCCTCTCGCAAGCATCCACAACTACGAAAGAAGAATTAAGATAACTCTAACCATAGCATGAAACATATGGATCCAAATCAGCCCCTTACGGAATAGCGCATAAACTAGGGTTTAAGCTTCTGTCACTCTAGCAACCCATCATCTAATTACTACTCCACAATGCCTTCCCTTAGGCCCAAAGATGGTGAAGTGTCATGTAGTCGCACGACACCACTAAAGGAAGCAACAACATACAAATCATCAAAATATCGAACGAATGCCAAATTCACATGATTACTTATGACAAGACCTCTCCCATGTCCTCAAGAACAAAAGTAACTACTCACAAATCATATTCATGTTCAAGATCAGAGGGGTATTGAATATCATTAAGGATCTGAACATATAATCTTCCACCAAATAAATGAACTAGCATCAACTACAAGATGTAATCAACACTACTAGCAACTTACAGGTACCAATCTGAGGTTTTGAGACAAAGATTGAATACAAGAGATGAACTAGGGTTTGAGATGAGATGGTGCTGGTGAAGATGTTGATGAAGATTGGTCCTGCCACGATGAGAGGATCGTTGGTGATGTCGATGGCTTCGATTTCCCCTCCCGGAGGGAAGTATCCTCGGTGGAATCGCTTCGCCGGAGAGCAAAATAGCTCCTGCCCAGGTTCCGCCTCGAGACGGCGGCGCTTCATCCTGAAAGTCTTCTCCTTAATTTTTTTAGGGCAAATGACCTTATATAGAAGAAGGAGGGGGCCGAAGGCCTGCTAGGGGCCCCACAAGGCATCAGGGCGCGCCCAGGGGGGCGCCCTGTTGCCTTGTGGGCAACTAGTGGGTCCCCTCCAGTATCTCTTTTCTCTAGTATTTTTTATATATTCAATAATAAATCTCCGTGAAATTTCAAATCGATTGGAGCTCTGTAGGATAGGTATCTCTGTTGTAGCTATTCCAGGTCCAGAATTCCAGCTGTCGGTATTCTCCCTTTTCATATAAATCTTGCAAATTAAGAGAGAAAAGGCATAAGAATTGCATCATAAAGTGAAATAATGATCAAATACATTATAAATAACAGTAGGAAATCATGGTGCAAATTGGACGTATCAACTCCCCCAAGCTTAGACCTCGCTTGTCCTCAAGCGAAAGCCGAAATCGATAATCATGACCACATGTTTAGAGAGAGAGGTGTCGATAAAAATAGAATACGGACATGAAGGCATCATGATCTTTATTATGACAGCAATACATCATCATAAAACTTCTCATGAAAAAGTGACAATTCATTCACAAGTCAAAGTATGAACCATAAACCGTATTGAAAACAAACAAATTATGATCTCAGTCACTGAAGCAATTGCAATTCATCATATTATCAGAAAGAGTCTATGTAAGAGCTTTGTTTAGCAAGTTCACATACTCAACTATCATTTAGTCTTCTATGATTGCTGACACTCACGGCATACTTATGGGGCAAAAGTTTCAGCCAGACACATAGAAAGATAGGGGCTTATAGTTTCGCCTCCCAACGTATTTACCTCAAGGGTAATGTCAACAATAATAACTCATGATCACCTACATCCAATTGGATATATATGCCTGGATCTATCCCCACCACATGATGCTTGCCAAGAGAGAAAATAAAAACGGAATAGAGGAGAACACTATTGACTCTTGCATGAAAGTAAATACATAAAAGTAAAAGATAGGCCCTTCGCAGAGGGAAGCAGAGGTTGCCATGCGCTTTTTGTTTTTGGATGTGCAAACTCTTAATGTAAAGGAAGGTCACTTTATATTGCCCCTTGTGATAGCAACCTTTATTATGCAGTCTGTCGCTTTTATTTCTTCACCATCACAAGACCGTACAAAGCTTATTTTCCCTTACAATAAAAGATCATACATATTTAGGAGCAATTTATATTCCTTTGCACCGATGACAACTTACTTGAAGGACCTTATTCAATCCATAGGTAGATATAGTGGACTCTCATGACATGAAACTGGGTTTAAGGGTTTTTGGATGCACAAGTAGTATCTCTACTTAGTACGGAATTTTTGGCTAGAAAAAGATAGGGGGCAAACACCACATGTTAGAGGACCAAAACAATATAACTTCTATGTGAATATAAGCAAACATAACTCATTACGTTGTCTTCCTTGTTCAACGTCGACTAATTGACATAGAATATTTAATGGGGGCTCACAATCATAAAAGATATCCAAGATAGTATATTTATATGTGAGACCTCTCTTCCTTTATTACTTTTTCATGAATTGCAACAATGACCAATACTATGTTTGTCAACTTCCAACAAGTTTTATCAATTATACTTCTTTTATGTGAAGTCATCACTCCCCATGGGATTAGCATATGATCTTACTTTTTATTCTCTTTATTTTATTTCCAAGATTGGATCAACAAAAGCAAAACACTCAACTCAAACTACTCTTTATTATATAACTTTCACACATGATTACATAGATAGATAGACCACAAAGCAAGCACTCAAAACTAGATCATACTAAAACTTTATTCTTCTAAATCACAAAATAACTAAGGATCGAACTAAGATAGATAATGATGATAAAAGTGATGGTGATACGATACCGGGGCACCTCCCCCAAGCTTAGCACAAGCCAAGGGTGGTGCCCATACCCATGTACTCAAGTTTCCTTCTTCGGTGATGGTGGTGATGAAGTGATAGGCTTGTCCTCCGTCTTCCAAGGCATAGGTTATCCATCATAGAAGGACAAACGTGTTTCCGGAGTCCTGGAATTTGCAGCTAAACTCATACCTTTGAACTTGGCCTCATACTCAAAATTTTGATTTTGTAGATCATAGATTTGGGCTTGAAGATAATCAATCCGATCATTGAGCTTGAAGATGACGTCCCCAATATTCTTGCCGTCCACCTTGTGCTCACGGATGAACTCCGTGATCATGGAGTGGTTAGCACTAAGTCCGCGCTCCACCATCCCTTGGCACTTGAAGATCTCTTGTTCCACCGCTTCCAGCCTGGCCTTCTCGCTCCCGGTCTTCTTAGGTCCTTGAACGTCCCGGATGTGGAGCACCCCCTCGCGCATCTCGATGGCTTGAGGGTGCTTCATCACCTCCGGTAGGTACGGGTTAATGACCTTCTCGTAGAAATTGTCCTTGGACGAGCTTGGAGACGCCATTGTGATCTAGATCTGTCAGAAAAACAGCCCGAAACAAGAACAGAGGAGAAACTTGCGATGCGGTGGTCAAAACACCCGTGAGTATATATAAAGAATTTTTATCTTGCAAAACAAGCATACGAGAGGAAAATAGAGTCGGGAGGGCACACGAGGGGCCCACAAGGCATCACGGCGCGCCCCACGGGGGTCGCGCCCTGTTGCCTTGTGGGCGACTCGTGGGCCCCCTCGGCTGTTTCTTATTTTTGTATTTTTTCTAATATTCCAAAACGGACAGAAATAATTTTTATGGAATTTTTGGAGTCGGTTTACTTACCGTATCACATACCTACCCCATTTCAGGGTTCTGGAGCGTTCCGGTAGGACTCTTTGATGTGTTCCTCCGATGTCATTGTCTGAATAATATTAGTTTCAACATTAATGGGGGTATCTGAGATATAATGCTTAATTCTTTGTCCATTCACCACTCTCGGGTTGGTGCCTTCGGAGTTGTTGATTTTGATAGCTCCGGAGCGGTAAACTTCTTCGATGATATATATGGTCCTTCCCATTTAGAGAGAAGTTTTCCTGCAAAAAATCTAAAACGAGAGTTGTACAATAGAACTTGCTCACCCACTTTAAATTCCCGCTTTTGAATTCTTTTATCATGCCATCTATTAACCTTTTCTTTAAATAACTTGGCATTTTCATAGGGGTTCTCCATTCATCTAGAGAGCTAATATCAAATAACCTCTTTTCACCGGCAAGTTTGAAATCATAGTTAAGTTCTTTTATTGCCCAATATGCCTTATGTTCTAACTCAAGAGGTAAATGACATGCTTTTCCATAAACCATTTTATATGGAGACATACCCATAGGATTCTTATAAGTAGTTCTGCAGGCCCATAATGCATCATCAAGTTTCTTAGACCAATTTTTCCTGGATCTATTAACGGTCTTTTGCAAAATTAATTTTATTTCTCTATTACTTAATTCAACTTGACCACTAGACTGAGGATGATAAGGACATGCAATTCTATGATTAACATCATATTTAGCAAGCAATTTACGGAAAGTACCATGAATAAAATGTGAGCCACCATCAGTCATCAAATATCTAGGGACTCCAAACCTCGGAAATATAACTTCTTTAAGCATTTTAATAGAAGTGTTATGATCAGCACTACTAGTTGGAATAGCTTCTACCCACTTAGTAACGTAATCAACAGCAACTAAAATATGAGTATACCCATTGGATTTAGGAAAAGGTCCTATATAATCAAAACCCCAAACATCAAATGGTTCAATAACAAGTGAATAATTCATAGGCATTTCCTGACGTCTACCTACATTACCAATTCTTTGGCATTCATCACAAGAAAGGACAAACTTACATGGATCTTTGAAGAGAGTAGGCCAATAAAAACCAGATTGTAATACCTTATGTGCAGTTCTGTCTCCCGCATGGTGTCCTCCGTATGCCTCGGAGTGACACTTCCGTAGGATTTGTTCCTGTTCATGCTCAGGTACACAGTGACTAATAATACCATCTACTCCTTCCTTATATAAATGTGGGTCATCCCAAAAGTAATGCCTTAAATCAAAGAAGAACTTTTTTCTTTTGTTGGTATGTGAAACTAGGTGGTATATATTTAGCAATAATGTAATTAGCATAGTCTGCATACCAAGGAGTGTTACGAGAAACATTTATTGCAGCTAATTGTTCATCAGGGAAATCATCATTAATAGGAAGTGCGTCATCAAGAACATTTTCCATTCTAGACAAATTATCAGCTACGGATTCTCAGCTCCCTTTCTATCAATAATATGCAAATCAAACTCTTGTAGCAACAGAACCCACCTAATAAGTCTAGGTTTAGCATCTTTCTTTTCCATAAGATATTTAATAGCAGCATGATCAGTATGAATAGTAACTCTAGAATCCACAATGTAAGATCTGAATTTATCACATGCAAACACAACTGCTAAAAATTCTTTCTCAGTAGTACCATAATTTCTTTAAGCATTGTCTAGAGTTTTACTAGCATAATGAATAACATTCAATTTCTTATCAACCCTTTGTCCTAGAACAGTACCAACAACATAATCACTAGCATCACACATAATTTCAAAGGGTAGGTTCCAATCAGGTGGTTGAACAATAGGTGCAGAAATTAAAGCTTTCTTAAGTATTTCAAAGGCTTCTATGCAATCATCATCAAAAACAAATGGCACATCTTTTTGCAAGAGATTAGTAAGAGGCCTAGAAATTTTAGAGAAGTCTTTTATAAACCTTCTATAGAAACCAGCATGACCAAGGAAACTTCTTATACCTTTGATATCTTTAGGACATGGCATTTTCCCAATAGCATCAACTTTAGCTTTATCAACTTCAATACCTCTTTCAGAAATTTTATGCCCAAGGACTATACCTTCATTTACCATAAAGTGGCACTTTGATACGTCTCCAACGTATCTATAATTTTTGATTGTTCCATGCTGTTATATTATCAATCTTGGATGTTTTTATAAGCATTTACAGCAATTATATATCATTTTTTGGGACTAACCTATTAACTTAGTGCCCAGTGCCAGTTGCTGTTTTCTGCCTGTTTTTTGTTTTACAGAATATCAATACCAAACGAAGTCCAAATGCCACGAAACTTTTTGGAGATTTTTTTCTGGACAATACCAACACTAGAAGCTTCGGGAGAAGACCGGACGCCAGAGGAGGTGGCCACGAGCTACCAGGGTGCGCTTGGGGGGCAGGCGCGCCCTGGTGCCTCGTGGGCCCACCTCAGCTCCGTTTGACCTAATTCCACCACTATAAATTCCCAAAAAATCAGAAACCCTCAGGGGAGTCCACGAAATACTTTTTCCGCCGCCGCAAGCTTCTGTTCTTGAGAGATCCCATCTGGAGGCCTTTTTCGGCACTCTGCCGGAGGGGGAATCGATCACGGAGGGGCTCTACATCAACCTTGCTGCCCTTCCGATGATGCGTGAGTAGTTTACCACAGACTTTCGGGTCCATAGTTAGTAGCTAGATGGCTTCTTCTCTCTTTTTGATCTTCAATACAATGTTCTCCTCGATGTTCTTGGAGTTCTATCCGATGTAATCACTTTTTGCGGTGTGTTTGTTGGGATCCGATGAATTGTGAGTTTATGATCAGATTATCCATGAATATTATTTGAGTCTTCTCTGATCTCTTTTATGCATGATTATTATAGCTTCGTATTTCTTCTCCGATCTATTGATTTGGTTTGGCCAACTAGATTGATTTATCTTGCCATGGGAAGAGGTGCTTTGTAATGGGTTCGATCTTGCGGTGCTCAATCCCAGTGACAGAAAGGGACATGACACGTATGTATCATTGCTATTAAGGGTAAAAAGATGGGGTTTATTCATGCGTGAGTTTACTTTGTCTACATCATGTCATCTTGCTTAAGGCGTTACTCCGTTCTTTATGGACTTAATACACTAGATGCATGCTGGATAGCAGTCGATGTGTGGAGTAATAATAGTAGATGCAGGCAGGAGTCGGTCTACTTGTCTCAGACGTGATGCCTATATACATGATCATTGCCTTGGATATCGTCATGATTATTTGCTTTTCTATCAATTGCCCAACAGTAATTTGTTTACCCACCGTATGCTATTTTCTTGAGAGAAGCCTCTAGTGAAAACTATGGCCCCCGGGTCTATCTAAATCATATACTAAAACCCTAAAAATATTTGCTGCACTTTTTTTTTGTATTTTTGTTTCAATCTATCTATCTATCACATACAATTTAATCTTGCAACTTACCGCCGAGGGATTGACAACCCCTTGTTTGCGTTGGGTGCAAGGATTTGTTGTTTTGTGTGCAGGTGCTGCTAACGAGGTGTTGCGTGATTCTCCTACTAGATTGATAACCTTGGTTTCATAACTGAGGGAAATACTTATCTCTACTGTACTGCATCTCCCTTCCTCCTCAGGGAATTACCAACGCAGCTCACAAGTAGCAGGAAGAATTTCTGGCGCCGTTGCCGGGGAGACATCATCAACATCTATCAAGTACCTACGCATAAAACTTACATCTCCTTGCATTTATATTATTTGCCTTTGCCTCTCGTTTTCATCTCCCCCACTTCTAAAAAGTTTTTACAAAAATACAAAAAATATTTTCCGTTTGCCTTTTTTTTGTTTGCTTGTTCGCTTGCTTGAAGATTGTTATCATGAGTGATTTTGGCATGGCGGAAACTGATGATGGTAAAACTCCTAAAAAGGGAAGTTCTACCAATCTTGATGCTAAAACTTTTGTGTTGGGACATGGTAATGTTATAGGAAAAAGTGTCATCCAAGAATTCTTTAATTGCGTTGGGATCTTGGCCTTTGATGACGCTCCTATACTTATAGAAACTAAGAATTATGCCGATGCTATTTCCGCACTTATTCTTAAACTTGAAAGAAGATTTATTCGCACCCATCCTACTTTGCAAAGATTGTTTTATGAGTTACCGGTTATAAAAGATCCTAGGGCTAAGAAAATAGCCACCCTTGTTCTCATGAATGAATTTGCTCACATAGTGCGAGAAGCTAGGGAGATTTTTTATTTTTATGGTATGAACCGTAAAAAACCGGTAATAGATGAGATCCTTTATAATAATGATTACTTTTTGAGATATTTGTTCCGCAATGACCACATCTTTGATGAGAATATTAAAAAATAAGTTCCTCCTTTGAATATAATCCAACAAGTTTTCAATAGTGTTAATAGACAATACTCTTGGATTGTAGCTGGTAATCAAGAAGGATTTATAGATGGACAACTTGCTAATGCTAAAATTTATATGGATGATGTGTTTCATATTACCTTTGAAAAACCCATTGATGAAAGTACATCTTTGGATAAGAATAAGAAAGATGACAATACTTGAAACTATGCATTATGCTTAGCTAGGGGCATAAAACAATAACGCTTGTTGGGAGGCAACCCAATGAATAAAATAATTTTTTACTTTTTGTTTATGTTATGGTGTGTTTTAATGTTTATGCTACTTTTATGATTGAGTTTTTGTGATTTTAATTAGTGTTTGTGCCAAGTAAAACCTTTGGGATGATTTGGAAGATTGTATAATTGATGCTGTTTGGAAAACATAAAGTTTTGCGTCCAGTGCTGGAATTTTGGTTCTGTACTGGAGCGTCAGAAAAATCTGAAATTTTTACACAGTATTGATATATGAATTTCCCACGTTGTCCTAAGTTTTCAGAATTTTTGGAGGTACATAAGTATAGCTTTTAAATAGATTGCTACAGACCGTTCTGTTTTTGACAGATTCTATTTTTGATGCACTGCTTGCTTGTTTTGATGAAACTATGGATTGTATCGGGGGGTATAAGCCATGGAGAAGTTAGAATACAGTAGGTATAATGCAAAAATAAAATATGAATGGGTTTTCAACAGTACTTAAAGTAGTGATTTATTTTGTTATACTAACGGATCTCAGGAAGGTTTTGTTGAGTTTTGTGTCATTGAAGTTTTCAAGTTTTGGGTGAGATCATGATGGATGAAGGAATAAGGAGTGGCAAGAGCCTAAGCTTGGGGATGCCTGAGGCAACCCAAGGTAATATTCAAGGAAGACTCAAGCGTCTAAGCTTGGGGATGCCCCGGAAGGCATCCCCTCTTTCTTCTACCAACCATCGGTAATTTTACTTGGAGCTATATTTTTATTCGTCACATGATATGTGTTTTGCTTGGAGCGTCTTGTATTATATGAGTCTTTGCTTTGTTTGCTTTTTAGTTTGTCACAATCATCTTTGCTGGACACACCAATTTGAGAGAGCCACACGATCATCATAATTTGTTAGAATACTCTATGTGCTTCACTTAAATTTTTTGAGCTAGGCAGTTGCTCTAGTGCTTTACTTAAATCTTTTTTAGCACGGCGGTGGCTATATTTTGAAGAAATAAACTCTCATGCTTCACTTATATTATTTTGAGAGTTGATAAGATTAAAATTTTGAAGAAATATTTGCACTCTCATGCTTCACTTATATCTTTTTGAGAGTTGATAAAAGTAACGGTAATTTGCACAAGATATGAATTTGGTCCCAAAGTGATGAATATTCAAGAGGGATATAATAAAAACTTTCATATAGATCATTGGATATGATAAGTGTGATTCCTTGCAATAGTTCTGCGATATGGAAATGATAATATGTGAGTCATGTTAGTGAGTAATTATGATTTAGTAAGAATATTAGTGTTAAGGTTTGTGATTCCCTATGCATGCACGTTAAGTCAATAGTTATGTAAAGAAATTATACCCTACTTATGGTGCATTATTCGGTGTTAGTTATGTTCAATGCATGTTTATGACCGTTTTCGTTTTTTGGTTGGTTGCTTCTCAATCTATTTGCTAGCCATCATTTGTACTAAGCGGAAATACTGCTTGTGCATCCAAACTCCTTAAACCCAAGTTGTGCCAAATGAGTCCACTATATCTACCTATATGCGGTATTTCCATGCCGTTCCAAGTAAATTTGCGTGTGCCAACTCTAATTTTCAAAATAATTTTCCGTTTTGTGTGCCCGTACCGCTCATGAAGCGGTAGGGGGTGGCCAATATTTTCCATGCTAGGTGTGTTATTCTCGATGAGTGTTTATTCACTTGTCATTGCACGAGAGAGTGGTTGGTAATAGGGATGCCCAGTCCCACAATGAAATCAAAATTAATAACAAAAAATTCCTTGGAAAGTGAATGGTATGGAGGGCACCCGTGGATACGGCTAGCCATGGATTGTGAAAGAATGGTGGAAAGGAAATAAACTTTACTTTCTGTTTGGGAACCGCCTATGATGTGTCTAGAATGGAAGATATTGGGAATTCTTGGTCGTTTTCGTTGACAGGAAAAGCATGCCTCTCAAAATATTTTTTATCTCTCTAATTTAAGCTTTGAGCTCTGGCACATTAGCAAATCTCTGCTTCCCTCTGCGAAGGGCCTATCTATTTACTTTTATGCATTTTTTATTTTTATTTTGAGTCTCCATCTTCTCTTATAAAGCACCAACTAGAGAGCACTATTGTCATATTTGTGCATTGTGTGTAGCTAATATTTGAGTGTGTTTCATAAATGGATCAATGATTGAGCATAATGGGCTAGGGATAACTTTCTTTAGCGTTGATATTTTGAAAGACATGGTTGCTTGTTAGCATGCTTGAGTATTTATATCTTCATGTCAAACTATAGACTATTGCTTTGAATCATTCAAGTCCAAATGTCCATGCTACAAAAGAAAAAAATATATGATGAATATGATAGGCAGCATTCCACATCAAAAATTCTGTTTTTATCATTTACCTACTCGAAGACGAGCAGGAATTAAGCTTGGGGATGCTGATACGTCTCCAACGTATCTATAATTTTTTATTGTTCCATGATGTTATATTATCAATCTTGGATGTTTTTATAAGCATTTACAGCAATTATATATCATTTTTTGGGACTAACCTATTAACTTAGTGCCCAGTGCCAGTTGCTGTTTTCTGCCTGTTTTTTGTTTTACAGAATATCAATACCAAACGAAGTCCAAATGCCACGAAACTTTTTGGAGATTTTTTCTGGACAATACCAACACTAGAAGCTTCAGGAGAAGACCAGACGCCAGAGGAGGTGGCCACGAGCCACCAGGGCGCGCCTAGGGGGTAGACGCGCCCTGGTGCCTCGTGGGCCCACCTCAGCTCCGTTTGACCTAATTCCACCACTATAAATTCCCAAAAAATCAGAAACCCCCAGGGGGAGTCCACGAAATACTTTTTCCACCACCACAAGCTTCTGTTCTCGAGAGATCCCATCTGGAGGCCTTTTCCGGCACTTTGCCGGAGGGGGAATCGATTACGGAGGGGCTCTACATCAACCTTGCTGCCCTTCCGATGATGCGTGAGTAGTTTACCACAGACCTTCGGGTCCATAGTTAGTAGCTAGATGGCTTCTTCTCTCTTTTTGATCTTCAATACAATGTTCTCCTCGATGTTCTTGGAGTTCTACCCGATGTAATCACTTTTTGCGGTGTGCTTGTTGGGATCCGATGAATTGTGCGTTTATGATCAGATTATCCATGAATATTATTTGAGTCTTCTCTGATCTATTTTATGCATGATTATTATAGCTTCATATTTCTTCTCCGATCTATTGATTTGGTTTGGCCAACTAGATTGATTTATCTTGCCATGGGAAGAGGTGCTTTGTAATGGGTTCGATCTTGCGGTGCTCAATCCCAGCGACAGAAAGGGACATGACACATATGTATCATTGCTATTAAGGGTAAAAAGATGGGGTTTATTCATGCATGAGTTTACTTTGTCTACATCATGTCATCTTGCTTAAGGCGTTACTCCGTTCTTTATGGACTTAATACACTAGATGCATGCTGGATAGCGGTCGATGTGTGGAGTAATAGTAGTAGATGCAGGCAGGAGTCGGTCTACTTGTCTCGGACGTGATGCCTATATACATGATCATTGCCTTGGATATCGTCATGATTATTTGCTTTTCTATCAATTGCCCAACAGTAATTTGTTTACCCACCGTATGCTATTTTCTTGAGAGAAGCCTCTAGTGAAAGCTATGGCCCCCGGGTCTATCTAAATCATATACTAAAACCCTAAAAATATTTGCTGCACTTTTTCTTTCTTTATTTTATTTTGTATTTTTGTTTCAATCTATCTATCTATCACATACAATTTAATCTTGCCACTTACCGCCGAGGGATTGACAACCCCTTGTTTGCATTGGGTGCAAGGATTTGTTGTTTTGTGTGCAGGTGCTGCTAACGAGGTGTTGCGTGATTCTCGTACTAGATTGATAACCTTGGTTTCATAACTGAGGGAAATACTTATCTCTACTGTACTGCATCTCCCTTCCTCTTCAGGGAATTACCAATGCAGCTCACAAGTAGCACACTTCTCCCAATTCAAGACAAGATTAGTTTCTTCACATCTCTGCAAAACTCAATCAAGGTTGCTTAAGTAATCATCAAAAGAAGTTCCGTAAACGGAAAAATCATCCATGAAAACCTCAACAATCTTTTCACAAAAGTCAGAGAATATAGCAGTCATACATCTTTGAAAGGTAGCAGGTGCATTACATAAACCAAAAGGCATACGATGATAAGCATAAGTTTCAAAAGGACAAGTAAATGTGGTTTTCTCTTGATCTTCTGGTGATACAGGTATTTGAGAGAAACCAGAATAACCATCTAGGAAGCAAAAGTGTGTGTGCTTAAATAATCTTTCTAACATTTGATCAATAAAAGGCAAGGGGTAATGATCTTTCCTAGTAGCTTTATTTAATTTCCTGAAATCAATTACCATCCTATAACCGGTTACAATTCTTTGTGGAATAAGTTCATTTTTATCATTAGGAACAACGGTAATACCTTCTTTCTTAGGAACGCAATGAACCGGACTTACCCATCTACTATCAGCTATGGTATAAATTATACCTGCCTCAAGAAGATTTAATATTTCAGTTCTTACCACATCCTTCATTATAGGATTCAGCCTTCTTTGATGATCAACAACGGGTTTAGCGTCTGGCTCCATATGAATTTTATGCTGACATAAAGTGGGAATAATGCCCTTAAGATCATCAAGAGTATATCCAATAGCAGCACGGTGTTTCTTCAGAGTTTTAAGTAATCTCTTTTGTTCATGCTCTGAAAGGCTAACATTAATAATAACAGGATATATCTTCTTTTCATCAAGATAAGCATATTTAAGCGTATCGGGTAATTTTTTTAATTCAAACATAGGATCACTCTTCGGTGGAAGAGGATCTCCCAAAGTTTCAACAGGCAAATTATGTTTAAGGATAACTTAAAGAACAACTCATCTATTTCATTTCTTTCATTCATATGCATATCATTTTCATGGTCTAGCAAATATTGTTCTAAAGGATCAGTAGGAGGCACAGCAATAGAAGCAAGACCTACAATTTCATCTTTATTGGGTAATTCTTTATCATGAAGTTGTCTACGAAACTTAGAGAAATTAAATTCATGAGATATATCACCAATCTTAACTCTAACTTTCTCTTTAACACAATCAATTTCAGCATTAACGGTATTCAAGAAGGGTCTACCAAATATAATGGGACAAAAATTATCTTGTTGTGAACCAAGTACTAAGAAATTAGTAGGGTATTTGATTTTACCACACAAGACTTCAACATCTCTAACAATCCCAAGTGGTGTAATAGTATCTCTATTCACAAGCTTAATAGTAACATCAATATCTTCAATCTCAACAGGTGCAATATCATGCATTACTTCTTGATATAAAGAGAACGGAATAGCACTCATACTAGCACCCATATCACACAAACCATGATAGCAATGATCTCCAATCTTAACAGAAACAACAGGCATGCCAAGTACGGGCTTGTTCTTGTCTAGCATATCTCGTTCATTTCTAACAGGTTTAGCAATTCTAGCAGCCTCATGACAAAAGTATATAACATGCCCATCAATATCATCAACCAAAAGATCGTTAACCATTGCAATATTAGGTTCAACTTTAATTTGTTCAGAAGGTCTAGGTGTTCTTATATTACTTTTGTTGACCATGGTTGAAACTTTAGCATGTTCCTTAATCCTAACAGGGAAAGGAGGTTTCTCAATATAAGCAGTAGGCACAACTGGATCAACATTGTAAACAATTGTTTCTTCTTTAACACTAACAGGTTCTTCATTTAATTCAATGGGTGGATGATATTTAAACCACTTCTCCTTAGGGAGATCAACATGAGCAGCAAAAGATTCATAAAAGGTAGCTACTATCTCAGAGTCAAGTCCATATTTAGTACTAAACTTATGAAAAGCATCAGTTTCCGTAAAGGATTTAACATAATCAAACTCAAGATTTATACCTGACACTTTAACTTTGTCGATTTCCCAATCTTCAGAGTTACGTTTAATTCTTTTTAGAAGATCCCATCTGAATTCAATAGTTCTCTTCATAAAGGAACCAGCAGAAGAAGTATCGAGCATGGATTGATCATTATGAGAAATCCGAGCATAAAAGTTTTGAATAATTATTTCTCTTGAGAGCTCATGATTGGGGCATGTGTGCAACATATACTTAAGCCTCCCCCAAGCTTGAGCGATACTTTCTCCTTCACGAGGCCAAAAACTATATATATAATTCCGATCACGATGAACCAAATGCATAGGATAAAATTTCTGGTGAAATTCCAGCTTCAACCGGTTCCAATCCCATGTTCCAGTATCATCACATAGCCTATACCATGTCAATGCCTTTCCCTCCAAAGAAAAAGGGAATACTTTCTTCTTAACTCCGTCTCCGAATAAACCTGCAAGCTTAAACAATCCACAAATTTCATCCACATATATCAAGTGCACATCAGGATGCACCGTTCCATCTCCTGCATAAGGATTAGCTAGCAGTTTCTCTATCATACCCGAAGGAATTTCATAATAAATATTTTCAGTAGGTTCAGTAGGTTGAGGAGCAACTCTCAATGCTTCCAGTCGAGGTGAAGATACCCCGAACAAGCCCCTCAAAGGATTACTTTCCATAGTGACAAGTGACAGTAAATTTCAACACGTAATATACATGTTTCCTTACCAAATTCCAGTCACCAAAGGCGCTTCACTCCCCGGCAATGGCGCTAAAAAAGAGTCTTGATGACCCACAAGTATAGGGGATCAATCGTAGTCCTTTGGATAAGTAAGAGTGTCGAACCTAACGAGGAGCAGAAGGAAATGACAAGCGGTTTTCAGCAAGGTATTCTCTGCAAGCACTAAAATTATCGGTAACAGATAGTTTGATAGTAAGACAATTCGTAACAAGTAACAAGTAATAATGGTAACAAAGGTGCAGCAAGGTGGCCCAATCCTTTTTATAGCAAAGGACAAGCCGGAACGAACTTGTATAATAAGCAAAGCGTTCTCGAGGACACATGGGAGTTTCATCTAGTGTCTTTCATCACGTTTGTTTGATTCACGTTCGCTACTTTGATAATTTGATATGTGGGTGGACCGGTGCTTGGGTGCTGTTCTTACTTGAACAAGCCTCCCACTTATGATTACCCCCTCTCGCAAGCATCCGCAACTACAAAAGAAGAATTAAGATAACTCTAACCATAGCATGAAACATATGGATCCAAATCAGCCCCTTACGGAATAGCGCATAAACTAGGGTTTAAGCTTCAGTCACTCTAGCAATCCATCAGCTAATTACTACTCCACAATGCCTTCCCTTAGGCCCAAAGATGGTGAAGTGTCATGTAGTCGACGTTCACACGACACCACTAAAGGAAGCAACAACATACATGTGATGCCCCCGGCTTAATCGTGCACTAATCATACACGCAAATGCACACGATCAAGCCTAAGGACTCACTTGAAGATATCACAACACAACTCTAAACATAAATAAAAGTCATACAAGCTTTATATTACAAGCCAGGGGCCTCGAGGGCACGAATACATAAGCTCGAAGTCATACAAGCATCAGCGGAAGCATCAGGTATCTGAGTACAGACACAAAGTTAAACAGATAGGCCTTTAAGAAGGCGGGGCAAAATAAAACACAGATCGAAAGGCGCAAGCCTCCTGCCTGGGTGCCTCCTATCTACTCCTGGTCGTCGGAGGGCTCCTCGTAGTAGTAGTATCCGGAGGGGTAGTAGTGGTAGTAGTCATCGTCGGCAGAGGCAGCTGGCTCAGCAGGCTCCTGGGCTCCATCGTCTGGTCTCATCAATCGGGTATGGGGAAAAAGGGAAGCAAAGCAACCGTGAGTACTCATCCAAAGTACTCAGCAAGACTTACATCAGAGCTATTCTATTTATGCAACATTTTCAAAGGAAGGCTGTATATGTGGACTTGGCTGCAGAAATGCCAGAATAGAGAGAAAGTCCTAGCCTATCGAAGACTAGCATCTTTAGCGGTCTTGCAGCATCAGAAGAGTGCAGATTAGTACAATAATATAGTAGTAGCATCAAGTACAAGTAACCACGCTCAGAGATCCTTCCTCGACTCCCCGCGAGAAAGCGATCCCGGAGCCAATATATTCAACCCATTTCTAGTTGTAGAAGATCGGGATATTCTCCGAGCGTCCTGTTACCATGGACACGGCTATCCGAATAGATATACTTCCCTCCAGGGGTGCACCAACTTACCCAACACGCTCGATGACTCTGGCCGGACACACTTGCTCAGTCGATGCCCGGCCTCGGACTATCGACACGTCGTAGCCCTACCTAGGCTCAACAGAGAGGCCAGCACGCCGGTCTACATCCTAAGCGCTCAGGGGTCTTGGGCCCATCGCCCTTTGCACTCCTGCGTGTTGCGAGAACGGCCGGGAGCAGACCTAGCCCCCTTAATACAAGCGCAGGCTTTCATGGTCCAACCCGGGCGCGTGCCGCTCAACCGCTGACATCTGAAGAGCTTCGGCTGATACTACGACGCCGAGTACCCATATTATTCCCACGTGCTGGTTAGCGCGAAAAGGCCAGAGGCCTACTCAGATTACATATCCTAACCCTTAGTGCATTAGGAGCGCGCGGAAACGAGCAAAGACTCACTATCCTGTGACCCCGTCGCCCTGTCTCGTGGACTTACGGCAAGGGCTAAGAATGCCCGGCCGTGCCACGTATTTATCTCTCGGGCACCCTCATGGTCAACCCGACAACATATCTCTCGCGGGTACCCCTCGGGGCCGACCCGTCTTTATCAAGTATCAGTAATAAAGTGCAAGTAACCGTGTGTTCATAACATCAAGCAGGAATCCGAGGAATCACCCTCGTTGGATTCCTACTAGATGTAACCGACAAGGTGAACCCGGAGGAATCACCCTCGATGGTATTCACACAAGCGGGGTTGCACGACAGAAGCTTCGTCGGAGGTGGTGAAAGAGGAATCACCCTCAGTAACCCACAACTGACTAGCTGTACTACAGAGGCATCATCGGGAGTGAGATGAGAGGCATCACCCTCGGCACTCGATGGTAGCTCTGCAGAGTCGAGCAACTTAGGGGGTGTGAGGTGTCGTGCTGGTCTCATCCCGTTCGATCACATCGATCGGGCACAGATACTAAAGCGGGGCAACTACAGCAAGGAAGAGGGGCACAGATGATTTATCATCCAACCTATACTAAGCATTTGGGATAACAGGCAGGTATCAATAACAGTTACAAGGACGGGCTATGCATCAGAAGAGGATAAAACAATAGCAGTAGCAAATTCTAATGCAAGCAGGAGGGAGAGAGAATAGGTGATATAGGCATGCATCAAGGGGGGTTGCTTGCCTGGAAGCTCTGCGATAAAAGAGGGGTCGTCAGCGGTGTCGTCGGTCTCCTGAGCTGTGTCGGTCTCGGGGGCTATCGGAAAGAAGAGGGGGAAGAAACAATAAATAAAAGCAACAGATGCAACACAGAGCATGACATGCTAAGATGCAGTGCAGGGTTGCCTAAATGCATCTCTAAACCATTTTAGCTATTTTAGGATTTAAGTTGGAATTATTAACCGGTAGGTATGCACTATTCATCTATCGGAAACAGACGAAAAGTTGCGGGTTCACCTACGTAGAGGGTCCCGACATGAAAACAGATGGCACGATCGGATTCGTGGGATTTTTCTGAGCAACTTTCATGTAGAAAGTTTTTCGATCCGAGCTACGGTTTAATTTTCTACGATTTTCCGAAGTTTTAAGCTATTTCTGAAATTCTGGAATTTATTTTATTAAATTATTCGTATTATCCAGAATAGTGATTGCTGACGTCAGTATGACGTCGGCATGACGTCAGTAGGTCAAATGAGCTGACCCGAGTCAAACCTGACCAAAGGGACCCACTGGTCAGTGACTCAGAGCTAAATAGTGGTTAATTAAAATTAAACTGGGTTAATTAGGGGGGTGGACCCCACATGTCAGCGTCTGATTAACTATTAGATTTATTTTAAAACCCTATTTAGCTAATTAACCGTGCGGCCCGCTGGTCAGTGGCAGTAACTGCCACGTCATCTGAGTTGACCCGGTCAATTGGTCAACTGGGCCCGCGGGACCCAGCTGCTAGTGACCCAGGCACGGACACGTCGGCGCCACGTCGTCGCCGGCGCCAGAATACGCTCCGGCGAGCGCCGAACGCGGCAGAGAGCTCGGCGAGCTCGGATTTTTGCTAGGGGGCACCAAATCGAGCGCCGTTTGGCTCTTTGGATCGGCCACTCCATCGCGCGTCGGATGGCGGCGGCAAAACGGGCAGGGGAGGTCGGCAAGGTCGCCGGCGTTGAGCCGCGGCGGTGGTAGTTTTCGGGTGGAGAACGGGCACGCGGCTACGACGCATTTTCGCGCGTGCTTTCGGTCGCGTTCGAGCGAGAGCAGCACACCGCGTCGATCTAACCTACTGGCGTGAGCTACGGTGGTCGGAAGCGACGGCTACGGTGAGCTCAGGCGGGGGACAGAATATGGCGAGGCGGCGAGCTAGCTTGGGTGAGGCACGTGGCGCGAGGAGAAGAGCGGAGAGAGGGAGAGGCTCACCGTGCGGCTAAGAAAAGCCCGTGACGGTTTTGTAGCTGCATGGGAGGTCGCGGTCGCCGGTGATCGCCGGTGATCCAGAAGAGGGGACCGGCTTGATCTCGGCAATGCAGGGGTCTCCGCCTCGAACGCGTGGCCGGAGAAGAAGGAGAGGTCAATGGCGGAGCTGATGAACCGGTCGGGGAGGCGAGGGAGACACGGTGGCCGTGGATTGACGACGGGCACGGCGGCTGCGCGCTCGGGCAGGGGGAGAAGAGAGGCGAGCGCGAGCGAGGGGAAGGAGAGGAGAGAGCGAGGGCGAGGCGACCAGGGGGGAGGGCTCGGGCGCCCTTATCCCCAGCCCCAACTGCCCCGGCGCCGTGGCGGGCTGCGGGCGGCGCCGTGCGCGCCGGATGCGGTGACGCCGACACGGAGGGCGGGAGCAGGTGAGGACGAACAGTGAGGTGGGCTGGGCCGACTCGGCCCAGTAACAGGTAAGGCCTCGCCCACTTTTTCCTTTTTCTATTTTTTTCCTTTTTTAATTAAAACAGAGAGGTTTAGGGCAAATATTAGGGCACCCAAATGACCTAGGAAAAATAGGGAAACTAGCCCATTAAATCCTTGGCATTTTTATGCACTGCCACAAATATTTTGGGAAGCAGATGAATTCATTTGCATTTTTCATAAATGAAACTGCGTTTTAAATGGCTGGAATTGCATTGAAATAATTGCTACTGTCCATCTTTGCATATGAGTGATGTTGATTTTCTTAACAATAAATTGTTTTAGAATATTTGCTAAATGATGAACATTTTTCCAGCAACTTTTAAGCAACTTCAAATTTCAATTGCATTTGAATTTGAATTCAGTGGCAGAATTTGAAATGAGATATTAATCCAACATGATTATCATTGCAAATCTCAGATGACTTGGCATTAATATGGTGGATCACTGTAGCTCATTACATAGGGGTGTTACAATACATATCATCAAAATATCGAACGAATGCCAAATTCACATGATTACTTATGACAAGACTTCTCCCATGTCTTCAAGAACAAAAGTAACTACTCACAAATCATATTCATATTAAAGATCAGAGGGGTATTGAATATCATTAAGGATCCGAACATATAATCTTCCACCAAATAAACCAACTAGCATCAACTACAAGATGTAATCAACACTACTAGCAACCCACAGGTACCAATCTGAGGTTTTGACACAAAGATTGAATACAAGAGATGAACTAGGGTTTGAGATGAGATGGTGCTGGTGAAGATTGGTCCTCGCACGATGAGAGGATCATTGGTGATGTCGATGGCTTCGATTTCCCCCTCCCGGAGGGAAGTATCCCCGACGGAATCGCTCCGCCGGAGAGCAAAATAGCTCCTGCACAGGTTCCGCCTCGAGACGGCGGCGCTTCATCCTGAAAGTCTTCTACTTAATTTTTTTTAGGGCAAATGACCTTATATAGCAGAAGGAGGGGGCCAGAGGCCAGCCAGGGGCCCCACAAGGCATCAGGGCGCACCCAGGGGGGCACGCCCTGTTGCCTTGTGGGCAACTGGTGGGTCCCCTCCGTGAAATTTCAAGTCGATTGGAGCTCTGTAGGATAGGTATCTCTGTTGTGGCTATTCCAGGTCCAGAATTCCAGCTGCCGGTATTCTCCCTCTTCATATAAATCTTGCTAATTAAGAGAGAAAAGGCATAAGAATTGCATCATAAAGTGAAATAATGATCAAATACATTATAAATAACAGTAGGAAATCATGATGCAAATTGGACGTATCAGTGTGGCACGCGGTCCCTGCCGCCGTCCTGAGGTCTTCCCCGCTGTCGCCCCAACCCGCGCGCTGCCGCTACGTCGCCCCTTCGGGCCGTAGCGCCGCAGCACGCGGTCCACTTCGCCGTCCACATGCGTCGACTTCTGTGTGGTATGCGCCATGCCGCCTTCCTAGGCGCAGGAACGCCATCGTGCACGCTAGTTTTTGTCATGCTGTCGGGTTCTTCCTCGCCTACTTCGAGCATCGCCGTCGCGCTCCTAACCTAGCCACCGCCACCTCCTCCTCACGCCGCCGCCGCCGCTCTTCTTCCCGGTCCACGGCGACTACCTCGACACCGGCCACCCCAACTCGACATCGACCACGGCATTCTTCGCATGGCTACACCACCCTATGCTCTCGGCTACCTCGACAACGGCACAAAGGACTACCGCCTTGCTTGAGCAACCTCGTCGGTTTCCACTCCAGCCACAACTTCCGCGATGCATCGGCCATTATGAATGTGGGGGGTTTACCTTCGGATTCTTCTCCAGTCTCACAGTCTGCGTCGCTACCGTTGTGACTGTGGGGGGATGTTGAGTATCGTGATTAGTTAGGAAATATGAGATAGACTAGGATATGTTCTGGCTTGTCTTGTACTCCGAGTTGATCATGTACTCCTATATATATGGCCACGAGGCTCAAGCAATAAACATCGATTCCACCAATACCCCTCTCTATTTCCTTCAAACAACCATCAGTCTGCCCATACGTCCCATCAGATTGCCTTGGTATGCACCAACTACCCACTCATCGATGATCACGAGCTAGAGGATTGCATCTGGGATGGCTACATCTAACGGTGATAGCCTGCAAGTGCACATGGTTTACTTGTAGCCTTTTCTAAGTAAGAGTATCGATCCCACATGGAGCACAGGAATTGGACTTTGTCCCTTATAGAAACTTTTGAAATTGTGCCTCCAAGTTAGTTGTAGACGCAAAGCAAATGAAGGAGCAAGGATTTAATGATTTTCAGTAGAGTGCAAAAAAAAGTAAATAAAGCAAAAGAATTAAAATAGCATAGAGGAGAGAATAAACCGTTGAAACCGACATAGATTAAAGTATTCTCGGGGAGTCCGGAATCCCTATTGGTAAGTGTCTAGCGTGACATATGATACCGCATAGCTCTAATATGGATACTTAAGCCACTCTTGATATTTGTGATCGGGCAGATCTGGGTACTGAATATGTTCTACTCGAGGTAGACTTCGTACCATGCACACCACTACCATAGTTTCCCTGCTCCAGTTATCACTATGGTAATTAAGGGTTTCCACTTTGGTTGTGGCCTTACCAAGGGATCTCTGTTACTCCCCAATCAATTTCAAAGGTGAGGTAGAGAGGCTTTACTGTCACCTTGAATTACCTCAATATCCTAACCTTTACAACGACACTAATATGCTTTGTGGCCTTGCGGCAGAAATCCTGAGTGGGACCCCTTCACAGCATTCACGAAGGTTATTAAACCAAAAGGGATTTCTATTTTCATGCCCTCTGTTCCTTATTTCTACTCAGTTTTACCCAACCCTCTAAGTTGTCCTCACTTTTGCCCAGCTCTGTCTAGCTGAACCTCACATATGGCCAAATGCAGCATTTCCAGTGGGTCAGCCCCTTTGACTGTTACATGGATGAGTGGGACTGTGAGAAATTGACATGTGGGGCCACTATAAACTACGGCCATGTCAGCCAACTGGCGGTTAGTCATCGACGCATAGCAGGGCAGAGCAGAGTTGCTTGTCTGATCGATTCCAGCGATGGTTGGATGATATCTTGGCCTCTACCGGTTTCTGGAGCTCGTGCGCGTCGAGGGGTGGCATCAGGGTGGCCGAGGGTGGACAAAAACGAAGGCAGTGGGTGAGTACCATCATGGTCGGAGTTTGGTGTTTGTAGGCAACAAAGCTATAGCATGGATTCGAACGAGTTTTTGTGCTGGTTTTATTCTATGGCTGCTTGCGGTGCAGTTTGACATGGTCATGTGACCAAATGGTTACCGGAGCGTCTTCATGAGCTCATGCGGGATCAACAAAGGGAGCTCGCGATTAATGGCACTACGACACAAAAACATTGACAAGGAGAGCGGGAAAATCTGTGGAGCTCATGATAAGGTTGTGGGGCACATTAGGGAGCTCGGGGAATCGAGAGCGGCGTCCTCGGCTACAGACAATGAAGAAGGCAACGATTCATGGTGTCCAGTCTAGAAATCTTTGTCGTATAGGTTAACGGTGTTGAGGCGAAGCTAAAGGACACGGTGGTGAGGAGAGGAGAGCATAGTGGCTACGTTGGTTGACGTCAGCGTGGCCATGGTGTTCTCGGCCATGGTTGGAGAGCGAGCAAGAGGAGGGGAAAGTGATGGATAGTAGATAGGTTAGAAATAGTGGTATCGTGCTTGTCTCTTGGCGTAGAGTTGGGGATGAAGAAGGCCTCTAAGGCGCGAAGCAGGAGCATGCGCTCTCGGACGCGTCGTCCTCTGCCACTAGGCGCGAGGTTGAAGACGGGGTTGCCCCTAGGTGGGCTGGGTTGCAAAGTGCTGGGCTGCTAGGTAAGTTTTCTTCTCTTCTCTCTCTTCTCTCTCTCTCTCTCTATATATATATATATCTTTTATTTCTATCCTTTCCTTTTTTATTTGAATATATTTTGTATTTATTTTAGATCAAAACATTTGTAAACCGTCTATAAAATTAAGTGTGAATTTAATGGATTTTTACAAAACCACGGACATTTTAACTCCGATGGGAATACCTGAAATGTCGGCCCACAAACGTCGCCCAAGCGTCCCCCCTCCCCACACGACCGTACTGAATGATGTGGTTTAGTCCCACATCGCCGCGTGACAGGCTTGCCGACCATCTTAAATAGCAGAGAGGACCAGATGTAGTAAACTACTTCTATTGTAATACGACCATCAATACTCGCTTTGTAAAGGACATGATCTGATACTTGATCATCTCGTTCACAAAGTAAGCATAGATGGTCTTACTATAATAAAAGTATATATTTTTTACAAGTGGCATAATTTTCACAATTTATCTGAACAAACTAGAGCACACAACTATTATTTCCATTTTCAAAAAAATTAAAGAAAAGTTCAAATTTGGCACAACCATGGGTGTTACCATTGTGAACAATGTTGCCATAGGAATTATAATTTTTTTAGGATAAAAATTATTATTTCCATTTTTCAAGTGCCAGAAATGGCTTTTTTGTGAAGGAAGTGCCTGAAATAAGTTATACAATTGGGTCTTTTCATTTTTCATAGAAAGTAGACCACATTGAAAGCCCACTTACCAAGTTTCATGAATTTTAGAGTATTATTGCTATATTTCAATGATTTACTGGATTTCCAGTGAATTACTAGAACTTGCTCAATTTTGAACTACAAGTGTGATGTAGTTTGGTCCTGAAAATTGACAAAAATCATTTTATGCTCTAATGTTGGTGGTGCATGCAATTGGGACAACCAAAGTTGAAATTCCAAACCATTTGGTATGAATGGTCAACATTGCAAGTTTTACCCCATTTTGGGAAAAATTAAAGAAAATGAAAAGAGCCTCAAAAATTGAAATCCTTGTGCATGAAGCCCTCTTGCGTGCACTAGTAAGTGGGAAAATCGTAAACTTGCAATACCACAAGTTTTAAAATAAAAACCTTCACAAAATGGCCTATCTAGTACTCCCTCCGTCTGGAAATACTTGTCCTAGAAATTGATAAAATGGATGTATCTATAACTAAAATAAGTCTAGATACATCCATTTCTAGGACAAGTATTTCCGGACGGAGGGAGTATGAACTTGCATTGATTTCAAGGCATATGCCCATGGCCCTAGCCACTTCCATGGTATAGTCCATGATAACATGTTCAAATTTGTCACAACCATGGGTGTTACCATTGTGAACAATGTTGCCATAGGAATTATAATTTTTTTGGAATAAAAATTATTATTTCCATTTTTCAAGTGCCAGAAATGGCTTTTTGTGTGAAGGAAGTGCCTGAAATAAGTTATACAATTGGGTCTTTTCATTTTTCATAGAAAGTAGACCACATTGGAAGCCCACTGACCAATTTTCATGAATTTCAGAGTATTATTGCTATATTTCAATGATTTACTGGATTTCCAGTGAATTACTAGAACTTGCTCAAATTTGAACTACAAGTGTGATGTAGTTTGGTCCTGATAATTGACAAAAATCAATTTGTGCTGTAACGTTGGTGGTGCATGCATTTGGGACAACCAAATTTGAAATTCCAAACCATTTGGTATGAATGGTCAAGGTTGCAAGTTTTACCCCATTTTGGAAAAAATCAAAGAAAATGAAAAAAGCCTCAAAAATTAAAATCCTTGTGCATGAAGCCCTCTTGTGTGCACTATTAAGTGGGAAAAATCATAAACTTGCAAAATACCACAAGTTTTGAAAAAAATCAGCATTGCAAGTTTGACCCCATTTTAAGTAATTTTGCATGTTGTTGTTTTTGGTAAGTTTTGCATGTTGCTATTTTCAGCATGTTTTGCATGTTGCACTCTGTTTGAACATGCAAAACCCACTCAACGTAGGAAATCTAAAACATAGCATAAAACTACTGATTAAGCACATTCAAATAACATACTATTTTCAGTTAAAAAGGCATCCACATGTCGGGTCCTCAACACTAGCTAGAAGCAACAAAATAAACTACCGGAGATGCTTAAGATGGCGAGCCAGGCGGCGGTGGGAGTGTTGAGCATTCTGCTCAAACTGTGCCGAGAACTCATACTGCTCCGCCACTATTGGGGCATTCTTGCAGCCAGCCTTGGCCTCCAAGGTGACCGGCGCCAGATCCTTGCCGGTATCAGCCTCCAAGTGCTCATGGTCAACCATTTGCTCATCCTCGTCGTCCACATTATTCGCTATATTCATGTTTGCCTGAGCAGGATGAGCGATGATCTCCAACCCCCCTGATAGCCCTCCTCTTGTGCATCCTCCTCCTATGCAATGATCTCCAACCCCCCTGATAGCCCTTCTCGTGTGCAATGATCTGCAACCCCCCTGGTAGCTATCCTCCTCCTCGGTCTCCTCATCGATGACCTGAATAATACGCAAATTCACCGGCTCTTCCACCTCTGGATTCGGCAAGGAGAGGCGGGAGCGGCACTCGTACTAGGGGGCTCGCTGTCAACGATCCAGAGTCTCCATCGCCTCTGTCATTGCCCAAAGAGAATCTCAATTGGGACTGCCCCCTTGCCTTTAGGAAGTATCCGCTTCCACTCGTCCCTTATCACTTCCAACACCAGGCCCAGCGAGTGCAGCACGATAGATTTCACGATCAGAAACCAGGAGCATATCTCCTTGCACTTGGCCAGCAAGAGCTCATCTCCGGCGCAAAAAAATCCATCGCCCTCTTCCAGCTCGGACCTGCTTGCCATCAATCAAAGACCAAATTTTCAAATCAAAGAATTAAAAAGGAACTCGATTATTCGGATCAAAATCACCACAAAACAATCTAAAATGGTCTCCTATCAATGAAACCTAATTTCTAGGGTTTTCTATTTCCAAACTAGCTGCCACTAGTACCACTGGCACTAATTCAATCCTAAATGGACGTCGATACTAATTGCAAACTGGAGCAATGATGAGTGATATTTTTACACTCATTTCACCTTTGTTTAAACCGAGATATTTCATTTAAAAGAGATATTCGCTTTGATATTATGACTAATGGCTAATAAGTGCAAGGGATTCCATAAATCCTCTCTTTGATGTGTTTCCACAGGAAATGAGCTAAAAAGGGAAGAAATCATGTGTGCGAATGGAATGGAAGGAAAATGGAGGAAGAAAGAATCAACAGGAAGTGTGTTGTAGGGTAGAACCCTAAGTGAAGATCTTTTCACACTTGGAGGGGGGAAAGGGATGAAGTCACAAAAACACAAGAGGCAAATCACTCAAACAAACCCAAATCACACATCCACTAGAGTAGCATACATGAGATCCACATGAATACATGAACAATCCAAGGAAAAGTAGCACAAAGGTAAGGTTCTTCCCACTCCAAAGGAGGTGAGGTCTTGATGATAGTCTTCTCCAAGAGGAGGTCTTGATATCCCTTGGGATCTTCTCCTAGGAGGTCTTGATCTCCAAGAAGAGTGGTAGATGAGCAAAGCCCTCTAAAATATCTCGATACACTTTGCTAACCCTAACAAATGGTCTATCCACGGAATATATAGGAGAAGAGAGGTAGGGGACGAAGTGGGGGCAAAACAGGAACAAAGGCAGCCACCTCGCTGGGAGGGCCGTGCGCATGGGGTAAGTGAGGCCCGTGCGCACAGGGTGCTACAGCGGCGAGGCCCGTGCACACGGGGTCCGGGGGCCCGTGGGCATGGGGTGTGCGCAGACACTTCCAGTAGCTCTCTGGGAGGCCCGTGGGCACGGGGTCTGGGGGGCCCATGTGCACGGGGTTGCCTGGGAGGTGCTGTCCAGATTTGGATTTTCTCCTTCATCTTCTTCGTGGCCTTGGCGTGGTTCCCTTTGGACTTGGCGATGGTCCTTAGCTTCTTGGCGGTAGTCTCCTTCATACCTAATGACACACAATGTTTCCTTGTGAGGTAGCATCCAAGTTCCATCCATATCCATATGAAATTCATAAAGGAGTGAGTTCACCTCGTTCTTGATGGCACATGCGCGAGCTCTAGTCATAGGTCCCCTTGGTGCTTGATGATTTGTTGTGGTATCCATGGGGATGATCGAAGGATGCTCCGCATCATCTCCCCCCCCCCCCCACTTGGGAAAGATCCGCCCTCAGATCAATATCTTCATCACCATGGTAGGGGGATAGATCCTTGACGTTGAAGGTGTTACTCACATTATACTTGTCTCCCGGGATGTCGATCTTGTATGCATTGTTGTTGATGCATGCTAGCACCTTGAATGGCCCATCGGCGCGAGGTAGAAGCTTTGACTTGCGTTTGTTGGGGAAGCGGTCCTTGTGAAGGTGTAACCACACGAGATCTCCAGGATTGAACACCATGGGGTGCTTGTTTGCGTTGAGCTTGTTGGCGAGGCATTGTACTTGGCGTTCTATCGTGAGCCTTGTGTCTTCATGCACCTTCTTGATGTATGTTGATCTTGCGCTTGCGTCCAAGTTTGCTCGCTCTTGTAGTGGAAGCGGTAGGATGTCCAATGGCGACAATGGGTTGACGCCATAGACCACTTTGAAGGGAGACTTGCCCGTGGTAGAGTGTCTTGCTTGATTGTAGGCGTACTCGGCGATCGGTAGGCATTCCTCCCATTCCGTGAGGTTCTTCTTGATCAACACGCGAAGTAGTGTAGAGAGCGTCCGGTTGGTGACTTCCGTTTGGCCGTCGGTTTGTGGGTGATAGGCCGACGTGAATAGGAGCTTGATCCCGAGCTTGCCGCATAGTGTCTTCCAAAACTAGCTTAGGAACTTGACGTCGCGGTCCGATACAATCGTCATGGGCATTCCATGAAGGCGCAATATTTCCCTACAAAACAAATTTGCAACATGTGAAGCATCGTCATTCTTGTGACATGGAATGAAATGTGCCATTTTAGTGAAACGGTCGACAACTACAAATACTGAGTCTTTTCCATTTTAGTTCTAGGCAAGCCAAGCACAAAATCCATACTAATGTCTTCCCATGGATGATATGGTATAGGAAGTGGCATATGTAAACCATGAGATTGAGCTTGTGACTTAGCTTTGCGACATGTGGAGCATCGATTGGTGTAGCGTGCGACATCGCGAAACATCTTGGGTCAATAGTACTTGTTGGAGAGCGTGGCAAAAGTCTTGTCGCGACCGAAATGTCCCATAAGTCCACCGTCGTGAGCCTCTTGCAAAAGCAACAAATGAAGAGAAGACTTGGGAACACAAAGTTTGTTAGCACGCATAAGGTATCCATCCTTGAGATAATATCGCTCCCAAAAAGTGTTAGCAAGACATTTGGCATAAGGAGTTGCAAAAGAATCATCATGCTCATATAAATCTTTAATGTGCTCAAAGCCAATAACATTCAATTCAAGTTGAGTAGCTATCATGCACTTGCGTGAAAGAGCATCCGCTACAACATTCTCATTTCCCTTGATATATTTGATGATGTAAGGGAAGGACTCAATAAATTCACTCCATTTAGCATGCCTTTTATTCAATTTTGTTTGACCTTTAATGTACTTAAGCATTTCATGATCGGTATGGATGACAAATTCACGAGGTCGGAGATAATGCTCCCAAACATGCAAGACTCTCACCAAAGCATATAACTCTTTGTCATAGATGGGATAGTTAAGTTGAGCACCGGAAAGCTTTTCACTAAAATATGCAATGGGTCGCTTTTCTTGCATTAAAACTCCTCCTATGCCATTACCACTAGCACCACAATGCACTTCAAAAGTTTTCTCAAAGTTTGGTAAGGCAAGAATTGGAGCATGTGTAAGCAAATTCTTAAGCTCATGAAATGCGGTATCTTGGGAAGGTCCCCAAACAAAAGGTGCGTTCTTCTTACTCAAAGCATGTAATGGTGAAGCAATAGTGCTAAATTCCTTAACAAAGTGACGATAGAATCTGGCTAGACCAAGGTAGCTACGCACTTGTTGGAAGTTGGTTGGTTGTGGCCAAGTTTTAATAGTGTCAATTTTAGACTCGTCAACTTCAACACCCTTAGAAGAGACAACAAAGCCTAAGAAAACAAGCTTATAAACACCAAAAGTGCATTTTTCATGTTTACAAAAAGTCGCTCCTTTCTAAGAACTTGCAAGACGTCTCTAAGGTGTTTCACATGATCCTCAAGAGTTTCGCTAAACACAAGGATGTATCAAAGTAAACTACAACACAAATGCCAATGTATGGACGAAGAACATAATGCATCACATGCATAAAAGTGCTAGGAGCTTGCGATAAACCCATAGGCATGACTAACCATTCATACAAGCCAAATTTGGTTTTGAAAGCCGTTTTCCATTCATCACCTTCTTGCATGCGTATTTGATAATAACCACTTTTAAGATCAATTTTTGAGAAAATGGTGGCTCCACTAAGTTCATCAAGCATGTCATCAAGGCGTGGAATGGGATGGCGATATCTAACGGTGATAGCATTAATGGGACGGCAATCGGAACACATGTGATAGGTACCATCTTTCTTAGGCACAAGAATTACCGGAACAGCACATGGACTCAAGCTCTCGCGTACATACCCATTCTCCATGAGATGTTGGACTTGCCATTGAATCTCTTTCGTCTCGTCGGGGTTGACGCGGTAGGGTGCCTTGTTCGGTAGAGGTGCACCGGGGATGAGGTCGACGCGGTGTTCGATTCCGCGTAGAGGAGGTAGTTGATACGTCCATTTTGCATCATGTTTTGCTACTGTTATTTATAATGTTTTTGATCAATATAACACTTTGTGGAGCAATTCTAATGCCTTTTCTCTCTTAATATGCAAGATTTACACAAGGAGGGAGAATGCCGGCAGCTGGAATTCTGGACCTGAAAAAGCTATGTCAGAGATACCTATTCTGCACATCTCCAAATGAGCTGACATTTTCTGGAGATTTATTTTGGAATAAATAAACAATATTGGCATCAAGAAGTACCAGAAGGGGCCACCCAGGAGCCCATGAGGCACCAGGGCGCGCCACCCCCCCCCCCCCAGGCGCGCCCTGGTACCTCGTGGAGCCCCTGGCCCACTTCTGGCCCCCATTTTCTGGTATATAAGTGCATTTGACCTAAAAAAATTATAAAGAAGACTTTAGGGACGGTATGCTACCATCTCGAGGCGGAACTTGGGCAGGAGCACTTTTGCTCTCCGGCGAAGAAATTCTGCCGGGGATACTTCCCTCCGGGAGGGGGAAATCGTTGCCATCGACACCACCAGCGATCCTCTCATCATGGGAGGACTAATCTTCATCAACATCTTCACCAGCACCATCACATCTCAAACCCTAGTTCACCTCTTGTATTCAATCTTTGTCTCAAAACCTCAGATTGGTACATGTGGGTTGCTAGTAGTGTTGATTACATCTTGTAGATGATGCTAGTTGGTTTATTTGGTGGAAGATTATATGTTCAGATCCATTATGCTATTCAATACCCTACTGATCTTGGGCATGATGATGATTTGTGAGTAGTTACTTTTGTTCTTGAGGACATGGGAGAAGTCTTGTCATAAGTAATCATGTGAATTTGGCATTCGTTCGATATTTTGATGATATGTGTGTTGTTGATTCTCTTAGTGGTGTCATGTGAACGTCGACTACATGACACTTCACCATCTTTGGGCCTAAGGGAATGCATTGTGGAGTAGTAATTAGATAATGGGTTGCTAGAGTGACAGAAGCTTAAACCCTAGTTTATGCGCTATTCCGTAAAGGGCTGATTTGGATCCATATGTTTAATGTTATGGTTAGAGTTATCTTAATTCTTCTTTCGTAGTTGCGGATGCTTGTGAGAGGGGGTAATCATAAGTAGGAGGTTTGTTCAAGTAAGAACAGCACCCAAGCACCGGTCCACCCACATATCAAATTAGCAAAGTAGCGAACGCTAATCAAACAAACATGATGAAAGTGACTAGATGAAATTCCCATGTGTCCTCGAGAACGTGTTACTTATTATAAGAAATTGTTCTGACTTGTCCTTTGCTATAAAAAGGATTGGGCCAACTTGCTGCACTCTTTGTTACTATTACTATTTGTCACTTCTTACAAATTATCTTGCTATCAAACTACTCGTTACCGATAATTTCAGTGCTTGCAGAAAATACCTTGCTGAAAACCGCTTGTCATTTCCTTCTGCTCCTCGTTGGGTTCGACACTCTTACTTATCGAAAGGACTACGATTGATCCCCTATACTTGTGGGTCATCAAGACTCTTTTCTGGCGCCGTTGCCGGGGAGTGAAGCGCCTTTGGTGAGTGGAATTTGGTAAGGAAACATTTATATTACGTGCTGAAATTTATTGTCACTTGTCACTATGGAAAGTAATCCTTTGATGGGTTTGTTCGGGGTATCTTCACCTCGACCGGAAACACCAAGAGTTGCTCCTCAACCTACTGCACCTACTGAAAATATTGAATATGAAATTCCTTCGGGTATGATAGAGAAACTGCTAGCTAATCCTTATGCAGGAGATGGAACAATACATCCTAATATGCACTTGATCTATGTGGATGAAATTTGTGGATTGTTTAAGCTTGCAGGTTTATCCGGAGATGGAGTTAAGAAGAAAGTATTCCCTTTATCTTTGGGGGGAAATGCATTGACATGGTATAGGCTATGTGATGATACCGATACATGGGACTGGAACCGATTGAAACTGGAATTCCATCCGAAGTTTTATCCTATGCATTTGGTTCATCGTGATCGGAATTATATATATAACTTTTGGCTCATGAAGGAGAAAGCATTGCTCAAGCTTGGGGGAGGCTTAAGTACATGATGTACACATGCCCCAATCATGAGCTCGCAAAGGAAATTATCTTACAAAATTTTTATTCTCGGCTTTCTCATGATAATCAAAATACTCTCGATTCTTCTTCGACTGGCTCCTTTATGAAGAAAACTATTGAATTCAGATGGGATCTTCTGGATAGAATTAAATACAACTCTGAAGATTGGGAACTCAACAAAGGTAATGAGTCAGGTATAATACTTGAGTTCGATTGTGTTAAATCTTTTATGGCCACCGATGCTTTTCATAAGTTTAGCACTAAATATGGACTTGACTCTGAGATAGTAGCTTCCTTTTGTGAATCATTTGCTACTCATGTTGATCTCTCTAAGGAGAAGTGGTTTAAATATCATCCCCCTATTAAAGAAAAGATTGAGGATCACGTTAGTGTTAAAGAAGAAACAATTGTTTACCATGTTGATCCAGTTGTGCCTACCGCTTATATTGAGAAACCACCTTTTCCTATTAGGATTAAGGAACATGCTAAAGTTTCAACTGTGGTTAACAAAAGTAATATTAGAGCACCTAGACCCGCTGAATAAATTAAAGTTGAACCTAATGTTGCTATGATTAAAGATCTCTTGGTTGATAATATAGATGGGCATGTTATTTACTTCTGCGATGAAGCAGCTAGAATTGCTAAACCTGATTCTAAAGATAAAAACAGACCCGTTGTGGGCATGTCTGTTGTCTCAGTTAAAATAGGAGATCATTGTTATCATGGCTTATGTGATTTGGGTGCTAGTGTGAGTGCTATTCCATTTACCTTATATCAAGAAATTATGAATGATATTGCACCTGCTGAAATTGAGGACATTGATGTTACTATTAAACTTGCGAACAGAGATATCATTACACCGCTTGGGATCGTTAGAGATGTTGAAGTCTTGTGTGGAAAAATCAAATACCCTACTGATTTTCTAGTCCTTGGTTCTCCACAAGATGATTTTTGTCCCATTATATTTGGTAGACCTTTCTTGAACACTGTTAATGCCAAGATTGATTGCGCTAAAGAAATTGTTAGTGTTGATTTTGGTGGTATGTCTCATGAGTTTAATTTCTCCAAATTTCGTAGACAACCTCATGATAAATAATTGCCTAGTAAAGATGAAATTATTGGTCTTGCTTCTATTGCCGTACCTCCTACTGATCCGTTAGAACAATATTTGCTAGACCATGAGAATGATATGCATATGAATGAAAGAAATGAAATAGATAGAATGTTCTTTGATCAGCCACCCATCCTTAAACACAATTTGCATGTTGAAACTCTTGGAGGTCCTCCTCCACCTAAGGGTGATCCTGTATTTGAATTGAAGCAATTGCCTGATACACTGAAATATGCTTATCTTGATGAAAAAAAGATATATCCTGTTATTATTAGTGCTAACCTTTCAGAGCACGAAGAAAAGAGATTACTGAAAACTCTGAGGAAGCACCGAGCTGCTATTGGATATACTCTTGATGATCTTAAGGGCATTAGTCCCACTCTATGTCAGCACAAAATTAATATGGAGCCTGATGCTAAACCAGTTGTCGACCACCAACGACGATTAAATCCTAAGATGAAAGAGGTGGTAAGAACTGAAATATTAAAGCTTCTGGAAGCAGGTATAATCTATCCCATAGCTGATAGTAGATGGGTAATCCCATTCATTGTGTCCCTAAGAAAGGAGGTATCACCGTTGTTCCTAATGATAAAAATGAACTCATTCCACAAAGAATTGTAACTGGTTATAGGATGGTAATTGATTTTAGAAAATTAAACAAAGCTACTAGAAAAGATCATTACCCCTTACCTTTCATTGATCAAATTTTAGAAAGATTGTCTAAGCATACACACTTTTGTTTCCTAGATGATTATTCTGGTTTTTCTCAAATACCCGTATCACAATCTGATCAAGAGAAAACCACCTTTACTTGTCCTTTTGGAACTTATGCTTATAGACGTATGCCTTTTGGTTTATGCAATGCACCTGCTACCTTTCAAAGATGTATGACTGCAATATTCTCTGACTTTTGTGAAAAGATTGTTGAGGTGTTCATGGATAATTTGTCTAGAATTGAAAATGTTCTTGATGACCCACTTCCTATTAATGATGATTTTCCTGATGAACAATTAGCTGTCATAAATGCTTCTCGCAATACTCCTTAGTATGCAGACTATGCTAATTACATTGTTGCTAAATACATACCACCTAGTTTCACATACCAACAAAAGAAAAAGTTCTTCTTTGATTTAAGACATTATTTCTGGGATGACCCACATCTTTATAAAGAAGGAGTAGATGGTATTATTAGGCGTTGTATACCTGAGTATGAACAGGAACAAATCCTACGGAAGTGTCACTCCGAGACTTACAGAGGACACCATGCGGGAGACAGAACTGCACATAAGGTATTGCAATCTGGTTTTTATTGGCCTACTCTTTTCAAGGATGCTTGTAAGTTTGTCTTATCTTGTGATGAATGTCAAAGAATTGGTAATGTTGGTAGACGTCAGGAAATGCCTATGAACTATTCACTTGCTGTTGAACCATTTGATGTTTGGGGATTTGATTATATGGGACCTTTTCCTAAATCCAATGGGTATACTCATATTTTAGTTGCTGTTGATTACATTACTAAGTGGGTAGAAGCTATTCCAACTAGTAGTGCTGATCATAACACTTCTATTAAAATGCTTAAAGAAGTTATTTTCCCAAGGTTTGGAGTCCCTAGATATTTAATGACTGATGGTGGTTCACATTTTATTCATGGTGCACTCCGTAAATTGCTTGCTAAATATGATGTCAACCATAGAATTGCATCTCCATATCACCCTCAAACTAGTGGTCAAGTTGAATTGAGCAATAGAGAAATAAAATTAATTTTGTAAAAAACCGTCAGTAGATCTAGAAAGAATTGGTCTAAGAAACTTGACGATGCACTATGGGCTTATAGAACTGCTTATAAAAATCCTATGGGTATGTCTCCTTATAAAATGGTTTATGGAAAAACATGTCATTTACCTCTTGAGTTAGAACATAAAGCATATTGGGCAATTAAAGAACTAAATTATGATTTTAAACTTGCCGGTGAAAAGAGGTTATTTGATATTAGCTCATTAGATGAATGGAGAACCCAAGCTTATGAAAATGCCAAATTGTTTAAAGAAAAAGTTAAAAGATGGCATGATAGAAGAATTCAAAAACGGGAATTCAAAGTGGGTGAGCAAGTTCTATTGTACAACTCTCGTTTGAGACTCTTTGCAGGAAAGCTTCTCTCTAAATGGGAAGCATCGTATATCATCGAAGAAGTTTATCGCTCCGGAGCCATCAAAATAAACAACTCTGAAGGCACTAATCCGAGAGTGGTGAATGGGCAAAGAATTAAGCATTATATTTCAGGTACTCCCATTAATGTTGAAACTAATATTATTGAAACAATTACACCGGAGGAATACATAAGAGAGACCTTCCGGAGCACTCTAGAACCCTGAAAAGGAAGAGGTATGTGATACGGTAAGTAAACTGACTCCAAAAATTCCATAAAAATATTTTCTATCAGTTTTGAAATATTTAGAAAAATACAAAAATAAGAAACAGCCGAGGGGACCCACCTGGTGCCCACGAGGCACCAGGGCGCGCCACCCCCCCTGGCGCGCCCTGGTGGCTCGTGGGCCCCACGTGAGCCTTCCCGACTCCGTTTTTCTTCTGGATTACTTGTTTTGCAAGATAAAAATTCTTTATATATACTCCTATATGTTTTGACCACCGTATCGCAGAAATCCCCTCTGTTCTTGTTTCATGCTGTTTTCTGTCAAATTTTGTGGCCAGGCACCATGTCTTCTTCCTCCTCCAACAATGTGGGAGACGATGCTTGGTTGATGCAGATGGAGCTCAGGAGGGAGGAGGAAGGAGAAGTTACCATGGAAGAATATGATGGAGATTTGCTTGAGGTCCACCCTCTGGCTTCCGAGAGAGGAACCCTTGCCGGCATCTCCACAATTCCGAACCCGCACCAAGCCGTAAGAAGCATTTCAGGCCTTGGGAATCCAGAGGTACAAGAAGGGCTTCCCCCTAGAAGGCCCTTACACAGGTTACATCGAAACAATTTTCATAACTTGGTTCACAATTATGGGATCGAAAATACTCCTCGTATGCACATACCCTCCAATTGGGACATCTCTCGTCCAAGTGGAAGTGATGCAGGAAAGGACGCTTGGGGCCCAGAGAATAAGCATATTATGGCCGAAGTCCAAAAGAATACATAGATGATACATCATGTGCTCCAAGAAATTCAAAGCTTAAAGGAGATCCTAATTAATGTTATGAAGGACAAGTCCACTTCATCACCACCACCATCACCGGAGAAGGAAACTTGAGCACATGGGTATGGGCACTCCCCTTGGCTTGTGCCAAGCTTGGGGAAGGTGCCCTGGTATCTGTGACGCCCTCTGCTCGACCGTGCACTAATCATACACGCAAATGTGCACGCTCGAGAACAGAGACGCACGGGAAGATATCACAACACAACTCTAAACTCAAATAAAAGTCATACAAGCTTTATATTACAAGCCAGGGGCCTCGAGGGCTCGAATACATAAGCTCGAGATCATACAAGCATCAGCGGAAGCAACAGTATCTGTGTACAGACACAAAGTTAAACAAGTTGCCTGAAGAAGGCTAGCATAACAACAACACTGATCGAAAAGGCGCAGGCCTCCTGCCTGGGAGCCTCCGGACTACTCCTGGTCGGCTGGCTCAACCCAGTAGTACGTGCCTCCGGGACTCTCCTGGTAGTAAGCTCCTGCGGTGACGTCTGGCTCCTGGACTCCGTCATCTGGTCGCAAGTATCGGGTATAGGGGAAAAGGGAAGCAAAGCAACCGTGAGTACTCATCCAAAGTACTCGCAAGACAGACATCAGAACTATACTAAGTATGCATCGGTATCAAAGAAATGGGGCTATATCTTTGGACTGAATTGCAGAATGCCAGAATAGAGGGGGAGAAGCCTAGCCTATCGAAGACTAGCATCTTGAAGCAATCTTGCAGCATTAGAAGAGTGCAGATTAGCATTTTATAATTTAACAAGCATGTTGAAGCAAAGCCCAGAGATCCTTCCTCGACTCCCTGCGAGAAAGCGATCCCGGAGCTTATAATTAATTATCATGTATCCAGTTCAAATAGTGGTAGATCGGGATACAACACTGAGCGTCCTGTTACCGTGGACACGGCTATTCGAATAGATAACTTTCCTGCAGGGGTGCACTATTGTTACCCAGCACGCTCGATTACATCTGGCCAGACACACTTGCTGGGTAATGCCCGACCTCGGGTAATCGACACGACGCAGTCCTACCTAGGCTCAGTAGAGAGGTCAACACGCCGGTCTAAATCCTAAGCACAAAGGGGTCTTGGGCCATCGCCCTTTGCACTCATGCACGTTACGTGGCTGGTCGGGGCCCAGGCGCGACACTGAATACACCAGTGACGTAACCAGCCCACCCCAACGATCAGCCCGCATCTCTGAGCTGCGACGTCTGAAGAGCTTTCGGCTGATACATACGACGTAGAGGGTCCCATAACCATTATCCCACGTGGTGGTAGTGCGTATAGGGCCAACGACCCACTCAGATCAAATACCCAAATCCATTAGGCGTATTTAGTAACTCGCGGAGACGATCAGACTACCTGTCGCTCCGGCTTGGTAACACATGGATCACGATCAGGGTGGTCTCCGCCTGCCCTGTCGTTCCGCCACAATAATCTCTCACGGGTGCCCTCCTGGCAAGCCCGACTTCACATTTCCCCCACGGGTACCCCTCGGGGTCGACCCGCCTGCGACAAAGGTCAAAGTAACAGTGTGTCCAGTATCGAGAAGGAATCTGAGGAATCACCCTCGATGGTTTCCCACTCGAGGAGTTGCACGACGGAAGCTTAATCGGAGGTGATGAAAGAGGAATCACCCTCGGTAACTCACAACCGGATAGCTATTCTACAGAGACATCATCGAAAGTGAGATGAGAGGTATCACCCTCGGCACTCGATGGTAGCTCTACAGAGACGAGCAACTTAGGGGGTGTGCGGTGATGTGCTGTTCTCCGCCCGTTCGATCACATCGATTGGGGCACCAGTACTAAAGCGGGGCAACTACAGCAAGGAAGAGGGGCCACAGATGGTTTACCATCCAACCTATACTAAGCATCTCGGATAACAGGCAGGTATCAATAACAGTTACAAGGACAGGTTATGCATCAGAATAGGATAAAACAATAGAAGTAGCAAATTCTAATGCAAGCAGGAGGGAGAGAGAATAGGTGATGTAGGCATGCGTCAAGGAGGGGTTGCTTGCCTGGAAGCTCTGCTGAGAGGGGCTGGTCGTCGGAAGGCTGCTCGTCTGGAGCGTAGTCGTACTCGACTGCATCGGCGTCGGTCTCGGCGTCTATCGAGAGAGAACGAGGGGGAAGAAACAATAAATTCACGGCAAAAATGCAACAGCGATGCATGACATGCCTAAATGATATGCAAATGTGATATATTGCCTGTATAATTGTATTAGATAATTTAGGAATTTATTTGGAATTATTTTATTAAAGTCCTGCACTATTCATTTATCGAAATCGGGCAAAAAGTTCCATGTTCGGTATGTTAGAGGGGTGTGACAGGTATGTGGGTGGCATATTCGGATTCTTCATATTTTTCTGATCATTTTTCATATATAAATTATTTTCATCCGAGTTACAGTTTAATTTATATGATTTTTCAAAGTTTTAATCATTTTCTGGAATTTCTGAAATTATTTAATTCAAATTATCCGAAACAGTAATAGTGATGTCAACATGACGTGGGGGTGACGTCAGCGGTCAACTGCGGCTGACCAGAGTCAAATCTGACCAGTGGGTCCCAATGGTGAGTGAGAAAGTGGCAAATTAGGTTTAATTAAACTAATTACAGATTAATTAGGGGTGTGGGGCCTACTGTCAGTGTCTAATTACTAATTAATTTAATTAACTGATTAATTAATGTTTAATTAACAATTTTATTTATTTTTAAAATGTCTTAAGCGGTGGGGCCCGCATGTCAGCGACTGGGGTGCCCAGTCTGCCGAGTTGACTCGATCAACTGGGCCCGCGGGGGCCGCGGGTCAGCGACACAGAGGGTGGCCCCAATCGGCCACATCGGCCGCCGGCCGCCGGAGCTCTCCGGCGAGGCCGAGCGCGGCGGCAACTCCGGCGAACTCGGGTTTTCTCTGTGGGGCACCAAATCTGGCGCGCTTTGGCTCTCTGGAACGAGCACTCGAGGCCGCGTCCGGTGGTGGGGGGGGTCACGGCGGCTGGGGTGGCCGGAATGGTCGCCGGCGACTACGGCGGGTGGCGACGGCAACGGGCGATGGTCGGGTTTGGCGTTGCAGCGCGCGTGCGAGGGATCAAAGGGGCTAGGCGGGGTCTGCGTGACGCGGCGAGCAAGATGGGCAGCAGCACGCGACCAAATGGTCGTCGGAACGACGCCGGCGACGTGCTCCGCGGCGGCGGGATCGGGCAAGTCGGGGGAGCTCGCTACGGCTAGCTAAAGACGGCGAGCGAGGAGGCGAAGAAGCGGAGGCTCACCGGGAGCCCGTAGTTGTGCTAAAGTGGGCGTGGGGAGGATGGACGGCGACAAATCGACGGCGGCGACGCGGGCACCCGAAGGTTGAAGACGACGACGTCGGGCTCGATGCGGTGGCGTAGAGCTCGGGCCCGGGGTCGGAGAGGATGTAGTAGACGACGGCGGTTCTTCTTGGCACGGAGGCGAGGCGAGGCGGGCACGGTGGCTACGCGGGCGGGCGGTGGTCGGCGAAGGCAGCGGCGGCCATTGACGAGGAGGAAGAAGGCGGGCGAGCTAGATGGGGAAAAGATCTCGGGGCGGGCCAGGGGTGCTGTGGTGGCCTTCTTATCTGCCCCGCCGCTGTGTAGCGACGGCTAGCCGGCGACGGGCGCGGTCGGACGCTGGCGACCGCGTGCGTCAGCAGTAGGAAGGGGGTGACGGCGGGGTGGGCTGGGATGCGCGGCCGACTAAGGCCCAGCTAGTGCAGCCCTTTTTCTTTTTCTTTCTTTTCTTTTTCTGTTTTCTATTTTTAGTTTTTGTTTTCTATTTTCTTTTAGCTCCAATTCAATTTTGTAAAATATGAATCCTGCCCATTTAAATACATTGCAATTTATCCCACTGCCAGAAAATGGTTTGGAGATATAAGGATTCCATTTGCATTTTTAATAATTAAAAAGGGATTAAACATGGCTGTTTTGGTTCTGTTTTAGGATGTTAGGGTCATTTAACTAATTCAATTAATGTTTATTATATTTTTATAATTGCCTGTGGATTATTTGCAATATTATGAACACTTTAGTTTCTGGATTTGAACAACTTTTATTTTCACTTTAAATTTGAATTTCAATTTGAATTGGAATTTGAAATGAGATATGATTTAAATGATGATTAAGCACTGTTTAGCAGGGTGACTTGGCATTATCAAAAGGGTGATCACTGTAGCTATTACATGGGGATGTTATAATTCTCCTCCTCTAAAAGAAATTCTCGTCCCGAGAATTCAGAGGTAGAAAGGAGAAGGGGGGGGTATTCACACCAAGGATGCTTGGCATGGGCCCGCATGAGAATTTCCCATTAACAAATGGCGCAATGGTTCACATCTAATGTCATGCTTGAATGCAAAGAATTTTAGCGCAAATTGAATGCGATGCTCCTAAATCAATTAAAACAGGAGGTGGTATTGAGTGAATAAGGATAGTACCGTTCACAGTAGCAAGCTGATCTTGAGCTTCATTCAGATCAACATGGTAAGCTTGACCACGACCATAAGAAGGCCTGGCATTATTGTTGCGAGGCTGATTGTTACCACGGCCAGCAGAGGGAAGTGCAAGCTGATTCTGATTCCGAGGGCATTCTCTGGAACGGTGACCTGGACGGCCACACTTGAAGCAGAGCCCATCACTGGGACGGGGAGCAGGATCTCGAAACAGTGGAGCCTAAGATCTTGGCTGTCCCGGCGGTGGAGGAGGTGCAACTGGATGGTACATGCTATTGGGAATCCAGATACGGCGCTTCTGCGATGACGAGCCCGAAGGGGAGCCAACGTCATGGTTGTGCTTGATGGCTTTCTTGTGTTCCATCTGAGCGGTCTCAACTTGGATAGCCTTGTTCACCAGGGTGGCGAAGTCGGTGAAGTCATTAACAGCAAGTGCAAGCTTGAGGTCTGGGTGGAGTCCATTACGGAACTTCTCCTGCCTGCGAGCATCAGTGGCAATGTCTTCCTCAGCATAGTGAGATAATTCAAGGAATTCCCGCTGATAAGCTTCAACAGTCTTATTGCCCTGAGTGAGGTTGCGAAACTCTATTTTCTTCCGGTCCATGATTCCCGGAGGAATGTAGCGGGCACGGAAAGCAGTCTGAAACTCGATCCAGGTAATGACTGTCCCATCAGGTATTGAACGCCTGTGGGTGTCCCACCATTGAGCAGCGGGGCCCTTCAAGAAGTAGGACGCGAAGGTGACAAGGTTGTCAGGGGCAACATTGGCAGACTCCATCTCATAGGCGATGTCACGAAGCCAGTCATCAGCATCCAGTGGCTGTTCAGAGTTGCGGTAAGTAGTAGGGCTGAGACGCACAAACTCCTGCAGAGTTATTGGAGCAGGTTGCTGATTCTGAGCATTCTGGTTCTGATTTGGGAACTGAGCCATGATTCCAGTCATGAACTGACGGTTCAACTTGAATTGCTGCATCATAGCTGCCATATAGTCTGGCGGGGGTGGAGGGTTGGCAGCACGGCCACGACCACGACCACCTGGTCTAACCATCCTGCTAAAGGTTTAACAGGGGGTAGTTTAGTAAAAGCAACCGCAAGTGTTTAGAGACATACATGGTGTATCACGACAATGAACAAGTAGTGCAATAGATTCATAACAGTAGTCAATTAAGACATACAGATCCATACACAAAGTCGGTTACATGCGGACGGCATAAGTTTGAAATGTAAAACAACTAGAGATGCTAGGCGGCGCGCAGGCACGCGGTAAGGAATACAACAACGGGACATAGCAAAGGCTACATCAACGTCGGGGAAAACCACTGGGGACGTACATGAGAGTCAGGTTTCGGTCCTGTGGAACTGTGGTGAGTGTCAATTAAGAGTGGGAAGGCAGTGACATCTTGCAAGGTCACGACAGCAAGGCAAGTCCGAGGACAACCATTTGGGGGTGTTGGCTTAAGCAGGAAATTATCACTGCTCAGATAAAGGCTATATTACAAGAAAGGTTAAACAGACCAATGGAAAGGAAAAATGTGATGATCTGATTAAACAGATCAATGGGAAGGATTAGTTGCAGACAATCCAGCTCTCCGGGTGGATGTGATCACGAGATCCTAATGTTAGAGTCAGCAAAATCATTTAACCCGAAAAGAAGAGGATTCAGAGTCCCAGAGTATGGAAGAGGAATAAAAGATCCTAATACCACCCATTTGGCGATGTGGGCCCGTAAGCCACACAGCACTGTTAGTAAAATAGTTTTTCAACGACTAGACTCAACTTCGACCAAGGAGTTGGAAAGGGGCTTCCTACAGGCAGTCGGCTCTGATACCAACTTGTGACGCCCTCTGCTCGACCGTGCACTAATCATACACGCAAACGTGCATGCTCGAGAACAGAGACGCATGGGAAGATATCACAACACAACTCTAAACTCAAATAAAAGTCATACAAGCTTTATATTACAAGCCAGGGGCCTCGAGGGCTCGAATACATAAGCTCGAGATCATACAAGCATCAGCGGAAGCAACAGTATCTGAGTACAGACACAAAGTTAAACAAGTTGCCTTAAGAAGGCTAGCATAACAACGACACTGATCAAAAAGGCGCCTGGCAGCGGCGACCATTGACGAGGAGGAAGAAGGCGGGCGAGCTAGAGGGGGAAAAGATCTCTGGGCGGGCCAGGGGTGCTGCGGTGGCCTTCTTATCTGCCCCGCCGCTCTGTAGCGACGCGAGGGATCGAGCGGGCGCGGCTGCGACGGCTAGCCGGCGACGGGCGCGGTCGGACGCTGACGACCGCGCGCGTGAGCAGTGGGAAGGGGGAGACGGCGGGGTGGGCTGGGCTGCGCGGCCGACTAAGGCCCAGCTAGTGCGGCCCTTTTTCTTTTTCTGTTTTCTATTTTTAGTTTCTGTTTTCTATTTTCTTTTAGCTCCAATTCAATTTTGTAAAATATGAATCCTGCCCATTTAAATACGGTGCAATTTATCCCACTGCCAGAAAATGGTTTGGAGATATAAGGATTCCATTTGCATTTTTAATAATTAAAAAGGGATTAAACATGGCTGTTTTGGTTCTGTTTTAGGATGTTAGGGTCATTTAACTAATTCAATTAATGTTGATTATATTTTTATAATTGCCTCTGGATTATTTGCAATATTATGAACACTTTAGTTTCTGGATTTGAACAACTTTTATTTTCACTTTAAATTTGAATTTCAATTTGAATTGGAATTTGAAATGAGATATGATTTAAATGATGATTAAGCACTGTTTAGCAGGGTGACTTGGCATTATCAAAAGGGTGATCACTGTAGCTATTACATGGGGATGTTACAGTATCGTATCACCATCACTTTTATTATCTTTACCTACTTTTAGTTTGATCCTTAGTTATTTCGTGATCTAGTTGAATACAAGTTTAGTATGATCTATTTTCAAGTGTTAGTTTCGTGATCCATCTATCTATGTAATCGAGTTGAGAGTTATATAATAAAGAGTAGTTTGAGTTTTTGCTTCTTTACTTTCATGTTTCAATCATAGCAATGAAAATAATGAAAAAAGATCATATGCTAATCTTATGTAAAGTAATAACATTACATAAAGAAAAGTATAAGTGGTAAAATTTATTAGAGGATAACAAACATAGTATTAGTCAATGATGCAATTCATGAAAAAGTTAATATGGGAAGAGAAGATTCACATGCAAATATACTATCTTGGACATCTTTTATGATTGTGAGCCCCCATTAAGTATTTTATGCCAAATTGTTGAGGTTGGACAAGGAAGACAACGTAATGAATTATGTTTGTTCATATTCACATAGAAGTTATATTGTTATAGATCCTCCAACATGTGGTGCTTGCCCAATATCTTTGCTAGCCAAAAATCCGCACCAAGTAGAGATACTACTTGTGCATCCAAAACCCTTAAACCCAGTTTCATGTCATGAGAGTCCACTATATCTACCTATGGATTGAATAACATCCTTCAAGTAAGTTGTCATCGGTGCAAAAAGCAATAAAAATTGCCTCTAAATATGTCTAAACTTTTATTGTAAGGGAAATAAGCTTTGTAGGAACTTGTGATGGTAAAGAAATAAAAGCGACAAACTGCATAATAAAGGTTGCTATCACAAGGGGCAATATAAAGTGACGTTCCTTTGCATTAAGAGCTCTTGCATCCAACAACAAAAAGTGCATGACAACCTCTTCTTCCCTCTGCGAAGGGCCTATCCTTTACTTTTATGTATTTACTTTTTATGCAAGAGTCAATAGTGTTCTCCTCTATTTCCTTTTTATTTTTCTCTTTTGCAAGCATCATGTGGTGGGGAAAGATCTAGGCACATATATCCAGTTGGATATGAGTGATCATGAGTTATTATTGTTGACATCACCCTTGAGGTGAATAACTTGGGAGGCAAAATTATAAGCCCCTATCTTTCTATGTGTCTGGCTGAAACTTTTTGCTCCATATATATGTCGTGAGTGTTAGCAATCATAGAAGACTAAATGATGGTTGAGTATGTGGACTTGCTAAATAGCTCCTACATGAGACCCTTCCTGAAAATATGATGAATTGCAATTGCATTGTTGACTGAGAACATAGTTTGTTAGCTTTCAATAAAGTGTATACCTTATACTCTATTGTTGTGATGAATTGTTACTTCCTCATGAGAAGTTTATGATAATAAATATTGCTGTTATAATAATGATCATGATGCTTCTATGTCTGTATTTTGTTTTTATCGACACCTCTCTCTCTAAACATGTGGACATGATTATCGATATCGGCTTTCGCTTGAGGACAAGCGAGGTCTAAGCTTGGGGGAGTTCATACGTCCATTTTGCATCATGTTTTGCTACTGTTATTTATAATGTTTTTGATCAATATAACACTTTGTGGAGCAATTCTAATGCCTTTTCTCTCTTAATATGCAAGATTTACACAAGGAGGGAGAATGCCGGCAGCTGGAATTCTGGACCTGAAAAAACTATGTCAGATATACCTATTCTGCACATCTCCAAATGAGCTGAAATTTTCTGGAGATTTATTTTGGAATAAATAAAAAATATTGGCATCAAGAAGTACCAGAGGGGGCCACCCAGGTGCCCACGAGGCACCAGGGCGCGCCACCCCCCCCAGGCGCGCCCTGGTACCTCGTGGAGCCCCTGGCCCACTTCTGGCCCCCGTTTTCTGGTATATAAGTGCATTTGACCTAAAAAATTTATAAAGAAGACTTTCGGTACGGTGCGCCGCCGTCTCGAGGCAGAACTTGGGCAGGAGCACTTTTGCTCTCCGGCGGAGAAATTCTGCCGGGGATACTTCCCTCCAGGAGGGGGAAATCATCACCATCAACACCACCAGCGATCCTCTCATCGTGGGAGGACTAATATTCATCAACATCTTCACCAGCACCATCTCATCTCAAACCCTAGTTCATCTCTTGTATTCAATCTTTGTCTCAAAACCTCAGATTGGTACATGTGGGTTGCTAGTAGTGTTGATTACATCTTGTAGTTGATGCTAGTTGGTTTATTTGGTGGAAGATTATATGTTCAGATCCATTATGCTATTCAATACCCTACTGATCTTGGGCATGATGATGATTTGTGAGTAGTTACTTTTGTTCTTGAGGACATGGGAGAAGTCTTGTCATAAGTAATCATGTGAATTTGGCATTCGTTCGATATTTTGATGATATGTGTGTTGTTGATTCTCTTAGTGGTGTCATGTGAACGTCGACTACATGACACTTCACCATCTTTGGGCCTAAGGGAATGCATTGTGGAGTATTAATTAGATAATGGGTTGCTAGAGTGACAGAAGCTTAAACCCTAGTTTATGTGCTATTCCGTAAGGGGCTGATTTGGATCCATATGTTTAATGTTATGGTTATAGTTATCTTAATTCTTCTTTCGTAGTTGTGGATGCTTGCGAGAGGGGGTAATCATAAATGGGAGGTTTGTTCAAGTAAGAACAGCACCCAAGCACCGGTCCACCCACATATCAAATTATCAAAGTAGCGAACGCGAATAAAACAAACATGATGAAAGTGACTAGATGAAATTCCCATGTGTCCTAGAGAACGTGTTACTTATTATAAGAAATCGTTCCGGCTTGTCCTTTGCTATAAAAAGGATTGGGCCAACTTGCTGCACTCTTTGTTACTATTACTATTTGTCACTTGTTACAAATTATCTTGCTATCAAACTACTCGTTACCGATAATTTCAGTGCTTGTAGAAAATACCTTGCTGAAAACCGCTTGTCATTTCCTTCTGCTCCTCGTTGGGTTCAACACTCTTACTTATCGAAAGGACTACGATTGATCCCCTATACTTGTGGGTCATCAGTAGTCCGGGAGGGAGTTCATCGGGAAACACATCCTTGTATTCCTGCAAGAGATGAGACAACACTAGAGGAAGATGTTGTGAAGTATTAGTCCGCTCAACTTCGCCTTTGCATAAAAGCACAAAGTGAGGAATACTTGATGGGCTCTCACTCACATCCCTCAAATCTCTTTTGGTGGCGAGTAGAACTAAGTTTTTCTTGTCACTCATCGTGGAGTCACTCAATTTTGGCTTGTGGCGCTCACTCTCTTTGTGGTGGTTCACTCTCTCGCTAGTCTCTCCATGATGGCCCGATGCTTGGTTGTCGGCGATGACTTGACTTGGAGACATTGGTCGAAGAACGAATTCCTTGCCCTTCATGTTGAAGCTATAGTGGTTGGTCCGTCCGTTGTGGATGACGCCGCGGTTGAATTGCCAAGGTCTCCTAAGAAGTAGATGGCACACGGACATAGGAACCACATCGCACTCCAATGTGTCTTCGTAGGCACCGATCTTGAAGGATACTTGGATGGTGTGCTCCACTTGAACTGTGCCGGAGTCGCTAAGCCATTGGACCTTGTAGGGGCGAGGGTGCTTCTTCTTGACCAATTGTAGCTTGGAGCATAATTCTTCACTTGCCAAATTGTGGCAACTTCCACCGTCGATGATGACCTTGACGGAACGTCCTTGGATACCCGCTTTGGTATGTAAGATGTGGCAACGTTGGTCCTCATCTTGAGGGCTTCCATTTCATCTTCGCTCATGGAGTCGTAGGTGCCGTCGTCGTTGAGTATCATTGTTCATCGAGTTGGGCACTCGAAAGACTTGTGGCCTCAGCCCTTGCAAGTGAAGCACTTGATGTCACTTGTCTTGTTGGCATCCGTAGGAGTTGTCGATGACGAAGGCTTTTGCTTGGAGTTGCTTGTAGTAGTAGGAAGACAACTCGAAGATGTCGAAGGTTGCTTGGAGCTTGACTTGTCGCTGATACTTGGGGTAGCTCGAGTCGTGGAAGGAGTTGTCGTAGTCGTTGAAGCTTGAATGTATGAACCGTAGATCTTGGAAGAGTACTTGGAGTACTTGTAGTCCTCTTGCACTTGTCGCTCCGCCTTGGTCGCTTGGTGCACTAGCTCGAGGAGGATGGAGTATGGTTGGAAGTCCGCTGTTTTCTTGATGGGATGGTTGAGGCCATTCAAGAAACACGCCATAGTTTGTTCATCATCTTCCTTGACATTGGCTCGTATCATGGAAACTTCCATTTCTTGATAGTATTCTTCAACCGACTTGGTTCCTTGCTTGAGGAGTTGGGGTTTCTTGAAGATGTCGCGGTTGTAATGTGTAGGCACAGAACGAGGTCTCATGACATCGTTCATTTGGTTCCATGTCGCGATGGGTGGCTCGCCCTTCTCTTGACGCCTTGCGATCACTTGCTCCCACCAAATGAGAACATAGTTTTGGAACTCTAGAGATGCCATGGCGATCTTCTTTTCTTCGTCGTAGTTGTGAAGGCGAAATATCTTGTCGACCTTCAATGCCCATGAGAGATATTCTTCGGGATCGTTGCTGCCGTGGAACTTGGGCATGGTGAACTTGAGCTTGCGGAAACATTGTTCCTCATCATGTCGTCATTGGTGAGGTCGATCTTGCCGTGGTGGTGGATCGTCATCCTCATGCTCCGCTCGATTTGCTTGGCGCGGTGGTCTTGGAGGTGGAATCTGAACTCTATTCCTCCGTTCTTGGCGCTCCTCAAGGTGAGCATCATCGTCTCGTTGTTCGTGTCGAAGCACTTCTTCCTGTATGCGGCGGTTGCGGTCGTGGACGGCTTTGGTTGCTTCTCAGAGAGCACGTTGCGCTTCAAGTGCTTGCTCTTCTCGCCATTTTTGTTCTTGCCGGAGGGCGTCGCCGTCTTGGTCATCTTGCCTTGGATGTGGTGTAGCTTGACCTTGTTCTTGCCGCGCTTGTCGTTCTCGTGCTCGAAGTCGGTCTTGTAACCCATTACCATGAAATGGATTTTGTGGAGCTTGATGATCGTCATGATTGTTGCGTCGATGAGAACGTGCTCATGATGGACTTGAGTGTGAAGAAGAATCCGAAGAGTGTCGACTTGAGTGACGCCGTCTTAAAGATGAAGTCATGGAAGTGGCGTGGTTGGCCATCATGTCTCTCCATTCCTCCATTTGAGATGTAAACTTGGCGTCGAAGTAGTCCCTTGCTCGTGTTTTGGAGTGGCGCAAGTCGGTGGCGAGTTGCTCGATGCGATCTCCCAAAGCTTCACTTTCTTGGTGTAGCGCTCGTTGGACGCCGAAGAGATGACCCTTGGTGACGTAGTCGTGCGTCTCATCTTGCTCTTCAAAGAGCGGGTTCGCCGATGTACTTGGCCTATCCATCATAGTCAAGTGGTGGTGAGTAGGAAATGAGAGAACAATACCAAAGTTACCTTTTCCGATGATTGAGGATGTATCAAGATTCACTCAATGTAATGCAACAATAGTAGAATTGGTACTGGGTTTGTTTCTCACACCTACAAAGTAAGGCTTATGGAGTAGCTTGGTTAGGATGAGTGCCACAAAATTCAAGCAAGTGTTAGTCAAGATATCGAAAATGTTGAGAAGATTCACAAATTGCAAGTAAGACAAATAGATCAACACCCTAGTAGAACACTTGGAAACACACACACGAAGATGAATGGGATCCGCACAACCAAGGAATGAGCTCAAAATGTGGAACCATGGAAAATGCTCTTGTTGCACGGATACTAGAGAGACACTAGCTCAATTGCTCAAATGGGCTAGATACGCTTGTGCACCAACCTAAGAGAGTAACGTGCTTGTCTTCAATCCCAAGTATGATATGTATGTATGGTCCGATATGATGTACTATGCAAAAAAGGCTCAATGCTATTGCTTACAAGCTCTTTGTTCCTTCTCTTTTGCTTAAAAGCTTTTCTCTTTTTTTTAAACTATGCCAAAATGCTTGATGCGAGAGCCGATATGTAAGACAAGTAAGTAAGATATGCACGGGAGAGACTTATAGCACGATGATGATAGCAAGATAAATGCACGCTAAATGTAGCTATGCGATGTAAGCTTATCACTAAGGTGCACAAAGAGCATGGCCTGGCAATTCTCAACTCGCTAGTCTCGATGGGTAAGTGACGCAAAATGGCTCAAGGCTATCAATGCAAAGGCAAGGGATAAGTACAAGATGTCGTCAAAGTTACCGTCGTTGGGTTGTCGTTTGTAAGCAAGGACGAATGATGATGTAGTGCACAATGTCGGTGTTGGGTCCGGGCAATGATGAATGGTGGTGATGGTGATGTAGAACTGTCCCTAAGTAGCCGAAACACCTTAGGAAACGGCAACCGCAACTCAAAATCTCAAACAAACACGTGTGTTAGTGCGGAAGACAAAAGTGGTGCTATTGTGTGGTAAAACTGGACCAAAACACGAGATGAAAAACTCTCTGGTGAGGCCGTGCGCATGGGGTAAGTTGGGCATGTGTGCACGGGGTCCCGTGGGCACGGGGTATAAGGCCTGTGTGCACGGGGTCTTCGGGCTGCGCAAGAACAGCTCCAAATCCGTGGCAAAATCTCAAAATTCCGGGGAAATTGGTGGTGGGAAAGATGGGGAATGGTGGGTAGGGGTAGATCCAGTTGCCAAACAAGAAATTCATGGACCAAATCAACAAAATCTCACAAGATCCAACAAATGCAAAAAAAAATTGGTAGGGCTATTTTTGGTGGGGATTTTCGAAATTGGGACAAAACAAAGCAAAATCAGGCTCGAAAGTGGGGGGTAGGGACTCCAAGATGTGAATCAACCTGGCTCTGATACCAAGATGTTGTAGGGTAGAACCCTAAGTGAAGATCTTTTCACACTTGGAGGGGGGAAAAGGGATGAACTCACAAAAACACAAGAGGCAAATCACTCAAACAAACCCAAATCACACATCCACTAGAGTAGCATAGATGAGATCCACATGAATACATGAACAATCCAAGGAAAAGTAGCACAAAGGTAAGGTTCTTCCCACTCCAAAGAAGGTGAGGTCTTGATGATAGTCTTCTCCAAGAGGAGGTCTTGATATCCCTTGGGATCTTCTACTAGGAGGTCTTGATCTCCAAGAGGAGTGGTAGATGAGCAAAGCCCTCTAAAATATCTCAATACACTTTGCTAACCCTAACAAATGGTCTATCCACGGAATATATAGGAGAAGAGAGGTAGGGGACGAAGTGGGGGCAAAACAGGAACAAAGGCAGCCACCTCGCTGGGAGGGCCGTGCGCACAGGGTAAGTGAGGCCCGTGTGCACGGGGGTCCTGTGGGCACGATACATGCCCGTGCGCACGGGGTGCTACAGCAACGAGGCCCGTGCGCACGGGGTCCGGGGGCTCGTGGGCACGGGGTGTGCGCAGACACTTCTAGTAGCTCTCTGGGAGGCCCGTGGGCACGGGGTCTGGGGGGCCCGTGCGCACGGGGTTGCCTGGGAGGTGCTGTCCAGATTTGGATTTTCTCCTCCGTCTTCTTCGTGGCCTTGGCGTGGTTCCCTTTGGACTTGGCGATGGTCCTTAGCTTCTTGGCGGTAGTCTCCTTCATACCTAATGACACACAATGTTTTCTTGTGAGGTAGCATCCAAGTTCCATCCATATCCATATGAAAGTCGTAAAGGAGTGAGTTCACCTCGTTTTCGATGGCACGTGCGCGAGCTCTAGTCATAGGTCCACTTGGTGCTTGATGAGTTGTTGTGGTATCCATGGGGATGATCGAAGGATGCTCTGCATCATCGTCTACACGAAGACAGAGCAAAAGACAGTGTTTCATACGGGCATACGCGCCCATATGACCGCCTGTTTGGAGTGGATTTCAAGGCAGATCGTCCACCTGTACAACTTCTATTAAAGGGACCCCATCAAAATGTCAACAGAACAACGAGCACGGAAGCCAGAACCTCTTCATCATCATCCTCATCCACAAACCCTAGCCGTCGACATTTCCATCTCCATAGCCATCTCCACCACCATAGTGCTCTTGCATCTTGTTCATACTTTTAATCGTGCATCGCACAAGGCATCCATTGTAAGACATATTGCAATCAATCAATCTCAAGATGTGTTCTTCAATGTTTTCTTCTTGCGGTCTGATATCCATGTGTGAGTAGTTCAGTAAGGTATGGTGAAAGGATCGAGATGGACCTAGAGGGGGGTGAATAGGTACAATTACAAATTTTAATTGTTACTTAGCAATTTTAGGCAATATTGCGGAATATGAAAGTGGGCCTAACAATTGCAATGGAGATTCTAGAGCTAAGCAAGATAGACAAATACAACAAGTAATTAAATAGCCAAGCACAATGTAATGCAAGTAAAGACTAAGAGACAAAGAACCACAAGTAGAGAGCTAGGGTTAGGAATAACAGCAACTCCGAGAGACGAGGATGTATGCCGATGTTCACTTCCTTGGAGGGAAGCTACGTCACCGTTTAGAGAGGTGGATGTTACCACGAAGGCACACCAACGCCACAAAGGCTCACCCTATTCTCTCTTTAGGATATCACCACGAAGGCGATTCCCAACCACTAGTGGTAGAACTTGGGGTGGTCTCCAAACCCTTACAAACTATCCGGGGGTAATCATAATGAACGATTCCTTGCCGGAGTACTCCTACCGCCTAGGAGTCTCCAACCTCCAAGAGTACCAAGATGCACCACGAAAACAAGGGGGAATCAACTTTCGCTTTGGTGAATGTGTAGATCGGGCACTTCTCCTTTGCCTCTCAAAAGATCAAGAGCTTTGGTGGGCTAAGGAGGGAGTTCTCCAACAAATCGAGGTATGGAAATGGAGGAGAGAGAATTGGAGTCGTCGACTCCTTCGTGGGGAAGAAGAAGACTATTTATAGGTGGGGACAGAATCCAGCCGTTGGAGCCAGTTTTCTGCGAACCCCGAAAGTTCCGGGGATAGACGGAAGCTCCGGACCCTGGAAGTTCCGGCCAAGTTCCGAGCAGGTTCCGGGCTACACAGAGAGTTTGCATAACTGCATCCTCTCTAGGTACTACGGAAGCTGCCAGACCTAGGGACGGAAGTTCTGTGGCCCGGAAGTTCCGGGTGACGGAAGTTCCGGCCATGGTTCTGGCAAGGTTCCGGGATACACAGAAAGATTTCACAAAAAGTGCAACTTCTCTGGGTGCCCCGGAAGCTTCCCTGAATCACGCCGGACCTTCTGGTCCCCGGAAGTTTCGGCCATCCCGGAGGTTCCGGCCTGGGCAGAAACTTTCCATGAGATAAAAGATTAAGTCCACTTGAGACTTTAGTTGTGCCAGATCAAATGTATACGTGAAGTTGATTCCCAGGTGTTTTCATGATGCACCCCCTCTGAATAGTGCGGCTGCCCTAAGGACTCAATAAAACAAAAGTATATGGCACTCCGCTTTTTCCTTTTTCCGAGTAGAGGGGAAATAACCATCCATGCTTCTCTTCAATTTAGACGGTGCTGTTTACACTAGAGCATGTGGTTAGATACACAAATTAAGCTGTCATAGATGTCAAAAATATTAAGGGCAATATTGCACTTTCAATCTCCCCCTTTTTGACATAGATGACAACAATGCTTGAGAGGGTAGCAACACAAGATATGTATGATGTAGATTAGTTATAGTGAGAGGCAAGAACTCCCCCGCAACCAATGCCTTATTTTAACTTTGCATTTGAATACAAAAGACATGGTTGGGAGCAGCTCCCCCACACACCTAGCTACCCAAACAAGAAAGAAACAGAGACATAGAATGATTTACTAACCTTGTTTTAACATGTGACGCGACATAAATGGATATATCACTCATGATAGATGTCGCTCACAATATGAGATGAGAGTATAATATAAACCATGCAACACATGCAACCATAAAGTGCTCATACTGGGATAGATAGTTAACGAGCATATAACAACGAGCATATAACAGCAAGGTTCAAATAAGAACGGCAAGGTTCAAAATAAGAGCAAATAGGTTCAAATAAACTGAAACACCATAAAGTAGGCAAATGGGCAACACCAAAACCTATCAAGCAACAACCACATCTCCCCCTTTGTCATCAAGATGGCAAAAAGGAAAATGATGGATGCACTACTCATCCCGTGAGGGGTCCTCCGACGATTCTCCAGAAGAAACCGTGCCGTGAGGGCGATGGGAAGAGGCTTCATCACCATCCTCGACATCAAACCGAGCAAACTTGGACTGGTAACGATCAAATGGAGTCACATCAGACTCGGAGCCGTGAGCAAGGGTCATACCATTGGCACGCAGACCATCCTTAAGAACCTTCATGCCCTCCTTCCTAGACTTGTGCTCCTTCCACTGCTTCTTGTGCATGTCTTGCTGCAGACAGAACATGTTCTTGAGGAGACGCCAAATTTTGATGCTCTTCGCAGACCCGGAACCACTTGGTTCCCCACGACGTGGAGCCTGAGAGCGAGAACAAAGTTCAAAGTGATGGGCACCTCCAGCATGGAGATCCTCTTCCTCATCATCACTAGCCACATTAACTGTAGCCTTTCGTTTCTTAACCAGCAAGTTGACGCTGGAGTGGACCGCCAAGCGCCGACCAGCAAGTGCCTCAGGTGCAACCTCAGCAATCAAAGCAGTGATATAGGGAGCATAGATTGGCACCTTGCGGTTCATCACCACACTATACATTTCATGCCACATAAAATCCATCACATCAATAGGGCCCCTAGCAGAGTCGTGACAGGTGTAGTGAAGAAGGTTGATGAGGTGACCACGAATCTTGTTTTTGTCACCCACTTTGACTGCAAGAACTTCACGAAAGATCCGGTTCATGATATCATAAAAGGGCAGAAGATCACCAACAGAGCCAACCGTGCCGCCAGGAGGATATAGATCAGCCAAGTGATGAACCTGAAAGACCCCTCTGTCATGGATCTTGAAGCCACGATCAACAGTAGTGTCAGTGTACTCATAGCCCAAAAGACAAGCCAGCAGAGAGAACGGGGCAGAGCACCTCTCCTCACCACTCATCCACGTAAGAGTGCGCTGCATATCGGTCCCAAAATTCACAGTGGCATAAAACTGAGCCACAAGCGGTGCAGACACATCATGCTGAAAACGCATGAGTGGAAGGAGGTTGAGCTTGACACACATGTTGTGGATCCCATCAAAATATGCAGTGTTGGTGGGAGTCTTGTCAAAGTGAGTGATGTTGATATTCTTCTGAATGACACACTTGTTGACAAACTGAGTGAAAATCTCCTCATAGGTGCGTTGCTGGAACAGTGTCCAAAACTTGGGGTCAGCCACATTTTCACGATCATGGCGATAAGGATTGTCCCTACGAAGAGCAAATCACTCCGGTGCGGGCATCTCTTTCATTGTGACAGGCTCAGGTGGAGGAGGATGAACATTAACCGGCTTGGCCTTCTTGGAAGCAGTCTTCCACTTCTTGGAGCGGGAGGGAGCAGCAGGAGGAGAGGCATTGTCTTCAGCCTCAGCATCTTCCTCATGATGACAGTTGAACATGTTCTCACGCCCTAAAACAACAGCAACAGTCTTCTTGGCCCTCTCTTTGGATTTCCTCTCATACACTTGCTTGGGCCGAGAGTGTGAGCCAGAACCACCTGCTGAAGGAGATGAGAGAGAGAGAGAGAGCAATAGGATAGAATAAGTGCACAAGCTTCCAAAAAAATGCCAAAGAATCACATTATGCAAAAGATGCCAGGTCTCTGCTTAGACCGGAAGTTCCGGGGTAGGGCCGGAGGTTCCGGGAACCGGAAGGTCTGGGGATACCGGAAGTTCTGGCCAACGGAAGTATCGGTCTTGGCCTGGACATGGAAACCCTAGCGAGACCGGAAGTTCCGGCCTGCCCGGAAGTTCCGGGACACCATCATGGTCGCAGGATTTCGTCCGGATCCAAGAAGAGAAGAGGGCATAAACTACATAATGGATTGAAGGGAACGAGTACTGCAGATCTACTATGGATGCAGTATTGGAGATTGATGCTTTATCCTAATACCATAAGCGTAAAACTACAATCCCTAGGGAAGAATCCAAAGGGAGAGCAGAAGAAACAGCCTAGGTTACCTTCATCCATGGAGATGGCGAAGAACACACGAGGTGCCCTTTGAACAAGATGGAAAGGAGGAAGGCCGGAGGTTCCGGGGGCCGGTTGCTCGCCCGGAAGTCATTGATGGGATAGGGGGCTGCGCAGGGAGAAGGGAGAGGGCAGGGGAAACTGATGGGGGAATACCCCTGTTCACCCCCTGCCCCACTGTTAAGTGTCCCAAAACCACGGCGCCCGGAAGTTCCGGGACATGTCCCGGAAGTTCCGGGTTATCCAGAGAGAACGCAGGCTCTCTGAAATCCCGAGAACTTGAGGGAGAGGGTCCGAAAGCTGCCGGGCCACCACAAACCCAACAACATGTAAGTGTGTGGAGGAAGCTTGTGAAGCAAGAAGAAAATTTTAGAGGTTTTTCGAGATGAGAGAGGCTTGGGTAGACCCTAATCTACGGTGTGATAGGTCATCATCACTCACTACGCAAGAAGTCAAACTTGAAAAGCAAAAGATGAGCGAGTAGATCAAGTAAATATGTATAAACTTAAGAGAACACTCGAAGCGAATACCAAATGAGAATAAAGACACTCAAACCCAACTAAATCCAATCTCAGAGAAAAGGGCGGTGGCCGGAGCCACCATGTTTGAGCAAATGTGACTAGGTACCGCAAAGATTTTAACCTTGGGTCCTACATCACGACTCCATCATTTAAAGTACCAGGGTCAAAAGAGCCTAGTGACTTTGAGAGTGTTTGTTCTATTTATGCATCATATAGAGAGAAGAAGATTCATGAATTGAATTTCTCCCCCTAAATGCATGCCTACATCTAGACAAGACATGAAGCAAATGCATGCATGGGTACAAGATTTCACATAATGCTATCAAGCTCCAAGATACCAAGTTCATGTCTAAGTTGGCAAAACCTTGCTTCATCCAATGGTTTGGTGAAAATGTCGGCAAGTTGCATATCCGTACCAACATGAGCAATATCAATGTCACCCTTTTGCACATGGTCTCTTAAGAAGTGATACCGAATGTCAATGTGCTTGGTGCGAGGGTGATCAACGGGGTTTTCGGCGATCTTTATGGCACTTTCATTGTCACATAGAAGAGGCACATGTCGATAAGTGATACCATAATCCTTCAAGGTTTGCCTCATCCATAGCAATTGTGTTGCACAACTTGCGGTTGCAATATATTCGGCTTCAGCGGTGGAGAGGGAGACGCAATTTTGCTTCTTCGAGGACGAACTTACCAAAGAGCGTCCAAGAAATTGGCATGCACCGGAGGTTGACTTCCGACCCACTTTGTCACCGGCCCAATCCGCATCCGTGTACCCAATGAGATCAAACTTAGCATCCTTGGGGTACCATAGGCCCAACCTTGGGGTGTGAACAAGGTATCTAAGAATATGCTTAACCGCCTTATAATGACTTTCCCTAGGGGAAGCTTGAAATCTTGCACATATGCCTACACTTAACATGATGTCCGGTCTAGATGCACAAAGATAAAGCAATGAACCAATCATAGAGCGGTAAAGAGATGGGTCAAATGGGATACCGTTTGTGTCTTCATTAAGAACAATTTTTGTTGGCATGGGCGTCTTGCATGGACTGGCATCGGTCATCCCGAATCTCTCAAGAAGGTCCTTGAGATATTTGGTTTGGGACAAGAATATTCCTTCTTGAAATTGTTGAATTTGAAATCCGAGAAAGAACTTCAAGTCCGCATTGAGTGACATCTCAAAGGTCTTTGTCATCGAGGCCGCAAACTTCTTGCACAAATGAATGTTAGGAGAACCAAAAATGATGTCATCTACATAGATTTGGCATAAGATCAAATCACCTTTTTCCCTCTTAGTAAAAAGAGTGGGATCGATCACCCCTCTCACAAAACCATCACCGAGCAGAAACTTCTTAAGATGATCATACCAAGCACGTGGTGCTTGTTTGAGGCCATACAAAGCCTTGTGAAGTTTATACACATAGTCTTTGTGATCGGGGTCAACGAAACCGGGTGGTTGTGATACATATACTTCTTCTTGTAGAGGACCGTTAAGAAAAGCACTCTTCACATCCATTTGATGTAAAGTGAAACCATTGAAAGCGGCATAAGCAAGCAAAATGTGAATAGACTCAAGACGAGCAACGGGAGCAAAGGTCTCATCAAAGTCCAAACCTTCAACTTGTGAGTACCCTTGTGCCACTAACCTTGCCTTGTTTCTAATGATTACTCCATTCTCATCTTGCTTGTTCTTGAAGATCCATTTTGTTCCAATGACATTGTGTTCCTTGGTTGGTCTTTTGACTAGAGACCACACTTTGTTGCGTTCAAAACTGTTCAACTCTTCTTGCATAGCAACGAGCCAATCGTTGTCCGTCAACGCATCTTGTACCTTTAGTGGCTCAATACTAGAGACAAACGAGAAGTGAGCACAAAAGTTTGTCAATTGTTTACAAGTGACTCTACCTTCCTATATGCCGGTAAGAATTTGGTCAACGTCAACGTGACCGGCCACTCGAGGCATGATGGAGGTTAAGGTTTCACGAGGTTCAACTTCGTTTCCATCATCAACATCTTCAACATATGGATCATTGATGTGTGGCGGAGGATCTTCTTCTTCATGTTGCATTTGTTGAGGTTCACCATCGTCATAAGGTTCATCATCATCAATAGTTGCATGTTCTTGTTCTTGCTCTTGATGATGATCTTGTTCTTGAACTTGATCATGGTGAGGGTCCTGTTCTTGTGTTTGAGTAACGGGCTCCTCTTGAGCAATGGGATCTTGTGATGGTGTGGTTTGATTATGAGTGAAGCTCGCGTCTTCTTCCTCATCATCATGTGGTTCTTGTTCCATTGGAAGAAGAGCACCAACACCCATGGTCAAAATATCTTGAGAAGGATCTTCATCACCTACATCACTTAGATCAACTTGCCCCTCATGGGAGCCATTAAATTCATCAAACACCACGTCACAAGTTTCTACAACACATCCATTGGATTTGTTGTAGACTCTATAGGCGTGAGAGCTTGATCCATAACCAACAAATATACCCTCAATAGTTTTGGATTGGAATTTTCCTAACCGCTCTCTCTTGTTGAGAATGAAACACTTACACCCGAATACACGAAAGTATTTGACGTTTGGCTTGTTACTGGTTAGGAGTTCATATGGGGTCTTTTCCAAGATCTTGCGAAGGAAGAGCCGGTTTGATGCATGGCATGCGGTGTTGACGGCCTCGGCCCAAAAACTATGAGGAGACTTGTACTCATCCAACATGGACCTTGCCATTTCCACAAGTGTGCGGTTCTTCCTCTCGGCTACACCATTTTATTGAGGGGTGTAGGGTGCGGAATATTGATGTTCAATCCCCTCATCACTAAGGAACTCTTCTAAGGTGTAGTTCTTGAACTCGGAGCCATTGTCACTTCTTATTGCCAAGATCTCTTTGTTGAACTTTCATTGAGCTTGCTTGGCAAAATCAATGAAGGTGATCTTCGTCTCGTCCTTGGACTTGAGGAAGAACACCCATGGGTATCTTGAGTAATCATCAACAATGACAACACCATACTTCTTCCCACCAAGACTATCCCATGAAGGAGGCCCAAAAAGATCCACATGAAGGAGCTCCAATGGCCTTGAGGTTGATATGATATTCTTGGGTGGGTGCTTTGATTGATGTTGCTTCCCGGCTATGCATGCACTACACACACGATCTTTCTCAAAAGAGACATTGGTTAGTCCAAGAATGTGATCACCCTTTAAGAGATCTTGAAGATTTCTCATGCCGACATGGGCTAGCCGGCGATGCCATAGCCACCCCTTGTCGGCCTTGGCCATTAGACAAGTTGCATGGAATGTGCTCTCTTTCGAGAAATCAACTGTGTAAAGGTTGCCATCCAACTCTCCAACAAAGGCCACTTCGAGAGTATCTCTCTTAAAGACTTTCACATTTGTTAGTCCAAATAGTGTATCATAACCAACGGAAGCTAGTTGACGAACGGAAAGCAAATGATATTTAAGGGATTGGATAAGCATGACATTTGCAAGGGACATGTCATTTGTGATAGCCACCTTGCCCAACCCAAGTACCTTTCCTTTTGATCCTCCACCAAACACGATGCTCATAAATGGTTGAATAGCTTCCATGAAGTCATAGAGCAATTTGCTATCTCCGGTCATATGATTGGTGCATCCACTATCGATCACCCATTTGACTCCACCGGAGAAGGCAACCTACACACAATTTATGACTTGGTTAGAGGCACCCATTTTGCAATGGGACCTCTCAAGTTAGTAACAAGGGTCTTAGGGACCCAAATAGCATAGAACCGAAAAGCATTACGAGGACCAACAAATTGAGCATAGACCTCTCCATCCTTTGTCTTACGAAGCACATATGATGGAGGCATGAATTCCTTCGGCTTGTTGGGAGTGGGCATACCCCTAGTGGCCTTCCCACTCACAACCTTGTCAACTTTGCTTCTTCCTTTCTCCTTGTGCCCTTCACGCACAAATGTCTCCTTGATAGGTGTGGTTTGAGAAGACATTTTCTTCTTGCTTGTGCTTGGGTCAAACCCAAGCCCTTCCTTGGCAACCACTTCATTGTGGTGACTCAACACCTCATTAAGGTTCTTTTGTCCTTGGGCACAAGTCATGAGCCCTCTCTCAAGTTGAGCTTTTAGAGAGCGATTTTCCTCAAGAATAGATGCTAGATCACCACTAGAATTAGTAGTACAGCATCAACATTTATAATAGGTGAGGAGTAAGCCTTTGCAAGAGTTTCAAGATAAGTAAGTTTGAGTTTCTCAAAACTCTTTGTAAGGAGAGTGAGCTCTTATTCCTTAGTCTTGAGAGACAAGGATAGAAGCTCACAATCCTTAGAAAGAGTAGCATGAGACTCTTCAAGCTTACTCTTATCATTCATCAACTCCTTACAAGAGCTCTTAGCCTTTTTCAAGGAGGCAAGTTTCTTAGCATGCTTATCAAGGTTTGCACCAATTTTTAAGCACAATTCATCATTTCGTGCTTCCTCGTATTGGACTTTCCACTCAAGGATCTCACATTTTTCCTTTTCCTCGGTAACGAGGGTTTCGAGTTCCTTAATGGTGGCGGTGTGCTTACTCACCATCTCCATAAGCATACGAAACATAGTGAGCTTCTTTCCTTTAAGGGAGCACATGAACTTATCAATTTTAGCAAACATGGGATCATTCATATCATCACCATCATCAATGTCCTCCGCATCAAGATATTCATCACTAGGAGTAGGAGGAGTGAAGAGAGGAGGATTTGAACGAGGGGTTACCTTAACCTTATCGGACGAAGTTTGTTGCTCACCATCCTCCATCACGGCCGTCGCCATTAGACACTTGTGAGCGTTGCCCTTGTAGTCTTTCATGTAGTTTTAGGTGACAACATCACCACTCTTGTTGACTAACCTCAAAGTGTTTTGAGAATCTTGAGCTACTCCGGCAACACCACTAACATCATCGGGATCGGACTCTTCTTGAGCAACCATTGCCTTTCCATCTCTCTTCTTGAGCTTGGAGTTCAAAGGATTTGGCAACTTATTCTTTACAAAGGTCTTGGGAAATCTCGGTCTATCTTCTCTCTTCTCATAGGGGCACTCATTTGAGAAGTGGTTGGTATGTTCACAATTGTAACAAGTTCTCACTTTCTTCTTTGGGAATCTTCCCTTGAATTTTCCCGCGCTAAACTTCTTGACAAAGAGGGCAATATCTTCATATGATGGGCTCTCATCTGAGTCAATCTCATCACCTTCTTCATCATCATCATCTTCTTCTTCTTCACTTTGCTCTTCCTCATACACATGCTTGGCCTTCAAAGCAAGATTAGTCTTTGGTGATGAGCTACCATGCATGTCAAGATGTTTTGTAGCATTAGCCTTGGATTCCTCAAACAATTGGAACGTGGAGATGATATCATCAGGAGACATTTCCTTGAATCCATATTGGTGCCTTATGTCCCACACCATTTGGTGATGATAAGGAGCAAGAGCATTGAGCAATTTGTCCACAAGAAACCGCTTGGTCAAGTTGAATCCATCTTGGGTCTTGTCACAATCATAAGACTCAATGTCGGCGGCGAGAGTCATGAGGCGCTCAAGAAGATGCTTGGGGGATTCACCTTTCTCCATACAAAAATATTGCAATGCTCCTTTGGCAATTTCATATTGAGCGAGCCGGAGAGTGGAGGTACCGGTCTTGGTCATCACAATGCTATCCCACAATTCCTTGGCATTTGTGATGTGAATGTACGGCCTTTTCTGCTTGTCTGTCATGCCCTTCCTTATGAGCATGATTGCGGTGTCATTGAGATGCTTGTCATATGCTTCACCCGGTGTGAGATTCTTCGGGTTGACTGGGTTGTAGCCGTTCTCCATAATCTCCAACATCTCATCATTGGCAAACCTAAGATGGTCCTGCATTCCAACTCTCCACAAAGAAAAATCGGCAGTGTCATCAAGCAAAGGAGGCTTACCCCCAGGGTTATACTTTGGTTTCTCCACTTTAGATTTTGCATAAAGTCATGACACACCAGAGGTATCACTAGCAGGAGGTTGTTGGCCCAAGGGAGAACGATTCACATTTGGCCTCGGAGCCACACTACCTGAATTACCAGGTGGTGTGGGATTCGAGGTTAATGCGGTCAACCTCAATTGGACCAAGGCCTCAATGGAGACATCATGCTCCTCCTTCTGCTTAGCAAGGGCCCGATCCAAATCCTCAGAAGTGAAGGACTTGGGCTCTTCCGAAGAGGAGGCATCCTTCACCTCAGGATTTGCAACCACGGGGGTCCCATCAGGGTTCATCTCGCTCTAGGGCGGTTAAGCCACAAGAATAGAGCACGAGGCTCTGATACCAATTGAAAGGATCGAGATGGACCTAGAGGGGGGGGGGTTGAATAGGTACAATTACAAATTTTAATTGTTACTTAGCAATTTTAGGCAATATTGCGGAATATGAAAGTGGGCCTAACAATTGCAATGGAGATTCTAGAGCTAAGCAAGATAGACAAATACAACAAGTAATTAGATAGCCAAGCACAATGTAATGCAAGTAAATATTAAGAGACAAAGAACCACAAGTAGAGATCTAGGGTTAGGAATAACCGCAACTCCGAGAGACGAGGATGTATGCCGATGTTCACTTCCTTGGAGGGAAGCTACGTCACCGTTTAGAGAGGTGGATGTTACCACGAAGGCACACCAACGCCACAAAGGCTCACCCTATTCTCTCTTTGGGATATCACCACGAAGGCGATTCCCAACCACTAGTGGTAGACCTTGGGGTGGTCTCCAAACCCTTACAAACTATCCGGGGGTAATCACAATGAACGATTCCTCGCCGGAGTACTCCTACCGCCTAGGAGTCTCCAACCTCCAAGAGTAACAAGATGCACCACGAAAACAAGGGGGAATTAACTTTCGCTTTGGTGAATGTGTAGATCGGGCACTTCTCCTTTGCCTCTCAAAAGATCAAGAGCTTTGGTGGGCTAAGGAGGGAGTTCTCCAAGAAATCGAGGTCTGGAAATGGAGGAGAGAGAATTGGAGTCGTCGACTCCTTCATGGGGAAGAAGAAGACTATTTATAGGTGGGGACAGAATCCAGCCGTTGGAGCCAGTTTTCTGCGAACCCCGGAAGTTCCGGGGATAGACGGAAGCTCCGGACCCCGGAATTTCCGGCCAAGTTCCGGGCAGGTTCCGGGCTACACAGAGAGTTTGCATAACTGCATCCTCTCTAGGTACTACGGAAGCTGCCAGACCTAGGGACGGAAGTTCTGTGGCCCGGAAGTTTCGGAAGGCCCGGAAGTTTTGGGTGACGGAAGTTCCGGCCATGGTTCCAGCAAGGTTCCGGGATACACAGAAAGATTTCACAAAAAGTGCAACTTCTCTGGGTGCCCCGGAAGCTTCCCGGAATCACGCCGGACCTTCTGGTCCCCGGAAGTTCCGGCCATCCCGGAGGTTCCGGCCTGGGCAGAAACTTTCCATGAGATAAAAGATTAAGTCCACTTGAGACTTTAGTTGTGCCAGATCAAATGTATACGTGAAGTTGATTCCCAGGTGTTTTCATGATGCACCCCCTCTTAATAGTGCGGCTGCCCTAAGGACTCAATAAAACAAAAGTATATGGCACTCCGCTTTTTCCTTTTTCCGAGTAGAGGGGAAATAACCATCCATGCTTCTCTTCAATTTAGACGGTGTTGTTTACACTAGAGCATGTGGTTAGATACACAGATTAAGCTGTCATAGATGTCAAAAATATTAAGGGCAATAATGCACTTTCATATGGGTTGAGGCATGAGCCTTACAACCCAAGGTATTTGTTGAGGGGGTCAATGGAAGACTTTGACATAATGTCCCGTATGTGTGAAATAAAAAAATTCCATGAAGTTGTCTCTTGTCTTGTCCGCGATCTTCATCCCTGTAGGTACCCAGGATCATGGAGATCGAGCACCGGTGAGGCTAGGAGCAAGGAGACCGTGAAGTGTTATACCGAACACCGGTGACAGTAAGGTTCAGTAGGGTAAGATGGATCATATCCTTGGGGATAAATGAGGTGTAGTCATTAAACGCCCAAAGCTCTTGTCTGATTTCATTATCTTAATTATCGAGGCAACCCCGCGCGACGGATAGGGCCTGCGGTAGGACAACTGATTCTTGATGCAAGACTCGTGCTGGTCAAGATGTTATTTGGACACATCCCCCACTTCGATCCGTAACAAGCACATCTCGATGGGTGACTTCCAGCGCACAAATTAATATCCAATTTGATCCCAGCGCAAATATAAGGTTGTAAGCATTAAGACCTCATATCCATACCTCTTTTTATTATAAGTGTTTGAATCACTATTTGCTTGCTGATCCGGTCAAAAGATGGATTTGACACTTTGACAAAAGCTTGCTAGAGACCATCGCTTCAAGGGAATCTTCCTCTCATGGGTTCGATAACCCAGGGTCACCTCTGGGGAAATAGGTGCGGGATACTCTTTTCTGTTCCAATACCGGATCAATAAAAGGAGGTATCAAGCCCTTTTTCAGGCGCCGTTGCCGGGGAGGAGTTTAGTATTCCTAGTCTTTGTGTTTAGAGTTTTTGTTAAAGTTAATTTTTAGTTTTTGTTTTTTACTTTTCAGTTTTAGTTTTAGTTTTATTTTTGTTACAAGTCTTGTTATTTGAAAAACCAAAAGCTTACTATGGCTCATAATCTTGGGAGTTTTGCTACTCCCAACAATAACTTCATGCGTGAACCTATAGCACAACCTAAGGTTGCAGCCACTGAGTATGAGATTAAACCGAATTAGTTTCCATGGTTCAACAAGACCAATTTGGAGGCTCTGCTTCTAAGGATGCCGGTACACACTTACACAATTTCACTGAATTGTGCAACATGACACGCATAAAAGATTATAGCTCTGACGCTCTGAAATTGTGTCTATTTCCCTTTTCTCTGAAAGGAAAAGCTAAGGAATGGCTTCTATCTCTACCTAGAGGTAGTATTACTTCTTGGGCTGATTGTTGCAATAATTTTTTATCCAAGTTTTGTCCACCTGCAAAGATTATGCAATTACGTTCTCAGATTACAGGTTTCAAGCAGGAGGAACATGAGCCACTAGCTCTTGCGTGGGATAGAATTAAAGAAGCTATAAGGAACTATCCTAATCATGGAATGGAGGAATGGTTAATCCTTCATATGTTTTATAATGGCTTAAATCACATGTCAAAAACTATGCTTGATACAGCTGCAGGAGGAACAATTATGGGAAAGCCCATAGAAGATGTCAAGAAACTATTAGATGATATGCAAGAGAACCATGCCCAATGGCATGTTGAAAGATCCACCGCTAGGAGGGTGAATGCCATTGAATAAAGTAGCACGGAGTTGACAACTAAGTTTGATGAACTTATATCCGTGATGAAAGGTAAAGAAGAGGTAAACATGAATGCCATCACTAATGAAGAAACTAGTTATGTAAATTTTATTGCTCGTAATAGCTACAATCCTAATTGGAAAAATAATGGCTATGCTCCTAGACTTCCTTATCCTAGTAATGGCGGAGCATCCAACAATTTTAATAGAGCTAATGGTAGCAATAGAAATACTCTTGAAGAAACTCTTAAAAGTTTTATTGCTAGTCAAACTGAGCAAAATGAAAACTTCAAGAATATCTTGAAGAATCATGATAACTTACTTGGTCAATTGACCAGTAAGGTTGTTGGACTAACAAATGATGTGCAGATACTTGAAGGAAGATCCAAGAATATGGAAGCACAAGTGGCTAAGATTGCAGAGAGCCAAACATTAATTTTGGCTAATAAGTTTGCAGGTAAACTGGAGCCTAACCCGGTTGAAGAAGTTAAAATGGTAAGAAGCAACGAAGAAAAGGCCGCAGTGCTTGATACAAGCCATGTGCCAGAGTACAATTATACTATTGCAGACTTTGTAAAGATGATATCCATGAAGTATCCACTACCGGAGGTAACTAATAACGAAGCATAAAATGTCTTTGTTGAACAAGTTGCAGCCAAGGTACGTGAACTTGATGATGAAAGGAAAAAGCTCTACAGTAAGTTACCAGCTAAGCAAGAAGATACTTTTGAACCTACTATAGAAATTGAGATAGGATTGAATAAATTCAGTGCCTTATGTGATCTAGGGGCAAGTGTTTCCACTATCCCCAAATCTGTTTATGATAGTCTCAATCTCGATCCTTATGTTAATACCGAGATCATTTTGAATATGGCTAATTCTACTTTTACTCAGGCAGTAGGCATTAAGCATGGTGTTATAGTTCAAATTAATGATTGCCCTGACATGATTGATCTTGTCATAGTAGATATGCCTGAAGATCCAATTGCTCCTATAATTCTCAGTAGACCTTTTCTAAGGACTATCAAAGCTGTGAATGTGTTTGAGGGAAATGTTAGATTTGATTTACCAGCTAAAAATCCTTTTGTGAGACATTTCCCTAGGAAAAAGAAAACGAAGACCTACTCAGGAGAAGGCATCATCGTGAATGCCAGAAGCTATGGTCTCGGTGTGTTTGCACCACCTTGATCACCACTACGGTCGAGCTAACCGACCAAAAACAAGCGCTTCGTGGGAGGCAACCCACGCGAATAAAGTAGACAAGTAAGTTTTTATTTTTGTTTCAATAAAAGAGTGATTGAAGTTCCATATGAAGAAGTAAGTTTGGAACAGTTGTTCTAATGAAGGCTTTCTTATGTGCAATATGAATTTTATGTTGTATCTATGTTCGGATGCCTAGAAATATGTCTACGTATTGTTTTGGAACTAACCCCGCAGGAGATCAAAGAAAAAGAGAAGTTTTGGAAGAAACAGATCAAAAGACAACCTTTAAAACGACCGTAGCGGTCGTATGGGTGGTCGTATGGCCTGTTGGAGGTTCCAACGCAAAACAACCAGAGACATCAGAGTGGTCGATGACATTTCGAACGAGCGTAAGCGCTCATTTTAGCGGTCATTTCATTTCTTTGCAGAAACGAACAAGAATCCAGAGCATTTGACGGCGTTCCAAATGGCCGCACGCGCCCGTCCGAGCGGTCATTTGACATCTTCGACCAAAAGAAGAAAAAGAACAGGACGGAAGACGGCGTTCAAAACAAACGCTGCCGCCCGTTTCAGTGGTCGTTTCATCTATGCACAGACGCAGCTAAGTCATCAGGGAGAACGACGGCGTTCCATACGGGCGCTTGCGCCCGTATGAGCGGTCGTTTCGACCCCTGGCAGCCCCAATATGCCCGAGGAAGAAGGTAAATCTCCCCCATCTCTCTCTTTTCTTCTTCTTCTTCCTCCAAACCTCTCCAAACCCTAGCAAAACTTCGCCCGATCTCTCTACTTGTTCGATTTCAGTTCAAATCCTTCCGTGTGATCGATCTACAGTATGTTTCTCCTCTGATCCCCAAGTTATTTTTCACGAATCCATGTTCTACAAGCGTAGCATTGCCATGACTAGGAGATGCATATTTTTTATCCAAATTTGAGTTTGGCTTGGATTCGTTGATGTTTTTAGAGGAGTATGATGTTGTGACTACCGTAGGATCAATGTTGTTTAATTGTATTGGACTGAAAAACTGTTGTGTAGATGTTTACATGGAGGTCTTCTCACGTACGCGGTGCTTCGAGTTCATCCACCGCACCGCCACAACAAGTTTTCACTCAGGGGATCGTCTTCACCGACCGTGAAGCAAGGAAGAAATTCCAAAAGCTCAGTACAAGGAAGATCAAAGCAACCAAATGGGCTTGCGCGACCACACTCACCAAGCCAGGTATTACTAATGATTTCAATTTGCTTTGTCATAATGTCGGGTTGCATCATTTTGTTCATCAGGGATGTGAGACATATGAACGCATGACGCTTGGGTTTCTTAGTACTCTCTCGCACAATGTTGGATTGGTGCTAATGCATATAAGGAGGAGAGGATCACTTTCCGTCTCCTAGACCAAGACTTCAACATCACTCTTGATGAGTGGTGTAATTATTTTGGCTTCACCAACAATGATAATGATCTTAGATATGTTTATGATTTCACTGACCCGCACCCAATGCAATCCTTCAATGATAGCGTATAGCAGTTTCTAAGGTGAACTAGCATGTTTCCGTCTCCTAGACCAAGACTTCAACATCACACTCGAGTTTCCCACTAAATTCGAGCGGCTTTAGAGAGACTAGGCTATCCGGCTATTTGACCATACACTCGAGTCGAAAAAGGAGTAGCAGGAAAAGACTTTGCAACGACTAAGAAGAAAATACTTAAAAAACGACACATATAAGTTTATGAGCCCCTAGTAAACTTGGGTAAAGAAAATTGTTTTTAACAAACCTCCTTTTCAACAAACCCCGTTTTTAACAAACAAATTTTTGTTTAACACGAATATAATGTTTGGTTGAACCGAACAAAAATTTAAAATTTTAAAAAATTGAGCATGAAAGCGACTTAGCTCGTTAATGTGCTCGATGTTGATGACGCAGTCTGGGCTTGCGGTGGGACGAGGGCACCCATCGAACTTTGACAGATCCGACATGGTGCGTAGTCCTCGGCTAAACCGAGGTCCCAGTCCCCAAGTCCATCCCGAGGTGACCGAGCGAGGAGCTCGGCTTGACGAAGTAGCGATGCAGCACGGTCGTTGTGGCAAGGCGAAGCCCCCGGTCTAGCTGTTGTGATGAAGCTGGTCGGCGGGGCAATGTTGAAGCCCCCAGAGCATGTCGATGAAGCGATAGCGAAACTCCCGGTTCAACTGAGGTGATGGAGCAGATCGGCAAGGAGCCGCCGGAGCCCCCACGTCAGCCGACGTGACGGAGCAGGTCGGCGTATTGGACGTCGGCTTGATGAAGCGATGATGCAGCAATGCCGACGTGCCTGGCCTGCGTGATCCGTGGGGCGATGATTGGCCACGGTTATCTGAACCCTTGGTCGGCTGACTGAGATGGCGACATAGCTCGGTCATTTTTTATTTATCTGCACACATAAGGAGGTGCAAAATCAAAGTAAAAGATTTCTTTACATAATTAATTTACTCGAAGTAAATAATTCGAGGAATATAGCATGTGCGTTGAGGTCGGATCAGCAACATGGAGACATCGACGTAGGTCGGAGTTCGAGGGACGACGGTGTCGAGGCGTTGCGCCGACGCCGTGAAGAAGTTTCAATACACAGCATAGACCGTGTCACGCGGGCAGTGTCCGTCAACCTGCGGATAAGAATCCAGGCTCCAAATTGTGAAATAATTAGCACACTTTGATCATACATATGCTAGTAAGTAAGAGGTGTAGGCCATTAATAGTGATACATGAAAAGTAGATGAGAAACAAACTACTAGTCAAAAGCGCAGACTACCTCCATGTATAATTGAATAATGAATAAAGAAAAGAGAACGGATCGCATCTCCCTGTGCTGCAACCGAGCCGAATCCTTGTCGGTTCTGGGCACTTCTCCTCGTTACCAGTACACATCCATGCTCGTTCTCCTCGGCAGGATAGCTCTACTCGGTTGGATCGCCACCAGCCAGATTGCGTTTTAAGTTGACCTACGCAGCGGCCATATGCATGCACACACCTCTCCAGGACCTTTCGCGGCACGCGAGGTAGCACATCTTCACGTGTTCTGCTAGTTATCTGCAGTAGACCTTAGATCCGACGTACTGCGGCGTGCGGCCGCCGCTAATGTTTTCTCAATCCGGTCTGACTGATCATTGATCTAGGTTCCAATCAAACTGCGAAGATCACCTTCCAAGACCTATATGGGCCACCAATGTCAGTGCTAAATCCGGCATATCTCGAGGTAGGGGTCCTAAGCTAGGCGTCTCAGAGCGATGGTAACATGGACACAGGATTTTACCCAGGTTCGGGCTCTCTCAAAGAGATAATACCGTACGTCCTGCTTTTTGATTGTATTGATATGGGGTATAGTACAGAGTATAGGTATCTACCACGAGATTGTTGTAATAAATATGAGATGATCTATTGACTAGCCTAGCTTCGGTTTATATAATGCACCGGAGGCCTAGGGTTTAGAAGAGTCCTTGTCTTGTGCGCCAAGTCTTGTGGAATCTTCCTTGTATACATCATGGCTTCCCGAATTGGCCCATTAGGTATCCGACATGGGGGTCCTCGGCCCGACCCACCTGGTCGGGACGCGATGTGGTGAGTACCCCCTAGTCCAGGACTCCAACAACATCTACGGAACATTTTTATTTCACACATACGGGACGTTAATTCAAAGCAATTCCATTGATCCCCACAACAAATACAGAGGGTTACAAGGCTCTTGCCTCAACCCATACCTTACCGAACTACTCACACATGGAGATCAGATCACACGAAGAACACATTGAAGAACACATCATGAAGATGGATTGATTGATAATATGTCTTACAATGAATGTCGTGCGCGATGCACGATTACAAGTATGATCTAGTGGAGGGAGAACTATGGTGGTGATGGCGGCTATGGAGATGGAAATGGCGGGGGCTAGGGTTGATGGAGATGGATGAGGATGACTCTGTTCTAGCTTCGCTCGCGGATGTTCTGTTGACATTTGGACCTCGTCCCCTTTATAAAAATTGTTTAGGTGGACGAGAGGCCTCGGCTTCCACGGCATACGACCGCTCATATGAGCGGTCGCGGTCGTATGAAACACCGTCTTTGGTGCTGTTGCGTCTGGTGCGCCTCCTCCTGATTTCTTCTATCTCCTCCTTCACTCATTTCTATGTTCCCACTTGATTTCGTCCATATTTAGCCCATTTGCAATAGAAACACAATAAAGAGAGGATTTGTGGAATCCTTTGCATTCATTAGTCATTAGTGACAATATCGGAGCGAATATCTTGGTTTAATTGAAATATCTCGGTTTAAACAAAGGGTAGAGGAGTGTAAAATTATCACTCATCAACTCCCCCAAGCTTAAACTTGATCATCCTCAAGCAACATAGAGAGAAATCCGGATCATAAGGAACTCGGTTGTTTAAACCAAAATAACGAGAAGGTTTTGGTTCACTTACGATCGGTACGCCTAGATAGCCCTCCGCTTCTTGACCTAAAAACTTAGCATACCTGTAGCGGCGGCATGGTTATTATGAAAGTGTTAGTGAAGCAAAGATAATCAACTCAAAGTTTTGGATCTGCTAGATAAAACAACTTTGCAACACTCAATTCTATTTCCTCTAGTTAACACTTGCTTGTCGGGAATGTACGGAAGAGTTTTTCTTTGATAAAGCAATTAAAACATGAATTAGGGAGTGAAAGGTATGTAAAGATAAACATGATACTAGAGTGCTCATAAACATACCCACGTCTCATCCTCAAGGCTCTCAAGCACTTTGTTTCAATCATTGTTTGATGAAACTATGGTTGTCACGTGAAGGGATTATGCCAAATAAGTGATCATGCATAGAGTTTCATTGTGGCTTAATTTTGGGAACTATGGATCTTGATATATGTCTCTTTCGAGCTCTTTTGATCAGTTCCCGGTATTTACCACGTACACACACATTCAAGAGAAAGCTGAATAATATTCTATTGTAGTGTTGCCACTACGTATGGTAACAAACTCATAGCCGAAATTCGAGCTAAAACTCTGGTGGATCGTTCATTGGCCTGTGGAGTTCTCAGCATAACATCAAGAAAGGTGACGAAGCCATAGTTACACACGTACACGTGCATATAGTAGCAGGGCCATAGCACCAGCGAAAAGCTGAATCACCATGTAAGAGATACAACACAGATTTTTGGCATAATCTTGTTCACCCTTCAACTAAGTTCCTCTAGACCATTTAATCCACAAGTTCTATCAAGTCTATTAAAATTACCAATATGGGGTTGAGCATTTCTAACATCATCTTCTCTACAATTTTTCTCAACACCCAAGTCTTTGAAGACTTTCTCTTGTGCATGGTTATTCTTAGTCATGATCAATTTCTTTAAAAAAAACAGTCCCACGACAAGTCTCGGTTATCTAGATTAAACAGAACAAGGGCTACAAAATTATTTTAGCTACTAGAACAAAACCTTCGTTTTAATTATCAAGACTTACTCCCTCTTGCACACATCACACATACTACTACTACATCTACTCTAAGTATTTCAAGTGCAAAAGACGGGAGTCATAGGACATACCTTCACGGTCATGAATTTACACACTTCTCTTCCTTATGCTTGCATTCCTCGTTGTCCGGCGTAGATCAACTCCTCTGAAATATAAACAAGAACGCAAACAAACTCCAAGGGGCAAAAAGAAAAGAACAAAGCAAAGACTTTTCTATTTTTGGTTTTTTGGATTTTTGAAAACTAACTTGCAAACAAAATCACAATGACAAAAAAGAAAAATGAAAGCAAATAAAAAGCAAAGTGTTGGAACAGACCAACACGAGTGTTTTGTAGCTCAACGAGCTGAAGTACAACCTCATTACAACTTATTCAAATAAATACCGCCACATCTTGATGTAGATGTGGTAGTGACCTCCCCCAAGCTTAACCTTTTGCAAGCCCAAACTGGCGGGATCAGTGTGGCGGTTAGTCAGGGGGCCATCCTTGGCTCTAGTTGGAGAATCATGTGTTCATGTAGACGGACGTGCCTCGAAGGCACTTGGCGAGGTAGCTCATATCATTGATGGAGCCCTGGAGACTGTAGAGGTCCGTGTAGGTGGTGTAGGCTTCTTGTTGTGGCTACCCTTGGGGCTGCTCCTCCTCCTCGGTGGCGAGTTCTTCTTCGTGAACTTGTTCAGGTTTTGGGCCTTCTTGGTCAAAAGTTGCATCTCCTTCCTGTGGTACATAATGCAATTGTCCATGTTCTATGGAGAAACGGTTAGGCATAGGAGTGGGCAACAAGTATGCCACTCCAGAAATTTTGATGCAATGACCACCACGGCTAACTACTACCATTCCAGCGCTAGTAAGAACACGAATATTAACAAGGTTGTTGCCGACAATGGGACGAAGGTGATTGTAGTTGAGCCCAAGGGAGTTGGCCAACATGGTGATCACTCCTCCACACGCGATATCTCCTTGTGCATGATTTACTTGATGTGCGAGGTGTAGCAAAAGTATTGCCCCTAAGTTGGGCGAATAACCGACGTCAAGGTTTGTTGCTTTCCCGAGAATTAGCATATTCTCATCATTCACCTAAGAAACTTCTCCTTGTGTCTGCAACGAGTTAGTGATAACATAATAGAAAGAATGTATAGCAGGACTTTCAATGCAACTAGCTCTTTGCTTAGAGTAATGGTGACTCATCTAATAGAAGGATTGCTCAGGTGCGGGTTAGTAAAATCATAAACATAGCGGATGTCATCATGGTTGTTGGGGAAGCCAAAGTGGGCTCACCACTCATCAAGAGTGATGTTGAAGTCTTGGTCCAAGAGACGAAAAGTGATCCGCTCCTCCTCATATGCATTTGGCACAAGCCCAACATTATGCGAGAGAGTACTAAGAAACTCAAGCGTCATCCGTTCATATGTCTCACATCCCTGATAAACAAAATGATGCAACCCGACATTATCACAAAGCAAATTGAAATCATTAGTAATACCTAGCTTAGCGAGTGTTGACTCGCAAGCCCATTTGGTTGCTTTGATCTTCCTTGCATGAAGTTTCTGGTATTTCTTCCTTGCTTCACAGTCGGTGAAGACGATCCCCTGAGTGAAAACTTGTTATTATTGTGCGGTGTTCGTGGATGAACTTGATGCACCGCGAACGCGAGTGGACCTCCTCGTAAACATCTACAAAACAATTTTTCAGTCCAATACAATGAAATAATATTGATCCTATGGTAGTCACCACATCATACTCCTCTAAAAACATCAACGAATCCAAGCCAAACTCAAAATTTAGATAAAAAATGTGCATAACCTAGACATGGCAATGCTAGGCATGTAGAACATGGATTCATGAAAAATAAGTTGGAGATCGGAGGAGAAACATACCGTAGATAGATCACACAGAAGGATTTGAACTAAAACTGAACGAGTAGGAAGATCGGGCGAAGTTGTGCTAGGGTTTGGAGAGGTTTGGAGGAAGAAGAAGAAGAAGAAGAAGAAGAAGAAGAAGAAGAAGAAGAAAGGAAAGAGATGGGGGCGAAATACCTTCTTCCTCGGGCTGATTATGGCCTCCAGAGATCCATACGACCGGCCATGCGAGCGGGAGCGCTCGTATGGAAGGCCGTCGTTCACTCTGGTGGCGCTATTGTTCTTGTGCATACCTCATGCGTCCGCTTATGCGACCGGCAGCGTCCGTATGGAACGCTGTCGTTCACTCTATCCTTCATTCTCTTCTGGTCAAGGGTGTCATACGACCGCCTATGCGAGCGGGTGCGCTCGCATGAAACGTCGTTGAACGCTCTGGACATCTTCTCTGTTTCTTCGAAGAGTTCATACGACTGGCCAAGCGAGCAGTTGCACTCGTATGGAACGCCACCGTCTGCACTGTTGCCTCTTGCTGTTTTCTGCTGGAACCGCCAGGAAGTCATACGACCGCCCATATGACCCTTGGTGGTCGCTTGATAGGCCGTCTTTTGTTCTGTTTCTTCCGAAACATCTCTTTCTTGTCTAATTCTTGTGGGGTTAGTTCCAACACAATAGATAGGCATATATCCAGGCATCCAAACATCAATACAACACATAATCATTTTCCACATAACAAGGCCTTCATTAGAACGGCTCTTCCAAACTCAACTTCTTAATTAGAACTTCAACACCCTTTTTACTGAAACAAAAACAAAACTTACTTTTCTACTTTATTTGTGTGGGTTGCCTCCCACGAAGCGCTTGTTTTCGGCCGGTTAGCTCGACCGCAGTGAAGATCGTGTAGGTGCAAATACACCGAGACCATACTTCTAGCATTGACAACAATGCCTTCTCCGATGTAGGACTTCATTTTCTTTTTCCTGGGGAAATGTCTCACAAAATGATCTTTAGCGGGTAAATCAAATCTAACATTTCCCTCAAACACAATTATCACAGCTTTGATAGTCCTTAGAAAAGGTCTACCGAGAATTATAGGAGCAATAGGATCTTCAGGCATATCAACTATCACGAGATCAATCATGATAGGGCAATAATTTATTTGAACCATAACTCCATGCTTAATTCCTACTGCTCGAGTAAAAGTAGAATTAGCCATATTCAATCTAATCTCAGTAGTAGCATAAGGACCTAGATTGAGATTATCATAAACAGACTTAGGGATAGTGGATACACTAGCACCTAAATCACATAAAGCATTGAACTTATTTAAACCAATCTCAATCTCTATAGTAGGCTCAAAAGCATCTTCTTTCTTAGCCGATAACTTTCTGTACAACTTCTTTCATTCATCATCTAACTCACGTACCTTGGCTGCAACGTGATCAATAAAGACATTATATGCTTCATCATTGGATACCTCAGGTAATGGGTGCTTCATTGCTATCATTTTTACGAAGTCTGCAATGGTGTAGGTATATTCTCGCACATGGATTTTATCAAGCTCTTCTGCCATCTCTTCATTGCTTCTCACCATCTTGACATCTTCAACCGGGTTAGGTTCCGGTTTACCTGCAAACTTGGCTAGGATTAAAGTTTGGCTCTCTACAATTTTAGCCACTTGTGCTTCCATATTCTTGGATCTTCCATCCAGCATCTGCACATCATTTGTTAGTCCAACAATCTTACTGGTCTACTGACCAAGTAAGTTATCATGTTTCTTCAGAATATTTTTGAAGCTATCATTCTGCTCAGTTTGACTAGCAATAAAAAAATTAGAGTATCCTCAAGAGTATTTCTATTGCTATTTCTAGCTCCATTAAAATTATTAGGTGCTACACTATTATTAGGATAAGGTAATATAGGAGCATACCCATTATTTTTCCAGTTGGGATTGTAGCTACTGCGAGCAATGAAATTCATATCACTAACTTCTTCATTAGTGATGGCATTCACGTTTAGCTCTTCTTTACCTTTTAGGACGGAGATAAGTTCAACAAGCTTGGTTGTCAACTCTGTATTGTTTTCTTCAATTGCATTCACTCTTTTGGTGGTAGTTCTTTCAACAAGCCATTGGGCATGGTTCTCTTGCATATCATCAAGTAGCTTCTTGACATCATCTATGGGCTTTCCCATGATTGTTCCTCCTGCAGCTGTATCAAGCATAGTTTTTGACAAAGGATTTAAACCATTATAATACATATGAAGGAGTAACCATTCCTCCATTCCATGATTAGGACAGTTCCTTATGGCTTCCTTCATTCTATCTCAAGCAAGCGCTAGTGGCTCACGTTCCTCCTGCTTGAAACCTGTAATCTGAGAATGAAGTTGCATAATTTTTTGCAGGTGGACAAAACTTAGATAAAAATTTGCTGCAACAATCAGCCCATGAAGTTATACTACCTCTAGGTAAAGCTAGAAGCCATTTTTTTTGCTTTTCCTCGCAAAGAGAAAGGATATAGACACAACTTCAAAGCGTCAGGGTCGTAATCTCTAATGCGTGTCATATTGCACAATTCAGTGAAATTATGCAAGTGCATACCGGTATCTTCAGAAGCAGAGCCTCCAAATTGGTCCTGTTGAACCCTGGATACTAGGTTCGGTTTTATCTCATACTCAATGACAGCAACTTCAGGTTGTGCTATGGGTTCACGCATAAAGTTATTGCTAGGAGTAGCAAAACTTCCAAGATTATGAGCCATGGAATCTTTTTGGGGGTTTTCAACTGACAAGACTTGTAACAAAAATAAAACTAAAACTTAAACAAAAACAGAAACTAAAACTTTAACAAAAACTTTAAACACAAAGACTAGGAACACTCAACTCGTCCCCGGCAACGGCGCTAAAAAGGATTGATTACTTCCTTTAGTGATCCAGAAATGGAGCAGAAAGGATTCTCGCCTATTTTCCCGGAGGTGACCTTGAGTTATCGAACCCACGGGAGAAAAGGACCCCTTTAAGCTAGGGTCTCCCGCGAGCTTTTGTTAAAGAAACAATTCCAGCTTTTGACCGGATCAAAATCAAACAACTTGAGTTGAACACTTATAATAAAAATAGGTACGGGTATGAGGTCTTAATGTTTACAACCATGTATTTGTGTTGGGACCAAATATGATCTTAATTTGTGCGCTGGAATTCACCCATCGAGATGTGCTTGTTACGAACCAAAGTGGGGGATGTGTCCAAATTACGTCTTGACCGGCACGCATCCTGCATCAAAAGTCAGTTGTCCAACCGATGGCCCTATCCGTCTCGTGGGGTTGCCTCGATAATGAAGATCGCAATAATCAGACAAGAACTTTGGGTGTTTAATTAGTGACCACACCTCTTGAATTCCCAGAGATAGGATCCGTGTTACCGTATTAAACCCTTCTATCACTGGTGTTTAGAATAGCACTTCATGGTCTCCCTGCCCTTAGCCTCTCCGTGGCTCGCTCTCCATGATCTCGGGTACCTGCAGGGATGAAGAATGCATACGAGACAAGAGACATCTACGGGACAATTTTATTTCATACATACGGGACGTTAATTCAAAGCACTTCCATTGATCCCCATAACAAATACAGAGGGTTACAAGGCTCTTGCCTCAACCCATACCTTACCGAACTACTCACACATGGAGATCAGATCACACGAAGAACACATCATGAAGATGGATTGATTGATAATATGTCTTACAATGAATGCCGTGTGTGATGCACGATTACAAGTGTGATTTAGTGGAGGGAGAACTGTGGTGGTGATGGCGGCTATGGAGATGGAAAAGGCGGCGGCTAGGGTTGATGGAGATGGATGAGGATGACTCTATTCTGGCTTCGCTCGCGGATGTTCTGTTGACATTTTGACCTCGTCCTTTTTATAAAAGTTGTTCAGGTGGACGAGAGGCCTCGGTTTCCACACCATACGACCGCTCATACGAGCGGGCGCGGTCGTATGAAACACCGTCTTTGGTGTTGTTGCGTCTGGTGCGCCTCCTCCTGATTTCTTCTATCTCCCCATTCACTCCTTTCCATGTTCCCACTTGATTTCGTCCATATTTAGCGCATTTCCTGTAGAAACACAATAAAGAGAGGATTTGTGGAATCCTTTGCATTCATTAGTCATTAGTGGCAATATCGGAGCGAATATCTCGGTTTAATTGAAATATCTCTGTTTAAACAAAGGGTAGAGGAGTGTAAAAATATCACTCATCAGAAGGCAGACACTAGCGGCTCCTACGCCAGTGCCTACTACTCCTTCGCATCCGCCAGTACCCGGTTGTAGTGTTTCCTCACCTGCAGCATGCTGAGCCCGAACACCAGTGGCTCCTCCACCGGCACGAGCGCCTACTCCTCCTCCTTCTCTGCCTCCTCCATGGCTCCACCATGGAGATAGGGTCACCCTCCTCCCCGTCCTCCTCCATCTCGTCCTCCAAGCACTTTGGAGAGTTCGGAGGTTGGCCCTCATCAGCGAGGGTCTGGCGACGGGCCTCCGCGTCGTGGACTCCGCCACGATTTGGGTGTGGCGCACCGGTATGAGCCTCCAATACCACATAGCAAAGGATCGGTCCATGGTGATGGTGGACGACACACAAGGATGTGAAGGAGTGAGGGGATGATTGCAGAGCGGCTCGAACGGTGGGAGAAGGGCTCGTAGGGGTAGGATTTTGGGGTGTGGCCGGCTGGCATAAATAGTCGGGGTAGGAGGAGAGGCGGGTTGAATGCGGGGTAACAAGAGTTTGCACCAGTGTCACTGCCGGGTAGGCGAACAACCGGTCAGCCGACATGAATGTTTGTGTAGGCTGCCGTTGGCTCGCATTTGCTCTGACCGGCATGAATGCGATGCGAAGAGCGAGTGGACACGACGAGAGAGGGGTTTTTGGTGGGTTCGGGGCGTAAGAGTCTGACATGGTGGACGTCCGGACTCATGCAAATCATCGAGTGTGGCGCCGGTTTGGGAGATTTCGGACATCCGGACTAGTTTGAACATTTTAGGTAACCACCGTTGGATGGGTAAAAACGTCTGGACCATCCGATCAGGGCATTTGCGGCCGATTTGGTGAACCGCGTTGGAGTTTCCCTTGCAGATGCCGATGCGCTCATTTCCCCTACTATTTTTGGTAAACTTGACAATAAAGCCAGCCCATGGGGCGCGCGCACTCTCTATCGCACGCTATTTGCGGAGCACAATATCTCATGCTATATACCTCTATAGGCGCTGCTAGCAAGAAATTAGACCAGGAGTCACTCTCTACCATACACGTGTAAAATCCGCCTCTCAGGATTAGAGCTAATGTAACGAGCGATTGCATTAGGTCTATGCAATGTTAGCATAAATTTTTAACATATTGACATGCTTTTATGTGTATGACATCTTATGAAACTGATTACGTATTTTGTTTATAAAATGTTTGCACATTTGAAACGTATGTGCATGAAATAAAAGCTCATGAAATTTTAGAAGTGTTCGCGAAAATCTTGAAAAGGGTTCATGTATTTCAAAAAACTTATCATATTAAATGTCTTCATACCTTTAATAAACATGTTCAAAAGTTTGAAGAATGTTTGCAAAATTAAAAAGATAAAAAAAATATTCATGTATTTTATAAAATTGGTCGTGCAATTTTAGAAAGTGTGTCATGTAGTTGAAAAAATATTTATGTATTTTAGTGTTTTTTTAATATTCAACTTTACAAAAACTTTTTTGAGTTATTTTAGAAAAAGTGTTGACATTCGAAATGAATTCTCTATTAATTGTCAAAGCATATATTTATATTTATATTTATATTGAACAAAAAACTAAACCAAAAACAGAGAAATAAAAAGAGAAGAGAGATAATGAACAGAATATCGGAAAAAATCCGACAAGAAAAAAAAGAAACGGGAAAATATCCCAAAGAAAAACGGAGGAGAGGAAAAATAAATAAAAAAGGGTAAAGCCAGCTTTTCTTAGGGAAAGGGTCAGCCAGCTATTAGAAACCCTAAATCACTAGATAAGGGTTACCCCTTGCAAAGATCACTCCCTACCTTCTCAGGGTGTACAAGTGGCACACTATATGTGCGCCACTTGTCGCAACCTAGGAGTTTTTCCTTTTTTTGTAGATTCATTTATTCAAAACTTTTTACATCCTGAATCATGTATCCAAATTCCAAACCGTTTGCATCGTTGGATTTCTCACGTCAAGATCTTTGAAATTAGATCTCATGTCAACAAATTTTGACAATTTTTTTCACGAAAACACCAAAAAAGGAAGCCGAAACCAAAAAATAAAGAAAAACAAAAACAAAAAAGCTGCCAACCAAAAAGAAAACGAATACCAAAAAACAGGAAGAAAAAAACAGTAGCCCGGAACGACGGTTGAGGTCTTCACTTTTTCTTTTCTTTTCGAGAAGCACAACGGTGTGCTTCTGCGGAAACAAATATGTGTTTCCACGAGAAGCAAATACGCGATCCTCGTGAAAGCACCGATTTTTTCCTATTTGGGAAGCACGATTTTTTTGTGCATCTCGTGGAAACAAATATGTGCTTCCACGAGAAGCAAATCTGTGTTTTTCGTGGAATCACATTTTTTACACTGTGCTTTGTAAAAACAAACATTTTTTTCCTCCAAAACCTAAGAAAAACCAGGCAAAAACCGAAAAACCAAAAAAACTAAAAAAAATCAAAATCCCGAAAATGCGTACAGAAAAAATAAAAAAGCAAAATGTAGAGGGAGCGCCCAGCAAAGGACAGGTGGTTGTGGTTGGATGCACTAGTTTACACGCACACAGGCCAAAAAAGTAACTCTTGTAGGAGCCTCCTATGGGGTAACCGTTAGTTAGTTACTTCCATATAAACCGGGTGTGACTATGTGTCGCTTCGTACGAGACCAAACAAGGTCTCGCCAGAAGCGGAAGACAATGGGCCGGCCCATCGCGCTGGAGGTCCACAGGCCTTAAGCGCTCGTTTTTTCACTTTTTTTTTTGTGTTTTTGCTTTCAATTTTTAATTGTATTTATATTTCTAAATATTTTAAACATATATAATATAAAAATAAATTTACAAAATAAATTGTATACATTTTAATCATGCATTTGAAATATGTTAAAAGTGTATAGAAAAATGATTTCCGTGTATACGAAAAATGTACAAAGTTTATGAAAAAAGTAGATATAAAGATATATATTTGAAAAAATTGATGAACGGATGTATACAAAAAATGTACATGGTGTATGGGAGAATGTAGACATCAAAATATTTTTTTTAAAAAATGTTAATCATGTACTCCCTATGACCAAGGAAGTGTCGCTCAGTTAGTATAACATTAGTACAACTTTGTACTAAACTAACGACACTTATTTTAGGACGGACGGAGTATTAGAAAAATATTGGATGTGTACAAAAAAAATATTCCTGACGTATAAGAAAAATGTACAATATTTATGAAAAAATGTGTATCATGTACTTCAAACATATTAAACCCGTATAATAAAATTGCTTCTTATGTTTACATAGAATATACAGTCTGTATGAAAAAAGTGGACATCAAAACATATATTTGAAAATATGTTATTCATGTAATTGAAAAATGTTAAACATGTATAAGATAAATGTTTCTTATGTAAGAAAAAATGTACAGTTTGTATGAAAAAAGTAGAAATCAAATCATATTTGAAAAAAAATCAATCATGTATTTGGGAAATGTTTAACGAGTATAAGAAATGCTTCCTCAAAACATATATTTTAAAAAATTGTTAACCATGTATTTTAAAAATTATAATTGTGTATAAAAAAAGCATCTGTATAAAAAATGTGCATGAAAGAGAAAATAGGCATCAAAACATATATTTAGGAAATGTTAATCGTGTATTTGAAAAAGGTTAAACATGTATAACAAAAATCTGATGTATATGAAAAACACAGACTTGTGTTAAAAGGCCAATGAAAACCAGAAAATAAAAATCATAGAAAAGCAGGAAAGCAAAAAAGAAACAGAGAAAACAGAATAAAAACCAAAAAGGAAAACTGGAAGGAAACAAAGAAAACCGAAATAAAAATAAAAATAGAACATAAAAAATTACAAAAAAACCATCGCAAAAGCCGATAATCTTGCTACAGTGCTGGGCAGGCCCTGAACTTTAGCTATGGGGTTCGGCTACGTGCTATAAGAGAGACTATTCTTTGGAGTTTATAATAACTGAGCTATACTAGTAAATAAAGGTACTGGGCACGGCAACCCACGAACCACTCACCCGGCTGATCCGTTCGCCGAATGGGCCGACCCAGTAAGAGGAAGGAGCGGGCACTTTCTTCCGTTTATCACTTCCCCGATTACCGTTGTCTCAAAAAAGGAAAAAAAAAACTGCCCCGGTTACCTCAAACAAAATTTTATCACTTCTCCGAGTTTACACCTGGTGGTTTTTCATGTTTCCATTTTCCTGTTTTTCTAGTTGCGATTTCCAGTTTTTACCTTTTGTTTTTCATTTTCATTTTTATGTCTTTTGATTTCCTTTTATTTTATTTTTTGAAAACGTCAAAGCACTATTGAAAAATACACTGATATTTTTAAATAATATGCTAATATTTTTTAAAAGTCTATGAACTTTTTCAAAATGTATTATTTAGTTTTCAAATACAAAAACATTTTTAAACTACATCAATATTTTTGAAATTAGGAAACACTTTAAAAAAATTACATGAGCATGTTAAAAAAGGTAATGAACATTTTTATGTTAATACGTGAAGTGTTCTTTTTATTGTACTACTTTGTAAAAAAGGGTCTAAACAAGTGTTTTAAAATATGTCCATATTGTTTAAATGCACTGTAAAAAAATTCAAACTATATGCTGATTAAAAAAAATGTGAGATCACCTTTTCAAATTACATGAACCGGATATTGCTTTTGGGTCCCAGGCTCCATGGAGCCTGGATTGTGGGAAAATACAAAATTCTGGAAAAACAAATTACACATGAACCTAGGGATGTATACTACATCTCCATATTTTCATGATGAAATATGTTGTGGTTCAAGCTGCAAAAATATATATATAATCATGTCTTTCTACCACATCCTATTCACTATAAAAGTCTCTGATTTTTTATACATTGCACACCAAAACGTATTTGATCACGAAACCTTACATAAATGGGAGTATACATGTCAATGTTCATGTATATTTTTTCTTGGAAATTTTGGAAGCTTTAAAATATACATTTCGATTTAAAAAAGGATTCTTGGAGCTCGGCTGCAAGAAATTCACTCTCTACATGAACAAATTTTAAATTTCATGAACTTCTTTTTTTATGTGTGAACACTTTCAAATTTATATGATTTTTGTTAAAATAAAACGTAAGCAGTCTTTCAGAACACACGAATAATTTTCAACTACATGAACATTTCTATAATACACAAATAAGTTATGAATCCATGAACACTTTTTAAAAAGATTTATACGAATAATTTGTTAGCATATGAACACTTTTTTAATTGTATAAAGATTTTTGTAAAATTATATAAATTTCTGTAGGGATTGGTAAAATAATATTTGTTTCCAAGTACTTTTTTGGGTCAGGTAAAAATAATAAGACAACATGTGAAAAAAAAATAAACCAGAGAAAACGGCTTTTTAGAAACATAAGAAAGAGGTTTGTTTGTGCATTTTTTTAGAAACACATGTAATTTCATTCCTACACGTAACAATTAAGGGTGCATTGTTTTAAATCCCTAAAGAAACAAATTAAATCCTCGGAGACATCTGCTTCGTGGTATCAATCTCCGCAAGACGAAATACTCCCAAGACGTCAGTAAACAGACTGTTAGACTGGGACAACTATACTACTACTCGTTCGGACCATAATTACCAATAAAGATTTCTAAAAGCCCCTTAACTCGCCCCGTCCAGAAGGATGGAAAGCCTTGAGCGATGAGCGTACTTGGTCCGGAGATAAACCCCTAGAAGTGCAGGCTATCGAATCACAAAATCTTCACCATAATATGGAGGAAAGATGACAACTCCACAAAAAACTGAACCAACAAAAACAGCAGCATGACACAATATCATAAACTCATCAGTTTTGAACAATCGGATCTACGAGGACACAAGCTTCTCTATCTCCATGGCACCGCCGAAGAAGGAACTGGCGTAACTTTATTCAAAAAACACCACGACCACCACTAGACACTGGCGAAGAACATGAAACTCCTAAAATTTCAAGCCCCCCCCCCCCCCCCCCTTACAGAAACTCCTGGAAATATTTACTTAAGAAAGACTTGTCCCTTCTAATTCACAGGACCAAGCATCATGATGTGCCAACCCTCAAGGATTGGATTAACTCCAATTAGGAAGCTGATAGTTCTCTACTGATTTAATCCATGGTGATACCCAGAGCATGGTGATCCATGGTGATTCCCTGAGCATGACTCCAGCGTCTGTCACCTGCCTTCAGAACCACCGCAACTGCCACCAAAGGAAAGTGCGACGAATCACCTCTTCACCCGAGCTCGATGGTTGGCCGGACCTTCAAATTAGCTTACCAAAGGCGAAGTCATTGCCGTTGAAAGAGTGTGGTTGGGGTAGCACACCGAACACGCTATCAAACTCCAGATATGGCACCACCGCACGACTAAGATGCCGGAGGAGGAAACCATACCTGGCAGCCACCAATTGCGGACCCGGCACACGATCTGTCTTCTAGATGCCGTTGATGCATACCACTATCTGCATCAGCTCCTGGACTACCTCCCAAGCTCCGCGACGGAGCTGGAGTGGACGTCGTCGCAACGGCGAAGCGTGAGGATTCAAGTCCACCACAAGGATGTCGCCACCGCCCCGACATCCCCGCTTGAACAGAGTAGTTCCCAAATCCATCACTGACCATATAGTCGATCACCTCGTTGGGGAAGGATCTATAGCTTGTTTATTCATCGTCGTCGTCGTCGTCGAACAACACAAAACCTAAGCTACTAGACCCTAACCTTTGAAACTATACGATCCACACGCGTTGGATTTGAGGACTCCCCACATCACTACGGCCGAGAGATTGTCGGCGGAGGGGAGGCGCCGGAAGACGCCGCCGAAAGTCTAGACTCTCTAGGTGGCGACTAGGGTTTCCAATCGCCGATCACGAGAGGAAACGCTTCGGAAAAGAGCACTGCTTGGCAGACGACACTGCGCAAACGAATTTTGGACGACAAACGAATCAAGCCGTCCATGCATTGGCAACAGACAGCCACTCACCGCTAGATAAGGCCATCGTGCAATGGTCGTGCACACTATTTCGTGTGTAGAGCAGTTTCGTTCAGAAAAATACTCGTTTTCATTCTTGGAGGCCGCAGTGGTGCGGCTAAAAGCTCCACCGTGTATTGATGACTTACTTGTAAAAGACTCTGTTTATATATTTGATTAATAAATCTCTGTTTCATTGGAAAAAAAACAAATCAAGCGGGTGGTTAATTAGGTTAGGGGTTTAAATTAGGAATCTGATAACACCCGAACATCAGGTACGAGCACATGGCAAATCGAACATTTTTTATGGCAAGTTTAGTGAAATGAGGATGGTAACTTTAGTTGACAAACATGTCAACTTCGTGCTTCAGTTTATTTTTGACAGAAAATTATCGTGTACCTCAACTAACTTGTCATCCTTGCGTCATTAGAATTGCCATAAAAAAACTTAATTTGCAATGTGCTCGTACTTGATGTTCGGGTATAATAGTTTGGGGTGGTAAACATACTTAGAGCATCTACAGCCGGACTTGGCAAATCCGACCCCTCAAACGTCCGCGGACGCGCCCGGATGCGTCCGCAGACAGTGACCGGTCACGCCTCAAATATTTCATTCTACAACCGGATACCTCAAATCCATACTATTACATGCAACGTAAAACGTAATCTCAACGGAGCTCGCCCGGTTCCGCCGGCGCCATGTCCGGCGGCCGGTTGCGCTCCCCACAGTGTTGGTCCGGTCGCCGGCAAGGTAGAGTAGGGCATGGGACACGAACCGGCTCACGGGACTCAAGGCGCCGCCGTCTCCCATGCCCTACTCTTCCTCGTCGGAGCCTGGAACCCGGACGGTGCCGGTGGACGTCAGGTCGATGATGGATCCGTCCTGGGACGAGCCAGCGACATCCACCACGACGTGGTTGCGGCGCCCGCACTGGTGCATCATACGGGGTACCGGAGAATGCGACTCCGCCTCGCCGACGTCCACCGTCATGAGGGCTGCCGCCGCTTCCCTCACCCGCTGCCTCACACGACGGGCACGCCGCACCATGTTTGAGTCCACGGACGCCCATGGTGCGTCCATGGCCTCGGAGCACCAACGGATGGGTTGCGCATCCGTCGCCGTGTTCGGACACCAGACGGACCGCATCGCCTCCAGTGAGGCAGCGACGGCAAACCTAGCGCCGGATCCAAGCGTCATTTGGGCGGACACAATGGATTCCCGACGGAAGGAGTCCGAGCGCTGCCTCGCACGGGCCTCCTCCCGGGAGCGGCAGAGCGCAAGACGAACGGCCATCTCCTCCTCAGGGCCGCGTGGTGAGCTCGGGGTCGACGGATCTGCAGGTGAAGGGCTTGGATCCGCTGCCCGCCATGCCGGAGATGACCGGAGATCGCCGGAGGTGAGCTCGGATGGCGGAGAGAAGTGAAGTGAAATGGTTAAGGTTTGGTCCGGCACGGATGGGAGGAATATATGCCAGCTATTATCACCTAATGCGACGGGACTGGGACTGGAAGCCCACTTCAATTGCCTCAACCTAATCACACGGACCGTAGTGCGGGGTCATATAACGCGCTGCGAGCAAGTACACGACGGTCATTTCGCGCAAAAAGTATGAAATAGTGCACTGATCTTGTCTCCCACACCCTATATCGTAGCTATCCTATTCTCTTGGGGGCAACGATCTGACTGCATCCATATATCGATCTATCCAAATCGGTCAATCTATCGATGTTCTACTCAATTGTCAAATCTTGCTTCTGCTGCATGCTGTAGACTTGTACTAGTGTGCTAATAGCTGGCACGACCATTTGTTCACCCAAATAGTCCCATCTTCATCTTGATTAGATTTGTGCAGCGGTGCTAGCTAGCTGCATCAACCTAAGAAGCTCACTTCTTCATGTCTCTGATCACCACGTCTCAGTGTTGCTCTGTGGAGATTGATCTATCAGCCTGAAGTGAAGCCAATGACAGTTGTGGAGTACTGTACAGAGAGCATACAACTTCCAGCTAGCATTGATAGTGTTACCTATCAAGCTGAAGCGAATGACCATTGTATCACAATCACGACTACATGGCAAACAAGTACAATAAACTAGCGTGAATAGCTTAACGTGTACCTAGTGTTTCTGTGCAAGTGCAAGCTAACCAGCTCCGTGGCTTCTTGTCGATAGAGATGGATTACTGTCCATCGACCCAAGGATAAGGGTATCTCCGACGGCGTACATCAAATCAAACCACTAAATATTCATGTAAAAAAAAAACCCAATAAATATCCGTGGACACGTATACGGAAGCCGACCAGCTAACCACCTGCACAAAACGTCCGCCACATTTCAAACGCAAATTGAACAAAATGAAGGACATGGAGTATGTGAGCTCGAGCTCACATGCACCATTTGTTACAGTAAAATTAAAAAAAATATTACTAAAAAGGTTCAAAAAAATATGATTTTTTTTGGCAACAAACATTGATGCGTGTTTCAAATGCGTGCCAATTTTTTCAATGAAGTGATATTTGTGGAGGTCTCGGCAAAAAAAAATCGATGCTTCAAAAAGACTGTTTTTTAAGCATTTTGGAGCGGCGAATTTTTTTTTTTTTGCCGAGACCTGCATGAATGTCATTTCGTTGCGGAATTTTACACACATGTGAAAATATATCAATGTTTGTTGGCAAAAACATTCAGTTTTTTTTGAATTTATTATTATTTTTTTAGATTTTACTGTAGCAAAGGGTGCATGTGAGCTCGAGATCACAAGAGCACTTTCGCAAAATGAACGAAATTTAAGAAAGTTCGATATATTACATGCAAATCGGATGAAATTGGACAAGTTCAAACTACATTAAAAAACTAAACTAAACTAAGCGAGGTACCGGACGGCGACCTCGTACGCGTGGCCTCCGTCGCCATCAGAGTCGAAGTCGTCGTGATCCTTCCAGCAGCGGAAAGGCGCGTACGGGCCGCGACAACTCTGATTGGCCGCCACCTATCGCTCGCAGTGCAGCCGCTCGGCCTCCTCCACCGCCGGGCACAGCGCCGCGTAGGCCGCGGACACCGCCCCGACCTTCCTGCCCTTGGCCTTGCCCTTGCCGCCGAAGAGACGGGCGGCATGTTGGGACACAACCAACACGATTTTGACGAGTTGGTGGCTGAGGCGGCGCCGGCACCGAGCGGGTGTTTCGCTGGTGGTCTTGGACCGATCCTCGCCATAGGCCAACGAGAGGTCCGGGTCGGCGAAGACCCAGTACGGTGCAACGTTAGACATGTTGAACGCCGCCTGGCGCGCCACGTTCCAGCATGCCTGCTCTGCGGCTGCACTGTCGGCCGGCAAGGTGTACGTGTGCGGGGATGAGGAGCCGCCGCGACCGAGGTAGTGGAGGACGCGGCCGCGTGCGTTGGCGACGGTATTGTTGGGCTCCTCCTCCTTCACTGGGCGCCACTGGGGAGGCTCCTCCTCCAACTCATCCTTTATGCGGGGTCCGATTTGGACATCGCGGTTATGTGACGGCGACGGGGCTCCTTCTTGACACGTCCGATTTGGATGTCGCGGTTGCGCGGAGGGTTAGGGTGGATCCTACTTAAGCGGCGGTAGGGCGGAGAGGGTAGCGTCGGGCGACAATCGCGGCCCAACCTCTCGATCGCGAGCTCCATCATCTGGTGGAACTCCGCGTTGGTCTGTGCCGCTTCGTCGAGGAGGGGCGGCGGCTACTGCTGCTCGTCGGAGGAGGAGGAAAGCACCACCTCCTACTGCACTGATGGAGCGGTGGAGGACGATGGGCCTGGAGACTGTGGGCGACGATGCCACGATCCGAAGCTCCCTCCAAATCGACCGTCCTGCGCCGAGAACAAGACACTGTCGCCGAACTTGGACTTGCCCATAGCTCGGTCTAGGAGAGGAGAGGTGAGGGTCAGTGACGGTGTGCGGAGAGGAGAGGAGAGGCCAGGACGGGATTGGTCGGCGTAGCCTGCCTGCTAAAATAGATGGGGTAGCACTACAAGAAAAATACACATCCGTGACATTTTGACCCAAACAAAAATATTTTCTATCATCGAAGTGACACTTCCATGACGATAATAGTGACAAAAACATGTATCATCATGGATGTGGTGGGCACCAATTTCTGTGACAAAATTCTGATTGAAAATGAGATTTTTGTCCTAGGTGGGCCGGCGGCGCACATGCATGACGTTCTTTGGCTCCTCCCCTTCGGCTGCTTCTGCCCCTTGGCCGGAACCACATACGGTTTCTCGGCCAAGAGCGCCTCGAGCTGAGGAGACCTTTCCTCCTCGGGCAGCGGCGCCGGGCACCGCATTTGCTGCGCCCTGGGGATCCACTTCTGAGAAAGGAAAGATTGGTTTGGTCATTCTAATAAAGATGGCCTACAAATAAAATGTCAGAATAATTAACAAAGATTACCTCGTTGGCATCGTGCTCGGCGTTTAAGCCGGGGTCCGCTCCTTCCCCGGGAAACTCGTTCTTGGACGGCTTGAACAGCACCGTCCACATCCCGTCCAAGGTGAAGCGGAAGAAGCGCCGCAGCGTCGGCACGTCCTCGGGCTTGTGAGCCCACATCGGGCTCGCCCGAAGCTGGAGTGGTAGTATGCGGCGGTGGAGCATGGCGTCGACCACATCCACCAGCTTGATCTTCTTCTTGTCTGCCTGAGTTTTGATCCTCATTTGCAGCAAGAGAATGTCTTCGGGACAGCCCCAGTCCAGGCTCTTCCTCGTCCAGGAGGCGAGCCTCTTCGGAGGAGCCCCCGTAAACACGGGGACCTCGGCCTGGCCATTGGCGAGTGGCTCGGTGATGTAGAACCACTCTTGCTGCCACTCCTTAACTGTTCCCACGAAGGTGCCCTCGTACCAGGCGACCTTCTGGATCTTGCTGATCATGGCTCCGCCGCACTCCGCCAGTTCGAAGCCGCTTGACTTTGGCTTGATGCCGAAGGTCTTCAGCCATAGGCCGAAGTGCGGCTTGATGCGGAGGAAGGCCTCACAGACGATGATGAACGTCGCGAGGTGGAGGATGGAGTTCGGGGCTAGATGGTGGAAATCTAGCCCGTAGTAGTAGAGCACCCCGCGCACGAAGGGGTGCAGCAGGAGCCCCAGACCTCGGGCGAGGTGGGGAACGAAGACGACCCTCTCCCCTAGCCAGGGAGTGGGCACTCTCTGGTTCGGCTCCGGGGGCCGGCAGGTGACATTGGCGGGGATGTACCCCGCGCCCCGCAGCTCCTGGATCACGCTCTCCGTGACGAGAGAGTCGGCCCAGTGTCCCTTCAATGTTCCGTCCGCCATTGCTGGAGGTGGAAGCTTTGTGCGCTCCGAAGGGGATGGGTGAGCTTGAAGCTAGATCTGGGCGCTGGAGCTCAGGAGGCGATGTGTGGAGGAGGTGGAATGGGAGCGTAGAAAGTTGCTACTGCTGCCCCTTTGCTCTTATAGGCCTATGAAAGGCCAAGAGTCCCCCCTTTGCTGCGCCGAAAAAATCGCCACGCCCCAACAAAAGATGCCATTACGCGCGTGGCGTGAAACAAAATCTTGATGATATTCCCCAAAATATGGGCACAATCTCTGCTTTGATGAGACGTGCCAATGAGAAAACTGCCTCGGGCCGCGATTCGAGTAACAGTAACTGCCCCGCCCACGCTTGAGTGGTGACGCTTCGGTAAAAGTTGTCAGGCTAGGTGGCACTGTTCACGCCTACGCTATTGGCCTTCGAGTCTAAGTTATCTCGCGTCTTCGGATGCGAATAAATTTTGATAAGCCATGGTCGGAGGGCCAATTCCTTTAAGAACGGGCCCAATTGGAATTTGCAATGGACAAAAAGATCATGAATCGTGGGAAGACTCATCTAGGAGGAGAATTCGTCTGTCAAGTCGAAGATTCCAAAAGCCAAACTCAAATTGCTAACTCGTCTGTCAAGCCGAGGACTCTAAGGCCGAAGTCATATGTCCGAAGAATATCGTCGTCCTTGGCGTCGAAGACTAGTTCGGGGGCTACTGACGGTATCCTGGACTAGTGGGTACCAACCTAGTTGGCTCACAGTCCATGGGCCGAACCCACAGCCTACCACTCTTACAAGGGAGGACTCCGGAAGCCTCGCAGTTTGGCGTGATCAAGATGGACTCTGCCGAAGACTTGACGTGTACTCCAAGGACAGCATCGGCCGCCGGCGTGTGTATCCCTAGATGGGCAACCGACCATGTGTAACCCTAGGTACCCCCAGCATCTATATAAGCTGAGGGGTTTAGTCCGTAGAGACCACGGTCATAATTACAACCACCTAGCCTTAGGGTTAGATCACAACTTACGATCTCGCGGTAGATCAAGCCTGTACTCGATACATCATCATCAATATAATCAAAGCAGGACGTAGGGTATTATCTCTTCGAGAGGGCCTGACCCTGGGTAAATACTGTCTCCTTCGTCCCCTGTTACCCATAGATCCGAGATCCACAGCTCGGGACCCCCAACCCGAGGTCTGCCGATTTTAGTACCGACACCCATCCCCAATCTCCACCTTAGAGTAGAGTATGGTTCTACCGATGTAGATGGGAATGAGTGCCCCTAGCCTCCACCTTATATAGATGGTGGGGCTAGGGTTTTACAGGGGTAGATTCGATCTGGGCGTAGTCGTCTTGACTTGAGGACCAAGATGATCCTTGGAGATATATCTTAGCCTCCAGGCTCTCTCATGTCGCCAGAACCATGTGGGCCTCTTGGGCCCCGTGGCAGGCCTACTTTCGGGCTGCCCTTCGAGAAGCCATTGCTGGCGTACTACACCGTCTTCTAGTGCTAAAAATGCATCAAACATAGAAAGCTTTCACATAAAGTAATTGGAGGGATGAAAGAAGATTACCTTTCGTCTTCCATTTGGCTCCAAGATCCACAAAAAACTTGCAAAAATGAAGAAGATCCCGAGGGGAGGGATTTGAGGGGGTGATGAACTCCTCTCTATTTTTACAGCCGGTTCATGCAGAAGTGGAACAAGATGAGGGATGTGTGGTGAGTGGGCCCCGCCAGTGGCCCCGCGTGGCATTTACCTCTTCATGGGCCAACCGCTTGCCGACCCTGAGGGTAGCCACTTATCCATGTTAGCATGGGCCGAAACGGGACAGTCACGTTGACCCGCTCTTTACCGCCATTGACCGCCGCGGTAATATGTGAAATCCTACTGCCAAGTGTGACGGCGGTTAAGAAAAAAGTCAGATCCTTTTTTTCTTTTTCCAAACCAGGGTCAAAAGCTTAAAAGACCAGAGCAGTGATTTCGGCCTGCTCCCGGTGTGCTGCACTTCACTGCGGATTGCGGGCGACGGACGCGCAGACATGGAGATGGGCTGAAGGCCGAGTCGTCCTCGACAAGCGCGGCAGGTGGAGACCCGCGCCTCCGGCCGGCACGGGAGAAGCTACGGGGCCAGCATGGTCGGCGTTGGGGCCCATCCAGCAGTGACGCCGTCAACCTCTTATCAGAGGCTTCCCGGCCTATCAGATCAAGACCGCCCGACTGGATAACACATGGCCATGCAGCCCTGCACCATGCGTCTCCTCTTTCGCACTGTGGCCCGTACCACGAGGCACTCGCCGCCCTCCATTTCCGTCGTCACCCTCCTGCAAACGCGTTTGATTGCACGATTTCTCCGTCCACCATCCACGGGCGGCACGATTTCTTCCTTCTCGGAATGAATTACGGCCGGCACGCCACGCGAAGAGCTGTGCCGCTCCGCTTGTCATCCGAGCGGCCAAGGCATTAATGGCGATAGTCCTCCGGTTCAAGCCAATGACACTCGGCCACGGGGGTGACACCTTTATCGAGCATTTCTTCATATATTTTTTCCATCGCAAGAAACGGAACATTTCGTACTCGGGTTAAAACCAAGGCATACAGTGTGTGCATGCTTCCGTGTCGTCCGTTTGACTAGTAGTATACAGTGTGTGCATGCTTCCGTGTATCGATGTGCCGACCGCAGTTGTGTCGTGTGGGGACGAGCCGTCAGCCGCCGCTGCCGTCGGCAGCAGTGTCGCGGGAGGCAGCGCAGGAAGACGCCGCTTCGCCGAGCGCCGCCGCCGTCGCGCTGGGAATGGACGAGCCACTGGGGCCACGTCGGAGGCTGTGGCCGCGCTGGGCGTTGCCTGGCAGAGAGCCGGCCTTAGGCCATTGCCGCCACAGGAGGGGGCGTGGCCGCGGGCGCTGCCGGAACACGCATGCGCCGGGAGGTATGGTACACCGCCGTCGCCGGCCGTGGGTGGCCACAGGTGCCGCTGAGGTGCGCCGAGCGCTGGGTCGAGGCTGCCGCGAGATGTGCCGCTTCAGGTCGAAGCCGCGTCCCCGCGCATCAGCCTCGCCACGCATCTGCGTCGGCGTCGCCACACCGTTGCAGCCGAGGCTGCGGGCAGGAGCCGCAGTGGAGGGCGATACCGGGAGTGCACCGCTCGCTTGAGAGCGCTGCCACACGCGGAGATGGGAAGCCGTCACCCGCCTTGTGCGCTCGCGTGAAGGGCTTCACGGCGCATCGGCCGTTGGCCTGGCCAAGGGCCTTGGCTGCGCCGGTCGCCGCCTTAGTTCCGATGGGACCGCGCCGTGGGCCGTGGAAGACCGCGTCCTCGAATGGCTTGCCCGACGTCGCCGGAACGCCATGGGCTGGGCGTGGGCGCGTGGCCGCCGAGCGGAGCGCGGAGCAAGGCTTCGTTACGTTGGGTTGCCGTCCCGATCGAGCAAGGCAAGTGCGCAATGCTCAGTTCAAACAATCAGTGCATTAATTAAAGGGGCACATATACAAACCGGATGTGGGGGATGCATGTTGATCGCTATGGGTAGAGCGTGCTGATAACGTGTTTCGTGGAGTGAACGAGAGACAAGACACAGAGATTTAAAAGTAAACAGTCGTCTTTATTGATGATTGATTACAGGTATATACAGCCTCGAGGGGATGCATCGAACAGATGTGATGGTTTGGAGAGACGCGAGCGAACGGTCGCGTCCCTCGTGCATGGCGGTTAAGGACAGTGGAGATTCTCCTTAATTAACACATGGGTTAATTAAATCTCAACAAAAACCAAGGCATACAGTGTGTGCATGCTTCCGTGTCGTTCGTTTGACTGGTAGTATATGTGCTAACCAAGTGTATCGATGTTAAAAAAAATCTTTTATTGGATTTATGTCAAGACGAAGCTTTGGGAATTGCGCTGGGTTCCCGAGCTCCATGGAGCTTAGTTTTGGAAAATTCAAAATATATTTTTTGGTTTCAAATATCTTTTTGGAAAAATACACACAATAGCTATGAATGTATACTACTCCCTCACTCACACTACACTAGTGTCAAAAACGTTCTTATATTATGGGACGGAGAAAGTACTTGTCTATGAAGTTTCATTGCGAAACATATTTTTATGTAAGCAACAGAAAAATAACAGAATCATGTATTTCTAGCACATGTACTATTCACTATAAAAGTACATGATTTTTTTAAGCTCATGTCAAAACGTATTTCATAATTAAATTTTACACACATATAGGATTTTTTTTTAAATATATTATTTTTTTATAACAAATTCCGAAAATGTATGCCCTAACTTAAAAAATTCAAAACTATGACCCCGTCGGCCTTGCTGAAGCCGAAGAGGGACTTTTCGGTCTACCATAGGCCGAAGATTGATAGTGTACTGTAAGCCGAAGAGGTGCATATACGGGCCGAAAACAGGCCGTCGGTGGGCCGTAGGCCGAAGAACTTAACTTTGGCCTGCCAGCAACCGAAGAGCTTAACTTCGGCCTGCCAGCAACCGAAGACCACTCTTCGACCAACGCGTGACCGAAGAGGTCGATATAAGGTCGACTGTCTTGTTCCTCCAGACGGGTGTTTCCTTTCTCATTTCTCCCTCCTTTCTCTCGCGATTTTCCCTTGATCTCCTCCGTTTTCCGACCAATCTCGCATCCAACCCGCAGAAACAGTAGAGCATATCCATCCCCGGCGGCCTAGGCTCCGATCTATCCATGGGGTAGTTTTTTTTTGCCGTGAAGTGAGCATTGGTGAGGAGGAGCTAGCCATGGTGGAGAGGAGGTGTGGCTGGTTAGGAGGTGCTGGTGGGGAGGAGACGCGGCTTGGGAGGGAGGAGGCGCTGGTGGTGATGAACTTTGGGGGGAAGTAGCCGGAGTCCAACCTCCGGGAGCTGGGGGGGGGGGGGAGGCGGTGGTGGTGGCCAGTGGTGCAAGAACTCCGAGAGGTTGCGCTGAGTTGAAGAGAGGAGCAAGAAGCAGGCGACCCACGCGTCGAAGGTATAACCATCGCATCGTATATTTGCTCTAATTATTGTTCTCTGTACATAGTTAGTTTTAGTGTTTAGTTAATGTAGATGATTCATCTTGCATACTTGTAGTGTTAATTTTTTTGTGGTGGTATTTTAGTGTTTAGTTAGTTTAGCGGGGATTATTTTTTTCGTTGTGATTGATGGCAAGATGAAAATGTCTAACAGGTGAAAATGCCTGAATCGGTTAATTTGACTGTTTAATATGGCCCTGGTAATGTCCGATATAATGAGTTGGGGGTTGATCTTAGTGAGTATAAAAATTGCCTGATGACACTTCCAGACCCAGAAAGACTGGACATTAGACAGTTGAAGTACTGGTTGACTACTAGTTTTGGGTTGGATCCTGAAGTGTGTTCCGTCAGTATTCACGCATTGTGGACCAAATCCTGTAAAAACGTATCATGGGAGTTGATGCTGATAGATAGGAGCCAGAAGTAGTTGGCCTTGTTAAGGCATTACAGAGACCGAAGAATCCACCCATATGTCCTAGTTCAACATGTGGCGAAGGAGGAGGATACCGTAGAAGTCGACGGGATGTATGAAGCCGGTCAGGGCAGTCAAGCGGCTAACGAGATTGATCTATTCGAGTCACAACCAGTGGATGTTGATGTTACCCATCCTGAGGAAGAGTCAGATTACGTGTCACACAATTTGCATGGTCTTGATGTAGGGCAGAGTACTGAGTCGACAATATTTGCCGGTAATGCTTTTGTTGATGGGGATGAGGCAGGGGAGGAAATGCAGAGGGTGATGGAAGAGGAGGACGAGCATGGATTGGTCGAGGGTCTGGATTCTGAAAATTCCGAGGAGGAAGTGGAGGTACCGATTCCTTCTTCATGGGATCAGGACATATCGACCGGCCTTACGGTGAACGATGGCCATGAGACTCCATGGCATTATCATCTGAACCAAGTCCAGATAGGGGCTATGTATGATACAAAGAAAAAACCGAAGTATGCGGTGACAAAGTGGGCTATGTCTATGCAGAGGGTTTTCTGGACACACATATCAAGTCCGACAAACTATACCGTGAAATGTGTTGAAACTGGTTGTCCTGGGAAGGTGCATGGGCACGTGCCGAAGTGGAACATCCACTGGGTTGTCACTGATGTCGTCCCACATAATTGTGTGAGGAAAAACCTTCTGGTGAATCATCCAAACCCGACTTCAACTCTCATTGCGCAACTCATGTATACTGAGATAGTGGAGAAGAAAGACATGGAAGCAAAGCACATCCATGCACCAGTAAAGGTCAGATGGAAGTATGACATTCCTTATGGGAAGGCTTGGAGGGCTAAGCAGAAGGCTATGGAGGAAAGGTTTGGGACATTCATAGACTCGTATGATAATGTTGTCCGTCTACTTCGCACATTGAAGGGTAGGAATCCCGACACTTATGTTGACGTACAACACATATTCCTGCCTAGTATACCGGGTTTTAAGGTGTTGAATCGAGTATTCTTCTCTTTTGCTATATGCATCGAAGCTTTCCAACATTGTCGTCCCGTGATGTGTGCGGATGGTACGTTTCTGATCGGTCAATACAAAGGGCAGATCCTTACTGCTATTGGTGTGGATGGCAACGGACAAATCATCCCACTTGCTATGGCATTTGTGGAGGGTGAGAACTTTGAGAGCTGGGTATGGTTTTTCAAGCAACTAAAAATTGCCATCGTGAAAGACCGACCAAATGTGTGTGTCCTCCATGACATGCATGCTGGTATATTGAAGTCCGTCAAGACACTCAGGGATCTAGGTCCACACGAACCAACACCTTGGAAGGACTTGCAGAGCCGGTGGTGCATGCGCCATCTTGGGGCTAATTTTTTTCTAGCAGTTCAAAAACAAGCAGTTGATGAACTTGTTCAAAAAACTATGCAACCAGAACCAGCAGAGGAAATACAATTTTATATGGTCAAAACTAGATGAGTTTACTAAGAAGCAGGTCCGTTCCAGGAAGGAAATGCAAAAACAGCATCAAGCATTAGCAACAGTCATCGCGGAGCTAGAGGAGCCACAAGGTCTTTGTGACTTGCCAGGAATTGACGCTCCTAATACTAAGAGAAAGAAGGGGAGGGCAATAAAGATTTTTTCCGAGTGGATAGATAAAGAGCCTCCCGTGAATTGGTCTTTGCTGCATGACACCCATGGATCTAGGTATGGCATCATGATAACCAACCTTGCAGAGGTGTATAACTTTGTTCTGAGAGGGAATAGAGCATTGCCACTCACAACCATTGTTGAGGCTGTATTCCATGGGACTTTGAGATATTTCAGAGAAAGGCACGAGTCAACAAAGAAGCATATTGCAAATAATCCCAATACACCTTATTGTAGAAGTGTCATGGAGTACATGGCAAATAAGATGGAGAAAGCAAAGAAGCACATTGTCAGACTCATCGGTAATCAGGAAAGTAGGTATGAGGTACAACTACCTACCGATGGTTTTGGTTCTGCAAATAAGGTGAAGAGGCACAAGGTAATAATTGGAACGAAAATCCGGCAAACGTGTGAGTGTACATGCAACAAACCGAAGCTGTTGCACTTGCCTTACTCACATGTGCTGGCTGCCTGTGGCCAGATTCAGTTGGACGCCATCTTCTTCGTGTCCCCATACTATTTAAAAGAGGCGGTACTCAACACCTGGACTGGTGAGATGACCGGGTTTAGATTCATCGGCAATTTCAACAAGGATAATGACGACGAGAGAGGATACATACCGGATCTAGGTCTGAGGCGAACAAGTAGGGGCAGACGTAAGGTACGTCGCATACGTAACGATATGGACCCATCTGAAGCTGGTGGAGTGATACGTCTCCAACGTATCTATAATTTTTGATTGTTCCATGCTATTATAGTATCAATATTGGATGTTTTATATGCAATTATATGTCATTTTATATCATTTTTGGGAACTAACCTATTAACCTAGTGCCCAGTGCCAGTTGCTGTTTTGTGCTTGTTTTTGGTTTTTCAGAAAATCAGTACCAAACGGAGTCCAAATGCTACGAAACTTTTTGACGGTTTTTTTCTGGACAAAAGACCCTAGAAGCTTCGGGAGAAGACTAGAAGACTCACGAGGAGGTGACAAGGCAACAGGGCGCGCCCAGGGGGGGTGGCCACGCCCTGTTACCTTGTGGGCCCCACGTGGCTCCTTTTGACCTAATTCCACTTCTATAAATTCTCAAATATTGGGAAACCAACAGGGAACCACCTCAAATATCTTTTCCGCCGCCGCAAGCTTCTATTCTTCCGCGATCCCATCTGGAGGCCTTTTCCGGCACCCTGCCGAAGGGGGAATCGATCACGGAGGGCTTCTACATCAACCTTGCTTCCCTACCGATGATGTGTGAGTAGTTTACCACAGACCTATGGGTCCATAGCTAGTAGCTAGATGGCTTTTCTCTCTCTTTGATCTTCAATACAATGTTCTCCTCAATCTTCTTGGAGTTCTATTCGATGTAATCTTCTTTTGCGGTGTGTTTGTTGGGATCCGATGAATTGTGGGTTTATGATCAGATTATTCATGAGAAGTAATTGAGTCTTTTCTGAACTTTATTATGCATGATTTTTATAGCGTTGTATTTCTCTCCGGTCTATCCGTTTGGTTTGGCCAACTAGATTGATTTATCTTCAGCGGGAGAGGTGCTTTGTAATGGGTTCAATCTTGCGGTGTTCTATAACCCAGTGACAAAGTAGGGGACAAGACACGTATTTGTATTGTTGCCATTAAGGGTAAAACGACGGGGTTTATTCATATTGATTGGGTTTACTTTGTCTACATCATGTCATCTTGCTTAAGGCGTTACTCCGTTTTCATTAACTTAATACCCTAGATGCATGTTGGATAGCGGTCGATGGGTGGAGTAATAGTAGTAGATGCAGGCAGGAGTCGGTGTACTTGTCTTGGACGTGATGCCTATATACATGATCATTGCCTTGAATATCGTCATAACTATGCACTTTTCTATCAATTGCCCAACAGTAATTTGTCTACCCACCGTATGCTATGTGTTCGAGAGAGAAGCCTCTAGTGAAAACTATGACACCCGGGTCTACTTTAAACATAAAAAGAAAACCTAAATATATTTGCTGCAATTTTATTTCTTTTATTTTATTTTGCAATTTATCTATCTACCACTACAATATTTAATCCTTGCAAGTAACAAGTTCAAGGGGATTGACGACCCTCTTGCCCGTGTTGGGTGCAAGTATTTGCTTTTGTGTGTGCAGGTGTTATTCACGAGGCTTTGTGTGATTCTCCTACTGGTTCGATAACCTTGGTTCTCATTAAGAGAAATACTTATCTCTACTGTACTGGATCTCCTCTCCTCTTCGGGGAAAATCCCAACGCAGCTCACAAGTAGCATGGAGCAACCAGACAATGTTTGCTATGCACGGCTCATGGGCATAGGATGAAATATTGTCCCGGCCTCAAGAAAGAGGGTGCTTCCACATCGGCAAGTACGACTACAGGAGGAAGGGGCGGACATGGTCGAGGCCGTCGAGGCCGAAGGGGAGGAAGAGGCAGGGGAAGAAATAACTCACAAGCTATATAATTTGTAATATGTGAGGACTATGTGACACTTATTATTATGTGTCTGACTATGTTTTAATTTATTATATGTGAGGACTACGTGGTACTTATTATTATGTGTCGTACTATGTTTTAATTTGTAATATGTGAGGACTACGTGATACTTATTATTATGTGTCGGACTATGTTTTAATTTGTTATATGTGAGGACTATGTTTTAATTTGTAATATGTGAGGACTACATGATACTTATTATTATGTGTCGGACTACGTTTTAATTTTTTATATGTGAGGACTATGTTTTAATTTGGAATATGTTAGCAATGTGTGGTGGACTACGTTAATTGCAGATATGTCTTCGTATCCGATGCTTGATGGTACGACCGATAGAGTTTACCGGGCCTCACTTACGCAAGGGGGCAGGAAATTAGACGTGTTGATCACTCGCACCCCAGAGTCTAACTGGATGATACACCCTTTATGGGTTAATAGGTATGTGTACATATAATGACTTACATGTCTGACATACTTTTGGTACCCGCTAACTGTATGATACATTCTCTTTATTTTGTTGATTAACTTGGGCTGGACTTCTACCCTTGGCACGGCTGGTTGAGGGTACTTTGGTAGATGGGGTTGAACATCTGGAGTTGGATGAGTGATGTCTACTACACAACTTATTCTTGTAGATTCGTGTTGGGCCTCCAAGAGCAGAGTTTTGTAGGACAGTAGCAATTTTCCCTCAAGTGGATGACCTAAGGTTTATCAATCCGTGGGAGGCGTAGGATGAAGATGGTCTCTCTCAAACAACCCTGCAACCAAATACAAGAAATCTCTTGTGTCCCCAACACACCAAATACAATGGTAAATTGTATAGGTGCACTAGTTCGGCGAAGAGATGATGATACAAGTGTAGTATGCATAGTAGATATAGGTTTTTGTAATCTGAAAATAAAAAAAACAGCAAGGTAGCAAGTAACAAAAGTGAGCACAAACAGTATTGCAATGCTTAGAAACAAGGCCTAGGGTTCATATTTTCGCTAGTGTAATCTCTCAACAATGCTAATATAATTGGACCATATAACAATCCCTCAACGTGCGACAAAGAATCACTCCAAAATTCCTATTAGCGGAGAACATAAAATAGAAATTGTTGTAGGGTACGAAACCACCTCAAAGTTATCTTTTCCGATCAATCTATTGAGCCATCCCTATAAGTGTCACGAACAACCCTAGAGTTCGTACTAAAATAATACCATATGATACACATCAACCAACTCTAATGTCACCTAGATACTCCAATGTCACCACAAGTATCCGTGAGTTGATTATTCAATATGCATCAAACAACTTTAGATCATAATATTCAATCCACACAAAGAACTTCAAAGAGTGCCCCAACTACCAGAGAAAGTAGGACGAAAACGTGCATCAACCCCTATGCAAAGATTACCCCAATGTCACCTCGGGAATCCACGAGTTGAATGCCAAAACATACATCAAGTGAATCAATATAATACCCCATTGTCACCACGGGTATTCATATGCAAGACATACATCAAGTGTTCTCAAATCCATAAAAGTATTCAATCCGATAATGGTGAAACCTCAAAGGTAAAACCTCAATTCATCACAACAAGATAGAGAGGGAGAAACACCATATGATCCAACTATATTAACAAAGCTCGCGGTACATCAAGATCGTGCCAAATCAAGAACACGAGAGAGAGAGAGATCAAACACATAGCTACTAGTACATACCCCTAGCCTCGAGGGTGAACTACTCCCTCCTCGTCATGGAGACCGCCGGGATGATGAAGATGGCCTCTGGTGATGATTCCCCCCTCCGGCAGGGTGCCGGAAAAGGACTCCTGATGGGATCTCCTTGGTATAGAGGCTTGCGGCGGCGTAAAAACTCATCTAGGTTAACTTTCGGGGGTTTCTGAATATATATGATTTTTCAGCGTTGGAATCATGCAAAGAGGTGCCACAGGGGGCCCATGAGGCACCAGGGCGTGCCTGGGGGGGGGCAGGCGTGCCCAGGTGGCTCGTGGGGCCCCTGTGGCTCTTTTGCTGCTCCTCCGAAGCTTCCTGGGTCTGTTTCCTTCCAGAAAAAATCGTCAAAAAGTTTCGCTGCATTTGGACTTCATTTGATATGGATTTTCTGGAAAACCAAAAACAAGCAGAAAACAACAATTGGCACTGGGCACTAGGTTAATATGTTAGTCCATAAAAATCATATGAAAGCCATATAAAAGTGCACCAAAATCATACAAAACTATAATAAATATGGCATGAATACTTCATAAATTATAGATACGTTGGAGACGTATCAGTGAGGAAGGTGAACCAATGCAGCTACACAAGAGGCAAGTGAAATGTTTCTCGTACGACATGTCACTGCTTACCTGCTTAGTAGATAGATGGAGACCAGAGACACATACGTTTCACTTTCCCTGGGGAGAGATGACCCCTAATCTACAGGATGTATCTTACTTGTTGGGACTACCTTTGGCCGGTGCTGCCATAGGTCCTTTGGATGCAGAACCTAGCTGGCTAGCAATGATGCAGGAACGTTTCCTAGATGTTGTTCCAACTGCTGTGGTCTTAGAAGACGATCCTCACGGGCCTCATTTTAGGTGGTTGAGCCAGTTTCAGGTATCAACATATGCTGTTTTGTTAGTTGGCCTTACTACGTAGTTGACACAATCATTTGGTTTCTATGCAGATTGTCGCGTTAGGATACCCCGGAGTTCAGTTGTTAGAGGTGCAGTTGATCGATGCCTAGAGGCATACATTCTTTGGTTGTTCGGCAAGACGATGTTCACGGAGAACCACGTGACCACTGTCGATGCGCGATTCATCAGTATTGCATGAGAGATAGCTGGTGCACATCGCCCTGGGCACATTGTGCAGAGGAGTTTTGGTTCTGCTGTGTTAGCAGCTACCTACAGAGGCCTGTGCAAAGCTTGCATGCTGAAGTCTAGAAAATCAGCTCTGGTTGGATGTCCACTTTTGTTGCAGCTCTGGTCATACGAGAGATTCCTATTGGACGATCTTATGTCTATGTTGATAGACCTTTTGGGATGGAGGACCTAGCAGGGGCTTACGTGCCTGCTATCTGCGACTTGCCTACTATGGGATCTGTTTGGGCGCGGAGAGAGGTACTTCTATATTACATAACAATTCATTCCATTATTTCTTGCCATGCAAAAGTATTACTAATGTTGATTTGTTGTCATGTATAGAGATAGTTTGCGCATACCCAAGTGAGGGGCTGCTACCCGTCCTTCACGGCGCAGTTTGATAGTTTGCACGAGGATCAAGTTATCTGGGAGCCATACTCGAATCAGACTATATCAGTCAGGTACCCATTTGGGATATCTGGATTGTGCACTAGATATCAGCACTATTGGATGATGAAGGCCTATGTGGTGTTTGACATGACGGTTGAGGAGATGGCTCTTCATAGGGTGATGACGCAGTTCGGTCTATGTCAAGAGCCTGAAATTCCAGTTATTCCTCACATACCGGCACACGTGCACTAGTAAGTAATTCTATTTTTGTTCTCAACACCGCATTCCGGAAATTACAAATATAGCTAACACATGTAACACGCATGTCAATCTCAGGTACAACCGCGTAGGAGGAAACAAGTCTATGGTTGTTTGGCTTGAGAGCATTGGCCCTTATGTTCAGGCATGGACTACCGCGCTGACAAATATCTGGGAGGAGGTTCGGCCCTTTGACTGGGATAAGTTCGGGCTGTATCTAACGAGGATCTACTTGGTTCCGTCAGCTGTTCCTGATCAGATGGAAGCCCCTCTCACGAGCGATATGTACCCAATTGCCTCTATTGTGGGAACCAAACACCACGCGGTACGTACCATGCAACTCATATGTGTAGTTCTGTCATAACCTGAACATATATAATTGGTTAACTCTTTGTCTATAGGGTGACTTGATAGTCGAGGCGCGAGAAGGGTTTTCCCCTTTAATGCAGCAGACTGAGAAGGGGGATACTATCCCATAGCCAGAGCACCTCTCATGGTTGAGGCGTATGGATGAGAAGCTACGTGGGATTTACGCAGCTATTACATGTAGACAATCATCGGATGTTGCAGTTCCTCGTCCAACACATCGTCCGCCACGCCCCTCCGTGCATCGTTCATAACCACGGCGAATGGATTCACCCCTGTGTCAAGCTTACTTCCCGCCACCTCCTTCACAACCAGGAAGCTCGTCCTAGCATCAGCAAATGGGACTAGGTAACACTACTTTGTACTTTGTTTTTTGAATTGTAGGTTCGCAAATCAATTTTACATGTGCAACTCTACTGCAGTAAGCAACCCGTCGCCACAGTACATGCATTCTGTGTAGTCACCGATGCTAAGTAGTGGTGGTTCGTTATTAGAGGGCTTCAACGATCACGATGACCAAGCTGCACACACATATGACTCCTCTCAGACATTGTGTCAGACTCCACCACTGCCACCCACGCAGGAGACACAGACCGCGAACGATGAGGGTCTCTACGGCCGTGGTTATCGTGAACCTCATCCACCGGCTCAACGCTTATCGCCTTCCGGTCCTCGTCCGAGGAAGCCACAAGTTTGTCGTCGTCCCCGGGAGTGATATGATTATCTATGTATGACACATATGTCCATCCATGTTAGTTTCAGACTTTTCTCATGTGTGAGTCATTATCTATGTATCAGACATGCTTTTATGTATGTGTTACTATCGCACTTGCTTACATGTGTGAGCCATTATCTATGTATGAGACATATTTGTTTTCATGTTACTTTCAAGTTTTCTACTTCATATGATAATTCTAATGAAGAGGTTGCAAAACAATAGAAATTGGGACACACTACAACAGGAAATTAATATATATATAACATAATGCTCCTAGAATAAGACACTACAAACTGATTCTGCAACATCGTGCAACAACTACATGAAGTCATCATCACTATTCTCGCTAACACGGGGCTCCCAGAGTTCTTCACGATTGCGTCCAAATGTTACTTGAACTAGTTTCCCTGGCACAAACTCATCAGCGGAATCGTAATCAGCATCGGCGCCCTTCGATGATGCTACACTCTTACTTGATCTACCACTCTTCGAGCTGGCACAACCCTTGGTTCTGTTATGAGCTTTCTTGCTTGGCATAAAGTCATCATCGTCGCTCTTCATTTTCTTACAGCTACTGCCACCCCTCTCAGATGCAACAGGAGCCTTGCCTCTGTTCTGAGCTGATTTGCTTGGCATAAAATCATCATCGTCGTCTTTAATCACTTTCTTGGAGCTAGCGCCACCCCTCGCCGATGTAGAACTTTATCATGGTACTCTCACCTCTGGTATAGGGCCCCAGATACACTTCATCCATCCAAAGTTTAAGATATTTGTGTTCAACAATTCTGCGTCCTCAGGGTACCTGTGAAATCAGAAACAACAATAATAACATAGTTACATACTAGCATATGGTCTAACTGGGTGCAAGCTGAAATAAAATATGAATTACCTTAACGTGGTCCTCGTATTGCTTATGTGGAAAGTTTATTCTTGGATTGTCAACAAGTGGAACAAACCTACCTGTGTCGGCCCAGTGGGAACCAGGGTACCACGGCCCGTCTGCCTCTGGCCCAGAGGACCGCGCTCGGGCAGGCCCGTGAGAGTGGCCTTGCCTCAGCCGCTCCGGAGGGAGCCGCCTTGCGAGGGGCGAGCCTCGCGAGGCCCCTCCCCGCCAGGCCAGGCCCTGCCGAGGCCGCCAAGCACCAGGTTCCCTCGCGAGGCTCCCCTCGCGAGGCCTTCTCACGAAGCAAGTCGTACGGCGCCAGCCGCGGGGCTCCGCGCCCGGCACATGGGTGACGTCCCGCTGTCAGGATAAGGACAGCGGGGCGAGACCAAGCCCAGCTTCCATTCTGGTGATAAGGGAGCAGCGGCGTCTGCCTCCCCCAAAGCAAGTCCCAAAGGCTTTCCTCTTTGGTGATAGAAGATCAGGACGGATCAGCGCGCCCGGACGGAGATCATCGCCAAGCCCACCAGCGCATCACAAGGAGCTGCTTTAGCAGGCGGAGACCACCTTTAGTCAGGATAAGCCTGCGCTCTTGTCCCCCTTTTGAATTGCCGCCCTGTGGCAACCCTTTCCCACTCATATTTTCGGGGAAGAGGACCAAGGCACTACAAAAGGGGGCAGGGCTGCTTCCATGTAAAGGGATCGACCCATTCTTCCCCACACCTCTTGTACCTCGAGCACAAGCTCTCCACCACAGAGCAATCCAACACAAGCAGGAGTAGGGTATTACACCGCATGGTGGCCCGAACCTGGGTAGCTCGCGCGTCCCCTTCGTGTCTGGTGAGAGCCGGCGAGCCCGTCGTGTTCCCGCCGTAGTTGTCATCGTGTCGTAGGTTGCCAAGCAAAGTCCCCCAGAGTTCGAATCCTAAGTTCTTGGAGAAGTTTCTTGGATGCAGATCCTAGACTCCGACATTTGGCGCACCAGGTAGGGGGACTTGCCGTCTTCGCGCCTTCGAACTCGACGCCAGCATCGACATGGACGCCGCCGCCGCTCGCCAGGAACGCGCCGCGCGCCGCGCCGCCGTCAGGGTCCCCGCGGCGCCCGCCGCCCGTGGTGCCCCTGGGCGACGCCCTCGCGCCGCCACCGAGCCTATTGGGGAATGCGTGGCCTCCTCTGCCCACCCGTCTGTGAACGAGTAGGCACACGACCCCTCCGCTGCCACCTCCTCGCTCGCGCGTCGCGATCCACCCGCTCCGCGCGCCGCGCTGCTCATGGCGCAGGAGCTGCTGCGCTACCGCCCCACCGAGGACGCCTATGACGCCTGGCTTGGGCGCATCACCGAGCTCGTCGACGCCGCGCGCGATGGCCAGGCGCCTTCCCTTTCCCCGTCTGCTCCGCTGTCCCACGCGGACCGGGCCGGGCACGACACGCCTCCTCCTCCTCCTTCGGACCGCGACGTGGCCGAGCGCCGCCCCGCCGCACGTGACCCGGAGCCGTCACGCGGCTCGCTCGCGCTGGGCGGCGACGGTGACAGCTGCCAGATCGTCCACCGCGCGCCCCCGGACGCGCGCGCGGCCCTTGAGAGGGCGCGGGACCACCAGGACCGCGTCCTCCATGACGTCGCCATGGCTGGGCACCAGAACCGCGCAGCCCTCAATGGTGGAGCCGTCACCAACGGGGGCTACCTGGCCCTCGCTCCCGAGCTACGTCGCGTGGTGTTGCCCGACAAGTTCAAGCCAGAGCTCCCTCAGCGCTATGACGGCACTGCAAACCCCACGGAGTTCCTCCTGCTCTACACCATCAGCATCCAGGCCGCGAAGGGGGACGATCGGGTCATGGCGAACTGGTTCCCCATGGCCCTCAAGGACACTGCGCGCTCGTGGCTCATGAACCTCCCCGAGGCGTCCATCTCTTCATGGGAGGACCTGTGCAAGCAGTTCGTCGCCAACATCAAGGGCACGAGCGACCGCGCCCTCACGATCAATGACCTGCGGAATGTGTGCCAGCGCCCTGGTGAGCCCCTTCGTAAGTTCATCCAGCGCTTCAGCCAGGTGCGCCACAAGATCCCGAAGGCCTCCGACGCCGCGATCGTCTCCGCCTTCACCAGTGGCGTCACAGAAGTGAAGATGCGCGAGAAGCTCTCAGTCAGGGACGAGCTAGACTCCGCGGCAGAGCTATTCGTCCTCGCCGACCGCTGCGCCAAGGCCGAAGAGGGACACCTCTTCCTCCACAACGACGCTGACGCTGAGCCTGACGCGGCGAAGCCCAAGGCCAAGGACACCAAGCGCAAGGGCCCAGCCGTGCTCGCGGCTAAGCCGGACTGCAAGTGCGGCCGCGACCGCGGCGAGGCCAAGAAGGACGGCCGCCCTTTCTGCGCCTACCACAACATGAACTCCCACAACACAGAAGACTGCCACGAGCTCAAGCTGCTTCGCGAGGGACGCACCGAGCGCCGCAAGGAGCGCCACAAGGGCCGCGGTGGCGGTAGCGGAGGTGGCCGCTGGGGCGACAACTACAACAACGGCGCTGGCGACAACAACCATCAGGGCTGGCAGAACCAGCCGTGGCAGGCTGACCCTCAGGCCAACGCCGCCCTAGTACGCGCCAACGACTCCCCTCCCGCTGAGAACGCTGGGGGCTACCAAGAGCCCCGCAGGGTGGCCTGCATCCTCGGCGGGGCCCAGGCCCCTCCATCCAACCGCCACTTCAAGCAATTCTCTCGGGAGGTGAACGCGGCCCTCCCGTCGCTCGATTCCACCGGCCGCCTCAAGTGGTCCGAGTTCCCCATCGCCTTCGACGCCAGCGACCACCCCAAGTCCACGAAGGGCGTGGGCGCCGTCCCCCTGCTATGCACCCCCACCATCAGCAACGTCGCCGTCACCAAGACCCTCATCGACGGAGGCGCCGGCCTCAACGTGATCTCCATCGAGACCTTCGAGACGCTCCAAGTGCCCTACGAGCGCCTGATGCCCACCAGGCCCTTCTCGGGCGTCACCGACGGCTCCACGGTCCCCCTGGGGCAGGTGCGCCTTCCCGTCACCTTCGGCACCCGCAAGAACTACCGTACGGAGTTCATCGTCTTCGATGTGGCTCACATCGGCCTGCCTTACGACGCCATCTTGGGCTACCCGGCGCTCACCAAGTTCATGGCCGCGACCCACCACGCCTACGGCCTCGTCAAAATGCCCGGCTGCCGCGGCACCCTCACCGTCCGCTGTGACAAGAAGGATGCGCTGCAAACCCTCGAGCACGCCTACAAAACTGCCTCCATCGCGTACCCGGCCGACGAGGACGCGCCTGGGCCTGCCGAGGAGACGCCCGTGAAGAAGAAGCCCCTGCTCCCTCAGGAGCGGGTCGAGTCCAAGAAGGCGTCGCTGGATGGGGGCGAAGCAGGCCCCTCCCTCGCCGCTGGTGGCGGGCCCTCCCCCAAATAGGAAGGCGCACTCGTCACCTTCCTCCGGGCGTGCCCTGATGCGTTGGCTTGGATAGCATCAGGCGCGCCCAGCCTGCCGAGGAAGGTGATCGAGCACCACTAAGCCGCGTGCCGGAGCGCGCGGCCCGTCAAACGTGAGGAATATCGTCAAGCACCCAAGAAGAAGGAAGTCGTCACCCAAGAAGTCAGCAAGCCCCAGGATGCTGGAATCGCACGTGAAGCTCCCCACCCCAGGAGGATCGCCAGCCTCACCCCCGTCGCCAGGCCGCGCTATAGCGTGCGCATGTGCGTCGACTTCATCGCCCACAACCAGGCTTGCCCCGCAGGCCCCTTCCCTCCTCTGCGCATCGCCGTAGGCTCGCCCTGGCTCACGTGCATGCCGTTCGGCCTGGAGGGTGCCGCAGCCACCTTCGCAAGGCTGATGCGCATGAGCCTGGAGCCCCACATCGCAAGGAATACGGAGGTGGTTAACACTCGTCCACCGGCCCGCCGCGGCCCCACTCATGACGGAGGCGGGTGTTCCGGTACCAAACACATGGAACGCCCGCCATCACCGCAAGTTCTATCCGTGCCCCACGGATACGAGCGACATGGAGCTGTACACGCTCCGGGGCTCTCTCTACCCTCGCTGCCTTCGGCACGTGAGAGCTCCTTCCCACTCTCGTGGAAGCCCCATGCTCAGCGCTGGCGGATGCCCCATGCTCTGCGCTGGCGGCTTACTTGAGGGGCCCTCGGCCGTCACATCCTCAAGCTGACCCGTGTCGGACACGGCAGCATGTATCTTTCTGTTATGTAATGAACTTGCTTCATGCATCAGTAAAGCTTATTTCCTTCAAAACCTCGTGTGCTTGCCGCTGCAGGGCGCGCGCTCATGGTCTCGCCCATGCCTGTCACGCGAGCGGCGGCTGGGCACGGTGTCTGTGCTCGGGTCATTCCCAGCAGCACTGAAAAACCCAATCGAGTGAGATCTGGCTCGCGGGCCTGCTCCCGTGCACGTCACCTCACCAGGTCCTTGGTGCTCTTGTCTCCTCGTGTAACACCCACAGGCGACCTTGCGAGCGCGCCCTGCTGCGCCATTTCCAAAAACTTGGCAGTTTCCTTGGTGCAGGATACGAAGGCCTCAGGAGCCCCCCTCGGGAGGCCTCGCGGCGGGTCCTACGGACGGAGGGCCTCGCGAGGGACTGCGCCTCACGAGCCGTGCCTTACGAAGGACTTTCCCCAAGCCGCACGCCTCAAAGGAGCTAAGTCTAAAGCACCCCTCCGGTCCTTTCCCTCTCGTGGCCTCCTGATTTCTTTGGCATGAGCCGCCTGCGCGTCAAGGGGGGGACCCTGAGCATCGCGCCTCAAGGACTCCTACCAGCCCTAAGAGCCCTACACCCTCTGGCCTTGCCGAGCGCACGCTCTGGGCATCCCAGCGACGGTGTAGCCCACCTCGGGGGCTGGGTCCCAACGACACATGGCACAAAGGCAATGTAAAAGGAAAATAAAGGCCTCGGGAGGAAAACGAAAAACGCATAAATCATTAAGTGCTTACAACAAAAGTACCATGCAAACATTTTCACGCCCCCGCGGGGCCACGTCTATCCTATTACAGCAACAGGTCAAGGAAAATTTAGGCGCGTGAGGCGCCGCCATCGCCGCTCCCACCGCCGTCACGAGGGGGCTCGCCGCCGCTGCCGCTGACTTCAGGCTCGAAGGCGTACAACCCGACGAAGCCGGCCACGCGCTCCCTCACTGCCTCCTCAGGGGGTTCACGGAGCTCCACCGGGACAGGAGTCACCACCCGCTCGAAGTCGAAGCGATCGTCGAGGCGGAGGAGGTTGCTGAAGAGTCGCGTTGTCGCCTGGGTCAGCAGGTCACGGCACGCTTCCTCAACGGTGGCATCCGTGTCCAGCAGCTGCTTCTTGAGGTCATCAACCTCGGCTTGGAGCTCATCCCGCTTGGCCGCGAGGCTCCTCTGCTCGTCGAGAGCGGCCTGGGCAGTCGGCAGCTCGCGCTCCTTCGCTAGCAGGCGCTCCTGGTCTGCCTCCTGCGCGGACGCAGATGCCGCGAGCTCGCCTTCCCGGGTCTTGGCGTTCGCCTCGCGGGTAGCGACCACCTCCTGGGACCTAAGGATCTCTTCCTCGCGCTTCGGGAGCTCAGCTTCGCGGGACGCGAGCCGGCCCTCGAGGGCTTCCGCAGCCTCCTCCCGCGCCTTAAGCCAGCGCTCGCGCGAGGCAGCTTGCTCCTAGAGCGTCTTCTCGTAAGCGTCCGCCTCCTCCCGCCGCCGCTTGGCCTCCTGGGCATCTTCGAGGGCCTTCGCGAGGGACGCCTGGGACTCTTTGGCGAGCTGCTCGCGCTGCGCCTGCACCTCCTCGTCCCGCCGGTGGTCAAGCTTCGCCGCCTCACGAAGCTGGCTCCACCCCTCCGCCAGCCTCCGCCGCTCCTCCACGCAGAGCTCCGCCTCCTTCCCGAGCTCACCTTCGAGGGCCTCAAGAGCCGCCTTGACGTCGTTGACGGCCCCGCTCCAGGGCGCGGTACCGCTCTCCCGCAGCACCAAGGCACGGCTTGCCCGGGCCTCCTCATCGCCTGCTAGCGTCGGCAGGCGGGAGGGCACAACCTCGAGCCCCTCCGGCTGCCCCGCGACATCGCCCTCGGAAGGGGTTGCGCTCGCCGTGTGGCGCGGGGGGCCCGGGATGGCCGCTTCCGACACCGACAGCGTCGCCCCGCGCTCCGGCGCCGCCCTGAGCGCTTCAGGTTCCGAGCGCCCGGGCCCGGAGGTGGCTCCCGTGGGGGCTGTGGTGGCCTCCGCCGTGGCAGGCGTGGTGCGCTGGGGAGGGGTCGGTGCTTCGCCCCCCTTCTCCGCCATCTCGACACCGAGACCGGGGGCCGCCTCGGGAGGCGCCAGCGCGGTCTTCTCGCCACCCCCCGGTCTCGTCACCGGAGGCGTCGACACGGCAGGCGAGGCGGTGTTCAGAGGAGGGGAGGGCCCTTCGACCTTGGCCTTCCTCTTCTTGGTCTTCTCCGCCTCCTCGGCGGCCGGCTCGGAGCTCCTGCGCAGGCGACAGCTCATCAGGACTGCAGCAGCCAGGGAGCAGGGATCGATAGGAGGGGGCGGAGGAACTTACTCGTCCTTGGGGTAAAAGCGCCTCCTCTTCCGCTCCTTGATGGCGCCGCTGCTGCTGCCCCCATCGCGCAACGCTCCTGGGCGGCCGCCCGAGGGCGCTGCGCGGTTCTCGTCAGGGTCGGCAGCCATGGTGGTCCCCTCCCCCAGCTCCTCACGGGGCTCGTCGCTCTCCGCGGCATCGCCTCCTCCCTCCCTCTCCGGCACGGGCCTGGCCGGCACGACGCGAAACGCGTCCCCGTCGTCGGAGGCGGAGGCGGTGGCGGAGGCGGAGGCGGTGGCGGAGACGACTCCTCGCTGCTCTCCTTCCCGGAGTCGGAGGCCTCGTGGTCGCCTGAGGAGGACCCCGTCTCCGAAGAATCCTCAAGAAGCTCCTCAGGCTCCTCGAGGTCCGTCCGAATCAGCCCCCACTGGTCGAACTGGAGCATCGCCGCGACCAGCTCAGCCTTGTTGGACTAGCGGTGCACCGGGCGCGCATCATAAGGCACATCCTCTGCCTCCCCTGGGAATAAAACTTCCCAAGCATCGGCCATGGCTTCGGCCGAGAGGGGCTCCCGTGCCAGCCTAATCTGGTCTCCGGGTCTGGTGATGTCCCACACTGGGTGCGAGCGCTTCTGCAGGGGCGCGATGCGGCGGTGGAGGAACGCCTTGGAAATCATGCCCGCTGTAAGCCCGGCCCTACGCAGCTCCGCCAGCCTCGTCAGGATCGGCCTCAGGGCGGTGCCGCCAAGGTTCTTGTGCTCCCAGCGAGGGATCTTCTCAGCCGGCTCGGTGGGGACCGCCAGGAGAGGACTAGTCCGCTGGGCATCAACATAAACCCAGTGCGACCAGAAGTTCTCCACCTTCTTCGAGGTCTTCATGTCAATGAAAACCTTGCCCATCTCGTCGTCGATGCGGAAGGAGGCACCTCTGGAGCAGTGGTTCCCAGAAGAAAAAAACCCGCAAGCTGTAGAAGGTCTGGAATAGCGCCACGGATGGCATCACTCCCAGGAAGGCCTCGCAGAGGTACGCGAAGAGAGCAAGGACGAGAATGGAGTTGGGATGAAGGTGGAGAAGGCAAATCTCATAATGCTCAAGGATGGCATAGAGGAAGTCGGAGAAGGGCGGCACCAGCCCGGCGAAGAGCGATTGGAAGAAGACGGGGATTACCGTGGGGCCGAGGTCACACCGTGGGACCGAGGCCGGCCAGATCTCGGTGGCGCCTCCCTCGAAGTGCGCCGAGGCCAACAGGGGGCGGGCCCTGGCCAGCCCGTTCTCGTTGATGGTGGCCGGCAGCAAGGCCGGATCAAGCTCCGCCGCCGGGGAGCTCTTGCTGGAGGAGGCCTCGGCGGCCACGGGTTTCTTGCCTGGGGCCATGGCAGAGGAGAGATTGGAGGTTGGAGGAGGAGTAACAGGGGAGCTGCACGCGCGGGACGATGGGCGAGATGGGGACGGAGAGCAATGACGCGCCTGCGCCCCGAGCGGGCAGGCTTTATCGCCAAGACGGCGGTTACCGAGGCGTCGTGGGGAGTGGGGGCGACCCTCCCCGCGAAAGCTGCCACGCGTCGCCTCTGGGCCCAGCAGCTCGATGGGCCCCGCGCCGTTTCGTCCCTAACCGGGCGGAACGTGCGCGCCGCGGGCCCGGGGGCTACTGTCGGCCCAGTGGGAACCAGGGTACCACGGCCCGTCTGCCTCTGGCCCAGAGGACCGCGCTCGGGCGGGCCCGTGAGAGTGGCCTTGCCTCAGCCGCTCCGGAGGGAGCCGCCTCACGAGGGGCGAGCCTCGCGAGGCCCCTCCCCGCCAGGCTAAGCCCTGCCGAGGCTGCCAAGCACCAGGTTCCCTCGCGAGGCTCCCCTCGCGAGGCCTTCTCACGAAGCAAGTCGTACGGCGCCAGCCGCGGGGCTCCGCGCCTAGCACATGGGTGACGTCCCGCTGTCAGGATAAGGACAGCGGGGCGTGACCAAGCCCATCTTCCATTCTGGTGATAAGGGAGCAGCGGCGTCTGCCTCCCCCAAAGCAAGTCCCAAAGGCTTTCCTCTTTGGTGATAGAAGATCAGGACGGATCAGCGTGCCAGGACGGAGGTCATCGCCAAGCCCACCAACGCGTCACAAGGAGCTGCTTTAGCAGGCGGAGACCGCCTTTAGTCAGGATAAGCCTGCGCTCTTGTCCCCCTTTTGAATTGCCGCCATGTGGCAACCCTTTCCCGCTCATATTTTCGGGGAAGAGGACCAAGGCACTACAAAAGGGGGCAGGTCTGCTTCCATGTAAAGGGATCGACCCATTCTCCCCCACACCTCTTGTACCTCGAGCACAAGCTCTCCACCATAGAGCAATCCAACACAAGCAGGAGTAGGGTATTACACCGCACGGTGGTCCGAACCTGGGTAGCTCGCGCGTCCCCTTCGTGTCCGGTGAGAGCCGGCGAGCTCGTCGTGTTCCCGCAGTAGTTGTTGTCGTGTCGTAGGTTGCCAAGCAAAGTCCCCCAGAGTTCGAATCCTAAGTTCTTGGAGAAGTTTCTTGGACGCAGATCCTAGACTCCGACAACCTGTAATGCAGGCACTCATATGTTTGAGTTCAACAATCCTATCCCACCTTCCACGCAACCGGAAAAGTTCTTGTCGAATCTCCTCTGGGTTCCTTTCCGGGCACTTCTCCGGGAGACCGAGCTGGGAAAAACACTTACCCAACTGCGCCAGGTGCTTATCACTACCAACTAGTTCTTCAAAATGAACACCTCCCATATTATGCCTCTGCATTCTTGCGGCAATGCAAGAGAGCAAATGAGACATCAGTGGAGTAAAACCGCGGGAATGGTCGCCTGACATGACTAGAAATATTGCTAAGGAAAGATGTAGGAGACAACAGGTGAGGGATGGTTTTATAAAATAGGGTAAGGGGTTGGCGGGAAAATTGGGCGGGAAAGAATATGGCAGGAAAGAAATTGGCAGGAACAAATGGAGGGAAAGGGTTGGGGGGAAGGATAATGGCGGGAAATAAATTGGTGGGAACAAATGGAGGGAAAGGGTTGGCCGGAACGATAATGGGGGGAAAGCTGCATCTTTTCCATTAAAACACGGGAAAACTGAAATTAAGATAAATTGAACTATTTAAATAAAGATAAATTGAAATACTAAAATTAAGATACAACCGGTTGCGAAATTTATGATACTACCACATAAATCTACTGAGTCCAACATGGATATTTTCCTTTCCCATCACCAGCTTCTTTTGCTGCCTTGGCCTCACATGCCCTTTCTTTCTTTCTATGCCTCTTTGCCTCACGAGCCTCCTTTCGATGTCATTCCTCCTCCTCCATGTGACATCCCTCTTCCCGATTTTTCTTCAATAACTCCTGAAAGAAACGCTTTTTCTCGGCATAGTATTCTTTTAACTCTCTCTCTCTCTCTCTCTCTCTCTCTCTCTCTCTCTCTCTTGCTCTGCTTTCTCCTCTGATGCCGCCTTTTCGCGTCGCTCTTCCGTGTGGAAACTTTCCCATGCACAACGACCTCTTTCCCGAATCTCAATCACAGCCCAAGCCGACATCTCCGTGTCTATCCAATGATAGTACATGCAGAGAGGCGGAGGAGACTACAACAAAAAATAAGAATGTTAGTAAAGAAATCAACAAGAACACCAACAATATGTCTATTCATGATGGTTAAAACATACCGGTGGCTTGTCGTAAGGTGAATTAGCTACGGGTGGATCTTCCTCAAAATTGGCGCACATGAAAAACTTCATGCCCAACCAATCAGAAAAACTCGTCACCTCCTTCACCTTGCAAGGATCGCCACACCAACACCATAGTACTTCCACACCGAGGGGCAAGCTCGCATCCTTCACTTTCCTCGGCCTAATGCCTTGATCTGAGCAAGGAAAACTCATGGCGGCTAAAAAAATTGGACTACACTCACCACAGTGGCAATTTCGAAGGTTGCTCGATGAAGAATGAAGCAAGATTCAACGGCTTGTTTTATAGGTTGAGTTCACCCGCAGGCGGGAAATGGTTGGCGGAAAAATAAGACGTGAACGATGGCAGGAAATGGTTGGCGGGAAATGCAATGGCGGGAAGAAAAGAGCGGGAATGCTACATGGTTAAGGCAGGAAAACAATGTACTGCACAGATAAACAATGTACTGACCAGTTTTTTTTTAAAAATGGCACTTTGGCCTACTAAAAACCGAAGAGTGGTGCAATGCAATTTCGGTCTGTAGTTTATGTGAAGAGTTGGGCCTCAGAGGGCTCTTCGGCCAAAAGTAAGCAGAAGATTGCTCTTCGGCCTAGGGAAAGCCGAAGAGTGCTTTTCGGCCTGTGTCTGCATCTCTTCGGCTTTGTGTACACCGAAGATCCAACTTCGGCCAAAAGGAAGCTCGAGAGCCAAAAATCCCCTCTGCAATTTTCAACATATACCTTTCGTCACATGTAATACCTATTTGGTACTCAATTTGCCGACCTAGAAGCACGTGCACGCCATATACACCAGCTGAAGTGAGTAGAAATTACACAAAATACCTAATTTTCTCATCATCAACTTATTAAAACCTAGAAATATGTTTTGTGCATGAACTAACCCATAAATATGTGGCAACCAAATCAGAAGACAAAAGAGAGTACATGTTTTGTGCGCGAAATAACCCAGAAATATTTTGGCCACCAAATCAGAAGACAAAAGAGAGTACAATAACGGGGTTAGTGGAGTGATTAGCCATTTGATTTATTTTTGGAATTTCAACCCTGCTCTGATATCTAATATTCTTGTGAAATTTTGAGGGAGGAGTATATCCCCATCTAATTAACAAAAAATATTAGCGATGATAACATAAATCTCTACTATTAAAGGGGGTTGGTTCCGTCACCTCCCACTCCCTCGGTTTTTCCTCCCCACGCATCCCTCCCTCCTTGTTTTTTATTTTTTATTTTTTTGGTACTCTCAACCGATGCCGCCTCTACTATTAAAAGGGAGTTGGCTTCGTCGCCCCCCTCCCTTGATTTTTTCCTCCCCACGCACCCCTCCCTTCTTGGTTTTCCTCAACCGAGGCCGCATAAAACAAAAACCAACATAAATAGAGTAACTTGGAATAATCTAAACAAAATCTATACTTTTCCAAAATCACATCCCGCGTTAACTCAATCAAATCTAATCTTCCCAAAATATCAACTAAATCAAAATTTTCCTTTACTTTCCGTAGGCATACCCAAATGAAATCAAATGTTATAAAAAACTCAACTAAATCAAAACTTCCCTTTCATTCCCCTACAGTAAATCTTATCAAAATCTAGAATGTGGTGGATCTAAGGCATGTGTCGGATATAATTAGTGTTGAGCCACTAGAATTTTTATGCGCCCGTTGCAACGCACGGGCAATTAGCTAGTTATGATGAGAGCACACTAGACCACCAGATTTTTTTTGCAGCCGCCTTACCATCCAATTTAGACCATTAATTTTTGATCATCAGGCAAAAGATGAGCAAAGTCAAAGGAATGGTTTACCTCTAACTTAGCCACAATAAATTAGAGTTGATATGGTGAATCAAATATGGGTAAATAATATGGTCTGCACTAGGGCCCACTATATTTTGAGTGGGTTTATTAGGCTGGACTACGCCTTACCGCAAGGGACTCCGTCACCACCTGTGCATATGCAGTGGACACGGACGGTCGCACTTTCTTAAGCGCGGTGGGTGGAACAACTTCCTTGCTGGCAAGAATCTCCGGGTTGGACAGGCGGTTTTAGTCACTATCAGGAACACCTGGCACGATGACTTGAGGATGATGATCATCATCGACCTCATTTAAAAGTATGTGTGTGGTTGGGCCATCCGTGTTAAACTGCTTATTAACTATTAGTTAGCTAGTGTTTGTGAGATTTGTTGTTTATTAGCTCACTGGTACAGCGAGCTGCTATACAAACGGTTTTTACCCCCTTTTCGCAACGGAGTTTTAAACCGTCGCCTTGCATGTGTGTGCGATAGGGGGGGTCTTCCCACACGACCCAGAAACCGTCGGCGATAGCGAGCACGCAAGCATACGTTTCGCAGAACTAAGCGTATGCGATGCCCGATCTATCCCAAACATGACTCGTCACACAACTGTTTGTGATCTATCGAGTATCCCAAACGCTCCATCCTTGCTACTCGTGTGTGCTCGCATTACCATCGCACTCGGTATTCTGTGGTGCAACGTTTACGATGCACGCCCCATCACAAACATTTCACGATTTTAAAACATGTATGATATGGAGACTATCACACACATTCACTTCTCCCGAACCGTATGCGATATATAATCAAGAAGATTAGTTAATCATCGTACGAGTGTCGGATAGGATTACGAAACGTCAGACTGTCGTACCAGTGTCGTACAACATAACTATCGCACACGTTATTATGTGGTGCAAACGTTTACGATGCGTACGTCATCAGAAACAGTTCATGATTGTAAAGCGTGTACGATAAGGCGACTATCACAAACATTTAGTTTGCTCGCACCATTTGTGATATTGTCTGACATCACACACGCTTTGCAAAAAGGCAACTGTCTGCATGGTCGCACATGTTTCTTCTCTGTGAACCGTGTCGGATTATGATGTATATCACACACGATGTGCTTTACAGACCGTGTGCGCCGTAATGACCTGCAGAGCGTATTTTCACCCTAATTTAATCACTGCTATTTAAAATTGTACCGAATTTGAATTTGAAAGTAGGCTATAACTTTATTCATATCCATCAGGTTCAACAACCAATGCATTATTCGATTCACAGGTACATATGTTCAAGAGTTACATAAAAAAAGGAATTACATATGCACCAAATAAAGAATGATGAACCAGGGTTGTATACTTGTACTATTAAAGACGATAAAGAAAGAGGCGAAAGACATTCTGGTTGCTGAACAAGGTGAAGCGGAATGCCCATATTGTGCCCTCCTCCATGCATGCACGCACGACTCTAGTCCAACCCCTTGTGATGGCCGACCGTCCATCCTTCACTGTCTTCATCACGACATCTAGATAGTCATTGTGTTCTAGTAGAAATACTTTAACCTTTGCATGCCCACCAATCATGTAGTTTGAGAGGTAATCTTGAGTAAACTGCTTTGGGAATCACTGCAAAGGAAAAATATTCAGACATTGTCATATAACACAACTCATTATGGGCAGTAAAAAGAAGGCTACAGAGTTCTTACTTACCATCCTGCAGTTCACTGTTGTCTTGGATAAAGTATAAACAAATAGTTTAATTGCCATCTTTTGACCCATTTTACTAACAATCTTTATCAGTTTCCTCACTTGATGCTGGTTCATTAATATCTCATTGCCTCATACGCAAAAAGGGTCGAAGCGCGGATCTTTACCAATGACATATGTACCTAAAAGCACCAAGTTAATATTAGAAGCTAAACATCAATTGCACAATGATGTAGTACAACACTCCCTCCATCCCATTATATAAGATCCTATTACATCCAATATACTCACATATTGGATGAATTAACATCTTATATTATGGGGCGGAGGGAGTTTATTACATTGTTACAAATATCGACCGATTAACTGCAGTTAACTGCTGCTGTGTTGTTGCTGTTGCTGCTCTTCTATGTATATCTAGACATCATCAGAACATTAAGGTAACACTCTTCCTTGTTGCTATGTAGCCTAGGATTGCATATTTAGACATTCAGTACAATGCATGTTGCTATGTAGCCTCAGATATATTAGATATGGCCCTAGTTAACCTACCGATAAATGGGTTACAGATATATTCAGTTAAATGTCCGATTCGCCGATTAATCCCTTATCAGCCCCCGACCTATATGGTACCAGCTACCGATATCCTGAACAATGAGTATATATAAGCCATGGGATGTGATACGTCTCCAACGTATCTATAATTTTTGATTGTTCCATGCTGTTATATTATCAATCTTGTATGTTTTTATAAGCATTTACATCAATTATATATCATTTTTGGAGACTAACCGATTAACTTAGTGCCCAGTGCCAGTTGCTGTTTTCTGCCCTATTTTTGTTTTATAGAAAATCAATACCAAACGAAGTCCAAATGCCATGAAACTTTTTGGAGATTTTTTATTGGCCAAGATAAACACTAGAAGCTTCGGGAGAGGGCCAGCAGACCCAGGAGGTGGCCACGAGCCACCAGGGCGCGCCTGGGGAGGGGGGCAGGCGCGCCCTGAAGCCTCGTGGGCCCCCTTTGCTCTGTTTGACCTAATTCCAGCACTATAAATTCAGAAAAAATTAGAAAGCCTCAGGAGAGTCCACGAAATACTTTTTCCGCCACCGCAAGATTCTGTTCTCGAGACATCCCATCTGGAGGCCTTCTCCGGTACTTCGCCGGAGGGGGAATCGATCACGGAGGGGCTCTACATCAACCTTGCTGCCCTTCCGATGATGCGTGAGTAGTTTACCATAGACCTTCGGGCCCATAGTTAGTAGCTAGATGGCTTCTTCTCTCTTTTTGATCTTCAATACAATGTTATCCTCGATGTTCTTGGAGTTCTATCCGATGTAATCACTTTTTGCGGTGTGTTTGTTGGGATCCGATGAATTGTGAGTTTATGATCAGATTATCCATGAATATATTTGAGTCTTTGCTGCACTCTTTTATGCATGATTATTATAGCCTCGTATTTCTTCTCCGATCTATTGATTTGGTTTGGCCAACTAAGTTGATTTATCTTGCCATGGGAAGAGGTGCTTTGTAATGGGTTCGATCTTGCGGTGCTCAATCCCAGTGACAGAAAGGGACATGACACGTATGTATCGTTGCTATTAAGGGTAAAAAGATGGGGTTTATTCATACGTGAGTTTATCTTGTCTACATCATGTCATCGTTCTTAAGGCGTTACTCCGTTCTTTTATGGACTTAATACACTAGATGCATGCTGGATAGCGGTCGATGTGTGGAGTAATAGTAGTAGATGCAGACAGGAGTCGGTCTACTTGTATTGGACGTGATGCCTATATACATGATCATTGCCTTGGATATCGTCATGATTATTTGCTTTTCTATCAATTGCCCAACAGTAATTTGTCTACCGACCGTATGCTATTTTCTTGAGAGAAGCCTCTATTGAAAACTATGGCCCCCGGGGTCTATCTAAATCATATTACTAAAACCCTAAAAATATTGCTGCCATTTTCTTTTATTTATTTCATTTTGTATTTTTGTTTCAATCTATCAATCTATCACATACAATTTAATCTTGCAATTTACCGCCGAGGGATTGACAACCCCTCGTTTGCGTTGGGTGCAAGGGTTTGTTGTTTGTGTGCAGGTACTGCTAACGAGGTGTTGTGTGATTCTCCTACTGGTTCGATAACCTTGGTTTCATAACGGAGGGAAATACTTATCTCTACTGTGCTGCATCATCCCTTCCTCTTCGGGGATAATACCAACGCAAGCAACAAGTAGCAGGATGAAACTAACCTCGATGGAAAACAACAGTCGTTCCCAATATTGTCCTGTGTAAGTACATTGAAAGGCATGTTAAGCACAACAGGCTAAACATCAACCAAATATATCCATGGTAGACAACATAATCTCGAAATGATAGCTTCAGTGTGCAGGTTTAAGCACGCTACTTAAGCAAAACAAGAAGTGGAAAGGTGTGTTTACTGCATAGTTCATACTTGCACATATAGAACATCACATTGTGAATAACTGAAATAAACAAGGCATACTATGAACAACCAAAGATAGCAATTGAAACTGGACATATGCTAACTACAAACAACTGAACAACCAAAAACCGTTAAAAGAGGCATATGCTCGCTACAACAGGCTTAACAGCAAGCAAATAGTCATTCATATTGGTATTGCTGAAACTGGTATTGATAAAATTGAACTGCAAAGTTCATACTTGCACATATAGAACGTCACTTTGTGAATAACTGAAATAAACAAGGCATACTACGAACAACCAAAGATAGCAATTGAAACTGGACATATGCTAACTACAAACAACCGAACAACCAAAAACCGTTAAAAGAGGCATATGCTCGCTACAATAGGCTTAACAGCAACCAAATAGTCATTCATATTGGTATTGTTGAAACTGGTATTGATGAAATTGAACTGCACAGTTCATACTAGCACATATAGAACATCACTTTGTGAATAACTGAAAAAAACAAGGCATACTACTAACAACCAAAGATAGCAATTGAAACTGGACATATGCTCACTACAAACAACCGAACAACCAAAAATCGTTAAAAGAGTCATATGCTAGCTATAACAGGCTTAACAGCAAGCAAATTGTACTGCACAGTAAATAGTTGCACATATAGAGCATCACACTGTGAATAACTGAAATAAACAAGGCATATTGCAAACAACCAAACATAGCAATTAAAACTGGACATATTCTCACTACAAAAGGGGCTCGACAAAACAAATCATGGGTTCCCCCCTGTGAAGAGGCACATCAAAACAAATCATGGGTTTCCTCACTTGTCACAGATGGGCTCCTTCGCATGGGAAGAGCACGGACTCTGGGTGCGCTCCATGTTATCGCAGATGGGCTCCTTCCCCTTGGAAGAGCACGGCTGTAGGGTGCCCTCCCTGATGTCGCAGATGTGCTCTTTCCCCTTGGAAGAGGCAGAGAGGGTGCCCTCCTCGTGGTCGCCGTCGATGAGGTCTAACTTGGCAGCTGAGGATCCCAAGCCAGCGTCGCAGAACGTGTCCTTCAGAAATGACAAAAGGGGCTCGATGGCGATGTAGGATGGCAAATTCTTGACAGCGAGCCAGAGGAGATCAGAGACGGGGCCATGGATGAGATCGACGGCGGTTGAACCCAAGGGTTGGGGGTGGGCCACTTAACCTGTGACATAGCCTGCGTCAGGCCGTCGCTGACGACGACCTCGATGTCGTAGCCGGCGTCCGCGACATGCCAGCATACTCTAGCCCGGTGATTGAGAGCCTGCGGCCAGTAATCGTCGTCAGCTTCCTCGGCGGCCACCTCGCCGACGTCGGGCCAAGAGGCCGCGATAAACCTCTTTTGGGCCATTAGCTCCTGGAGCTCCACCGGAAGCGTAGCCAGGCTTAGGCTGCGACACTCTGGAGTGGGGGATGGGGGATGGGGATGGGGATCTGTGGGAAAGGGGGCGTTTGTCAGGCGTCATCTAAGAAACTCAGGGCGGCTAGGGTATGGAGATCGGTGGGTAACCTGCACGGGCAAACCGGCAGATGTTGACGATGGAGGCGGCGCGGTGGCGGCGGCGGCGGCGACCTTTCTAGGGTTTCGAGCGAGGGAGGGGTGGTGTGTGTGTGTGTGCGCGCGCGGAGTTTTTGGGGTGTGTGTGTGGAGGGGGACAAGGTGGTGTTTGAGGAAATGACGCGGGTACTGAAAATTTTACTAGGCGGGAGTAAAATGATGGGGCTACTGAAAATTTGGATGAAGGGATTGAGCAACAAACATCGCACACGGTCCAAACATAACAAACGTGTGCTATCAAACAGAAAAACCCTCCAGGCGGCTAGATATTTTTGAGGGATGCAGGTGGGAGCGGGAGCGAACAACATCGCACACGGTCGGAACATAATAACCGTGTGCTATCAACTAGAAAAACCCTCCACGCGGGTAGATATTTTTGAGGGATGCAGGCGGGAGCGGGGGGCCGGGGACAAACAGCATCGCACATGGTCGAAACATAATAATTGTGTGCTATCAAATAAAAAAAACCTCCAGGCGGGTAGATATTTTTGAGATTGCGAGGGAAGCCTCGTGGAGCCCAATCTACTGTGCTGATGTGGGTGATAGGGGCACGGGCGTGGCACACGGGTAGTCTGAGGGAGCCGTGTGTGTTGCGTGGCCAAAAAAACGTGGGAAAGGGTCAGAACACGAACACACTTGCATGTGGACCAAATATATGTATGAAAAGGCTGGTTTGATGTTCAAATACCCAATGCACAACTTTGATGTGGCACCAGTCTCACAAAGCGCACATTATTGCTAGTCCGCCACTCCCCCCCCCCCACTTCGTGTCGGCGGGAGGGGAATCCTAGCTATGAATGCATGCCCCCAAATAGCTAGGTCTGACATATCACACCCTACCGTAACACTAAACCTATAGGAGTCCATCATGGTCAAACCCCCCTTTCGCTTTCGGTCAAAGGTGGACCGTGTGCGGGCCCACAAATGTGTGCTTGTGGCGCGAGATGGGTGAGACCACATACGAACCACCTGCGAGTGGCCCAACTATATGTATGAAAAGGGTGGTGTGATATTTAAATACCCAATTCACAACTTTGATGTGGCACATGTGCCTTGCAAATTAACCGGACATCCCCGACCCCACGGAGGTTCAGGAAGTGCGAAGTACCCCCTCACCCCACCCACACACACACACTTTGAGTCGGTGGGAGAGGGCATCTCACCAAGACGTAGTGTAACACGGACCAAGAAGAATCCACCTTGGTCGTATAACCTCTCTCTTGTTGTTGGTCAAAGTGATGGACATCCACGCGACCCCACAGATGGGCTAGCTCGCCGGTAACCACGCAAGGGAGCAATGCCCGAAGACAATCACTGCCTGCATGTGGCCCAAACATATGTATGGAAGTGTTGTGTGCTGTGTTTGAATACCCAACGCACAACTTAATTTGATGTGGCATGGTACCGTGCTTTGGAACCGGAAAGTCCCCACACGGAGCGAGGGTCCACGACGCGTACTATGTATGTCACCCCACTTCGAGCCGGTGACGGGGATTATATTCATGCGTACGCATGCACTGAAACTTAGGTCTGGAATCTCACCATGACCTACTACATGGTAACACGAACCAAAGAAGAAGAATCCACCCTGGTAACCTCTCTCGTTGCCGGTCGAAGTGATGGACGTCCACGCGGGCCCATGAATATATAGGCTTGCCGCTGATAACCACGCGAGGGAGAGTACTGTCCGAAGACAACCACTGCATGCATGTGTCCCAAACATATGTATATGCAGGTGATGCATGCATGTTTGAATACCATGCACAACATTGATGTGGCGCCCGCGTCGAAAATCGTACAGTCCCCACACAGAGCGAGATCGGTTCATGACGCGTCGTGTGCTGCCCCCCCCCCCCCCCCCCACTTCGGTCCGGTGGGAGGGATTCATGCATGAGTACACATGCATGAGCTCAAACTATATTATGTAATCTCATAGCATGACCTATACCGTAAGACAAACCAAAAATTAATCCCCTCCTAAGTCAAATTAACCTCTCTCCCTGTCGGTCAAAGTGATGGACCAAGTGGGCCCACAGATGGAAAGCATTGATATCGCCGATAACCGCGTGAGTGAGTGCCAGAGGACAACCGCCATCGCTTGCATGTGGGCCAAAACATATGTACGTACGAAGGTGTGTGGTTGTTGTGATGTTTGAATACCCAAAATGCACAACTTTGATGTGGCACCTGCCTCGGAAACCGTAAAGTCCCCACACAGAGCGAGGTTCATGACGCGTAGTATATACTGGTCCCATCCCCCTCTTCGATGCGTACTATATATATACTCCTACCGTAACACAAACCAAAAAGAATACTCCTTGTCGGTCAAATTAACCTCTCTCGTTGGGTCGAAGTGATGGACGACGACCTCCCGGGCCCACAGATGGAAGCGTCGCACGCGAGTGAGTGTCCTGTAGGACAACCACCGCCTGCATGTGGCCCAAAGAGGTGTTGTGTGATGTTTGAATACCCAATGCACAACTTTCATGTGGCACCTGCCTCGGAAACCGGAAAGTCCCCACACGGAGCGAGGTTCATGACGCGTGGTATATGCTGGTCCCCTCCCCCCCTCTTCGACGCGTACTATATACTCCTACCGTAACACAAACCAACAAGAATCATCCTTGTTGGTCAAATTAACCTCTCTCGCTGTAGGTCAAATTGATGGACGACGACCTCGCGGGCCCACAGAAAGCGTCACACACGAGTGAGTGTCCTAGGACAACCACCGCCTGCATGCTCAAAGAGGTGTTGTGTGATGTTTGAATACCCACTGCACAACTTTGATGTGGTACATGCTTCGCAAACCGGAAATGCCCTACACAGAGGTTCACGACGTGTCGTAGTCCCCCTCACTTCGAGCCGGTGGGAGGGATTCATGTGTACGCACACGCGCTCGAACTTTGATCTGGAATCTCACCATGATCCACACCGTAACTCATCCCAAGATGAATCCACCTTTGGTCAAATGCCTCTCGCTGTCGATGAAAAGTGATAACCTTCGCGGGCTAACGAATGGGCACATCGCTGATAACTGCACGAGGGAGTGTCCGCGGACCAGTATGCATGCATGTGGCCCAAACATGTATGTATGAAAGGGCCGTGTAATGTTTTAAATAACCAATTCACGACTTTGATGTGGCACCTGCCTCACAAAACGGTCAACCCCACACGGTGGCTCACGACTCGCAGTGTACTGCCGGACCCACCCCCCCCCCCCCCCCCGATACACACACCGCACCACCACCGCCACTACGAGGCATGTTAAACTTTTTCCGCAGTGAACATATGCGACCAAAGGAGTGTCGTGTTAAAATTTGGAAGAAAAAAAAATCAGAGATTGCTACTTGTAGCTTGTGTTGGTATTTCCCCGAAGAGGAAGGCATGATGCTGCATAGTAGAGATAAGTATTTCCCTCAGTTATGAAACCAAGGTTATCGAACCAGTAGGAGAATCACACAACACCTTGTTAGCAGTACTTGCACACAAACAACAAACCCTTGCACCCAACGCAAACGAGGGGTTGTCAATCCCTCGGCGGTAAATTGCAAGATTAAATTGTCTGTGATAAATTGATAGATTGAAAAAAAAATACAAAATAAAATACATAAAAGAAAATAGCAGCAATATTTTTAGGGTTTTAGTAATATGATTTTGATAGACCCGGGGGCCATAGTTTTCACTAGAGGCTTCTCTCAAGAAAATAGCATACGGTGGGTAGACAAATTACTGTGTTGGGCAATTGATAGAAAAGCAAATAATCATGACGATATCCAAGGCAATGATCATGTATATAGGCATCACGTCCAAGATTAGTAGACCGACTCCTGCCTGCATCTACTACTATTACTCCACACATCGACCGCTATCCAGCATGCATCTAGTGTATTAAGTCCATAAAGAACGGAGTAATGCCTTAAGAACGATGATATGATGTAGACAAGATAAACACACGTATGAATAAACCCCATCTTTTTACCCTTAGTAGCAACGATACATACGTGTCATGTCCCTTTTTGTCACTGGGATTGAGCACCGCAAGATCGAACCCACTACAAAGCACCTCTTCCCATGGCAAGATAAATCAACTCAGTTGGCCAAACCAAATCAATAGATCAGAGAAGAAATACGAGGCTATAATAATCATGCATAAAAGAGTGCAGCAAAGACTCAAATAGATTCATGGATAATCTGATCATAAACTCACAATTCATCGGATCCCAACAAACACACCGCAAAAAAGTGATTACATCGGATAAAACTCCAAGAACATCGAGGAGAACATTGTATTGAAGATCAAAAAGAGAGAAGAAGCCATCTAGCTACTAACTATGGACCCGAAGGTCTGTGGTAAACTACTCATGCATCATCGGAAGGGCAGCAAGGTTGATGTAGAGCCCCTCCGTGATCGATTCCCCCTCCGGCAGATTACCGGAGAAGGACCCCAGATGGGATCTCTCTGGAACAGAAACTTGCGGCGGCGGAAAAAGTATTTCGTGGACTCCCCTGAGGGTTTCTGATTTTTTCTGAATTTATAGTGGAGGAATTAGGTCAAATGGAGCTCTGTGGGCCCCATGAGGCACCAGGGCGCGCCTGCCCCCCCCCCCAGGCGCGCCCTGGTGGCTCATGGGCCCCACCTGGGTCTTCTGGCTTCCTCCTGAAGCTTCTTGTGTTTATCTTGGCCAATAAAAAATCTCCAAAAAGGTTCGTGGCATTTGGACTTCGTTTGGTATTGATTTTCTGTAAAACAAAAACAGGGCAGAAAACATCAACTGGCACTGGGCACTAAGTTAATAGGTTAGTCGCCAAAAATGATATATAATTGCTGTAAATGCTTATAAAAACATCCAAGATTGATAATATAACAGCATGGAACAATCAAAAATTATAGATACATTGGAGACGTATCAGCATCCCCAAGCTTAATTCCTGCTCGTCCTCGAGTAGGTAAATGATAAAAACAGAATTTTTGATGTGGAATGGTGCCGAACATATTCATCACATATTCTTTTCTTTTATAGCATGGACATTGGACTTGCATGATTCAAAGCAATAGTCTATAGTTTGACATGAAAACATAGATACTCAAGCATACTAACAAGCAACCATGTCTTTCAAAATATCAACGCTAAAGAAAGTTATCCCTAGCCCATTATGCTCAATCATTGATCCATTCATGAAACACACTCAAATATTAGCTACATCTAATGCACAAGTATGACAATAGTGCTCTCTAGTTGGTGCTTTTGTAAGAGAAGATGGAGACTCAAAAAATAAAAATTACATAAAAGTAAATAGATAGGCCCTTCACAAAGGGAAGCAGAGATTTGTCAAATGTGCCAGAGCTCAAAGCTGAAATTAAAGAGATAAAAATATTTTTGAGAGGCATGCTTTTCGTGTCAATGAAAACGACCGAGAATTCCCAATATTTTCCATGCTAGACACATCATAGGTGGTTCCCAAACAGAAAGTAAAGTTTATTTCCTTTCCACCATTTATTTCACAATCCATGGCTAGCCGTATCCACGGGTGCCCTCCATACCATCACTTTCCAAGGAATTTTGTTGTTATTAATTTGATTTCATTGTGGGACTGGGCATCCCTATTACCAACCATTCTCTCGTGCAATGACAAGTGAATAAACACTCATCGTGAGAATAACACACCTAGCATGGAAAATAATGGCCACCCCCTGCCGCTTCATGAGCGGTACGGGCACACAAAACAGAAAAATTATTTTGAAATTTAGAGTTGGCACACGCAAATTTACTTGGAACGGCATTGAAATACCGTATATAGGTAGATATAGTGGACTCATATGGCACAACTGGGTTTAAGAATTTTGGATGCACAAGCAGTATTTCTACTTAGTACAAATGAAGACTAGCAAAAGATTGGGAAGCAACCAACCAAAAAACAAAAACGGTCATAAACATGCATTGAACACAACTAACACCGAATAATGCACCATAAGTAGGATATAATTTCATTGCATAACTATTGACTTAACGTGCATGCATAGGGAATCACAAACCTTAACACTAATATTCTTACTTAATCACAATTACTCACTAACATGACTCACATATCATCATCTCCATATCGCAAAACTATTGCAAGGAATCACACTTATCATATCCAATGACCTATATGAAAGTTTTTATTATATCCCTCTTGAATATTCATCACTTTGGGACCAAATTCATATCTTGTGCAAATTACCGTTACTATTGTCAACTCTCAAAAAGATTTAAGTGAAGCATGAGAGTGCGAATATTTCTTCAAAATTTCAATCTTATCAATTCTCAAAATAATATAAGTGATGCATGAGAATTCATTTCTTCAAAATTTTAATCTACTCTCAAAATAATATAAGTGAAGCATGAGAGTTTATTTCTTCAAAATTTTAATCAACTCTCAAAATAATATAAGTGAAGCATGAGAGTTTATTTCTTCAAAATATAGCCACCACCGTGCTCAAAAGGATTTAAGTGAAGCACTAGAGCAACTGCCTAGCTCAAAAAATTTAAGTGAAGCACATAGAGTATTCTAACAAATTATGATGATAAACGTGTGGCTCTCTCAAGATAGGTGTGTTCAGCAAAGATGATTGTGACAAACTAAAAAGCAAACAAAGCAAAGACTCATATAATACAAGACGCTCCAAGCAAAACTCATATCATGTGACGAATAAAAATATAGCTCCAAGTAAAATTACCGATGATTGGTAGAAGAAAGAGGGGATGCCTTCTGGGGCATCCCCAAGCTTAGACGCTTGAGTCTTCCTTGAATATTACCTTGGGGTGCCTCGGGCATCCCCAAGCTTAGGCTTTTGCTACTCCTTATTCCTTCATCCATCGTGACCTCACCCAAAACTTGAAAACTTCAATCACACAAAACTCAACAAAACCTTCGTGAGATCCGTTAGTATAACAAAATAAATCACTACTCTAAGTACTGTTGCAAACCCATTCATATTTTATTTTTGCATTATACCTACTGTACTCTAACTTTACCAAGGCTTATACCCCCCGATACAATCCATAGATTCATCAAAACAAGCAAGTAGTGCATCAAAAACAGAATCTGTCAAAAACAGACCAGTCTGTAGCAATCTATTTAAAAGACATAATTCTGTAACTCCAAAAATTCTGAAAAATTAGGAAAACGTGGGAAATTCATATACCAACACTGTGTAAATTTTTTAGATTTTTCTGATGCTCCAGTACAGAAAAACAATTCGGGCATTGGACGCAAAACTTTCTGTTTTCCAAACAGCATCAATTATACTATCTTCCAAATCATCCCAAAGGTTCTACTTGGCACAAACACTAATTAAAAACACAAAAACACAATCATACCAGTAGAATGACAGTGAAAACACACAATAACAGAAAAAATTTATTTTATTCATTGGGTTGCCTCCCAACAAGCGCTATTGTTTTATGCCCCTAGCTAGGCATAAAGCATAGTTTCAAGTGTTGTCATCTTTCAAGTTGATTCCATAAGTGGCCCTCATGATGGATTCATATGGTGCTTTAATTTTCTTCCTAGGGAAATATTCCATACCCCTTTTTAGTGGAAACTGAAATTTTATATTCCCTTCTTTCATGTCAATAATGGCACCTATAGTTCGTAAGAACGGTCAACCAAGTATTATTGAGCAAGAAGAGTTGCATTCAATATCAAGAACAATAAAATCAATGGGCACATAGTTTCTATTTGCAAGAATAAGAACATCATTAATCCTACCCAAAGGCTTTTTAATAGTAGAATCCGCAAGATGCAAATTAAGGGAGCACTCATCTATATTGGTAAAACCTAGCACATCACATAGAGATTTTGGAATTGTGGAAACGCTAGCACCCAAATCACATAAAGCATTGCACTCATAATTTTTAATTTTAACTTTAATGGTGGGTTCCCATTCATAATATAATTTTCTAGGAATTGAAATTTCTAGTTCAAGCTTTTCTTCTAACGCTTTCATCATTGCTTCTACTATATGTTTAGTAAAAGCCTTGTTTTGCTCATAAGCGTTGGGTGAATTTAGCATGGATTGTAACAAAGAAATGCACTCAATCAAAGAACAATTGTCATAATTAAAATCTTTGTAATCCAAAAGAGTGGGCACATCACTATTTAAAGTTTTTACCTCTCCGAACCCACTTTTATCAATTTTCTTAACAAGATTTTCACCCTCCGAATTATGGGAACGCCTACTAGCTAAAGTTGACTCTTCTTCAGTCCCCTTTTCATCAAGTTTTAGATTGCTAAACAAAAAATCAGTAGATGAAACAACAATCATTTTAATATCCTCATCATTACTACGATAAAAATCTGGAGAAATCGCTTTTTCTAAAAATTCTCGTTTAACTCTTAGCATGGCGGTTCTTTTCTTACTCTCATCCATGGAGACATATAAAGCTTTAATTGATTCATTAATATCAATTTTAGGTGGCAAAATTTTAGTCTTAAGATTTTCCACATCATGAATAATTTTATCAATGCTCCTAGACATATCATCAATTTTACTCAATTTTTCTTCTATCGTAGTGTTGAAAACTTTTTGAGCATTAATAAATTCTTCAATATTACTTTCAAGATCAGAGGGCATCCTATTATTATTATAAGAATTACCATAAGGATTTCCATAATTATTAGAGGAATTTCCAGGAAACGGTCTAGCGTTGAAATTACCTCTATAAGCATTGTTATTAAAATTGTTTCGCGAGACAAAATTCACATCTACGGGATCATTATTTTGCTCAATCAAAGTGGAAAATGGCACATAATTAGGATCAATATTAGCATTTTTACTAGCAACCAATTTCATAAGCGCATCAACTTTATCACTCAAAGTATTAATCTCTTCAATAGAATTCACCTTTTTACTAGTAGGAGTTCTTTCAGTATACCATTGTGAATAATTTGCCATAATATTATCAAGCAATTTAGTAGCTTCTCCCAAAGTAATTTCGATAAAGGTACCACCCGCGGCGGAATCTAAAAGATTTCTAGAAACAAAATTCAATCCCGCATAATTTTTTTTTATGATCATCCATAAATTTAAACCATGAGTAGGGCAATTTCTTATCACTAATTTCATTCTTTCCCAAGATTGGGTAACATGTTCATGATAAAGTTGCTTAAAATTCATAATTTGATTTCTAAGAGAAATAATTTTCGCGAGTGGAAAATACTTAGTAATAAAAGCATCTTTACACCTATCCCAAGAATCGATACTATTTCATGGTAAAGATGAGAACCAAATTTTTGCACGATCCCGCAACGAGAATGGGAATAATTTTAATTTCACCATATCATTATCCACATCTTTTTTCTTTTGCATGTCACATAATTCTACGAAAGTATTAAGATGCGATGCGGCATCTTCATTAGGACTACCGAAAAATTGATCTTTCATGACAAGATTTAGCAAAGCGGCATTAATATCACAAGTCTCCACACTAGCGGCGGGAGGCGCAACTGGAGTACTAATAAAGTCATTATTATTAGTATTAAAAAATCACAAAATTTTGTATTTTCTTGAGACATCGTGACTACGCAAACATGACAGCAATCAAGCGAACAAGAAAAAAAGGCAAAAAGGCAAACAGAAAATATTTTTGTATTTTTGTAAAAATGTTTTAGAAGTGGGGGAGATGAAAAAGAGAGGCAAATGGCAAATAAAGTAAATGCAAGGAGATGAGAGTTTATGCAAAGGTACTTGATAGATGATGATGATGTCTCCCCGGCAACGGCGCCAGAAATTCTTCCTGCTACTTGTAGCTTGCGTTGGTATTTCCCCGAAGAGGAAGGGATGATGCAGCACAGTAGAGATAAGTATTTCCCTCAGTTATGAAACCAAGGTTATCGAACCAGTAGGAGAATCACACAACACCTCGTTAGCAGTACCTGCACACAAACAACAAACCCTTGCACCCAACGCAAACGAGGGGTTGTCAATCCCTCGGCGGTAAATTGCAAGATTAAATTGTATGTGATAGATTGATAGATTGAAACAAAAATACAAAATAAATTAAATAAAAGAAAATAGCAGCAATATTTTTAGGGTTTTAGTAATATGATTTAGATAGACCCGGGGGCCATAGTTTTCACTAGAGGCTTCTCTCAAGAAAATAGCATACGGTGGGTAGACAAATTACTGTTGGGCAATTGATAGAAAAGCAAATAATCATGACGATATCCAAGGCAATGATCATGTATATAGGCATCACGTCCAATACAAGTAGACCGACTCCTGTCTGCATCTACTACTATTACTCCACACATCGACCGCTATCCAGCATGCATCTAGTGTATTAAGTCCATAAAAGAACGGAGTAACACCTCTTTGGGCATGCAGGCGGTGGTTGTCCTAGGACACTCACTCGTGTGTGACGCTTTCTGTGGGCCCGCGAGGTCGTCGTCCATCAATTTGACCTACAGCGAGAGAGGTTAATTTGACCAACAAGGATGATTCTTGTTGGTTTGTGTTACGGTAGGAGTATATAGTACGCGTCGAAGAGGGGGGGAGGGGATCAGCATATACCACGCGTCATGAACCTCGCTCCGTGTGGGGACTTTCCGGTTTCTGAGGCAGGTGCCACATGAAAGTTGTGCATTGGGTATTCAAACATCACACAACACCTCTTTGGGCCACATGCAGGCGGTGGTTGTCCTACAGGACACTCACTCGCGTGCGACGCTTCCATCTGTGGGCCCGGGAGGTCGTCGTCCATCACTTCGACCCAACGAGAGAGGTTAATTTGACCGACAAGGAGTATTCTTTTTGGTTTGTGTTACGGTAGGAGTATATATATAGTACGCATCGAAGAGGGGGATGGGACCAGTATATACTACGCGTCATGAACCTCGCTCTGTGTGGGGACTTTACGGTTTCCGAGGCAGGTGCCACATCAAAGTTGTGCATTTTGGGTATTCAAACATCACAACAACCACACACCTTCGTACGTACATATGTTTTGGCCCACATGCAAGCGATGGCGGTTGTCCTCTGGCACTCACTCACGCGGTTATCGGCGTTATCAATGCTTTCCATCTGTGGGCCCACTTGGTCCATCACTTTGACCGACAGGGAGAGAGGTTAATTTGACTTAGGAGGGGATTAATTTTTGGTTTGTCTTACGGTATAGGTCATGCTATGAGATTACATAATATAGTTTGAGCTCATGCATGTGTACTCATGCATGAATCCCTCCCACCGGACCGAAGTGGGGGGGGGGGGGGGGGGGGGGCAGCACACGACGCGTCATGAACCGATCTCGCTCTGTGTGGGGACTGTACGATTTTCGACGCGGGCGCCACATCAATGTTGTGCATGGTATTCAAACATGCATGCATCACCTGCATATACATATGTTTGGGACACATGCATGCAGTGGTTGTCTTCGGACAGTACTCTCCCTTGCGTGGTTATCAGCGGCAAGCCTATATATTCATGGGCCCGCGTGGACGTCCATCACTTCGACCGGCAATGAGAGAGGTTACCAGGGTGGATTCTTCTTCTTTGGTTCGTGTTACCATGTAGTAGGTCATGGTGAGATTCCAGACCTAAGTTTCAGTGCATGCGTACGCATGAATATAATCCCCGTCACCGGCTCGAAGTGGGGTGACATACATAGTACGCGTCGTGGACCCTCGCTCCGTGTGGGGACTTTCCGGTTCCAAAGCACGGTACCATGCCACATCAAATTAAGTTGTGCGTTGGGTATTCAAACACAGCACACAACACTTCCATACATATGTTTGGGCCACATGCAGGCAGTGATTGTCTTCGGGCATTGCTCCCTTGCGTGGTTACCGGCGAGCTAGCCCATCTGTGGGGTCGCGTGGATGTCCATCACTTTGACCAACAACAAGAGAGAGGTTATACGACCAAGGTGGATTCTTCTTGGTCCGTGTTACACTACGTCTTGGTGAGATGCCCTGTCCCACCGACTCAAAGTGTGTGTGTGTGTGGGTGGGGTGGGGGGTACTTCGCACTTCCTGAACCTCCGTGGGGTCGGGGATGTCCGGTTAATTTGCAAGGCACATGTGCCACATCAAAGTTGTGAATTGGGTATTTAAATATCACACCACCCTTTTCATACATATAGTTGGGCCACTCGCAGGTGGTTCGTATGTGGTCTCACCCATCTCGCGCCACAAGCACACATTTGTGGGCCCGCACACGGTCCACCTTTGACCGAAAGCGAAAGGGGGGTTTGACCATGATGGACTCCTATAGGTTTAGTGTTACGGTAGGGTGTGATATGTCAGACCTAGCTATTTGGGGGCATGCATTCATAGCTAGGATTCCCCTCCCGCCAACACGAAGTGGGGGGGGGGGGGAGTGGCGGACTAGCAATAATGTGCGCTTTGTGAGACTGGTGCCACATCAAAGTTGTGCATTGGGTATTTGAACATCAAACCAGCCTTTTCATACATATATTTGGTCCACATGCAAGTGTGTTCGTGTTCTGACCCTTTCCCACATTTTTTTGGCCACGCAACACACACGGCTCCCTCAGACTACCCGTGTGCCACGCCCGTGCCCCTATCACCCACATCAGCACAATAGATTGGGCTCCACGAGGCTTCCCTCGCAATCTCAAAAATATCTACCCGCCTGGAGGTTTTTTTTATTTGATAGCACAAAATCATTATGTTTCGACCATGTGCGATGCTGTTTGTCCCCGGCCCCCCGCTCCCGCCTGCATCCCTCAAAAATATCTACCCGCGTGGAGGGTTTTTCTAGTTGATAGCACACGGTTATTATGTTCCGACCGTGTGCGATGTTGTTCACTCCCGCTCCCACCTGCATCCCTCAAAAGTATCTAGCCGCCTGGAGGGTTTTTCTGTTTGATATTACACGTTTGTTATGTTTGGACCGTGTGCGATGTTTGTTGCTCAATCCCTTCATCCAAATTTTCAGTAGCCCCATCATTTTACTCCCGCCTAGTAAAATTTTCAGTACCCGCGTCATTTCCTTAAACACCACCTTGTCCCCCTCCACACACACACCCCAAAAACTCCGCGCGCGTGCACACACACACACACCACCCCTCCCTCGCTCGAAACCCTAGCAAGGTCGCCGCCGCCGCCGCCACCGCGCCGCCTCCATCGTCAACATCTACCGGTTTGCCCGTGCAGGTTACCCACCGATCTCCATACCCTAGCCGCCCTGAGTTTCTTAGATGACGCCTGCCAAACGCCCCCTTTCCCACAGATCCCCATCCCCATCCCCCCTCCCCCACTCCAGAGCGTCGCAGCCTAAGCCTGGCTACGCTTCCGGTGGAGCTCCAGGAGCTAATGGCCCAAAAGAGGTTTATCGCGGCCTCTTTGCCCGACGTCGGCGAGGTGGCCGCCGAGGAAGCTGACGACGATTACTGGCCGCAGGCTCTCAATCACCGGGCTAGAGTATGCTGGCATGTCGCGGACGCCGGCTACGACATCGAGGTCGTCGTCAGCGACGGCCTGACGCAGGCTATGTCACAGGTTAAGTGGCCCACCCCCAACCCTTGGGTTCATCCGCCGTCGATCTCATCCATGGCCCCGTCTCTGATCTCCTCTGGCTCGCTGTCAAGAATTTGCCATCCTACATCGCCATCGAGCCCCTTTTGTCATTTCTGAAGGACACGTTCTGCGACGCTGGCTTGGGATCCTCAGCTGCCAAGTTAGACCTCATCGACGGCGACCACGAGGAGGGCACCCTCTCTGCCTCTTCCAAGGGGAAAGAGCACATCTACGACATCAGGGAGGGCACCCTACAGCCGTGCTCTTCCAAGGGGAAGGAGCCCATCTGCGATAACATGGAGCGCACCCAGAGTCCGTGCTCTTCCCATGCGAAGGAGCCCATCTGTGACAAGTGAGGAAACCCATGATTTGTTTTGATGTGCCTCTTCACAGGGGGGAACCCATGATTTGTTTTGTCGAGCCCCTTTTGTAGTGAGAATATGTCCAGTTTTAATTGCTATGTTTGGTTGTTTGCAATATGCCTTGTTTATTTCAGTTATTCACAGTGTGATGCTCTATATGTGCAACTATTTACTGTGCAGTACAATTTGCTTGCTGTTAAGCCTGTTATAGCTAGCATATGACTCTTTTAACGATTTTTGGTTGTTCGGTTGTTTGTAGTGAGCATATGTCCAGTTTCAATTGCTATCTTTGGTTGTTAGTAGTATGCCTTGTTTTTTTCAGTTATTCACAAAGTGATGTTCTATATGTGCTAGTATGAACTGTGCAGTTCAATTTCATCAATACCAGTTTCAACAATACCAATATCAATGACTATTTGGTTGCTGTTAAGCCTATTGTAGCGAGCATATGCTTCTTTTAACGGTTTTTGGTTGTTCGGTTGTTTGTAGTTAGCATATGTCCAGTTTCAATTGCTATCTTTGGTTGTTCGTAGTATGCCTTGTTTATTTCAGTTATTCACAAAGTGATGTTCTATATGTGCAAGTATGAACTTTGCAGTTCAATTTCATCAATACCAGTTTCAGCAATACCAATATGAATGACTATTTGCTTGCTGTTAAGCTTGTTGTAGCGAGCATATGCCTCTTTTAACGGTTTTTGGTTGTTCAGTTGTTTGTAGTTAGCATATGTCCAGTTTCAATTGCTATCTTTGGTTGTTCATAGTATGCCTTGTTTATTTCAGTTATTCACAATGTGATGTTCTATATGTGCAAGTATGAACTATGCAGTAAACACACCTTTCCACTTCTTGTTTTGCTTAAGTAGCGTGCTTAAACCTGCACACAGAAGCTATCATTTCGAGATTATGTTGTCTACCATGGATATATTTGGTTGATGTTTAGCCTGTTGTGCTTAACATGCCTTTCAATGTACTTACACAGGACAATATTGGGAACGACTGTTGTTTTCCATCGAGGTTAGTTTCATCCTGCTACTTGTAGCTTGCGTTGGTATTATCCCCGAAGAGGAAGGGATGATGCAGCACAGTAGAGATAAGTATTTCCCTCCGTTATGAAACCAAGGTTATCGAACCAGTAGGAGAATCACACAACACCTCGTTAGCAGTAATTGCACACAAACAACAAACCCTTGCACCCAACGCAAACGAGGGGTTGTCAATCCCTCGGCGGTAAATTGCAAGATTAAATTGTATGTGATAGATTGATAGATTGAAACAAAAATACAAAATAAAATAAATAAAATAAAATGGCAGCAATATTTTTAGGGTTTTAGTAATATGATTTAGATAGACCCCGGGGGCCATAGTTTTCAATAGAGGCTTCTCTCAAGAAAATAGCATACGGTGGGTAGACAAATTACTGTTGGGCAATTGATAGAAAAGCAAATAATCATGACAATATCCAAGGCAATGATCATGTATATAGGCATCACGTCCAAGATTAGTAGACCAACTCCTGCCTGCATCTACTACTATTACTCCACACATCGACCGCTACCCAGCATGCATCTAGTGTATTAAGTCCATAAAGAACGGAGTAATACCTTAAGAACGATGACATGATGTAGACAAGATAAACTCACGCATGAATAAACCCCATATTTTTACCCTTAGTAGCAACGATACATACGTGTCATGTCCCTTTCTGTCACTGGGATTGAGCACCGCAAGATCGAACCCACTACAAAGCACCTCTTCCCATGGCAAGATAAATCAACTTAGTTGGCCAAACCAAATCAATAGATCGGAGAAGAAATGCGATGCTATAATAATCATGCATAAAAGAGTGCAACAAAGACTCAAATAGATTCATGGATAATCTGATCATAAACTCACAATTCATCGGATCCCAACAAACACACCGCAAAAAGTGATTACATCGGATAGAACTCCAAGAACATCGAGGAGAACATTGTATTGAAGATCAAAAAGAGAGAAGAAGCCATCTAGCTACTAACTATGGACCCGAAGGTCTGTGGTAAACTACTCACGCATCATCGGAAGGGCAGCAAGGTTGATGTAGAGCCCCTCCGTGATCGATTCCCCCTCCGGCAGATTACCGAAGAAGGACCCTAGATGGTTTCTCTCTGGAAGAGAAACTTGCGGCGGCGGAAAAAGTATTTCGTGGACTCCCCTGAGGGTTTCTGATTTTTTCTGAATTTATAGTGGAGGAATTAGGTTAAACGGAGCTCTGTGGGCCCCACGAGGCACCAGGGCGCGCCTGCCCCCCCAGGCGCGCCCTGGTGGCTCGTGGGCCCAACCAGGGTCTTCTGGCCTCCTCCCAAAGCTTCTTGTGTTTATCTTGGCCTATAAAAAATCTCCAAAAAGTTTCATGGCATTTGGACTTCGTTTGGTATTGATTTTCTGTAAAACAAAAACAGGGCAGAAAACATCAACTGGCATTGGGCACTAAGTTAATAGGTTAGTCTCCAAAAATGATATATAATTGCTGTAAATGCTTATAAAAACATCCAAGATTGATAATATAACAGCATGGAACAATCAAAAATTAAAGATACGTTGAAGGCGTATCAGAGATCGTCATTCGGAGGTTGTTATACATAGATTGATTTCCCAGGGATATAATGTGCAAAAATCAAATTTGAGCTACATGCACACGTGATAGTGCACTAAAATGGAATGGAAAATCATATGTGTGTCTCTGGGTGCATGTTTAGTCCCCATGCAAGAAATTTCAAACATTGAGAATCTTGATTTTTAAAATCCAGTAAATCCAAAACTTAGTTGAAATCCATGAAACTTATTGTGGTGTCATATGGACACCAATAGACTGTGAAATTGTATTGTTTTTTTCAAATTTGAGACAAGTTTTGATATATTATTCTTACAAAAGGGAGATTATTAATAATTGGCAACCAATATCGCAAACGGATTATTTATTCGTACCGTGGGCGTTAGACCAACAATGTACGTTCCATGCTTCGGTTAAGTAATAAAGCGGCAGAATTAATCATCAAAAAAGAAAAACAATATACGTGCCGCCACGCGTCCCGTTTGCCGTGCGAGCAGGCGTGAGATGACGTGACACATGCGAGCAGTCCGCCGCGCAGGTAGACCGGGAGGCGTGTGGTACGTCTCCGTCGTATCTACTTTTCCAAACACTTTTGCTATTGTTTTGGACTCTAATTTGCATGATTTGAATGAAACTAACCCGGACGGACGCTGTTTTCAGAAGAACTACCATGGTGTTGTTTTTGTGCAGAAATCAAAGTTCTCGGATTTGGACAAAAAAATTTGGAGAATTTTTATGGAATATATAAAAATTAGTGGCGCAAGAATCAACAGAAGAGGGGCCACCTGTTGCCCACAAGGCAACAGGGCGCGACCGACCCCCTAGGGCGCGCCCTGATGCCTTGTGGGGCCCACAGGTGGCCGTGTGACCTAATTCCAACACTATAAATTCACTTTCCCTGAGAAAAAAAATAAGAGAAGAAGTTTCATCGCGTTTTATGATACGGAGCCGCCGCCACCTTCTGTTCTTCATCGGGAGGGCTGATCTGGAGTCCGTTCAGGGCTCCGGAGAGGGGGATTCGACGCCGTCATCATCATCAACCATCCTCCATCCCCAATTTCATGATGCTCACCACCGGCCGTGAGTAATTCCTTCATAGGCCTATTGGACGATGATGGGTTGGATGAGATTTATCATGTAATCGAGTCAATTTGTTAGGGCTTTGATCCCTAGTATCCACTATGTTCTGAGATTGATGTTGCTATGACTTTGCTATGCTTAATGCTTGTCACTAGGGCCCGAGTGCCATGATTTCAGATTTGAACCCTTTATGTTTTCATGAATATATTTGTGTTCTTGATCCTATCTTGCAAGTTATATGCACCTATTACGTGTTATGATCCGCATACCCCAAGGTGACAATAATTGGGATTCTTTCTGGTGATTGCCGTAGTTTGAGGAGTTCATGTATTCACTAAGTGCTAATGCTTTGTTCCGGTTCTCTATTAAAAGGAGGTCTTAATATCCCTTAGTTTTCTTAAGGACCCCGCTACCACGGGAGGGTAGGACAAAAGATGTCATGCAAGTTCTTATTATAAGCACGTATGACTATATACGGAATACATGCCTACATTACATTGATGAATTGGAGCTATTGTGTATCGCCCTAGGTTGTGACTATTATATGATGAATATCATCCAACATAATTATCATCACTGATCCAATGCCTATGACTTTCTCATATTGGTTTCTGCTAAGTTACTTTGTTGCTACTGCTTTACACTTGCTACAAAACTGCTACTGTTACTGTTGCCATTACTATTGTTACTGTTGCTACTGCTATCAAAACTATCATATTACTGTGCTACTAAGTATTCTGCTGCAGATATTTTATCTCCAGGTGTGGTTGAATTGACAACTCAACTGCTAATACTCGCAAATATTCTTTGGCTCCCCTTGTGTCAAATCAATAAATCTGGGTGAAATACTACCCGCGAAAACTGTTGCGATCCCCTATACTTGTGGGTTATCAAGACCTTTTTCTGGCGCCGTTGCCGGGGAGCATAGCTCTATTTGTTGAGTCACTTGGGATTTATATCTATTGATCACTATGAAGAATCTGAAAGACGCTAAGACTAAGATCGTCCCCTCTATGACTAGAGGAGGTAAGGAACTGCCATCTCACTCCGCACTTGATTCACCTTCTGTTTTGAGTAGACTTGCTACACCACCAGCTGCTATTCATTCTGATATGTCGCAAGCTATTGATGATACTACTTCTGCTATGAATGATACTTATGATGATGCTAGTAAAGATGCTTGATAATACTGTGCCACTTGGTGAATTTCTTGATGAACAACTTGCTAAAGCTAAAGAAATTGAGAATGCTAAAAATGTTGAAACTCTTGAGAATTATGATTCACCTATTATGCCAAGCTCTCCCACTAGAGTTGAGATACCTGAAACATCTGATGGTCATGTTTTTGATAGAGAGACAACTAGAGCAATTCTTGCTTGTAATGATAGAGATGAGGTTATAAAATTGCTTGCTGAAATGGAAGAAAAATCTATGAGGGAGAGAATGTAATATGATCCTAAGTTTGCTACCTCTCCTATATTTGTTACCGATAAGGATTATGAATTCTCTATCGATCCTGAGTTGATTGCTTTGGTTGAAACTGATCCTTTTCATGGTTATGAAACTGAAACTGTTGTGGCACATCTTACTAAGTTGAATGATATTGCCACCCTATTTGCTCATGAGGAAAAAATTCGCTATTACTATATTCTTAAGTTTTTTCCTTTCTCATTAAAGGGTGATGCTAAGAAATGGTTTAATACTCTTGCTCCTGGTTGTGTGCGTAGTCCCCAGGATATGATATATTACTTCTCTGAAAAATATTTTCCTGCTCATAAGAAACAAGCTGCCTTACAGGAAATATTTAATTTTGTGCAAATTGAAGAAGAGAAGCTCCCTCAAGCTTGGGGGAGGCTTCTCCAACTACTTAATGCTTTGCCTGATCATCCTATTAAGAAAAATGAAATACTTGATATCTTTTATAATGGACTAACCGATGCTTCTAGGGACTACCTAGATAGTTGTGCTGGTTGTGTTTTCAGGGAACAGACTATTGGACAGGCTGAAGTACTATTGAATAATATATTGAGAAATGCCGATGATTGGACACTTCCTGAACCACCACCTAAGCCAACTCCGAAGAAGAGAGGTATTCTATTCCTTAGTCCAGAAGATATGCAAGAAGCTAAGAAATCTATGAATGAAAAAGGTATTAAAGTTGAAGATGTTAAGAATTTACCACCTATTGAAGAAATACATGGACTTGATATACCGACACAGGTAGTAGAGGTAAATTATCTCACTAGATTTGATGAAGGTGATATTCCGTATAATAAATCTGCTAGTCAATGCCTGTATGAATTTGATAATTACATCATTAAACAGGAACACTTTAATATGTATGTTAGCAATCAAATAAAACGGAACGCCATCATGATTGAACGCTTGAGTGATTTGATGTTTAGAACTGCTAATGATGTTAAATGCTTGAGTAAACATGCTTCTATGGTTCAGACTCAGTTAGAACAAATTGCTAAGTCACAAAATGATTTGCTTGATGAGATGAAAAAGAATGACCATGCTGTTAGAGTTGTTACTAGAGGAGGTAGCATGACTCAGGATCTTCTATATCCTGAAGGTCATCCTAAAAGAATTGAACAAGACTCTCAAAGAAATAATATTGATGCACCTAGTCCACCTAAGAAGAAAAAGAAAAAGAAAAATGATAGGACTTTGCATGCTCCCAGTGAACCTGAGATAGAAAAACCTCCTGAGAATCATAATGATGCTTCTATTTCTGATGCTGAGACACAATCTGGTAATGAACATACACCTAGTGATAATGATAATGATAAGGAGAATGATAATGATAATGATGATGTTCATGTTGATGCTCAACCAGATAATGATGTAGAAATAGAACCTGTTGTTGATCTTGATAACCCACCTCCTAAGAATAAAAGATATGATAAAAGAGACTTTGGTTCTAGTAAACATGGAAAGGAGAGAGAACCTTGGGTTCAAAAACCTATGCCTTTTCCTACTAAACCATCTAAAAACAAGGATGAGGAAGATTTTGAGCGCTTCATTGAAATGCTTAGACCTGTCTTTTTGCGCACTCGCTTGATTGATATATTGAAGATGTCTCCCTATGCTAAATATATGAAAGATATTGTCACTAATAAAAGAAAGATACCTGAAGCTGAAATTTCCACCATGCTTGCAAATTATTCTTTTATGGGTGGAGTACCTAAAAAGTTAGGAGATCCAGGAATACCTACTATACCATGCTCCATTAAAAGAAGTTATGTCAAAACTGCTTTATGTGATTTGGGAGCCGGAGTTAGTGTTATGCCTTTCTCTTTATATAGAAGACTTGATTTGAATAAGCTCACACCTACTGAAATATCTTTGCAAATGGCTGATAAATCAACTGCTATACCCATTGGAATTTGCGAGGATGTCCCTGTTGTTGTAGCAAATGTTACTATCTTAACGGACTTTGTTATACTTGATATGCCCGAGGACGACAACATGTCGATTATCCTTGGAAGACCCTTTTTGAATACTGTAGGGGCTGTTATTGATTGCAACAAAAGCAAGGTTACTTTTCATGTCAATGGTAATGAGCATACGGTTTATGTCCCGAAGAAACAAACTTCAGTGAATGGTATCGATTGTATTGAAAAGGTTTCGACAATCACTATTGGGTGATTCAAATTTCCTTTTCCTACTGTCAAAAAGAAATATGAAATTCTTATTGTTGGGGAGATGCATATCCCCGTTGAGGTAACTTAGTGTTATACAGAAATTCTTCGGTTTCATGTCACTCAGAAATAGTTTGTTAATAAGACTTGATCAACCTTATTAATGGATTCTTTTTGAAGGGCATGTGGTCGATGAATTTAGTAAGCACAACTTTCTGTAATCTTAGTTTGCTCTTTGTTATTTATAGTTTAAATAAATTAAAATGCCATGATTATCCTGTTTTCTGAATTATCCGTGCAATAAAAAATGGCCCAAAAATAAAAGTGCTCAGAATGCAATAAAATTTTAACATGATTTTTTCTGGAATATATAATAATTTTTGGCACTGAAAACAACCCAGGGGGTGCACCTGTTGCCCACAAGGCAACAGGGCGCGACCACCCCCCCAGGGCGCGCCAAGATGCCTTGTGGGTCCCACAGGGACCCACTCACTTATCTATTCACCCCACTTCATCTCCTACCTCCAGAAAAAAAATTGTGGTAGCTCTCTCTCTCGTGTTCTTGCTCCCAAACCTGAGATTTTGCATCTCTTTGCTCGGAGCTCCGTTTCCGAAACTGTTTTGAGGGATTGCTCCTTGGTATGTGACTCTCCCATTGCTCCAATTAGTTTTTGCTTTAGTGGATTAAATTTTGCTTAAATTGCTGTTATTGGTGCTACTGAAAATGAGCTTGCATGTTATATTCTTTGAGTTCTAAGTAGTTTGAATGCTTGATATAGCCTGTAGGCACTTGTATGAGTAGTTGCTATCAATCTTGTGAAGTTTTGTTAACATCTTTTTGTGGTCCAATTTTTTTTAGAAATTTGTACTTAGGAAAATGAACTTTCTTCGGAGGGGTTCTTCGAGCCGGAGCTCCAAGGGTGTCCTTCAGGATGCCCATGACCACGACCTCAACATTCCGCGCAGGACGGAGGTCCGACCATGCGAGTGGCCGCACAACACCTTCATGAATGAAGCCGGGTTCCGTCAAGAGTTCGCACAATTTGTTGCGAACGCCGGGCTGACCGACTTCCTCGCAGATGAGTGTGACCAGCACCACATCCTTACAAATTCCTTCGTTCAAAATTTTTATTTCATGCCAAGGCTCGATATCCCCATGGTGCGTTTCGATTTATATGCTGAACATCATCAGTTAACGCTAGATGAGTTTTGTGAGATATGCTTGATCCCTTCTGATGGGGATTTGAGGGAGCCTCGGCCTGAGGAGTTCGAGGATTTCCTTCGTACTTTGACTGTGGGGGAATTTAGGGGCATTTCAAAAGCCCGTGTTACTAGCTTGCATTTTCCTGCTATGCACTACTTTGCTTTATTCATAGGGAAATGTTTGACTGCCAGGGAGGAAGGTGGTACGCTCAGTGCCCCTGACCTCGCCATCTTGCGTCGTGCTATTCACGGCGATAACACTTTTAGCTTGGGAGCTATCATTGCACGCCGCTTACACATCAACAGGACTAAGGGTAAAGTCCATGGCGGTATTTATGCTTCGCGTCTTGTGAAACATTTTAATGTTGCTGTCCACCCAAATGACTACTTGCTGCCCAAGGCTTACTTAGACCAATAGTGCATGATCGATCACCACTTTATTGATGAACCTGAACCTCCTCAATATATTCGTTATAACCTAGTTTTCAGCGAGAGAACTTGCGATATTATTCCATTGCCTGCACCCTCTTTGTTTGACTCTCATGCTAGGAACGGATACACCATCATGCCGGTGGACATCACAGCTTGCAGGAACAAGCTGGCAGTAGCGGAGAACGAGGTCCAGCAGTGGGACCCTCAGGTGCCTCCGCCCCAGTACTATCCGCCTGGTCCTGATGGATACTACGGGTGGTGATTACCAAGCTAGGCCAAAAGCCTAAGCTTGGGGGAGTACGTATCTCTTACCGACATTACATTCATGTTCACACATTCATTTCAGTTGTCGGTGTTCATCCTTTTTCATTGTATATCCATGTTAGTTTTATTTCCGCTTTCTTCTTGTGTGTTTGAAAAACTTCAAAAACCCAAAAATATTTCTCGCTTCTTTTCGGTTTTTTCTTTCCCGTTTGTTAGTTCGCAGTATTAAAAGAAAACCCAAAAAGATTTCTTGTTTCTTCTTTTGCTTGTTGGGAGTTCTCCCGTGTAAATAGTTTTTCTTGCTTTTCGTTTTTCTTCTTTAATTTGCTTTCCTCAGAAAAACTAAAAACTCCAAAAATATTTCAGTGTGTTTCTCTGAATTTCTTTTCTTTTCGTTGAGTCATAGTAGGGAGAGGACCACGATGAAAATGTTGAGTGGCTCTCATATGCTTTATTGTTGCTCTAACGAAGAGCCAATATTACCTTGTCTTCTCCCTTGAATAAAATGATTGTAGATTCCAGCTTAGTCCACGGTACACTTGCACTACTATTATTTTCACATCATTCGGTCATGCAAGTGAAAGGCAATAATGACGATGATTTGATGAAGTGACTGTGGCAAGGAAAAGCTGGTATGAACTCTTCTTGTTTTTGTTTTTGTAAATATGTTTAACTCTGTATCCATGATTCAGTATATTATGAGTAAACATGTTTGTGATGACAATTAGAGATTATAGTTGCTCATGCCATGCTTAAGTAGCTAGGAGTGGATAATGATTTATCTTGGATGTCAACATGCATTAAAATGGTTATGATGTAGTATGTTAATATGGTATCCTCCTCTGAATGTTTCAAGTGGCTTGACTTGGCACATGTTCATGCATGTAGTTGTTTCAAAACCAACATAGCCTTCACGATATTTATGTTCAGGGTGTCTATATCCTACTCATGCTCGTATTCAATGTTAATTATTCTCAATGCATGATCATGACCGTTTTCGCTCTAGTTGGTCGCTTCTCAATCTATTTGCTAGTTTCACTTGTACTAAGCGGGAATACTGCTTGTGCATCCACAATCCTTAAACCAAAGTACACCTCCCAAAATTATTTTTCATCTCTGATTTAAGCTTTGAACTCTGGCACCACTGCAAATCCCTGCTTCGCTCTGCGAAGGGCCTATCTATTTACTTTTATGTTATTTACTTTATGTTATTTTACTTTTATTGTTGAGTCTCACCTTCTTGCACTAAGCGCCAATCCTGAGAGCACTATTGTCATCCTTATGCATTGAGTATAGTTAATGTTGTGTGCATCATGACTGGATTTCTTCTACCCTGAATTACAATGTTTAGTCACAGCTTGAACTTTGGAGGTGCTCTGCATTTATGTTTTGCGGTCTCAGAAAGGGCTAGCGAGATACCATGTTATCATATTATATCATGATTGTTTTGACAAATTGTTGGCATTTGAGATATGTTATTATTGCTCGCTAGTTGATTAAGCCATTGATATGAGTAAATATAATTCCTAAGTGTTATTATGAGCATGGTTAGTTCATGATCTTTGCTGAAAACCTGGGTACTATTTAAGCTTATATACGGATACAAGAACAAAAGAGTTCATAAAAGTTTTTCTTTATCACTTTCAGTTTGTCAACTGAATTGCTTGAGGACAAGCAACGAGTTAAGCTTGGGGGAGTTGATATGTCTCCGTCGTATCTACTTTTCGAAACACTTTTGCTCTTGTTTTGGACTCTAATTTGCATGATTTGAATGAAACTAACCCGGACCGACGCTGTTTTCAGCAGAACTACCATGGTGTTGTTTTTGTGCAGAAATCAAAGTTCTCGGATTTAGATGAAACTTTTTGGAGAATTTTTATGGAATATATAAAAATTATTGGCGCCAGAATCAACAAAAGAGGGGCCACCTGTTACCCACAAGGCAACAGGGCGCGACCCTCCCCCTAGGGCGCGCCCTGATGCCTTGTGGGGCCCACAGGTGGCTGTCTGACCTAATTCCAACGCTATAAATTCACTTTCCCCGAGAAAAATAAATAAGAGAAGACGTTTCATCACGTTTTACGATACGGAGCCACCGCCACCTCCTGTTCTTTATCGGGAGGGTTGATCTGGAGTCCGTTCGGGGCTCCGGAGAGGGGGATTCGACGCCGTCGTCATCATCAACCATCATCCATCCCCAATTTCATGATGCTCACCACTAGGCGCGAGTAATTCCTTCGTAGGCTTGCTGGACGGTGATGGGTTGGATGAGATTTATCATATAATCGAGTCAATTTGTTAGGGCTTTGATCCCTAGTATCCACTATGTTCTGAGATTGATGTTGCTATGCTTAATGCTTGTCACTAGGTCCCGAGTGCCATGATTTTAGATCTGAACCCTTTATGTTTTCATGAATATATTTGTGTTCTTGATCCTATCTTGCAAGTTATATGCACCTATTACGTGTTATGATCCGCATACCCCAAGGTGACACTAATTGGGATTCTTTCCGGTGATTGTCGTAGTTTGAGGAGTTCATGTATTCACTAAGTGCTAATGCTTTGTTCCGGTTCTCTATTAAAAGGAGGCCTTAATATCCCTTAGTTTCCTTAAGGACCCCGCTGCCACGGGAGGGTAGGACAAAAGATGGCATGCAAGTTCTTATTATAAGCACGTATGACTATATACGGAATACATGCCTACATTACATTGATGAATTGGAGCTATTGTGTATCGCCCTTGGTTGTGACTGTTATATGATGAATATCATCCAACATAATTATCATCACTGATCCAATGCCTACAACTTTCTCATATTGGTTTCTGTTAAGTTACTTTGTTGCTGCTGCTTTACACTTGCTACAAAACTGCTATTGTTACTGTTGCCGTTACTATTGTTACTGTTGCTACTGCTATCAAAACTATCATATTACCGTGCTACTAAATATTCTGCTGCAGATATTTTATCTCCAGGTGTGGTTGAATTGACAACTCAACTGCTAATACTCGCAAATATTCTTTGGCTCCCCTTGTGTCGAATCAATAAATCTGGGTGAAATACTACCCGCGAAAACTGTTGCGATCCCCTATACTTGTGGGTTATCAGCGTGCGGGCAGGTGTGTGAATTGACGGGAGGCGTGTTCCCTGCGCAGTGTCACGGGGAGGCGTGCGAGTAGCTGTGTGAAATGAAGGTAGGCATGCGAGCCGTCCGCTGTGCGGGCTCACCGGGAGGCGAGCCAGCCCTTTGACCGCCGCCCGCCTCGCTCCCCACTGCTCCATATTAATGGCGCGCCCGAGCCGCTGGTTATAATAGGCGGCCGCACCCCCCATTCTCGCTACACACACAATCCTCTCTCTCCGCCTGCATCCTCGACGCCGTTCTCAGTCGTCACTGCTGTCAGGGTATGAGGATACCGCCGAAGCGCACCATCGGAGGGAGTGGCGACGCCAGGGCTGCTAAAGCACCTGAGCACGGCGTGAAGCTGGAGACAGAGGTTGCCGTCACCGCCGACGAGGTCTCGCGCGGGCAGAAGCGTGACGGCGACAGCATCATGCTTCCTCTGCCTGAGCCGGAGGTCCACATCGACTCCGGCGACGACTCCGACGACCCCTCCGGCGATGACTCCAATGATGACGGAGAACCGGTTAGTCATCTATACCCATTTATGTGGCAAATATATCCTAGGGTTTCTCTAGTTAGTCCTACCTCCCCTTTTTGGAATAGAAATCCTATGGTTATGTTTTCTCAATCCATGAAATCTGAGTTAGATTCGATAGATCCGTGTAGTGTATTGACTGTTTGAATGGTACAAATGATAAGTGATTAATTGTTTCTTCTGTACAAATGATTTCTGCTAAAAATCCGACTAGGGACCCTTTGGGGCGCAGGATAACTTGTAATCCACATACTTCTGTCGTTGTGTACTACCATTTTGATGTTGCTCTCGAACATTTCCTCTTAGTGAGCTGATGTATGACACTATAAGGGTTTCACTCGAGTAATGGAACCAGGGAGGAGCCTCCCTCTTCTTCTAAAAAAATAATTCGACTAGGATTAGTGTTGCTAATAATTCCTAGCCAGATCTTGACAATTGATTTTGATGCCAAAAGTCGTTGGCATGCCAAAATTTGATCCTACTTTACGGCATGTAAATTGGTTTGATGCCAAAAGTCGTCGGCATGCCAAATTTTGGCAACTCCCAAATGTTCGCCAGAGATTAGCTTGCATTCCATTGTTCATTGCCAATCTCACAAAAGGTTGCCAAGTGTTGGCAACTTTTGATTTTGCTAAATGTCGGTAGCAAACCAAACTTTTGATTCTGCCAAATGTTGGTAGCAAACCAATCAGGCTCTTAATTTTGTTGCACTAAGTTGTGTGCTCTCTATTTATGCATTTCTTTCATCAAGATCACTTGATGATTTAGGGTTCACGCTGTCACAGGATATATTATGTTTCATAAACTCTGCCAGCTGAATTCGCATTATTATAAAATATACTGACGCCACATTTTTTACTATATGTATAGGTGCTATCTGACTATGTCGACATCGAGGACGAAGATGCCCAGAGGAGGTACAAGAGTCAAAAGCTCAGGGAGCTTTATGCGGGACTGCATAACAGGCGTGTGAGGACCTGGAATATGGGCTTTGGATGCCCGTTTTGCAACCAAAAGCTTCATCACGAGTATGAAAGTGTTCTGGCGCATGCAAGAGGACGAGCCGTTGGCTCCTTCAAGCAGAAGTATTCTCGTAGGGTGGTGCACGCCGCGTACGCTGAGTACCTGGAGAAGCTTCACCTTCGTGCAGGCCTGCCGGCAGATGAGATGTGGGATTGAACTATGGCTATGTAGTGTCTTAGTTATATGCTTGAGTATGCTTAATATCGGTTGAACTATGGTTGAACAATGCTTGAGTACACTTATTATCTATGCCTGAGTATGCTTATATATATATATATATATATATATATATATATATATATATATATATATATATATATATATATGTTTACTTATGTCTAGATGTGGGATGAGTATGCAATCAGTCTGGTTGATGGAATTTTATGCTTCTCTTATACCAACATATGATTGCCCACACCCAGTGGCGGACCTAGAAACAAAATAGAAGGTGTGCACACTTTAAAAAAATTGAGACTATTTCAATTAGCTTGCATGGGCCTTAAAAATCAGCGAATTTTTACATGGTGAAAAATGTTTTCCAAAAATCTGGGTGTGCCATGGCACACCTGGCACACCCCCTGGGTGCGCCACTGCCCACACCACACACAGAGTGATGTTAATCGCACACGGTTGAGTCTACCAAACCGTTGCCTCCGAAACGCATTCTGGCCTCTGGGACAGAAAACCCTCACCACCCAATTCAAAAAGGAAAAAAAGAAAACCCTCACCACCCCCACGTCAGAAAACCCTCACGCCCGCCCGCCACCTCCCCCCTCCCCGTCCCCAGTCGCACCTGCATTCCTCCGCAACTCTGCATGTCACCGCCTATGGCCGCGGCAACCACTTAGCTCGACGCCTGTCGCCGACGCCGGCTGCCGGCAAACCCTACCTCATTTTGCTACTGCCGCTTGCCGCCACCTATCGCCACTGACTTTCTCGACATGGCTCACCGTTGGCCGCAGCTCCGCCCGATTGGGGAATCTGCGGTATTGGAGCTTTTTCTCATGGAGAACCAGGTAACTAATTTACTGAAATATTCGATCATCTCTTATCCCAGTCCGTCTGCCCCTTTTAATCACCCGGCCAAAATCGCCGTGGATTCATTTTTCTTCTAGCAGATTCCAGGGTTTTCTATCGTTCATAGAGTGTACAGTGCAAGGAGACATCAGGCCTATGCGGCCTCGGCCAGACAGCCGAGAAGTTCCATCTCACCGTACCAGCTGGCTTCAGGAATCGCACGGTATGTTCAATTTCACCCTACCTCGGTTGGCATGGCCTACTTTTCTGAACATATAGTATATATTGCTACATTTGGATAAAAGGTGCCACATGCAGTATATACGTCAAAGGGGATTTTTCTTCTTCCTATATTAGGCAAATTAATGTTGTAATGTTCTTTCGATTACTCTCATATTTGCATGACATCATGGTTACACTATTTGCTTAACTATAAATTTGTGTCCTTTGATTTCAACTGCTATATACTGTTCTTTCAATTACTCTCATATTTGCATGTTACCCTATTCTTTAGCAATCTTATCATTTCCTACAGTACATCCCTTGCTTTGCAACAACAACTGTAGTACATAATCTTGGCCTTTACATAACTGAAGACTCCAGGAATGTCATATTGAACACAAACCATGGATTTACAATCATTGCTTCTGTAAAACTTGATGAACATGGTCACTCCTATTTTGGCGCGGGCCTTTGGACAGAAATTTCTAAGTTTTATGTAGCGAAAGCTGGCACTAAAATTGCACTGCACCTAAAAGAGCCTGGTCATATGATATATGCTAACTTCCCCGACGATATCATCCGTCCGGACTTTGTTCCAAGTAAGTGTTCTTTTCAAGTATCTAAATGTTGACTTACCTAGCAATATCAAAGTAATTGTGTAGTATTTAAGTAACCAATAGGGATTCCATTTTCTGACTCTATTAAGTCTGTTCCTACCTAGTAACTTCTAGTTACCAATACACTTTTCTTCTGCCCTGTTCTAAACTTAAAATTCCCTATCCTCCCACTCCTCCAGTCCTATCAGATAGCGTCGCCGCCGAGGAGACTCCGGAGGTGGAGAACGAGTCTGCCAACAAGCGGAGGCGGGTCGAGCAAGAACCGCAAGCGGCTTCGGCGGGCCTAGACTTCATCAGCAGCCTCCCTGATGATATGTTGATCGTCATCATCTCCCTCCTCCCAATCAAATATGGCGCGCGCACAACCGTCCTTTCCCGGCGGTGTCGCCCCCTATGGCATTCCACCCCTCTCGACCTCATCGACGTCCACAAACTCTGCCATGGCTATCGCAAAAGCTTGGACGCGTTGTCCCAGATCCTCGGTAGGCACCTTGGCCCAATTAGAGGCCTTATCACGGGCAAGTTCCGTTCCAACGGCAAGGACCGAGCCAAGCTTGATGAGTGGTTCCGATCCCCCGCCCTAGATCTCCTCGAGGAGCTCAGTTTTAATGATGGACATATGCGCTTGCTGCCACCGTCCGCGCTCTGCCTCGCGCCCACGCTGCGGGTCGCCAGGTTAATGAACTGCCATTTGCCCCCGATTAATGACGCGCCCGCTCTTTTTCTCCCTCGACTGAAGCACCTCGAGCTCGTCGCCGTCTGCATCCCCAAGGATGACATGGAGCGCTTGCTCTGCGGCTGTACTGCACTCGAGTACCTTCGTCTTCAGGCGATCAATGGGTTGAGTAGCTTCCACATCACCTACATGACTCTCCGGACAATTTATGTGTGTTGCTGGTGCTGCAACAAGAGATCGCAGAATGTGTATCACAGTATGGTCATTGAGGACACACCTTTACTTGAGAGATTACTTGTAGTTGATCAACAAGGTCCAACAAGAATCAGTGTCATTTCTGCGCCAAAATTGACAGTGGTGGGCTACTCGTCTGTCAAATTCTCCGAACTTGTTATTGGATCCACACCCGTTCAGGTACAACATTCGCCTTCTTCTTCTCCTTCTTGAATTAACATTTCTTCTAATTTTGAAGATGTATGTTCGTCTGTCATCAAAAAATGAACCCGACAAGCTTGACAACGTATTTGCGCACAGTGAAGGTCTTCGTAGTAGAATCTATCGGCCCCAACCTGGACGAAGTTGTCAGTTTCCTGAGATGCTTTCCGTGCCTGGAGAAGCTATATAGCGAGGTGATGCTCCTTTCTTGTTAAATGTTAACCATAAGAGAGTTCAATTTTTTGGTACCTTTTCCCAAGTTTACAATGAGGAATGTACTATGATTTCTGAAGGAATTTTGGAGGATTTCAGTACATTGATGTTTTTTTCCCTACAGTCGTTGCTTGATTCGTAAGGTTACAATCCATATGCATTTCTCCTTTCGATTCATCTATACTAGTTTTCGTAGGTAAATTTCCATCCACTCCAACCTCTTGGGAAGAAGCCTACGTTTTTCTAGATTGTAATCAAATGCCCATGTTAATCATGTAGGATCGAAGATGGCATGTCACTCTATTCTTGTATTTTAGAAATCCTGTAAATCAAAGAGGCATGTAGTAGTGTTCAAAACTGCATGTAGGCAGTAATACGTTCTCTTCTTTTGCAGATAAGATTAGGCCCGGTAGTGGATAATGTGATACAATATAACAACCACATCGAATGCCTTGATCTGCATCTCTCAGAAATTATTTTGAACTCCTACCGAGGGACCTTACCAGAGATTATATTCGCCAGGTTCTTTCTGTGAGAGCAAGGGCGCCAAAGGTAATGAGGCTTGCCCTACATTTGCTTCGCAAAACTGAATGGTTTGCTGATCAGCGCCGGTGGCTACGGCAGAATGGAAAAGGCTCTGCAGAAGCTGAATTTCATTTTGGAAGTTCAGCTGACAGAGTAATCGAAAGTCATTATGTCAAGCCCATACATGACTTGTCAGTGGCTGATCCCTTTGCAGAAATGTTGAGGTTTCAAAATGGGTGTTACAAGTTGTCATATCAGTTTGAACCTCTCATATGTCCAAGTTCAGATCATAAGCGCGGGCGTTTGCAGCTGCATGAGCTGAATTTCATTTCTAATATCAGTTTGAACCTTGTAATTAATCTTCAAATTTGAGCCTTCTAACTCTGGAATTTGAACCTTGTAATATTTCGGGCTTTTGTGGTACAATCGTTGAAATGGCATCGTATGAGACTCACATATTGGTAGTACTATTTTGACATTCATATGCAATGGACGATTAATATCTAGAACTCAATGAACTTGATTTTATTTACCATTCTCGAATGTGTTTCCCCTGTAGATCTCAATTGCAAATGATCTATATTGCGGACACTACATCGATCTTCGACATTATTGTACACAGTTGGTTTCCTCAACTGTGTGCCCAGAATTATCGCACTTGAGTGTCCATCATTACCTGTCTGTGTAACTTTGACCTCATCACCCACGGGTAAACTAGGCGCCTCTTCGAGCCCACGCGTGGTCAAACGAAACGCGTGTGGGGTGCTCAACAGCTCAAGCGTGCACTGGAATCCTCCGCTAGGAACGCGGTGACAAGACATGACGATTACAGGCCGTCCGGCCCCCATTTATTACAGCGGCCATTTAACCCTTGTGTCTCTTCAACCTTTCGATCGCGCCTCAGTATTGCAAGAAGCACACCCACGATGACAAATACAGAGAGGGTATCCTGCGCGCCTCCAATAGCGGTCCCAGCGGCTGCCAACGACGAGCGGCAGTTCACCATGCATGCCGTAGTGTACACCCACGGAAGGTTCACAGAGCTCTTGGTGGTGTACACCAACAACCCGATCTGGGTGGAGAACTCCATCGACACTATGGAGTTGTTGCTTGCTGCAGAGAAGTACAAGGTGGTCAGGTTCGACCTCGAGTACACCCGCACTCGTGCCGGGTCTCGTCACAAGGTCGCCGTCACTCAGATGTGCGTGCGCAATCACGTCCTTGTCTACCACTACTGCCTGGCCACAAGGCCTTGCGAGCGTTTTGCCAGGTTTGTCAACAGCCCCCACTACGTGTTCACTACGGTGGACATCACAAACGATGTAAAGGTGCTCAATAATTCGGGCATCTCCTGCCTAAATCTTGTCGACATCCAGGGCCAATACAAGATCTGGGGCAGCAAGAAGCATGAGAAGGACTCACTGGTTCACCTCGTCGAGGCCATCATCGAACCCTACTACAGAGACATGAAGGATTCCCGCAACAAGGACAAGCGTGCCTGGCACTCGGCCTGGATGGAGAAACTCGACGAAGCTCACGTCGTGTGCGCAGCCAAGGAGGCGTACACGAGCTATGAGATGTACAGGCGGATCGTTCACATGAGGAAGTGCCTCCTTCCCCAAAACGGCCAGGGATCCAGCCGGAAGCAGAGCAATGGCAAGCGTCATCACAACAATTGTTTACTGCAACAATGTTCATGTAATTGTTTACTTTGGTGTGTGTAGTCACTTATGTAATTGGATGTTTTATTTGGTTATGCAACAATGTTCTTATAAGTATATATGTTGTTGTTGTGTAGATAGAGCATAGATGTTGTGCGGACAGAGCAAATCACATCGGCCACGGGCTAAACTAGGGAACCCATCGGTGATGATTTCATCAATCGCTGACAATTGTATACCAGCAAGCGTTTGCCCACAACACACACTGGTCATTAGCAGGAATCGTCCATGTTGTTATCCGTCTTCCCACACATTTCGAATTACTGACCTGTTTGCCGCGTATCACACACATCTTGTTAAGTTGAACCGTTTCTGTTGTGTTGGGTAATTGCAAACAGTTCATCCGAGTGAACCGCATGCCGTATATCGCACACACCTTGATCTGCCTGACCGTTTCTGTTGTGTTGGGTAATCACAAACAGTTCATCCGAGTGAACTGTATGCCGTGTATCGCACACACCTCGAACTGGCTGCCCGTTTTTGTTGTGTTGGGTAATCACAAATAGTTCATCTAAGTGAACTGTATGCCATGTATCGCACACACCTCGAACTGGCTGCCCGTTTCTGTTGTTCTGGCTCATCGCAAACAGTTCGTATTGATCAACTGTATGCCACATATCGCACACGCGTCTCTAATCTGAATCATTTTTTATGTCTCCGGCATCGCAAACAGTTCGTCTTATTGGCGACGGTTTGATTATGACACCGTTTGCGATGCATGCGTCGCACACAGTTTGGTTGCGGGGTCTCTGATTCATGTGTCGCGTTAGCGGTCTCCTGCAGTAGTGGCTAGTGTTTCTGAGATTGTCATTTATTAACTGGTATTGTTCTACTGTGTACTGTTTTATATGTGCCACTTCAATTTGAAATGCTAAATGTGTGTGGTTGGGCCATCACTGTTAAACTGCTTATACATTAACTATTAGTTAGCTAGTGTTTGTGAGATTGTCGTTTATTAGCTAGTATTTTTGAGATTGTCATTTATTAACTGGTACTATTTTATATGTGCCGCTTCAATGTGAAATGCTAAATGTTATATGGGAAAAATTATTTTTCCCATATAACATTTAGCATTTCACATTGAAGCGGCACATATAAATTATATGGGAAAAATATTATTTTTTTGCTGCACAAAACGTTCGTGGCATGCAAAGTGCATTACACGTCGGTAGGTGAGAGATTATAGTGGTGGCGTTGGCCACGTGGCACGCCATCAACACGTAGAATACTGCTGACGTGGGCACCAACGCCACCACTATTTTTTAACAGTGGCGCCATATTGGTGGCGTTGGGTGTCCATGCCAGCGAGACCATTTTTGCCATGCCATAGCTAGGCTTTTCTGCACTAGTGGCTATGAGTTTGCCTTGCTCGGATCAAGGCATTAGGCCGCGGAAAATGAAGGATGCGAGCTTGCCCCCGGGTGTGGAAGTACTATGGTGTTGGTGTGGCGATCCTTGCAAGGTGAAGGAGGTGACATATTTTTCTGATTGGTTGGGCGTGAAGTTTTTCAGTTGCGCCAGTTATGAGGAAGATCCACCCGTAGCTAATTCACCGTACGACAAGCCACCGGTATGTTTTAACCATCATGAATAGACATATTGTTGGTGTCCTTGTTGATTTCTTTACTAATGTTCTTATTTCAAGGGATTTCTATTTCTGTGCCCCTCCTTCCTTAGTTGTACTCAGTTTCCCCCCGCCCGTCTAACTTTGCTCACTTTCCCCCTCCTCCCCTCGCCCGCGCCTCACAAGAGGCCAACCGGTGCCTTGCCGTTGGGTCAAAGCCTTTAACCGTTAATTCACCCGGTGCTGACGCGTGGGACCGGCCTGAAATGCGGACATGTGGGACCGGTTAGTGGACGGCTGGGTCATTGGTAAAAAAAGGAGGGTTAATATCTCTCATTTCGCATCCACCACGGCCCGAGCAGCCCACATCCTCCTCCCCCTTCCCCTTCCCCACCCTCCCAATCCCGCGGCCACCGTCGGCGATGAAGACCCCGTTGGAGGTGTTCTGCGCCGGTGACGCTGTCTTACTAGAGAAGTGCAAGGAGATCTGCTCTTGGTTTCCAAGCAAGAAAGCTCTGGCGGAGCATGCGCTGCAACTGTTGATAGATGCTAGGCCAGATGAGCTCCGGCGGATAATCCCAGATCGAGTCAAAGGGGTAACTTGTATCAGGGTTTTAGTCTGGGCGATGCATGAGGCAATGGAGTCATTAGATCCTTGTCAGCGAGCTCGCTGGTATTCGTACGGGTCTCGACGCGTCCTACCGGATCCAGCGGTCAAACGAGAGCTCGCAGCTATTCCGGGGGTGAGATATGTGCAGCCTCCTCCTGGTATGTCTCTGCACATAATTATGCCTGATTATGTGAAGGAGTTTATGAGGACCATAGAAAGGCCTGCGCCTGGAGACGAGCAAATGGTAGTTGAGGATGAGGAGGAGGACGAGGATTGGTTGCCAAAGCCTGCTCCGGCCGCCGACGAGGAGGAGGACAAGGATGAATATGCAGAGAAGGATAGGTGTTCATACGTCGTAAGGCGTGTGAGCGAAGACGACGACGTTTTAGGGGTTATCATGTACAAAGCAAAGTCGAAGGATGAGTGGTCGCCCGTAGTTGTGTAATTGTAGCTGTCATGTATTTCTAGTTTGTTTATCGCTATGTAATTGGAGTTGTCATGTACTTCATGTAATTGGAGTTGTCATGTATCCATGGAAAAATGGAAAATAAAACAAATCTTCAATCTTGGTTGAAACTCATTGATCTTCATATGAGATAGGTTAATCTGTGAAGGTTTTTTTTAAAGTTTGTGGTATTGTCAGTTTATTATTTTTCCCACAAGCCATTGCACATAAGAGGCCTCCATGCAAAAGGATTTCAATTTATGAGCCTTTTTTCATTTTCTTCTTTCGACGTGTTGTCAAAATTGCATGAATGAGTAATCATATATAATGGTTGGGTAATTGAGCTATCTTTGTATATACTGCCTACACTCCTAATGTGGAAGATGAAAATGATTTTTCAGAATTTATTGTACCAAACTAGAGCACACTTGCAGTTCAAATTTGAATTACTTGATGTAAATCGCCAGAAATTCAATAAATCAATGAAATATGGCAATATCACTCTGAAATTCATAAAAAATTGGCAGTGGCATCCCATGTGGTATACTTTAGGTGAAAATTGTAAGGGCACAATTTACAATATTTTTTATGGCACTTGCTTCACAAAAAAAGTCATGTACGGCACTAGAAAAATGGAAAATTAACTTTTTATTTCTGGTATTGTGAGTTTATCATTTTTCCCACAAGCCATTGCACATAGGAGGCCTCCATGCAAAAGGATTTCAATTTTTGAGCCTTTTTTTTATTTTCTATAATATCTTTCCATTTGTTGTCAAAATTGCATGGATAAGTAATCATATATAATGGTTGGGTAATTGAGTTTTCCTTGTGTATACTGCCTACATTCCTAATGTGGAAGGTGAAAATGATTTTTCAGAATTTATTGGACCAAACTAGAGCACACTTGCAGTTCAAATTTGAATTACTTGATGTAAATCGCCAGAAATTCAATAAATCAATGAAATATGGCAATATCACTCTGAAATTCATGAAAAATTGGCAGTTGGCATCCCATGTGGTATACTTTAGGTGAAAATTGTAAGGGCACAATTTACAATATTTTTTATGGCACTTGCTTCACAAAAAAAGTCATGTATGGCACTAGAAAAATGGAAAAAAAAATTAACCAAGGCTTCAATCTTTTTGTGGAATTATTGCTCACAATGTTAACACCCTTGTTATTCCAAAAATGGTCATGTTATCATGTATGATGCCATGAAGATGCTCATGGTCATGGTCATCTTGGTTGAAAGTCATTGATCTTCATATGAGATAGGTCAGTTTGAGAAGGTTTTTTTTTAAAGTTTGTGGTATTGTCAGTTTATTATTTTTCCCACAAGCCATTGCACATAAGAGGCCTCCATGCAAAGGGATTTCAATTTTTGAGCCTTTTTTCATTTTCTTTAATTTCTTTCCGTTTGTTGTCAAAATTGCATGGATGAGTAATCATATATAATGATTGGGTAATTTAGTTTTCTTTGTGGATACTACCTACACTCCTAATGTGGAAGGTGAAAATGATTTTTCAGAATTTATTGTACCAAACTAGAGCACACTTGCAGTTCAAATTTGAATTACTTGATGTAAATCACCAGAAATTCAATAAATCAATGAAATATGGCAATATCACTCTGAAATTCATGAAAAAATTGGCAGTTGGCATCCCATGTGGTATACTTTAGGTGAGAATTGTAAGGCACAATTTACAATATTTTTTATGGCACTTGCTTCACAAAAAAAGTCATGTACGGCACTAGCAAAATGGAAAATTAACTTTTTATTTCTGGTATTGTGAGTTTATCACTTTTCCCACAAGCCATTGCACATAGGAGGCCTCCATGCAAAAGGATTTTAATTTTTGAGCCTTTTTTCATTTTCTATAATATCTTTCCGTTTGTTGTCAAAATTGCATGGATGAGTAATAATATATAATTGTTGGGTAATTGAGTTTTCTTTATGGATACTGCCTACATTTCTAATGTGGAAGGTGAAAATGATTTTTCAGAATTTATTGGACCAAACTAGAGCACACTTGAAGTTCAAATTTGAATTACTTGATGTAAATCACCAGAAATTCAATAAATCAATAAAATATGGCAATATCACTCTGAAATTCATGAAAAATTGGCAGTTGGCATCGCATGTGGTATACTTTAGGTGAAAATTGTAAGGGCGCAATTTAGAATCTTATTAATGGCACTTGCGTCACAAAAAAAGTCATGTATGGCACTAGAAAAATGTTAAATTAAATTTTTATTTGTGGTATTGTCGGTTTATAGTTTTTCCAACAAGCCATTGCATATAGGAGATCTCCATGTGAAAGGGTTTCAAATTTTGAGCCTCTTTTTCATTTTCTATAATTTCTTTTCGTGTGTTGTCAAAATTGCATGTAAAATCATACAAATTCACTTTCGGATTATCGTGCGGCATCGGGTTTCAAACGAAATTCATACAAATCATGAGTCATTCAAATTGCATCCAAACAACTCAAAATACAATCCAGTCTTAGCATACGAATTCATACATACTTTATTTAAATAAAATGACAAATCCTAAACTAAATCTTCTAGTTCAACCTGCAAGCGGCACGCGGCAATCACGTCGTCGAAGCTAAGGCCATCCCAGAAGGAACGTCGCCCGGCGATGTTTAAGTGCGGCATCGGGTTGGGGCCATCGAAGCGCTGGATCCGAGCGACGCGGTCCTGCTCGAGGATCTACGACCATGTTGGGCTGTTAGGATCGAAGCCTGGATGCGCCCTTGCTACTTGTAGTCTGCGTTGGTATTTCCCCGAAGAGGAGAGGATGATGCAGTACAGTAGAGATAAGTATTTCCCTCAGTTAAGAACCAAGGTTATCAATCCAGTAGGAGAACCAAGCAAAATTCCGTTAAGCGCACCTGCACACACAAGAGCAAACACTTGCACCCAATGCAAATAAGAGGGTCGTCAATCCTCTTAGCAGTTATTTGCAAGGATTAAATCTTATAGAGATTAATAGATAAACTAAAATACTAATTAAAATAAAACTAAATAAATTGCGGCTGAGGGTGTCCCGGACTAGGGGGTACTCGGGCTGCCGGCCTATCTCTCGTAGGCCGGACTGGTGGGCCGCTCTTTACTCGATGGAAGGCCGGATTGTGGGCGACCCCGTGCATCAGAAGGAAACCTCCGAAGACTTGGCGTCTCCTCCAAGGAATAATTGGCGTGACCGACATGTTTATCCCCTGGTGGTAACCGACTATATGTAACCCTAGGACCTTCTGGTGTCTATATAAACCAGAAGGTTTAGTCCGGGGAGGGGATCATCATATCAATTGCCTAGGGTTTAGCCCATCCGATCTCGAGGTAGATCAACTCTGTAACCTTCATACAACCACATCAATACAATCTAGCAGGACGTAGGGTTTTACCTCTTCGAGAGGGCCCGAACCTGGGTAAATCGTTGTCTCTACGTTCCCTGTTACCCATTGATTCCTAGATCCACTGTTCAGACCCCCTACCCGATATCTGCCGGTTTCAGTACCGACATTGGTGCTTTCATTGAGAGTTCCGTCGTCGGGTCTCCAGGGATCAATGGCTCGCCTTCTCATCAGCGATGTGATCCGCAGCGGGGACATCTTCGTCCCCGGACAGCTCTTCGCGTTCGGCAGCATCGTGCTACACGCCGATCCGACCGGTCACCTTGACCAGGTCGACAGCCTCGCCCCTAAGCAGGAAATCAGGTTCGGCAACCTGGAGTACGTCGCCGATGCTCGAGGCGATCTGGTCTTTACAGGGTTCTCGGCCTTACCCGAGGAGCCCACCAATCCCGAGGCCTTGACCTCGGATTCCCTCCCCGTCCCTGTCCCCAGGCCGGGCCTCAGTTCGGATCTGGCCTTGAGTTCGGATCCAACTCCGGTGCCAGAAAACCAAGGGTCACCCTTGGCCGAACACACTCCCAGCATTGGCGCACCGGAGCTCAACTCCGATGGCTGCCCGAACGTGAATCCGGTGGACCTCTCGTTTTTAAGCGAGATGTTAGATCGGATCCAGAAGATGAATATCGCGGATGGCCCGTCCTCGGACCAGGAGCAGGTCGGACAGGAAGCCAGCCGCGGGGAATTTTGCGTCCCACCCACCACCCACTTGGTAGCCACTGTCGAAGATTTAACCGACATGTTGGACTACGCCTCCGAGGAGGCTGACGACATGGACGAGGATATCGACGTCCCGCCTCTTACGGCCCCCTCCCTTGCCACTTCCAACACCGGAAAGTGGACCGCCACCTCCACCTATGACGTTTACATGGTCAACACTCCCATGAAGGACGGCGACACGACCAAGAAGGACGGCGACGATCCCGCCGAAGAACCGCCCAGACGCCGACGATGGCGAGCCAGAGGGCGAGGAAAGGGCAAGGAAAATCACACAGACACGAACGGCACCGGAGATAATGAGACTCCGGACAAATTGGGGGAGCTCGACGACAACACCCCCGAGCAGCGCCCTGACGCCCCTGAAGGGCACGAGGACCAGGGTGACCCCGAGGACCTCGAGGATTCCGAGGACAGTAATTACCTCCCTCCGTCCGAAGAGGAGGATAGCCTCGGACCCGAAGACTTTATCGTCCCAGAGGATCCCCTGGAGCAAGAGAAATTCAAGCGGCAACTCATCGCCACTGCCCGAAGCTTGAAGAGGAAACAACAACAGCTAAAAGCCGAACAGGATACACTCAACGACAGATGGACGATGGTCTTAGCTGCCGAAGAAGGCCTTGACGATCAACGTCAGGGTCAATACAAGAGTTACCCACGGCGGCGCCTACTCCCAGAATTTAAGGATGAGGCCCTTGAGCCCATGCCTCCCACACGAACTTACGCAAGCCAGCCCGACCGCCCCCTCGAGGACGGGATAGGCCGGCTGTGGAAACCGAACTCCCACCCGCGCCCCCTCGAGGACGGGATAGGGCGGTTGGGGAAACCGAATTCCCACCTGCGCCTCCTCGCCGAGCAAGCAAAGACCCGGTTCAACCGGATGACCAATACGATCTGCGCCGCGACCTGAACGCCAGAGGGATCCAGTCAAGATCCATCTATAGATCCACAGGATACGCGCCCGCTGGACGGGACGGATACCAAGCCTGGCGCGATAGGAACGACAGAGCTCAGGAGCAGCACCGTGCCCGGATGACAACCGATCTCCGGCGCGATGTGGCCAGGGCCAGGGGCGCCGCACACCCAATGTGTTTCACTGTTGAGGTGATGCAGCATCAGTTCCCCGAGGGGTTCAAACCCGTTAATATAGAATCCTACGATGGGACAACTGACCCAGCCGTGTGGATTGAAGATTTTCTTCTCCACATTCATATGGCCCGAGGAGATGATCTCCACGCCATTAAGTACTTACCGTTGAAACTCAAGGGACCAGCAAGGCATTGGCTGAATAGCCTACCCGAAAACTCCATCGGGAGCTGGGAAGAGCTCGAGGATGCATTCCGAGCTAACTTTCAAGGCACCTATGTTCGGCCACCGGATGCCGATGACCTAAGCCATGTCATTCAGCAGCCCAGGGAGTTAGCCCGTCAATTCTGGAACCGGTTCTTGACCAAGAAGAACCAGATCGTCGACTGTCCGGGTGCCGAAGCGATTGCGGCATTCAAACACAGTATTCAGGACGAGTGGCTCGCCCGCCAGCTCGGCCAGGACAAGCCGAGAACAATGTCGGCCCTTACCTCCCTATTGACCCGCTTTTGCGCGGATGAGGATAGCTGGTTAGCTCGTCGAAGCAACCACCCTGAAGACCCCGGCACTTCAGAGGCCCGGGACGGGAACGGGAAACCCCGGCGCAATAAGAACAATAAGCGCCGGCACTCAAACAACGACGGTGAAGCCGATGACGCAGCAGTAAACGCCGGATTCAGTGGCTCGAAATCGGGACCGCGGAAAAAACCCTCTAAAGGGAACCGGGATGGCCCGTTTGCGCTGGATAGAATATTAGATAGGCCCTGCCAGATTCACGGCACCACGGATAAGCCCGCCAACCATACCAACCGTAACTGTTGTGAAATCAAACAGGCCGGCAAGGTCAAAGCCGAAGAACAGGGCAAGGGCCCCCGTAGCGAAGATGACGACGAACCTCGCGGGCCGAACAACGGAGGCCAAAAGCAGTTCCCTTCAGAGGTCAAAATCCTGAACATGATCTACGTCACGCATATACCGAAGAAGGAGCGGAAACACGCACTTCGGGACGTCTACGCCTTAGAGCCGGTAGCCCCGAAATTCAACCCGTGGTCGGCTTGCCCGATCACTTTCGACCGTCGAGACCATCCGACCAGTATACGCCATGGAGGAATGGCGGCTCTGGTGCTCGACCCCATCGTGGATGGATTTCACCTCACCAGAGTCCTTATGGACGGAGGTAGTAGCCTCAACCTGATTTACTCAGATACAGTGAGGAAAATGGGGATCGACCCGTCAAGGATCAAGCCCAGCAATACCACCTTTAAAGTTGTAATCCCAGGTGTCGAGGCACGCTGCTCGGGATCCGTGACATTGGAAGCAGTCTTCGGCTCGCCCGATAACTTCCTCAGCGAGGACTTGATCTTCGATATTGTCCCCTTCCGCAGCGGTTACCATGCACTCCTCGGCCGGACTGCGTTCGCCCGCTTCAACGCCGTCCCGCACTATGCATACCTGAAGCTCAAGATGCCAGGACCAAAGGGCGTTATTCCATCAACGGTAATACCGAGCGCTCGCTCCGAACAGAGGAACACACGGCGGCTCTATCCGCCAAAATCCAAGCCGCCGAAGAAGCGTCGCAAGCCCAATCTACTGCCAAGACACTGGACGCACACAAGCGCTCTCGAGCTACAGCCTCGGTCCCGGAGCACTCCCATGCTCACCCCAAACAGGGGTACGCGCCCCATAGCATGGCCCACCTAGTCGCGAAATACGTACCTCGAGTGCACAATTTCGCGCTCAAAATTCCATGGACAGTTGTGGGGGCACATGAAACAAAGGTCGAGAGCTCGGTTCGACCGAGCAATGGCCAACAGATGTCTTCGGATCAACATCGACAACGGTCACCATCTAGGGCCTGATCAGCGTCAAACTGATATACCATGGCGACTTCTCAAAACCCTTCCCCAAGGGCTCGTCTGCCGAACATTACTACTTCCGCCGAACATACAGTCGACAGTTTCGCTCACACGGAAGTTTCTTAAAGAGCAAAGGCACAGACGTGCAGCAGGGCGTAGTAGGGACGTCAAACCACTCATGAAGGCCCTGTGTAAACCTTTACTCTAATGTACTTATTTCTTCAAAAGTATCTATCAAAGTTACTTCGGCAATCCGGATTGTACAGTTGGACGTCACAAATTCAAAGGAAATAAAAACCATTTTTCTCTGGTAATTGTGCAGTCATTCGTGTTGCATATTCCTTTCCGCTTTTGTAGGCCAAAGTAAACTATTACGATACGCCCCTTTTCTTTTAGTAACCGGCTAATAGACCGGGGGCTCGAACATAAATCTTGCCTCAAACCTTATTCCGGCACCTACTTTTACTTTATGTGCTCGGCGTCATGGATATTAGACTATATGAATCAGTTCCGAATTGCGTCTTTGGTCAATAGTTGGGTTGCCCGGCTCCTGTGTTTACCCTCTTACGTTCCGCACTGTTCGGCTAAGAGGGTAAAGGGAGAACCACTGCGATTGTACTTCTAGCTAGCCTGGTTAAGTACCTCAGTGGAGAAAGCCGAAAACTGACCGTCACAATAAGCGAGAACTGGTCGGCGATCCGATGACTCGTGTCAAACCAAAAATCGTTGGAGTTAGCCCGTGTTAAACGAAGGGTTCTCTGTTACAGGAACCACGTGATGATGGTATCAACCGCGGCTCGTCTGGATATCACAAACACTGGGGGCTAGTCACCAGCCCCCGCAGTCAGGCTCCTATGGCTAAGGGTTCAGGTATTACGATTGCCTGGTTTTCCGTACATATAACCGCCTCCGGGCACCGAGACGTCGGCTAAGGGTTCAGGTATTACGAGAAAACACCCCATGCAGTATCTGCAAGGGGGCTGAAGCTGACGACTGGTAACTTTCAGTTTAAAAACGGCCGCACAGGAGTCAAAATTAACATAAGCAGGCACTATATTCATAGCCAACAACTTGCATTACAATAAAACAAAAGTTTCAAATCCTCGGATACAAGGAAAATAAATTTACTCATACATTACATCTTTCGCGCACTGGGCCTCTACTGCCCGAGCACCATCCATGACGATGGGAAAATATTGCTCTGGGCGCCTGTGCTTCTTCCCAGGGGGCGGAGGTCCGGTGGCCATCTCGGCTGGCTTGATCTTCGGCCAGTGCACCATGGTCTTGCCGAAGGCCATCCAATCTCCCTCAATGCACGCGGAGCGCTTCCAAGCATTAATTCGGGGCGTGGCGTCGTACAACCTTTGCACCAACCCAAAATAGTTGCTCGGCAGCGGCTCTGAAGGCCACATCTTGACGCAGAGGTCCTTCATCATGGGCTCCGCCATCCGATGCAGCTCCATCAGCTGCTTCATCTGGTTGTTAAGGAGGGGAGGGTGTTTGGGCGCCTGAAATTGCGCCCAAAACAGCCTCTGTTCGGCCCGACCCTCCTGGGCGGCGAAGAACCTAGCTGCATCCGCCGCACTCCTGGGGAGGTCCGCAAAGGTAGCTGCGGAACGCCACACCCGCGTGAGCAAAGCGAACCTGTTACCACCAAAGACACTCTGCAGCAAATACGGCTTACCATCCGCAATGAGCTTCACTTGGCGGAGTTCTTCCTGGTAGCCGCGCGCCTCCGTCCACGCTTCTTTGGCCACCGACCCCAATGAGGTGAGCTCGGCAGCCTGTTATTTATTCTTCTGCTCGAGGGCCTCACATTTTGTGACGGCAACCCCGAGCTCTTGTTGCACTTCAGCCACTCTGGCTTCGTGTTTCTGACTAGCGGTTTTCACCATAGCCAGTTCGGCAGCTGCTTGATCGGCTGCCGACCTCTGCTCCACCGCTTCTAGCTGAGCCGTCCACAGCGCGGCCTTGAGGTTCTCGACCTCCGCGGCGGTAGCTGTAGTCACATCCACTGATTCCTTTTAGGCTACTTTAAACCTTACTTAACAAAAATGAAACAGCTGTAATAAACACTACAGTTCGGACTTGCCTTGCGCTTCGTCGAACCTCTTGTTCACCAGGCTGAGGTCGTCCTCGGAGCTTTTGAGCTTCCGATTCAGCTCGTCCAACTCCTCGGCGTTGGCGGCTACTGCCGAAGACGACGCCTGCGCATCACTCTACGCACATTAGTATCCGAGATATTGATTTTCGATCCTCTGACCGGCTTTGATCAAGCCAGTCAGAGTCTCGGGGGCTACTGTGTATGAGGCTATACATTTATACAAAAGAAATTCTTTAAGGGAAAACATTACTTGGCTCACCTTGAAGCCTGTGAGAAGGCCATTAAAAGCCACCTTCAGTCCGTTATCCACGGACCGAAGACTTTAAAACACCGCGCCCATAAGGGCACGGTGCTCTTCGGCGATAGAGGAGCTGGTTAAAGCATCCTCCATCTCATCCGGCCACCTAGTCGACGCCCGCTCCAGGGCGGGCGGGGGCGGCGGGGGCACCTCAGTTTCTTCCCTCTCGAAGACCGGAGTGCCCGACTCCGTCTGCCTTGACGACTCCGGAGCCGCCCTCGGGAAGAGCTCGGGTCGTCCGGGCTCCTCCTCTTCGTCTACCAGAGGGGCCCTCCCCTCCCGTTCTTCGGCGTCCGAGGTATTTACCTCGGCCATGATGGTGTCGCCCCCTCCCCCTGTGTCCGGCGCGGGAGGGGTCCTTCTCGATAGGACCTCCTCGGCCTCCTCGACGATTGGGGGAGGTGAGGCGCGCGATTCTGTCCCGCTCTCCGCCAGCGGAGCCGGTGGAGAATCCCCCTCCGAAACTCGGCCGGTGGGAAGGTCGCGCAGTGGGCTGCGACGTTAGAAATGACAATGTGATCAATGTCAAACCCGGTTAGACCGAAGACGCTTAAGCGTATATTAGAACGCGTACCTTTGAGCCCGTGGCTTAGCCCTGGGGACCCTCCGAGGAACCTCTTCGGAGGCCTCAAAGTCCTCGGCCGAAGCCGAGCTGTTGTCGGACAGGGCCACCTTGGACCTGCATGTTCTCTTGGGGGAGGGACGAAGCGGCTCCTCCTCGGCATCCTCGGACACCGCCCTCTTCTTCGATCGGGGGGAGTCACCCTCCTCCCCCTCCTTCCCCTGCTCCTTCTCCTCCTCTTGCGCGTAGGGAGCATGGGTGTCCCCGGATCTAGTGTCCGGGGGTCCTCGGGAACGGAGGCCCTCTCTGGCTTCCCTCTTCTTGTCCTTCTTCTTCTCCTTCCTCTCCGGCGCCTCGTATGGCTCCACGGCCAACATGGCCGTCAGTAGGGGCGTCCTGGGCCCCTCTGGCAGCGGCGCCGGACTGTCGATCCGCTCGGCCTTCTTCAGCCAGCTCTGCGGATGGGAAGTGAAAAAGCTAAGTACCTTATCAAAAGGGAATAGTTCGGATATAAGAACAAAATTAGTCATACCTCCCGTGGGGGATTTGCGGCGTCGAGGCCGATGTCTTCCTCCTCGGCCAGCCAGTCCTTCTGTGGCTTGAACAGCGCCCTCCACAGCTGAGCATGGGAGGTGCGGAAGAAGCTGCGCACGGTGGCCGGGTCTTCGGGCTTGTAGGCCCACATGGGGGAAGCCCTGTCCTGGAATGGGAGGATTCGGCGGCCGAGCATGATCTGGATCACGTTGGGCAGCTCGACGCCCTGCTCTATCATCTTGGCGATCCGGCTCTGCAGCAGCACCACCTCCTTGTTCACCCCCCAGTCGAGGCCTTTCTTGGTCCATGAGACCAGCCTCGTAGGGGGTCCGGATCGGAAGGCCGGAATCATCCCCCAATCCGCGCTCCTTGGCTCGGTCATGTAGAACCATTCCTTCTGCCAGATCTTGACGGTCTCGATGAAGGTGCCCTCTGGCCACTCCACTCGGGGGAGCTTGCTGACCATCGCACCCCCACAGTCTGCCTGCTGGTCATCGACGATCTTCGGCTTGATATTGAAGATCTTCAGCCACAGGCCGAAGTGTGGCCGGATCCGAAGAAAGGCCTCGCTGATGATGATGAAGGCCGAGATGTGGAGGAAGGAGTTCGGCGCGAGGTTGTGGAAATCAAGCCCGTAGAAGAACATGAGGCCCCTGACGAAGGGGTGGAGGGGAAAGCCCAGACCTCGAATGAAGTGGGGCAGGAATACCACCCTCTCACCCTGCCGCGGCGTGGGGATGACCTGGCCGGCCTCTGGGGCACGGTGGGCGACGTTGGCGAGGAGATAGCCCGCGCCCTTCAGCTCCAGGATGGTGCTCTCAGTGACGACGGACGCCTCCCACTTGCCTTTGGACCCGAAGCCCGCCATTGCTAGATTGAAACGGGCGACCGGAGAGGTTCCTGGAAAGGAGTGTGGATCTGGGCGCTGGAGCTCAAAGAATGGGGAAGGCAGTGGCGAAGGCAGAGATGAGAGCGTGCGAAGGAAACGAAGGTCGTTCCCCTTTTATGGACTGTAAAACTCACGGTCCCTTTACTGCGTTGTAGTCCTCGCCATTTCTCCATGTAACCGTGCCATTATGCGCGCGTGGGGCGGGGCAGATAATTGATCATATCCCTTAAAAACAGGGCACGATATCCATATCGATGGGACGTGCCAATGAAAAAACCGCCTCGAGCCGCGGATCGAGTTTTGTCATAAAACAACTCGTGGTCGTGGCACGTTGTGACCCTTCGGTAAAAAGTTGTCAGAGGGGGGTACTGTTCACACCGAAGTGACTAGCCTTCAGGGCTAAGTTATCGGTACACCTCGGCAACCGAAGCATAGTTTGGGGCGTGTGCGGCTAGGCAACACTTGAGGACTCAACTCAGAGGAGATGCAGGTCGGTCACCAGTATCACGGAAGGAAGGGAACTGGTCCACAAAGCCGATGGTCGACATCTACCTCGGCTTCGAAAACTAGTTCGAGGGCTACTGAGGGTGTCCCGGACTAGGGGGTACTCGGGCTGCCGGCCTATCTCTCGTAGGCCGGACTGGTGGGCTGCTCTTTACTCGATGGAAGGTCGGATTGTGGGCGACCCCGTGCATCAGAAGGAAACCTCTGAAGACTTGGCGTCTCCTCCAAGGAATAATTGGCGTGACCGGCATGTTTATCCCCTGATGGTAACCGACTATATGTAACCCTAGGACCTTCTGGTGTCTATATAAACCAGAAGGTTTAGTCCGGGGAGGGGATCATCATATCAATTGCCTAGGGTTTAGCCCATCCGATCTCGAGGTAGATCAACTCTGTAACCTTCATACAACCACATCAATACAATCTAGCAGGACGTAGGGTTTTACCTCTTCGAGAGGGCCCGAACCTGGGTAAATCGATGTCTCTACGTTCCCTGTTACCCATTGATTCCTAGATCCACTGTTCGGACCCCTTACCCGAGATCTGCCGGTTTCAGTACCGAGAGCGGCAAGGTATTTTTAGGTTTTTTATAAATGATAAAGTAGACCGGGGGCCATAGTTTTCACTAGAGGCTTCTCTCTTGAACACATAGCATACGGTGGGTAAACAAATTACTGTTGGGCAATTGATAGAAAAGCAAATAATTATGACGGATTCATGGCAATGATCATGTATATAGGCATCACGTCCGAGACAAGTAGACCGACTCTTGCCTGCATCTACTACTATTACTCCACCCATCGACCGCTATCCAGCATGCATATAGGGTATTAAGTATGAAACAGAGTAACGCCTTAAGCAAGACGACATGATGTAGATAAAGTAAACTCAAGCAATATGATTAAACCCTATCTTTTTATCCTTAACTAGCTAATTGCCCGTGCGTTGCAACGGGGCATACATATTTCAGTGGTTCAATATCAGTGGTGTCTAACATGTCCTTTTTAAGATCCTCATGCACTTAAACCATTTTACTCTTCTTTTCTTTCAACCACCCCCTCTCGTCTCCCCCTTTCCCGTCGACCCCAGCTCCCCCTACATGTAATTGTGCACGTATAATCCAGGTGAATTTAAATATCAAAAGAAAAGAGGATGTAATCTAAAATGTTTGCATCCATCCAACCAACGAACTGATTACATGTAGTACCTTACATAGAAACTTTATGATCCATTGAACCATCTACAGGATGCCAAGTGGTCCGATGCGTCGCTGGCCACGCAACCGTTGTCCCTGTCGTCACTACAGGAATCACGGGCTATGCCTACGGCTAAAACCGTTAGGGCCATCGGCATAGCTTTAACGGGGTCAGCTTTCTGTCAGCCTCTGAGCTCTATGCCGATGGCCCGGTATATGCCTACGGGGATCGTCGGCGCAGTTTGGAGCTTTGCTGACGGGATATTTTTGTCGACGGGGCCCGTCGGTTTGGATGTGCGATTTGCCGACGGCCAACTTATGCCTACGGCCACCGTCGGCATACCTCTAGCTTTGCCGATGGCCCAAATTTGCCGACGGTTTCGGTTAGGCCGTCGGCTTAGCTCGCACTATGCCTACGGGGCCCGTAGGCATCACTCTGGCCGTAGGCATTTTTTATGATTCCTGTAGTGCGTAGTCCACCGTCGTCGCTATGACTACCCCTCCTCCGAGGTTGCCCAGTGGGCCAGCAAGAGATAACCACTACAATCACCGTGCACTCACACTTGGCCTTATGTAAAAGTAACAAGTTGACTGCCGTTACTACTGTTTTACTTCTTCTTCCCAACGTACCTTCTTCTTGCTCCATCCCATTGGCACGACCACCGTCACCTACCTAATCGCCTGCAGCCTCCGCGTGCGGCTTTGCCGCACCAGCCCGCCCGCCACCGCCCCGACCATCCCTCTAAACCCAGCCACCATATCCGATGCTGGTGACCCCATGCACCGCACACTCGAACCCATCAACCCCCTGCCTCTCCTCGGTGGGGTGTTTCCAAACTCATCTTGATGAGGGCTGTTGACAATCCATAAATCCCAAGAGTCATACGGGTATACATGAATAACCAAATGTCATCTAGAACTATCATGAAGGAACAACGACGACGACTATAGCAGATCGGCTCGGATCTCTGCGGTGCAAGAGATGGTGGGAGAAGGGGAGTTAACGATTGCGACGGGAGGCATGCGAGTAGTCGACAGCGGGCGCTTGTGTGAGAGGGAGAGCACAGGAGGAAAACTCAGTTACTGCTCCAGTATTCTACACAAATGCAAGAAAAAAACCAGTTTGTGCTCAGTCCACGCAACATTAAAAGTCCATCCAAAAAATAATTTGTCTATCTGCAAAATCTCATGGTTCTTGAGTGCAAGACTTGCTTGGCAATGTTGCTCTTTCCCCTATGCCTATCTGCTGCACATTTTCATGAATGCGCTTGCCAATACAAAATCTGGAATATAATGAAATGAAAACAACCAAAATATTAAAAAACCAATCCTAGCAAATATAACTGAAGAAGTGAAGTGCAGTGAGTTCCACGAAGTTAATGTCACAACTTGCATAGCTTCTTTTGACTATGCATCTCTACTCCACCATTTGCAAAAAAAAAAATGTTGTGTTCTAGCTAGCATGTACAGATTATTCAGGTTCCGTTCATTTGGTGTCACTAATCAGTGAAGAAATATGTTTAGAGAGAAGAGGTGGGGGAGAAAGGCGCAGGCATCATTGCCTATGTAGTGTATTAATATAATAATTTAATCAGGCAACTTGCAAGTGCTAACATGCTGAAGGAAGGGATTAACCTATTGATAATTACTGTATGCATAGAAGTGACATGAACATACAATCAGACTTTCTTTGGGAACCCAAAATCGAGCAGAACTCAGTCCAACTATTAAAAAAAATACTACAATGGTATTACAAGCTTGAAATATAATTCTCAGAAGAATCATGTTCTGTAAATTCCCAGGCAATAGACCGAAGAATAGATTGGGCAACATACAAACAATTTAGAGATAAAAAATAGCAGGCTTTTGTAGAGCGCACAGAAACTTAATGCATACAAGGTCACTGAAAATTTGTGCTAGTGAAGAGACCTTCAGGTGACTGAATATTTGTGCAACCCTTGTCATTTGTTAGAACTTAGAATACAAGGTATCTTCAGCCTAATCATTCTAGTGCAATGCTTGAGTGTCAATTGTTGCAAAACAAAAGAACTGTCTAGATGGTCTAGATGGTACGCTAAGTCATAGACAGCACGTGCATTGACTGAAGAAAACAGGAAATTGCGCTACTGCCGGTGAGTTGGTATGGCGTCGCAGCCGATAGCTATGCAGCACAGCTAAGAAGGTGCGTAACGCAGTGCGGGTGTAGCGGCGCCGACGCTACTGCCAGTAAGCTGGTATGGAGCCGCAGCGGACGACTACACGGCCCACCCGCGCCTCCACCTGCATCGGCAGATGGGCATGATCCATGAGTATAATATAGGAACACTTACCTTGCTAGAGATAAGCCTTCGGTCCTCACGAGAGACCGCAAACCAGCATAGATCCTGAACGCACCTTCAATGGCAGAAAGAGCCAGCCTTGGAAACCCTAATTTGGCGTGGTGAATAATGAGGTCGACGCACGTACTGGACCAACATGCAGGCCCAGCCCTGAGGGGGGGCGAGCGGGGCGGCCGCCCCGGGCCCCCGACATCTAAGGGGCCCCCTCTTGGGCCCTGATTAGCGCACAACCAGGCAGATTGATCTAGGGCGGTTCGCTAAAAAAGGTTTGCCCAGGCAACGCGTATGTTTTCTCAAAAAAAAAAAAAGGCAACGCGTATGTCGTTCGGCGGCGTTCGCCATGCGAGATCCCACCTCGTGCGACGCTTGAAATTGATCTCGAGGATCTCCTGTGATGTTCGTGGCGCCACCATCTCCTGCCAAGATTTCCCCATCGTTGTCCCGCATGGCGCTCCACAAGCACTCCACCAATTCTCTTGCTGCTTTAACCGATCGCCAATCAATTAGATCTCCGTGCAACACGTACCTGCTTAACTGCTTGAGGATCCAGACTACAGCCCAACCCCAACGTACTCAGTTCAGAAAGAGATGGTATTGGGATTTAAAATTTCTGAGTCTGCCATGATAAACTCATGATAGGTAAGATTTGATTGAATTGATGATTTAATACCTTTGAAACTTTGCGTTAGTTTTCGGATACTAATTTTCTTCTTATTTAAACTTTAGCATCGCATGCCATCTAAATCGGATGCGCCGAACTGTGGGGAAAAGAAAAAGAGGAATGAGCAGATGAGATGCGTAGTACGAGCACTTGAAGAAATACAGGTGTGACATTTATTTGGGGGGACAACTAGGCTCTGCTTGGCATCTGTGTACCTTTATATGCTCGTATTTATTTTACAGGTGTATATCATCGGCCACACGACAGATGGAGGTGTGTATATTTTACAAGGGTATAAAGCTGCGAAACGATAGTCCAATCAGGGCCCTAGTGTTAATCCAGAAGACAAGGGCAATCAAAAGATGATAACGATGTAAGTGATTATGAGCAAATAATTAATTCATCTTCTATCTAATATGCTAGTCTTACACAAACCAACTTTTACTATGGATATCTATGATCCAAAAAATTGGGATGTCTTAATAATAAACAATGAAATGGAAATAATAATGGAGAGGGGGAGGGGGGCTATAGAGTTACAATTTCTTTTGAAGATAGTATGAAGAAATTATTTACATGGAAATTGTGTTCGGTGGACTTCATGTATTTATTAGTAACATTTGATATACACATATATTAATATTTTTTGATATTTATATTATGGGGCCCCATGTTATAGTTTCGCCCAGGGCCCCTAAAATCTCAGGACCGGCCCTGCCAACATGGTGGTGATGTTCATGGGAGACCTCCGCCTCTAGGTCTACGTCGCTGGAGGGGGTGGAGGGGCGCGGAGTGACTATGATCGCCCAACCGGGACGAGCCAACGAGGGAAGAAATTGCCGTGCCTCCCGTTTCCTGGTCAACGAGCCGGCGAGGGAGTTAGATTGGATCAGAGGCAGAGGAGCATTCCGTCCTGATTTGTTTTGATCATAGATGGTGGGGCAATCCGGTTTTTTAGGAAGGTGAACGACGTGGGAAGAATAATTAAGGAAGGAGGAGAAAAACCGATGGAGAGAGGGCCATCGTGCAAGCGGGGAGGAGATGGTCGACGAAGGGCAACGTAAGAGGGGAGAGGGAACCTTACGTGTTTTTTAGGTAGTAGAGATGGCAACAATAGAAATATATGACATGTCCCCTTCTGTCACTGGGATTGAGCACCGCAAGATTGAACCCATCACAAAGCACCTCTCCCATTGCAAGACAAATCAATCTAGTAGGCCAAACCAAATCGATAGATCGGAGAGAAATACAAAGCTATAATAATTATGCATAAAAGAGTTCAGAGAAGACTCAAATATTTCTCATGAATAATCTGATCATAAACTCACAATTCATCGGATCCCAACAAACACACCGCAAAATAAGATTACATCGGATAGAACTCTAAGAACATCGAGGAGAACATGTTATTGAAGATCAAAGAGAGAGAAGAAGCCATCTAGCTACTAGCTATGGACCCGTAGGTCTGTTGTAAACTACTCACACGTCATCGGAAGGGCAGCAAGGTTGATGTAGAAGCCCTGTGATCGATTCCCCCTCCGGCAGAGTACCGAAAAAGGCCTCCAGATGGGATCGCGGAAGAACAGAGGCTTGCGGCGGCGGAAAGGTTTTCTCTTCTGTCCCTCTGTTGGTTTTGGAATATTTAGGAATTTATAGCGCTGGAATTAGGTTAAGAGGTGCCACGAGGGGCTCACAAGCCTGGGGGGCGCACCCTACCCCCCCGGGCGCGCCCTCCAGGCTTGTCGCCTCCTCGTGGCTCTTCTGGTCTTCTCCCGAAGCTTCGTGGGTCACTTCTGGTCCACAAAAAATTAATCCAAAGTTTTTTCTCGTTTGGTCACTTTTTGATAATGATTTTCTTAAAAGGCAAAAACAACCAGAAAACAGCAACTAGCACTGGGCACTGGGTTAATAGGTTAGTTTCAAAAAAATGATATATAATGGCTTATAATTGCATATAAAACATCCAAGATTGATACTATAATAGCATGGAAACAATAAAAAAATATAGATACGTTGGAGACGTATCAGCCCTCCCCTCCGACGTCAGACCTTCACGAAACCTATGGACGGCGTGCGCAAAGGGGACCGTACTGACGGCGGGGACAGGCACCACCAGCAGTCCCCCCGCACTCAGAACCCATCCCGCCGGCAGATGCTGATAACCCACAAGTATAGGGGATCGCAACAGTTTTCGAGGGTAGAGTATTCAACCCAAATTTATTGATTCAACACAAGGGGAGCCAAAGAATATTTGCAAGTATTAGCAGTTAAGTTGTCAATTCAACCACACCTGAGACTAAATATCTACAGCAGAGTGATCAGTAGCACAGTAATATGATAGTTTGATAGCAGTAGCAATAATAGTAACGGTAACAGTAACAGTAGCAACAATAGTAGTAGCAATCGTAACAGTAGTAGCAACAGTGGTGACTTAGCAAGAACAAGATGTGAAAAACTCGTAGGCATTGGATCGGTGATATTCGTTGGATAACATTCATCATGTAACAGTCATAACCTAGGGCGACACAGAACTAGCTCCAATTCATCATTATAATGTAGGCATGTATTCTGTATATAGTCATACGTGCTTGCGATAAGAACTTGCATGACATCTTTTGTCCTACCCTCCCGTGGCAGCGGGGTCCATAAGGAAACTAAGGGATATTAAGGCCTCCTTTTAATAGAGAACCGGAACAAAGCATTAGCACTTAGTGAATACATGAACTCCTCAAACTACGGCAATCACCGGAAAGAATCCCAATTATTGTCACCTTGGGGTATGCGGATCATAACACGTAGCAGGTGCATATAACTTGCAAGATCGGATCAAGAACACAAATATATTCATGAAAACATAAAGGGTTCAGATCTGGAATCATGGCACTTGGGCCCTAGTGACAAGCATTAAGCATAGCAGCATCAATCTCAGAACATAGTGGATACTAGGGATCAAGCCCTAACAAAACTAACTCGATTACATGATAAATCTCATCCAACTCATCACCGTCCAGCAAGCCTATGAAGGAATTACTCACTCCCGGCGGTGAGCATCATGAAATTGGTGATGAAGGATGGTTGATGATGACGATGCTGGAAGATCCCCCTCTCCGGAGCCCCGAACGGACTCCAGATCTGGCCTCCCGATGAAGAACAGGAGGTGGCGGCAGCTCTGTATCGTGAAACGCAAAAAAACTTCCTCTCTTATTTTTTTCTTCTGAAAACTGAATTTATAGCGTTGGAATTAGGTCAAACGGAGCCACGTGGGCCCCACGAGGTACCAGGGCGCGGTAGGGGGGTGGCGCGCCCTGGTGCCTCGTGGGCACTGGGTGGCCCCCCTCCAGTGGGTCTTGGTGCCAATATTTTTTATATATTCCATAAAAAATCTCCAAAAAGTTTCATTCAATTCCAAGAACTTTGATTTTCTGCACAAAAACAACACCATGGCAATTCTGCTGAAAACAGTGTCAGTCCGGGTTAGTTCCATTCAAATCATGCAAATTAGGGGCCAAAACAAGATCAAAAGTGTTTGGAAAAGTAGATACGACGGAGACGTATCAACTCCCCCAAGCTTAACTCATTGCTTGTCCTCAAGCAATTCAGTTGACAAACTGAAAGTGATAAAGAAAAACTTTTACAAACTCTTTTGTTCTTGTATCTATATATATGCTTAAATAGCACCCAAGTTTTCAGCAAAGATTATAACTAACCATGCAAATGATAACTCTTAGAAATTTTATTCACTCATATCAATGGCATAATCAACTAGCGAGCAATAATAAGATATCTCAAATGCCAACATTTTGTCAAAACAATCATGATATGATATGACAACATGGTATCTCGCTAGCCCTTTCTGAGACCGCAAAACATAAATGCAAAGCACCTCCAAAGTTCAAGCAGCGACTAAACATATTGTAATTCATGGTAGAAGAGATCCAATCATGATGCACACAACATTAACTACTCACAATGCATGAGAATGGCAATAGTGCTCTCAGGTCTGGTGCTGTTTGAGAAGGTGATGACTCAACAATAAAAGTAAAATTATAAAAGTAAATAGATAGGCCCTTCGCAGAGGGAAGCATGGATTTGCAGAGGTGCCAGAGCTCGAAGCTTAAATCAGAGATAAATAAAGTTTTGGGAGGTATGCCTTTCCTGTCAACGTCACGACCGAGAGTTTTCAATATCTTCCATGCTAAACGCATTAGCGGCGGTTCCCAAGCGGTAAAGTAAAGTTTACTCCCCCTCCACCAACAATCACAAGCCATGGCTAGCCGAATCCTCGGGTGCCCTCCATACCAACAACTTTTCGGGGGAGTTTGTTTTATTATTTTGCAATTTTAATAGTGGGACTGGGCATCCCGATTACCAGCCCCTCTCGTGCAAGGACAAGTGAATAAATACTCATCATGAGAATAACCCGCTTAGCATGGAAGATACTGACCGCCCCCTGTCGCTCCATGAGCGGTACGGGCACACAAAATAGATGTTCATTTGAATATTTAGAGGTGGCACATACAAATTTACTTAGAACGGCAGAGTAATACCGCATATAGGTAGATATAGCGGACTCATCTGGAATAACTTTAGGTTTAAAGGTTTTGATGCACAAGCAGTATTCCCGCTTAGTACAGGCGAAGGCTAGCAAATGGGTTGAGAAGCGACCATCTAGAGAGCGAAAACGGTCATAATCATGCATTATGAATAATCAACATTGAATACTAGCATGAGTAAGATATAAGCACCATGAACATAAATATCGTGGAGGTTATGTTGGTTTTGAATCAACTACATGCGTGAACATGTGCCAAGTCAAGCCACTTGAAACATTCAGAGGAGGATACCATATCATCATACTACATCATGAACATTTTAATGCATGTTGACACTCAAGATAAATCATTATCCACTCCTAGCTACTTAAGCATGGCATGAGCAACTATAATCTCTAATTGTCATCATAAACATGTTTAATTATAACATGCTGAATCATGGATACTAAGTTAAATATATTTACAAAAACAAAGAACAAGTTGAGTTCATACCCGCTTTTCCTTGCCACAGTCACTTCATCAAATCATCGTCATTATTGCCTTTCACTTGCACGACCGAATGATATGAAAATAATAATAGTGCAAGCATGCCGTGGACTAAGCTAGAATCTGCAAGCATTTTATTCAAAGGAGAAGACAAACTAAAATGGGCTCTTTATTAGATAAACAACAATGCATATGGGAGCCACTCAACACTTTCATCGTGGTCTTCTCCTCACAACGACTCAACAAAAGAATTTCAGAGAAACACACCAAAATATTTTTGGAGTTTTTAGTTTTCTGAAGAAAGCAAATTAAAGAAGAAAACGAAAAACGAGAAAAGAAAAATATTTACACGGGAGAACTCCCAACAGGCAAAAGAAGAAACGGGAAATCTTTTTGGGTTTTCTTTTAATACTACGAAACTACGACTAATTAAACTAGAAAGAAAAACTGAAAAGAAACGAGAAATGTTTTTGGATTTTCTCAAAGTTTTTCAAACACACAAGAAGAAAGCAAGAAAATAAAACTAACATGGATTATACAATGAAAAAGTATGAACACCGACAGCTGGAATGAAATGCATGAACATGAATGTAATGTCGGTGAGAAATACGTACTTCCCCAAGCTTAGGCTTTTGCCTAGCTTGGTCTATGGCCATCCGTAGTAGCCATCTGGTCCCATGTGAAAGTCCTGAGGCGGCGGCACCCGAGCGTCCCAATCCTGGGGCTCCTCCTCTGCCGCTGCCAACGCGTTCCGGTAAGCAATGATGTCCAGTGTCATCATGGTATATCCGTTCCTGGCATGAGAATCAAACAAAGCAGGTGCAGGCAACGGAATAATATCACGAGTATCTTCACTAAATACCAAGTTATAACGAATGTTGTGAGGAGGCTCAGGGGTATTAGTAAAGTGGTGGTCCCTCATGGACTGGTGATCTAAGTAAACTCTGGGTAACGGGTAATCATGAGGGCGTATGTTAACATTAAAACGTCTCGCCAAGCGAGTAGCATAAATACCACCATGAATTTTACCCCTAGTTCTGTTAGTGTGCAAGCGGCGTGCAATGATAGCTCCCAGGTTATAAGTGTTGTCATTATGCAGTGCGCGGCGTAAAATGGCAAAGTCAGGTGCAGCTAGCGCACTACCCTGCTCCCTAGCAATCAAGCATTTCCCTAAGAATAAAGCGAAGTAATGAACAGAGGGAAACTGCAAGCTAGTGGCTCGGGCCTTCGACACACCCCTTTCCTCTCACACAGTCAAAGTGCGGAGGAAACCCTCAAACTCCTCCGGTCGAGGCTCTCTGATTTCCCCATCAAATTGAATCAAACATATCTCACAAAATTCAGCTAGAAGTATCTGATAATGTTCAACATATAAATCAAAGCGCACCTCAGGGGGTTCGAGCCTACTCAGAAAATGAACGTTTTGCACAAAGGAATTTGTAAGGATGTGATGCTGGTCACACTCATCTGCGAGGAAGTCAGTCTGTCCGGCATTTGCAACGAATTGTGCGAACTCTTGGTAGAATCCGGCTTCGTTCATGAAGGCATCGTGCGGCCATTCGCACGGCCGGACCTCCGTCCTACGCGAAATGTTGAGGTCACTGTCCGAGGACTCCCCAAGGACTCCCTTGGCGTTCCGCTTCGAGGAACTCCTCCGGAAGATGTTCATTCTCCTAAGAACAATTTATGAAAAATTTTGGGTCACAAAATGATATCAATAAAACTTCACAAGATTGATAGCAACTACTCATATAGATGCCTAGAGGCTATATCAAGCATTCAAACTACTTGGAACTCAAAGAATTCAACATGCAAGCTCATTTTCTGTAGCACCAAGAGCAGCTAATTATGCAAAATATAATCCACTAGAACAAAAATTAATTGGAGCAATGGAGGAGTTACGTACCAAGGAGCAATCTCCCAAAACAGTTTCAGAAACGGAGCTCCGAGCAAAGAGATCAAAAAATTTAGTTTTGTGAGCAAGAACACGAGAGAGAGAGCTACCAGGAATTTTTGCTAGAGGTAAGAGACGAAGTGAGCTGAAGGGATAAGTGAGCGGGTCCCTGTGGGGCCCACGAGGTACCTGGGCGCGCCAGGGGGGTGGCGCGCCCTGGTGCCTCGTGGGCACCTGGGGCACCCCCCCCTGGTATGTGTCCAGTGCCAAAAATTCTTAAATATTACATAAAATTCATATCAAAATTTTATTGCATTCTGAGCACTTTTATTTCTGGACATTTTTTATTGCACGGATAAATCAGAAAAAGGATAATCATGGCATTTTATTGCATTTAACTAAAAATAACAGAAGATAAAAAGTGGGTACAGAAGGTTGTGCCTACTAAATTCATCGACCACATGCCTCTCTGAAAGAATCCATTAATAAGATTGATCAGGTCTTATTAACAAACCATTTTCGAGTGACATGGAACCGAAGAATTTTCGTATAACACTAAGTTACCTCAACGGGGATATGCATCTCCCCGATAATAAGAGTTTCATATTTCTTTTTAACAGTATGAAGAGGGATTTGAAAGCTTCCAATAGTGATTGTTGGAGTCTTTTCAATAATATGAATACCATTTACTTGAAATTGTTTCTTCGGGAAGTGCACCGTATGTTCATTACCATTGATATGAAAAGTGACCTTGCTTTTGTTGCAATCAATAACAGCCCCTGCAGTATTCAAGAAGGGTCTGCCAAGGATAATCGACATACTGTCATCCTCGGGCATATCAAGTATAACAAAGTCTGTTAGAATAGTAACGTTTGCAACTACAACGGGCACATCCTCACAAACACCGATAGGTATGGCAGTTGATTTGTCAGCCATTTGCAATGATATTTCAGTGGGAGTGAGTTTATTCAAATCAAGTCTTTTGTATAAAGAGAAAGGCATAACACTGACACCGGCTCCTAAATCACACAAAGCAGTTTTGACATAATTTCTTTTAATGGAGCATGGTATAGTTGGTATTCCTGGATCTCCTAGTTTCTTAGGTACTCCATCCTTAAAAGAATAATTTGCAAGCATGGTAGAAATTTCAGCTTCAGGTATCTTTCTTTTATTTGTGACAATGTCTTTCATATATTTAGCATAAGGAGGCATCTTTATAATATCAGTCAAACGAGTGCGCAAGAAGACTGGCCTAAGCATTTCAGCAAAGCGTTCAAATTCTTCCTCATCCTTTTTCTTAGATGGTTTAGGAGGAAAGGGCATGGGTTTTTGGACCCATGGTTCTCTTTCTTTACCATGTTTTCTAGCAACGAAGTCTTTTTTATCATAACTTCTATTTTTAGGAGGTGGGTTATCAAGATCAATAGCAGGTTCTATTTCAACATCATTATCAGGCTCTTTATCATTATCTGGATGGGTATCCACATGAGCATCATCATTATTATTGTCATCAGGTGGTTGTTCATTACCAGATTGTGTTTCAGCATCAGAAATAGAAACATCATCACTATCCTCTAAGGGTTTTTCTACCTCGGGTTCACTAGAAGTATGCAAACTCCCATCATTTTTCTTTTTCTTTTTCTTTTTAAATGGACTAGGTGCATCAACATTAATTCTTTGAGAGTCTTGTTCAATTCTTTTAGGGTGACCTTCAGGATAAAGTGGCTCCTGAGTCATTCTACCTCCTCTAGTCATTACTCTAACAGCATGATCATTCATATTGTTATTCATTTCATTTAGCAATTCACTTTGAGATTTAGCAACTTGTTCTAATTGAGTTTGAACCATAGATGCATGTTTCCTCACACCTTTAACATCATTAGCAATTCTAAATAACAAGTCACTCAAGCGATCAATCATGTAGGCATTTCATTTTAATTATTTTATAACATTTGCATTAAAATGATCTTGCTTAATAATAGAATTGTCAAATTCATATAAGCATTGACTAGGAGGTTTGTTATAGGGAGTATCACTTTCATCAAATTTTATAAGAGAATTTACCTCTACTACCTGTGTCGGTTTGTCCAGACCATGTATCTCTTCAATAGTCGGTAAATTCTTAACATCTTCATCTTTAATACCTTTTTCCTTCTGGCATTTCTTTGCCTCTTGCATATCTTCAGGACTAAGATGTAAAATACCCCTCTTCTTCGGAGTGGGTTTAGGCGGTGGTTCAGGTAGTGTCCAATCATTATCATTCTTCAATATATTATTCAATAATTCCTCAGCTTGTTTAATAGTTCTTTCCCTGAAAACACAACTCGCACAACTATCTAGGTAGTCCCTAGAAGCATCGGTTAGTCCATTATAGAAGATATCAAGTATTTCATTTTTCTTAAGAGGATGATCAGGCAAAGCATTAAGTAATTGGAGAAGCCTCCCCCAAGCTTGAGGGAGATTCTCTTCTTCAATTTGCACAAAGTTAAATATTTCCTGTAAGGCAGCATGTTTCTTATGAGAAGGAAAATATTTTTCAGAAAAGTAATAAATCATATCCTGGGGACTACGCACACATCCAGGAGCAAGAGTATTATACCATTCTTTAGCATCACCCTTTAATGAGAAAGGAAATAACTTAAGAATATAATAATAGCGAATTTTGTCCTCATGAGCAAATAAGGTGGCTATATCATTTAACTTAGTAAGATGTGCCACAACGGTTTCAGTTTCATAGCCATGGAAAGGATCAGATTCAACCAATGTAATTAACCCAGGATCAACAGAGAATTCATAATCCTTATCAGTAATAAATATGGGAGAGGTAGCAAACTTAGGATCATATTTCATTTTCTCCCGCATAGATTTTTCTTTCATTTCATCAACCAGTTTTATAACTTCATGTCTATCTTTGCAAGCAAGAATGGCTCTAACTGTCTCCCTATCAAAGCATTGTTCATCAGGTGTTTTAACTCTAGTAGGAGAGCTAGGCATAATAGGTGAATCATAATTCTCAAGAGTTTCAGCATTTTCAATTTCTTTAGCCTTAGCAAGTTGTTCATTAAGAAATTCACCAAGTGGCACAGCATTTTCAGGCATAGTACTAGCATCATCATGAGTATCATTCATGGCAGAAGTGGTATCATCAATAACTTGCGACATATCAGAATTAATAGCATGTTGTGGTGTTGCAAGTTTACTCAAAACAGATGGTGAATCAAGTGCAGAGCAAGATGGCAGTTCCTTACCTCCCCTCGTTTTAGAGGGAACGATCTTGGTCCTAGTGTCTTTCAGATTCTTCATAGTGATCAACAGATATAAACCCAAGTGACTCAGCAAATATAGCTATACTCCCCGGCAACGGCGCCAGAAAAAGGTCTTGATAACCCACAAGTATAGGGGATCGCAACAATTTTCGAGGGTAGAGTATTCAACCCAAATTTATTGATTCGACACAAGGGGAGCCAAAGAATATTTGCAAGTATTAGCAGTTAAGTTGTCAATTCAACCACACCTGAGACTAAATATCTACAGCAGAGTGATCAGTAGCACAGTAATATGATAGTTTGATAGCAGTAGCAATAATAGTAACGGTAACAGTAACAGTAGCAGCAATAGTAGTAGCAATCGTAACAGTAGTAGCAACAGTAGTGACTTACCAAGAACAATATGTGAAAAACTCGTAGGCGTTGGATCGGTGATATTCTTTGGATAACATTCATCATGTAACAGTCATAACCTAGGGCGACACAGAACTAGCTCCAATTCATCAGTATAATGTAGGCATGTATTCCGTATATAGTCATACGTGCTTGCGATAAGAACTTGCATGACATCTTTTGTCCTACCCTCCCGTGGCAGCGGGGTCCATAAGGAAACTAAGGGATATTAAGGCCTCCTTTTAATAGAGAACCGGAACAAAGCATTAGCACTTAGTGAATACATGAACTCCTCAAACTACGGCAATCACCGGAAAGAATCCCAATTATTGTCACCTTGGGGTATGCGGATCATAACACGTAGCAGGTGCATATAACTTGCAAGAACGGATCAAGAACACAAATATATTCATGAAAACATAAAGGGTTCAGATCTGGAATCATGGCACTCGGGCCCTAGTGACAAGCATTAAGCATAGCAACATCAATCTCAGAACATAGTGGATACTAGGGATCAAGCCCTAACAAAACTAACTCGATTACATGATAAATCTCATCCAACTCGTCACCGTCCAGCAAGCCTACGAAGGAATTACTCTATCCCGGCGGTGAGCATCATGAAATTGGTGATGAAGGATGGTTGATGATGACGATGCCGGAAGATCCCCCTCTCCGGAGCCCCGAACGGACTCCAGATCTGGCCTCCCGATGAAGAACAGGAGGTGGCGGCGGCTCCGTATCGTGAAACGCAAAAAAAACTTCCTCTCTTATTTTTTTCTTCTGGAAACTGAATTTATAGCGTTGGAATTAGGTCAGACGGAGCCACGTGGGCCCCACGAGGTACCAGGGCGCGGCAGGGGGGTGGCGCGCCCTGGTGCCTCGTGGGCACTGGGTGGCCCCCCTCCAGTGGGTCTTGGTGCCAATATTTTTTATATATTCCATAAAAAATCTCCAAAAAGTTTCATCCAATTCCAAGAACTTTGATTTTCTGCACAAAAACAACACCATGGCAATTCTGCTGAAAACAGCGTCAGTCCGGGTTAGTTCCATTCAAATCATTCAAATTAGGGGCCAAAACAAGAGCAAAAGTATTTGGAAAAGTAGATACGACGGAGACGTATCAGATGCGTGTCCGGCGGCGGATAAGGTTGTGGAGGCGAGTGGGGAAATGGGATGGGGGGCTGCATATATGGCACGGGAAGGGGTGGGTTTGCGGCATTAAGCCACCATCAATGGGGGCGGCGGCGCGACTCCCCGTGTGTGAAAACGCGAGCAGTGGCCTATTTGGAATCAGTAGGCGACGCTGATTCAGTTTTGCATGCCCGTGGGTCCCACACGTCAGCCGCAGACTGTGTAGGATCAACCGGCGACGCGAAATTAATAATGCATGCGGCCAAATGTGGGTCCCACGCGACTGTATGCACCGAATACGCGAATGCATGCGGCCTTACAAGGCGGCCCCTCATGTCAGCACCAGTGATGCGAATGCATGCGGCCTTACATGTCGGTCCCACGCGTCAGCACCGGCGATGCGACAGTCAAAGGCTTTGACCCGACGGCAAGGCACGGTTTGGCCTCTTGTGAGGCGCGGGCGAGTGGAGGAGGGGGAAAGTGAGCACAGTTAGATCGGCGGGGGAAAACTGAGTACAACTAAGGAAGGAGGGGCACGAAAATAGAAATCCCTTATTTCAATAGTTCAATTTATCTTAATTTCAGTTTTACCGTGTTTCAATGGAAAAAATATAGCTTTCCCGCCATTATCGTTCCCGCCAACCCTTTCCCTCCATTTGTTCCCGCCAATTTCTTTCCCGCCATCTTCTTTCCCACCATTATCCTTCCCGCCAACCCTTTCCCTCCATTTGTTCCCACAAATTTCTTTCCCGCCATATTCTTTCCCGCCCAATTTTCCCGCCAACCCCTTACCCCCATTCTATAAAACCACCGCCGCCTGTTGTCTTCTACATCTTTCCTTAGCAATATTTCCAGTCATGTGAGGCGACCATTCCCGCGGTTTTGCTCCACTGATATCTCATTTGCTCTTATGCAATGCCGCAAGAATGCAGAGGCATAATATGGGAGGTGTGCGTTTTGAAGAACTAGTTTGTAGTGATAGGCATCTGAAGGAGTTCGTACGTGTTTTTCCCAGCCCGGTCTCCCGAAGAAGTGCCCGGAAAGGAACCCAGAGAAGATTCGACAAGAACTTTTCTGGTTGCGTGGAAGATGGGATATGATTGTTGAACTCAAACATATGAGTGCCCACATTACTGGTAGGTCTGCTCCACTTGTTGACAATCCAAGAATAAACTTTCCACAGAAGCAATACGAGGACCACGTTAAGATAATTGATATTTCATTTCAGCTTGCACCCAGTTAGACCATATGCTAGTATGTAACTATGTTATTATTGTTGTTTCTGATTTCAGAGGTACCCTGAGGACTCTGAATTGTTGAACACGGATATCTTCAACTTTGGATGGATGAAGTGTATATGTGGCCCTATACTGTGACACCCTGATTTTCGCTCCTCGATTTTTTCCTTCGCGGGAATTTGACTCCCGTCTTTTTTTCGGTGTTATCGGATTCTTTCTCGCTCTTGGGTATATGAAGATGGTCATTTAGCCTTGCCTTTCCTATCCAACCAGAGATTCTCTCCAGTCCAACCCTGTCACCCAAAATTTGTTCTCAGGATTCTGCCACCAAAACCCTACCTTCCGGGTCACCGGAAGGGAAACCCTAATTTCTTCCGATACAAAGGAACCCCAATTTTCTTTGATCTTTTCCCTCCCAAACTTTTCCTAGTGACTCTCCTATGTCTATAAACCCTGGATATGCAAAAATATTGCCAAGTCATTTGCAATATTTTTCATTTAAAATTAATTATTTTTTCTGCTATTTAAAGGAATTAAATCCAGGAAAATATCTATCCATCTCCAAAGTTCATGAAAACTTGTGGAGATATTCTTTGGGATCATATTGAGCTCTCATAAAAATATTGGCCATAATTAAATCGGGGAAATTGCATTTTCCTATTTAAAGCCAATATTGCATTTTGGGCACTTTCCAAAGGAACTACCATTTTGGTAGCCAGGAAAAATCCCAAATAATTTATGGAGCTTCTACTATCCATATCTTCACCATTTCCATCAAGAACCCAAGTTCCATAGATCAAATTTTGAGCACAACATCCATTTGCAAATTATGTCCAGATTTCCAGTTTGCAAAGGAAGTGCTTGAACCCTTGATCTTTTTGGGCTGAAATTTTTTAGGGTGGTTAACAATGATAAATCACTCAGGGATACCAAAAACCAGCCCATTTCATCTAGCCAATTTTCCTCAGGAAATTATCTAAGTTTCTGTCCAGATTGCATCTCTGTGAAGGAAGTACCATTTTGGTATATCCAAAGGAGCTGGAATTTTGCCAGTACCTCCATAATCCCAAATCACCTCCCTACACCAAATATCAGCTCATTTTATCAAGCCAGTTGATCACAACATCATAACCTAGATTCTGGACCAAATTTTGCATTACAAAGGAAGTATATGCAAATGAGGTCCAAATTGCTTCAAATTTTGCCAGCACCTACTCCTTCCTACCCTATCTCATTGTAATAAGGATCCAGCTCCTCTCCTTCATCCATTTCTCCAGTAATGTCCACCCAAGTTTGCTGTTGGAATCTTCTTCTGCAAGTTTCCTCAGGGCCTTCCAGTGGATTCTAGCCACACCTAGGATCTACTTGACCTCTGAGATACACACCAGACATGGTTTCGTGTCAAAGTCATGGCCAGAGCAAGACATGCACATGGTGACCGCGTGGACAGCAGGCAGAAGCGGCGCTCCGTGTGCTGTCCTCGTCGGCCAGCTAGCTCCGGCCAGCCCGAGCTTGTCTGAGCATGCCGACTAGCTCCGCACCACCCACGTACCCCTCTCCCGCACCTTCTCCCCTCCAGTTTCTTCCTCCCCACGCCACAGCGGTCGCCGCCACGGCACTGTACTCCCCGTGACTTCTTCTGTCGCTTCTCTCCGGTGGCCTCTTCCTCCCCGAGCCGTCCCCTCCCTCTGATCATCGTCAGGTCGGCACCACCAAGTGTTTGCCACCTCGCCAGAGCGCCAGGGCACCGATAAGGTCCCCACGGCGGCCATGCCGATCCACAAGCCTCGGCCGGGCTATAAATAGCCACGGCCCGAGCTTCCCCGAGCACCATCACCACCCGCAGCGGCCTCCTCTCTCTCCTAGATGTCTCCCCGACCCCTCACTACCTCGCCGGAGTCCCTCCTGCCACCACATCGCTGCCATGGGTGCCGCTTGGCCTCGGTCAAATTCTCCTTGCCCAAGCTCCATTTCTTCCTCTTACCACCATCAGAGAACACCTAGAGGCCGTGCGGAGCCCCCCTGCCCTTGGTTGGTCCTCGGGACGACCACACGCCGGGATTCAAACCGGTCAGAGGCCTCGCCCGCGGGAGCCCGCATCGCCACCGCTCGGGTCCTCGTCGTCGTCCATGCTCAGACGGGGTGGAAGCGGCGTCCTCTCCTAAGCACTTCGGTGGTCGGAGCGCTCCAGGAGATGGCCGGAGTTGGCCGGACGAGCGTCGGCGCCGGCGGCCTCCTGCTGCTCGGGAAGCGGGCGTCGGGGGAAGAAGAGGAAGAGGAGAGGAGGAGAGAGAGGAGACGGCGGGACCCACCTGTCAGTGACCAGGGGCCGGCCACGTCGGATAAGTGAAGCCGTATTCAGAAGAATACGTCTCCCTTCCCCCGAAGGCGTACTCTGGTGGTTCTTCGGCCAATAGTGCGCTTTCACTACTCTGAAAATGTATTCCCGTGAATACGCTTTCTGTTTTACTCAGCCAGCCGAAACGGTTAGATTGCGGGCGTTCGCCCGTTAGCAGCAGAAAAGCTCAGTTTTTATTTGTTTTTCTGCCTAACGAACGAACGGCCCTAACTTTTTAGCCGTAACTCCGATTGAGGTGAATCCAAAGCCCACTTTCTCAGTTCGTCGAGCCTGTTCCGATGGTATCATTTTCATAATGTTTCCACACTGTGAAAATGACCATTTTGCCCTTGCCCTTCTATCAGCCCCTCCGAGAGAGAATCTTTTCCGGCGAATTTTTTTCCGCGAGGTGATCGCACTTCTTCTGGAGTATTCCTTCACCCCCAGGCAAGCCGACCATCTGATATGTGCCCTAAAGCATTGCTCTGTGTTATTCTTGCGTGTTTAATTAATGAATATGCCTATGTTAGAAATACTTAAACTCCTGTTAGTTTATATTCATTGTGTCCATTACTTGCTAATGCTCCTCATATTATCGCACTAGTGACTCGTAGGTGACATTACGGAGATAGGTTGTTATGTTTTCATCGTGCATTACTGTTGTTATTGCAATAATTAAGAATGTGATTTAATAATGACAACCTCCTCCGTCGGCTGGATCGAGTCATAGTGCCACCGAACCGAGCTCGTCAATGCAGCCACATTTGCCGGTATGGGACGGCCCTAGCTTGATCTATTATCCTGCCTCTTGTCAGTACCTCCAAAGAGGGGAGGTTATGCGTGCGTGCTACCCTGGCCCGGTAGGCGGCGATAACCTTGTGAGCCCAGTTGAGTTATATGGATCCAGGTCCCCGTTTGGGACAGTTTTGTTTGGCCACGACGGTGGCAGGTGTCACGGGGTGACACAGGGGCCACCCAGGACATGACCCTGGGAGGGTATGATTGTCGGTGGGACTGTAAGAGTGCCAGGCAATAGACAAGTTTTGTTGGAGCAGCACCGGTCCACCCGAATGGGAGCATGAGACCAGGAGCTCCATGGTGTGGGTAAAGCGCGCAACCTCTGCAGAGTGTAAATCTATTCGAATAGCCGCGTCCTCGGTCATGGGACACAGTTCGTACTAGGTCACACTATTTGGTCTGTGTCGAGTCAGGAGGAATAAACTATATAATTTTGTTACCAGGAATGAACCAGAGAAAGGTATGATTTGTCAGATTTATAGTGCAGATGCCGGGACATCGGAGGATGTCAGGTATATGGGGTGTTAGCCATGCGATGGCTATGAGATGTGTGGTCGGCTGACCGCATGACTTGGATTTGATTTGGATCGGGTTTGGTTTGGATTATGACATATTCGGAGTATGGATTATTTACTGGATATGATTTATCTTCGTCATACTGTATTTACTTTAGTAGTTATCTGGCTGATAATCCTGTTATGACATGATAATTAATGTTGCTAGATGATTAATCTTGCTAGATAATCCTGTCATAGCATGATAGTTAATACTGTTAAGATAACAAATGCATGCTTGAATGCCATGGATTGCTTTGCTTGGTGTATATGTTGGTTTGGTTTGCTTGCGAGTACATTCAAAAGTACTCAGCGGCCTTCAATGTGGCCAGGTTCACCTAAGGATGTCGACGACCCCTAGCGAGGAGCCAGAGTGTTCGCGGGCTAGAAGAGTAACCCAGTCAAATCCCTGTGGATTGGAGCCGCACCAAGACCATACTGCCTTAGATAGAGCTTTTCCGCTGCCATCACCCTTGTAAAATATCATGTAAGACCTATATATTCATTAATAGAAATGCCTGTGTTCATGATACTTGTTGTAAACGCGCATGCCAGAGTGATTTCCTGGGCTGGTATGTGCGGCGACCGTCTGGCTACAGTGGTGTTCAGGCGGGGCGCCACATATACCAGAGGTGAGAGTACCACAACAAAGTGCTGCATCGGCGAGGGGTGGCGCTAGCTCCAAGAAAGTGATTGAAGACGATGATGATGATTTTACGCCGCAAACGAGCTCAGAACAGAGACAAGGCTCCTGTTGCATCTGAGAGGGGTGGCAGTATCTATAAGAAAGTGAAGAGCGACGATGATGACTTTATGCCAAGCAAGAAAGCTCAGAACAGAACCAAGGGTTGTGCCAGCTCGAAGAGTGGTAGATCAAGTAAGAGTGTAGCATCATCGAAGGGCGCCGATGCTGATTACGATTCCGCTGATGAGTTTATGCCAGGGAAACTAGTTCAGGTAACATTTGGACGCAATCGTGAAGAACTCTGGGAGCCCCGTGTTAGCGAGAATAGTGATGATGACTTCATGTAGTTGTTGCACGACGTTGCAGAATCAGTTTGTAGTGTCTTATTCTAGGAGCATTATGTTATATATTAATTTCCTGTTGTAGTGTGTCCCAATTTCTATTGTTTTGCAACCTCTTCATCAGAATTATCATATGAAGTAGAAAACTTGAAAGTAACATGAAAACAAATATGTCTCATACATAGATAATGGCTCACACATGTAAGCAAGTGCAATAGTAACACATACATAAAAGCACGTCTCATGCATAGATAATGACTCACACATGAGAAAAGTCTGAAACTAACATGGATGGACAATAGACGCCCTTCGATTAGTGTAATTTAAGAAAAGTAACATGAGAAAAGTGTAGTTGTAATTTAATTTATGGGCAATTAGTTGTAGCAATTCAAGTGAATGCATTGCGCTTATTCTAAGGGCATGAACAACAGACACCCTTTCCCTCACGCCAAGGCGGCTAGGGCAAAGTTCTTCTCCCCTCCACGGTCTCCATCGGCCAGTCCATGAATTCACCTCCCGTCTGCCAGCCGCTCCGGTGGCTGGTGGCTGGGAGGGGAATCCAGCTGCCTCGATTCAGGATAGTAGTTTAGGTTAGGATTTTCTATTCCTTGTAGGGGCGACGCTTGGGTGGATGGAGACGCTGCATCTTCGAGTTGGTCTTCTGGACTTCAATCCTCCTCGAATTCGTCCGTGAAGACGAACTCAACGAAGCTCCGACGTAGATTCTTGTAGTCTCCTTGGGGCGGCGAGGTTAGGGTTTCTCGTCATACGTGCTGCTTCACTTGAGATCTGATGTGGGACACTTCAGATCGATTCAAGGATTCAACGCGCGACAACTGCGGCTCCAGGGCGCTTGTCCTTAGGGGTATGTGCACGAAGACTTACCGGTTGTCATCGACAAGGTCAGGTCAGCTCCGATATGGGAATGGCGACAGCGGCGCATCGGCGACTCGTTCTAGCGGCGGTATTGGTCTTCAGGTAGTCCACGGGCCTCGATGTAATTTTTATGATGTTTGGGGTGTTCGTACTTCCAGTGAACTATTATAATAGATCTGCGTCTTTTCGGGAAAAAAGTGCATGCACTGCTTGTATGTGCTTTACCATAATTGGATGCTGGATCCATTGGCATTATATTGGTATAAAACCAGTAACAATCCATACAAAAAGAGGCATTGCAATATCGTACTTATTTTCTTCGTTGAGTGGAAATTCATTTCTTTTTTTCCTTGGTTGTTCAATCTGTCAACACTTTCACATATTAAAATTAGGCCCGTTGTATGCGGAAAAAGGAAACTCTATAGCAACTGGGAAAGAAAGGAAAAAGCGCGAGCGGAAGAAATATTTAACGAAAAAACCTTTATTTGCATGACAATATAGTGGAGACGGTTATGTGCGTTTGCAGCAAGCTTCATCTCTACTCGCCCCTTTTGCGGCGAAGGGCCTACGCCCGTTCGCCCTAGCTATATTTTGCTGATGTCTTTTCCTGCCCTCTCCCTAATCAAATGGATGGACAGAAACTCCTTTTGCATGCCCCGGTTCTTTGATTGGATTTTTAGAACTCGCCAACAAAGTATAATGGCCTTGGCGATTACTAGCTTTTTAGCCTCTATATATTTTGTGTAGCCAAACATAATGTCGCTAGTGTTACATCTTTTAGCGAGACAATGCCCTATGGGCGTTCTATCTCCGAGTGACGATGAACCAACAAAGTGTAGTGCTGTTTGCTAAAAATAAAAGGTGTATTGGCGAGTTAAAAATAACAAAAGGAGATATTCTGATTAACAGCATACATGCCGCATGCAATTCCTCTATAGACCATGATTTTTCTTTATCAAAATAAATATACCTAGCACCGCCATGAATGGAATCCATTAATGCAGCAACAAAGATGAGCGCGAGAGGTCCAGGCCGGATAGATACGACAAGCAGGAAAGGGATAGAAAACCTTCCAACTACCAGGCGGGGCCCACCTCACCTCATGGCCCCCACTCTGGCATACTACTAGCTCCAAACTAGCACAGCGGCGCGCCGCCCGTATCGTTTGAAGTCCTCCGCAAGCCAACAGGCCACCGTTCGGAACTTGTGCGTGCAATTGGTACTTAATTCACGTGCAATATATTGCAGGCAGCATTCCAAATTACTACTGTATCATTTTTATTGGAGTAGTTTTGCAGAGACTTTGATACGTATCAGAATTGTTACTATACTATTTTTTTTGCGAATGAGAATTGTACTGTACTTCACTAATTGGCCAATGGCTGCAAATAACATACGTACCTGCTTGGCGGGAGGACAGCAAAATCCCAACAGTACGAATCCGGAGAGAATTAGTTGACGGATCTGCAGCAACGGCATGGCACAACAGCCTCCATTTTCTTCTGTCCGCGTGATATTCTTCGGCAAAGTTGTGGGTGTAAACGGGTGGACAGATCGATTGGTCGTTTTTTATAAGTGGAGTGCGTCGATTCTTTGGATATGGATATGTAAAGCTGCCTCCCATCGTAGACTCTACCAAGCTAGCCATATCGTACGCGCTCCACATTTTGGATACGGTTTTGATCCGGACTTGGACAACCGTACAACTTTCGATCACCATTCCTTTGGAAGATCTATCTATTGGGCCCTTCATGCTAGAGAAGTCTCTCGTAATTAGCTTCTGATTGCTAGGACATGAAACTGCTTCAAGAAATCCAGAAACAAGAACCGAGTCTAGCCTCGAGCTCTCTCAGAGTTTAGCGACTCTCGGCCGTCCGATCGATTTGCTTGATGCGTTTCCGGCCGTTGGATCGAGCGCGTGGAAGGGCTTGGCCGTCGGATTGAAGCCGCGCTCCTGTAGCAATGAATAGTTACCTCTAGTGCGTGCCACCGCGCGTAATTCCCATGCCCCGCCGAGGGCATTTCCGTCATTTCGCGTACAGGGGTATAAATAGCAGCGGCTCCCGTGGCGGAGACCTAGCCCCTCGCACTCACGCTGCCCCCTCTCCCCTTCCTCCCGCCTCGCCTCTCTCTCTCCCTCCAAACCCTAGACCCGCCCGCGCCTCCTTGCCGCGCCGCCGCCTCCGCTCGCCCTCGCGCAGTCGCGTCGTCTCCTCCTCCACGCCCCCTTGGTGCTCACCAGAAGGAGGAGCGCAGCCTCCTCTCGCGCCTCTGCTCCCCCGACGAAGCCGCCGCCTCTCCATCGCCAGGAGGGCCGTAACCTCCTCTCGTGCCTCTGCTCCCTGGACGAGGCCGCCGCCTCTCTGTCGCCAGGAGGGCCGCATCCTCCTCTCGCGCCTCTGCTCCCCCGACGAGGCCGCCGCCTCAATCCCCTGCCCAGCCCGCTTCATCACAAACAGTGATGGAAGAAGGACCCGCCGCCTTGGAGCAGGCCACGGCACCGGAAGCGGACGAAGGAGGCCGTTGTCAGGTGTGCCCCCTCCCTCTCCACCTCCCCCTCTCTCTCTCTCTCTGTGACTGATTTCGTCCGCCATATTGCAGCTGGTCCGGGATCTGAGCCCATCCGTCGCGTTCGTTGTTCGTCGTCCAGTCGGCCGCAGCCATCCACAAGAAGAGCCGCACAGACAAGGTTCTGAACAGAAGACCCGCAATTTTCAGAAATAAGGTAGGAAAAAGCAAAGGTAAAGCATGTAGGCACATGCCTTTGCACATCAAAGCAACTATGAATACAATGATATGAATGTCACAATAGTTAGACTTTCCTTTTCCTATTACCCCGTGTGTTGCTTCAATAAATTAAGTCTATATGCTTAGCTTGGTCTACTTAATTCGAGGTTACTATTTTTAGACCCCCGAGCAAATTTGCAGGTCAACAGTAGGTATATAGAATAGAATCCAATAGCTCATTCAGTTTCACTCCATGAACAAGCTTACTGTGGCTCCCCGGCACAAAATGCAGCCAGCTTGCAGACAAGTATGCTTCTAGGCATGAATTCCCACACGTTTTCCTTGTTATGTTTCTGAAACAGGTCACCATATTGTGTTTGGTTTCCTTATTATGTTTCTGAAACATGTCGCCATATTGTGTTCGTTCTTTGAATGTAATTTGTGGTAGTGAAGGAGGAAGTTGTCCATTTTAAGAAGTGACTTTTTTGTACCATGAGGTTCGCTAGGCAATCAACCGCTGACTTTTTCTGTACCGTGAGATTCACTAGGCAATCAACCGCTCCTTGAAACATGGCAGCAGCTGCTATTGTTTTTGTGCTGCTATTGTAATTCATTCTCAGTACAAATCACCGAGCAGCACAAAAACAATAGCAACAAATCATATGTTTGTACCAAATGACAATTGAGAATGAAATTGTGTATTGATAGATATCATATGTTTGTACCAAATGATTTGTTGGTAGGTCGCCACAACAGAAGGCTTCGTGATTTTTTTTACTTCTTATTTCTACATTAACTGATTCTGTAGAAATTATTTGGAATCTCGCGGCTACTTCTGGCTGTTGTTCCCTTCTGTTTTCCAACAAATCATAACTTCACATGATCTTTCTTGGTAAGGTTCAGCATTTTATCTCAGCTGCTTTAGTTGAATGGATATACAGACGAGAATAGATGCATCTTTGTGGGTTCTTGCAGATTAGATGTTCAACGAATTGATTCTTCGGCATCCAAGCTAGGTTTATATCATCAAAGGCCATGGTACATGCTGTACTGATAGATAGTTCAGTCCATCGTAAATATTTATCCTCCATTTTCAGTTTAGAATTTTTTTTCTCTTTTGAGGATATTCAGTTCAGAAAATTATTTACCATTATCTTGCAAAGTAGCATAGCAAAGTGTAAGAATATTTTTCCAAGACCAGTAGGCATTCCCATATAAAATATTAATTCCCATTTGATGTCAGTTTTACATTGCTCTTTCAACCGTCAAAAGATGAATAATATCCTTAGGAATAAGACATCAAAGCTTTGTATGTGTTATTCAATGAGATTCAGCTGCTAAACAATTGCTATGCAGGCAAAATCTGTTTATTTTACATGCTGGTTTTCTTAACTGCATTAACTTCCAAAGTATTTATTTTGTTGATCAGGAAATATCAGCGGCGGCGTGGATGTGCGGTTTAGGAAGCGGTTCCACGCCGGTTGGACGGCGTTCAGGCGCAACCCCGGCGCCCACTGAGTACTGCCTCGGCTACAACCTCCCTCGGTGAGCTCCATCTTCCTCCTGCTCCTCTGCTTCGGCTACTGTATGGGGCATGGCCGTGGCTATGTTGATGTGGTGCTCGTCTGGTTGATGCTCAACGCCCTACTCATGCATCAGTTCCTACTTGAGTTCTGTAGTTGTGGATCCATGCTATTCTAGGGTTTGCAGGCTGCTGTTCATGTTTACTTGCTATCATAGGAGCTCATGTGATGCTCTGGTTTACATGTGGATGCCCTGGTCCTATAGCTATGCTCCTGGATTTGATTTCGGATGCGTTTTGGGCCGTTGGATCTTGCCCGCTGGATAAAAAAGAGACACTTAGCTGGCGCAGGGCTATGATGATCGGTTATGGTTGATATAAGCATGCTCTCAAGCAATCGAGGCGCTTGTGGGTATTAAGTTGGACCCCCCCCCCCTCGTTTCTTTGAGCCGTTTTGATCATGTGCTTATTTTAGTGGCTCTGTCCTTGGATGGTCATTTCTGATGAGTGATAACCAGTGCAGTTTCACCCTTGTGAGAACAGATTGGTCTGGCGATGGAGACACCAGGGGAAGGGTCATGATCGAGCAAAGGCGAATCTGAGCCCATTAAAATGCAGTTCTGGTCTCAAGCACAGTGTGCTATGTTGTTGTCGTTCTGTATTTGTATTTAGCGCCTCTTTGGTTTGCAGGAATTTAAGAACACATCCAGAAATAAGAACCAAGGCAGCCCCCGAGCTCTCTCAGAGTTTAGCGACTCTCGGCCGTCCGATCGAACTGCTTGATGCGTTTCCGGCCATTGGATCGAGCGCGTGGAAGGGCTTGGCCGTCGGATCGAAGCCTCGCTCCTGTAGCAATGAATAGTTACCGTCCCCCCATGATCCTGCTTACTCTGTGGTTTCGACCGGTTCTCGCTGACTTGTGGGCCCCTTCATGGGTGGGCGGCTGTGCCTGAGAGCGTGGTCTGTGCGGCCAGACGGCGCCCTCCAGCGGTCAAATATCTCGTTCCACCGCCGATAATTATCGTGCCCCGCCGAGGGCATTTCCATCTTTTCACCTTTTACCCCTGTGCGTGGTGGCCCCTGGTTGGTCCGTGCGTCGATGAGGTGAGGGAGGCCATTCTTTCTAGGGCGATGACGATTAACCGTGACTGAAATAAGTGTGCCTTTCAGCAATCGAGGCACCTGTGGGTATCAGGTTGGATCCTCCCTCTTGTCTCTCGAATCCTTTTTGATCATGTGATACTTATTGTTCTGTCCTTCGATGGTCATTCTTGTTGAGTGATAACCAGGGCAGCTCCAATGTATAAACAGATTGATCTGGTGATAAGAGATGACGGGGGTAGGCTATATGATCGAGGAAAGGCGAATCTGAGCCCACCATGCAATGAACCCTGAACCCTTTTTATTTGTATTTAAAGGTGTCGCTTATTTATGCTCTAGTGTTTATAGCCGTCTTGTGTACAGATTTCTTCTCTCTCATACCTTTATTGCATATAAGTTGTTCTTGATATTTATTGTTTGTTGTTGGTCCTTGATTTAATCTGGTTAAAAGTAAGTTGCACATTGTTATGCTAGACAGACTCGCTCCCAGTATTTATAGCTGTCTTATGTAAAGATTTCACTGATGTACTGTTAGCATCTTGATGTGATAATTTGTTCTTCATTTGGTTACTTAGTTGGTTCCCCTTTAAATTGTTTTTGGTTCAATTGGTCCCTTAGTTACTTTCTCGGTCCACATGGCTGCCACCGAATAGATTTTCTGTATTTTTGTATATTTTGCTCAGATCCCATGCTCCATTTATGCCTTTTCTATACATTTTTAAAATTCTCAGCTTCATGAAAGTGGAACATTTCTGTTCTCTTGTTGGTTATAAAGATAGCAGTTCGCAAGTTCTTTTTATTCTTACTATAATTTTGTAATTGCTTTTCCATGTACCTTTTAAGCATTGAAGGGCACAACTAATTTGTTGCTGGTTCCTTTGTGGTGTATCGATTATGGCTTGCTGTGCCACATGACCAACATGGATTATGTCGATGTCTAAAGCATGTATGGGGCTGACCCCGACGACGCCGTCCACATCTTCCACGCCTGGTCCAGCTGCACCATATCGAGGTCTCCTCCCCCGCCTCCTGTTCTTCTTCTCCTTCTCTCTCTCTCCCTCTCAACCCTTGATGTGTTTCGATTTGGTAGGCTTGGTTCCCTCCCTGATTGTGTGCATCATCATGGTGTTTGCTTGTTGTTCTAAAATTTCAACTGCATGGCTACTAGCGGGTTGGCTTCTTATGGGCATCTCCAGTAAGTTATGGGAGAGAGTGAGAGTGTGGGCTTGGTCAGGGAGATCTCTTTTATTTATTTGCTGGTACTTGATAGTTTTTCATGTTCCCTTGTGAAATCTTAGTGAAAATAATTCTCACTTTGTGTAGGACATTCTTAAGACCGTGAGTAGTTTGGTTTAGTTTAATATAATTATGTAATGTCTGCTGGGTGCTAGGACTATTATTCCCTTCATGCGTTGGATTTTGGTGGTTTGCTACCCTTCCTTGCTTGTTATTAGTGGATTATGTCTTTATGCCTTTTGTTCCTTCTCTTAATTTGGGTAGGGCCTAGGGTTGTTGTTCCTTTGTGCATGGACCTTCATGTTTTTGCTCTTACTTAGTTGTTATATTTGTCAGAGGCTCTTGGTTCCAGCAAATAGGATTACTCCCATGAGCAAGACAGCTTTGCGATTCAGTGGACAGAGCACACACTTTCTTGGTCAGCAAGAGTCAGCTGTTATCTTTGTCAGAGGTACCATTTGATGTCCATGAAGATAAATATTTGGTTTTACCATTTTTTGTAACAGTCCAAGCTGAAATGCCCCTTTGTGTTCCTACTAAGCCTGTTTTGTATTTTTGTATTTTTGTATTTTTGGAGACGGAGTATATTAGTACCAATCTTCAAGAACAAGGGGGATGTTTAGAGTTGTACTAATTACCGTGGAATTAAACTGATGAGCCATACAATGAAGCTATGGGAGAGAGTCATTGAGCACCGCTTAAGAAGAATGAGAAGCGTGACCAAAAATCAGTTTGGTTTCATGCCTGGGAGGTCGACCATGGAAGCCATTTTCTTGGTACGACAACTTATGGAGAGATATAGGGAGCAAAAGAAGGACATGCATATGGTGTTCATTGACTTGGAGAAGGCCTATGATAAGATACCGCGGAATGTTATGTGGTGGGCCTTGGAGAAACACAAAGTCCTAGCAAAGTACATTACCCTCATCAAGGACATGTACGATAATGTTGTGACAAGTGTTCGAACAAGTGATGGTGACACTGATGACTTCCCGATTAAGATAGGACTGCATCAAGGGTCAGCTTTGAGCCCTTATCTTTTTGCCTTGGTGATGGATGAGGTCACAAGGGATATACAAGGAGATATCCCATGGTGTATGCTCTTTGCGGACGATGTGGTGCTAGTCGATGAGAGTCGGACGGGGGTCAACAGGAAGTTGTAGTTATGGAGGCAAACTTTGGAATCGAAAGGTTTTAGACTTAGTAGGACTAAAACCGAGTACATGAGGTGCGCTTTCGGTACTACTAGGCACGAGGAGGAGGAGGATGTTAGCCTTGATGGGCAGGTGGTGCCGCAGAAGGACACCTTTCGATATTTGGGGTCAATGTTGCAGAAGGATGGGGATATCGATGAAGATGTGAACCATCGAATTAAAGACGGATGGGTGAAGTGGCGCCAAGCTTCTAGCATTCTCTGTGACAAGAGGGTGCCACAAAAGCTAAAAGGCAAGTTCTATAGGACGGCGGTTCGACCCGCAATGTTGTATGGCGCTGAGTGTTGGCCGACTAAAAGGCGACATGTGCAACAGTTAGGTGTGGCGGAGATGCGCATGTTGAAATGGATGTGTGGCCACACAAGGAAGGACCGAATCCGGAATGATGATATACGAGATAGAGTTGGGGTAGCGCCAATTGAAGAGAAGCTTGTCCAACATCGTCTGAGATGGTTTGGACATATTCAGCGCAGGCCTCCAGAAGCCCCAGTACATAGCGTACGGCTAAAGCGTGCTGATAATGTCAAAAGAGGCCGGGGTAGACCGAACTTGACATGGGAAGAGTCCGTAAAGAGAGACCTGAAGGATTGGAGCATCACCAAAGAACTAGCCATGGACAGGGATGCGTGGAAGCTTGCTATCCATGTGCCAGAACCATGAGTTGGCCGCGAGATCTTATGGGTTTCACCTCTAGCCTACCCCAACTTGTTTGGGACTAAAGGCTTTGTTGTTGTTGTTGTTGTTGTTGTTGCAAAGGTAGTGCGTTGTGTGAATATGTGGCATAGTGGTCAGCGGTGGCAAGTCTCGCCGCGTCCAAACAGATGTTATTCGGCCTCATGTAACATATTCCCTCTTTGGTTTTCAATTTCCTACTGTTACGGTTTAATTTCCTTTGAGTTTCTTTGTGATAGTCTAACGGGCGGTCATTGTTTCTTCTATGCATGAGAGCACAAATTGTGAAGGAAATAAAATGCATGTGTGTGTGCGCGCCCGCGCGCGTGTGTGTTCTGTTTACTCTCTTTTTTCCCCTCTGATTTGTCCACCAAACTATTGGGTTCGCTTGAAGGCAGGGATGTTATTGATTTACTCTAGCAGGAATTTTTATAGAAAATATATAGTTTTTCTTAACGACGAGGGCTCATCCTCGGATTTCTGTTATCATAAATCAGTGTCCTATAGGAGATAGAAAGTATATAGTGATTTTTTTAGTTTTCGCGATGTTTGTGTCTTTCATGTTCAGTTGGTCTATTAGTGTAGTGCTTATTGAACTTCTTTTGGAAATGAGGCCAGTAGGAAGATGGCACCATGCATCTCAGTGCCACTGATTTTTTTGCTTGGGTACACAATATTTTGAGCTGTAACATTCTGAATAATAGTTTGAATTTGTCTAATTAAACATTCAGTATACATAGATTATTTTCTGTTTTTCACCACCGAAAGCCATGGTACTAAGCTATTTGCTGACATACTTCATAGATTAGGCATGTATTTGTTTGTGTCTTTTCATTCCGATAGTGTCTTTACCGGACTTGAACGATCATTAGCGTGTATTTTTTGTCATCCGGTCTGTATCTAATTTATTGATACAAAAATGAGTGATTGTGATGAACCTTTTTCCAAATTATAGTTGCTTATGACTAGCGACCGGTGGCGCTGGATGTGCTCGCTTACTTTGTCGCGCAACTTCTTCGACCATCACATACAACCCGACATAGGTGTGTGTGTGTGTGTGTGTGCAGCAGCTCCAGAGGGACAAACGTCGAGGTAGCCACTGCGCCTGTCGAGGCTAGCCTACCGTAGGTATGAATCAGGTCCCTAGACCCTTATGAGCCCTACTTTTCATGGAGCAAGGTGCAGCTTGCTGCTTTTGTTTTTGGTAAAAAGGAATCCCTATTGTTATGTTGGTAGCCTCTTTGCAAGTTTATTCCACCCTTTTTGACATTTTTTGTTCTATCTTGCTATGCACTGTATCATATTACAGTTGTGTGCTCAAACCAATTGAGCTTAATTCACGTATATAAATATTTAAGAATGCGGGGATGATGCCCAATTGGCAAGGTTTGCAATATTGTAGGAATCATTTGGAGATGGGTTGTAGATATTAAGCTATGTAGGAGATGATTTTGAGGTAACAAGCCTTCAGCTTGCTTTCTGTTAACCTTTTTACGCTTGGGTTCGGTTTGATGCAATCTAGGCATTGTTTGTTGTCGAATGGATTATTTTTTCCTGCTAGGTAACATCTGATTCTTAGAATGCATTATTTCTGATGGCCCAGAAAAAACTCTTTGTGCATATTGTTTTGTTTATATCCTCTTCTTCTTGCCATAGACCAATAGTGGTGCGATTCAGATGTATGTTTCACTAGCCATTTATCATCGAGTTTTTTTTGGAAGCTAAAATATCAGTTTTGGGTTTTATACGAGTCCATTTGCTTAGATTGAATGAGTTTTGTATGGTTTTATATCAGTTTTGGAAGCTCAATCATCATGCCTTTGTTTGTTTGCATCTCCTGCTGGTTTGTGCTTATATAATCCCTTTAGCTGTGTAAGTTTTGCACAATCATAAGCCCTTCAGAATGCTATAAACTTAACTTCTCTAAAATACACCAACCAGAGCTTAGTCTTAGATATTTTGTTTGTAATTTAAATTTGCTCGGGTGATTGCTCCACCATTACAATGCTGTTTATAGCGGCAAAATGATTGTATATATATGACTGATTGATACAAAAGCTGGACAATTATGTCGAACCTTTTATCTTGACATTTTCCTTTCATGTATATACTAAAGCTTTTATTACTTGGTTTTCTGTGCAGCTATGATTATTCAGGATATAAGGCCTCTGCAGGAAAAGTGTGATCTGTATCTTATCGCATGAATGAAAATATTTTCTCTGTACGCTAGATCATTGCATGCCAAGTGTTTGATCTTTATCCGCTTGGACAAGTCGTTGGGACCGGCACCCTCACGCCAAGGCGCGCTGCTGATCTCCTTGCTTCCAGGTCAAGGAAACCGTGTCATCATTGGCCGGTGCAGGTATTGCTCTCTAGCTGATATATTGTTTAGTTTCTTCATGGTTTTAATCCTGTAGCCCCTCATTAAAATTGCTTGGGAACAGGAGGCTTAAAAGTTTCAACCCCGTTCAAGGGCTCCAAAGCTTTGCACGTCTTCTGTTTTCTTTTAAAGAATTGAATAATTGAAGCAACCATGAATTCTTTTGTTTTTTTACCCATACTTACCTTTTATGGGAAAATAGTTTGTGAATTCCCCGTTGGGGATGGAGTACTTGATGTATGTGTTGTATAACTTGTATTGACGTGGTCATAGCAAAGCAATCGTAACTATTTTTTATTTCCTTGTGCTGAAAATACTCTTATGTGACAATCATATGTTTACTAACACATAGTGGGGTTTTGGAAACTGGTAGTTACTTCTATGTCTTGACAACAAATTACCTTACATACGTATAAGGTTTAGTACTTTGTTAATATGACAAAGTGAAGATAGAACTGATGTATTGAATTACTAATGGAGTGGTTTGAATGAGAACTGAAACCTTTCGCTTTCAAAGTTGGACATTGATATGAACCGTGAGTATTTAATAGGGACATTCAGTTCATATGGAGCAAAACAAAGGCATAAAGTACCTTACATTGATAGTGATTATTTGCCCATTGTGGTACTTCAAATCTGATAAAGAATTTATTTCATGATTGAGACATGGGATTTGGAGAATCTCAGTTCTGACACGTACATTAATCACCTTTATTTTGTCATGGTACTGGATGTTCTGATATGGGACTACATGTTTTGTTTATCTCTTATAAATATTGAAATGGTCTATATGTAAAGTTTTTCTATTTTAATTATATTGTGTTGTCAATGATGTATGGTTCTGGAATTTGGAGATTAACATTCAGGCTCTTGCTATCTCATGAACACGCTAAATTCGATTCTGCCTTATGATAATCTCATGGTGGTGTTGCACTCCATAATGTTTTCCTTCTATCATATGTGAATGTTTCTTCTTTTATTTTGTTATATTGTGTTTGAATAAGTACGTTAAACCTGGATTACTACTAACTTGAGCAATACCTACATGACCACGACGTTGGGACCGGCACCCTCGCGCTAAGGCGCGTTACCGATCTAGTACAAGCTATAGGAGGACATGAAGGCCATCATCCAGCGGTGATTGGTATAAGGGCTTCTCCAACGCCGATCCTCAAACCGCCCGCAAACGTCCGGACCGCGCGGTCCAGACGTATTTTGTTATTCAACGCGATCCTGTGTCCGTTAGCAGGCCGGTCCGGACACGCTTTTTCCCGCAAACCGGAGACAAAGTGGGGGTGGGGCTTTGCGGACGTTCGGACCACTGCCACGTCCGCATCTGACAACCGTGGCCCACCCGAGCCGCGCGCATTCCCACCCGACTTTGATCAGTGCCGTTACAGAGCGTCAGCGCTGCATTCACACCGGCCGAGAGTGGATGCGACCTCTCACTGGAGCCGACATTGAAGCGGCGCGCCGGCCGAGAGCGCCACCCGCGCCGCTTCCCCATGGAGGCGGCGTCTCACCACATTCAAATGGCACCAGTCCATCCGCCTGCCCCCATTAAACACATGCGGTTGCCTAGGAACCGCGAGTCGGCGCCACCCATCCGTCCGTCAGCCGCCCGCCATTATGTTGGAAATATGCCCTAGAGGCAATAATAATAAAGTGTTTATTATCATATTTCCCCGTTCATGATAATAGTTTATTATTCATGCTAGAATTGTATTGACCGGAAACTAAATACATGTGTGGATAATGAACAAAGACTATGTCCCTAGTATGCCTCTACTAGACTAGCTCGTTGATCAGAAGATGGTTAAGGTTTCCTGACCATGAACATGAGTTGTCATTTGATAACGGGATCACATCATTAGGAGAATGATGTGATGGACTTGACCCAACCGTTAGCATAGCATATGATCGTTCAGTTTATTGCTACTGCTTTCACTATGTCAAATACACGTTCCTCTGACCATGAGATCATGCAACTCCCGGACACCGTAGGAATACTTTGAGTGTATCAAACGTCACAACGTAACTGGGTGATCATAAAGGTGCACTTCAGGTATCTCCGAAAGTATTTGTTGAGTTGGCATGGATCAAGATTGGGATTTGTCATTCCGTCTGTCGGAAAGGTATCTCTGGGCCCTCTCGGTAATACAGCATCACAGAAGCCTTGCAAGCACCGTGACTAAAGAGTTAGTTGCAAGATGACGTATTACGGAACGAGTAAAGAGACTTGCCGGTAACGAGATTGAACTAGGTATCGGGATACCGACGATCGAATCTCGGGCAAGTAACATACCGCCGGACAAAGGGAACAACGTATGTTGTCATATGAGGTTCACCGATAAAGATCTTCGTGGAATGTGTAGGAACCAATATGAGCATCCAGGTTCCGCTGTTGGTTATTGACCGGAGAGTCGTCTCGGTCATGTCTGCATCATTCCCGAACCCGTAGGGTCCGCACACTTAAGGTTCGATGACGATATAGTATTATATGAGTTATGTGATTGGTGACCGAATGTTGTTCGGAGTCCCGGATGAGATCACGGACATGACGAGGAGTCTCGGAATGTCCGAGAGGTAAAGATCGATATATTGGAAGGTGGTATTCGGATATCGGAAAGGTTCCAAGTGATCCGAGTATTTTCCGGAGTGCCGGAGGGGTTTCGGAACCCCCCGGGGAAGTTATGGGCCTTATTGGGCCATACGGGAAAGAGAGGAGCAGGCCGCAGGGGCTGGTGCGCCCCTCCCCTTGTTGGTCCGAATTGGACAAGGGGTTGGGGGGGCGCAACACCCCTCTTTCCTTCTCCCTCTTCCCCTCTTCCTTCCCCTCTTGGTGGACTCCTACTAGGAGTAGGATTCCTAGTAGGAGTCCCCTCCTTGGCGCACCCTAGGAGGGCCAGCCGGCCTCCTCCTCCCTCCTTTATATACGGAGGAGGGGGGCGCCCCTAGACACACAAGTTGATCTGATCCAAGCCGTGTGCGGCGCCCCCCTCCACCGTTTAGAGCCTCGGTCATATTTTCGGAGAGCTTAGGCGAAGCCCTGCCGGAATCACTTCACCATCACCGTCGCCACGCCGTTGTGCTGACGGAACTCATCTACTTCCCCGACGTCTTGCTGGATCAAGAAGGCGAGGGACGTCACCGAGCTGCACGTGTGTAGAACTCGGAGGTGCCGTACGTTCGGTACTCGATCGGTGGAGCTCGAAGGATTGTTCGACTACATCAACCGCGTTGTGAGACGCTTCCGCTAACGGTCTACGAGGGTACGTAGACACACTCTCCCCTCTCGTAGCGATGCATCTCCATGGATAGATCTTGCGTGAGCGTAGGAAATTTTTGAAATTCATGCTCCGTTCCCCAACAGTTGCATCATGAACCAGGTCTATGCGTAGATGTGTTTTGCACGAGTAGAACACAAGTGAGTTGTGGGCATGGGTGTATACATATTGCTTGCCGTTACTAGTTGTTACTCGGTCAGCGATATTGTGAGATGAAGCGGCCCGGACCGACATTACGTGTACGCTTACGCGAGACTGGTTTCACCGTTGGTGCACATAGCTGCATAAAGGTGACTGGCGGGTGTCAGTTTTCTCACTTTAGTTGAACCGGTTTCAATGAAGAGGGTTCTTTTAGAAGATCAAAAAGCAATCACTACACCACGTTGTGGTTTTGCGTAGGTAAGAACGGTTCTTGCAAACCCGTAGCAGCCCCGTAAAACTTGCAACAACAAAATAGAGGACGTCTAACTTGTTTTTGCAGGGTATGCTGGTGATGTGATATGGTCAAGACATGATGTGATATAAGTTGTTGTATGAGATGATCTTGTTTTGTAAGTTATCAGGCAACCGGCAGGAGCCTTATGGTTGTCTCTTTATTGTATGCAATGCCAACGCTATGTAATCGCTTTACTTTACCGCTATGAGTTAGCAGTAGTAGTAGTAGCAATAGTCGGCGAGACGACCACGACGCTACGATGGAGATCAAGGTGTCACGACGCTACAATGGAGATCAAGGTGTCACGACGCTACGATGGTGATCAAGGTGTCAACCCGGTGACGATGGAGATCATGACGGTACTTTGCTGATGGAGATCAAAAGCACAAGACGATGATGGCCATATCATGTCACATATATTGAATTGCATGTGATGTTAATCCTTTTATGCATCTTATTTTGCTTAGGACGATGGTAGCATTATAAGATGGTCCCTTCACTAAATTTCAAGATAGGTGTTCTCCCCTAGTATGCACCGTTGCGAAGGTTCGATGCTTCTAAGCACCACATGATGATCGGGTGTGATGGATTCTTTCATTCGCAAACAACGGGTGTAAGCCAGTTTTACACACGCAGAATACTTGGGTTAAACTTGACGAGCCTAGCATATACAGATATGGCCTCGGAACACAAGAGACCGAAAGGTCGAACATGAGTCATATAGTAGATATGATCAACATGAAAGATGTTCACCATTGATAACTAATCCACCTCACGTGATGATCGGATGTGGTTTAGTTGATGTGGATCATGTTACACTTAGACAACTTGAGGGATGTTAATCTAAGTGGGAGTTCTTAAGTAATTTGATTAGTTGAACTTCAATTATCATGAACATAGTCAATAGTGTCTTAGCAAACTTATGTTGTAGATCGATAGACCACGCTGTAGCTCCCCTGTATTTTAATGCGTTCCTAGAGAAAGTTAAGTTGAAAGTTGATGGAAGCAACTATGCGGACTAGGTCCGTAATCTGAGGATTGTCCTCACTGCTGCACAGAAGGCTTATGTCTTTGATGCACCGCTCGGTGAGCAACCCCTATGGCTTTGTCTGAAGACGTTATGAACATCTGGCAGACAAGAAAAGATGACTACTCGATAGTTCAGTGCGCCATACTTTGCGGCTTAGAACCGGGGCTCCAAAAATGTTTTGAGCACCATGAAGCATATGAGATGTTCCAAGAGCTGAAAGTTTGTTTTTCAAGCTCACACCCGGGTCGAGAGGTATGACACCTTCGACAAGTTCTATAGCTACAAGATGGAGGAGAACAGCTTTGTTAGTAAGCATGTGCTCAGAATGTCTGAGTACTTCAAATCACTTAAATCAAGTGGGAGTTAGACTTCCGAATAAAAGTGGTGATTGATAAAGTTCTCTAGTCACTATCACTAAGCTATTGGATCTTCGTGATGAACTATAAACATGCAAGGGATAGAAGATCCTTAAGCTATTCGCAATGCTACAAGCTGCGGATGTAGAAATCAAAAAGGGAGCATCAAGTGTTGATGGTTAATAAGACCACTAGTTTCAAGAAGGGCAAGGGAAAGAAAAGGGAACTTCAAGAAGAACGGTAAAACAGTTGCCGCTCACGCGAAGAAACCCAAGGCTGAACCAAACCCGAGACTTAGTGCTCCCATTGCAAAGGGAAATGTCACAGGGAGCGGAACTTCCCCAAAGTAACTGGCAGATAATAAGACTGGCAATGTCAACAAAGATATTTGATATACATGTTATTGATGTGTACCTTACTAGTACTCGTAGGAGCACCTGGGTATTTGATACTTGTTCAGTTGCTTGCAACTTGAAAAATGGAGATTCGGAATAAACGAGGGCTAGCTAAGAACGAGGTGACGATGTGCATTGGAAGTGTCTCCAAGGTTGATGTGATCACCATCGCCACGCTCTCTCTACCTTCAGGATTAGTGATGAACCTAAATAATTGTTATTTGGTGCTTGCGTTAAGCATGAACATTATATCTGATAGTGTTTATTGCAAGACGGTTATTCAATTTCAGAGAATAATTGTTATTCTATTTATTTGGATAATATCATTGATGATCATGCACTTAAAATGAAAGGTTTATTGAATCTTGATCGTAGTAATACATATGTTCATAACACAAATGCCAAAAGATAATGATAGTACCACATATTTGTGGCACTGCCGCTTAAGTCATATCAGTGTTAAACACATGAAGAAACTCCATGCAGATGGGTTTTTGGAATCTCTTGATTATGAATCATTTGAGACATGTGAACCGTGCCTTATTGGCAAGATGACTAAAAACTCCGTTCTCCGGAACAATGGAGCGAGGAACCAACTTATTGGAAATAATACATACCGATGTATGCGTTCCGATAAGTGTTGAGGCGCGCGGTGGATATCGTTATGTTCTCACGTTCACTGATGATTTGAGTAGATATGGTTATGTCTACTTGATGAAGCATAAGTCTGAAACATTTGAAAAGTTCAAAGAATTTCAGAGTGAAGTAGAGAATCATCGTAACAAGAAAATAAAATTCTTACGATTTGATCGTGGAGGAGAATATTTGAATTACGAGTTTGGCACTCACTTAAGACAATGTGGAATTGTTTCACAGCTCACGCCACCTGGAACACCACAGCGTAATGGTGTGTCCGAACGTCGTAATCGTACTCTATTGGATATGGTGCGTTCTATGATGTCTCTTACCGATTTGTCACTATCGTTTTGGGGTTATGCATTAGAGACAGCTGCATTCACTTTAAATAGGGCACCGTCTAAATCCGTTGAGACGACACCGTATGAACTATGGTTTGGAAAGAAACCTAAGCTGTCGTTTATGAAAGTTTGGGGCTGCGATGCTTATGTCAAAAGGCTTTAGCCTGATAAGCTTGAACCCAAAGCGGATAAGTGCGTCTTCATAGGATACCCAAAAGAGACCGTTGGGTACGCCTTCTACCACAGATCCAAAGGCAAAGTTTTAGTTGCTAAGAATGGATCCTTTCTAGAGAAGGAGTTTCTCTCGAAAGAAGTGAGTGGGAGGAAAGTAGAACTTGATGAGGTAATTGTACCTCCTCTGGATAGTAGTACGCCACAGAAAGAAATTTCTGTGACATCGACACAGACCAGAGAAGAAGTTGATGATGATGATCATGAAACTTCGGATCAAGTTGTTACTGAACTTCGAAGGTCAACCAGGACACGTTCCGCACCAGTGTGGTACGGAAATCCAGTCTTGGAGGTCATGTTGCTAGACAACGATGAACCTTCGAACTATGAAGAAGCGATGGCAAGCCCGGATTCCGACAAATGGCTTGAGGCCATGAAATCTGAGATTGGATCCATGTATGAGAACAAAGTGTGGACTTTGGTAGACTTGCCCAATGAACGGCGAGCTATTGAAAATAAATGGATCTTTAAGAAGAAGACGGACGCTGATGGTAATGTCACCGTCTATAAAGCACGACTTGTTGCTAAAGGTTATCGACAAGTTCAAGGAGTTGACTACGATGAGACTTCCTCACCCGTAGCGATGCTAAAGTCTGTCAAAATTATGTTAGCAATTGCCGCATTTTATGATTATGAAATCTGGCAAATGGACGTCAAAACGGCATTCCTTAATGGATTCCTTAAGGAAGAATTGTATATGATGCAACCGGAAGGTTTTGTCGATACTAAAGGTGCTAACAAAGTATGCAAGCTCCAGCGATCCATCTATGGACTGGTGCAAGCATCTCGGAGCAGGAATACTCGCTTTGATGAAGTGATCAAAGCGTTTGGGTTTATACAAACTTATGGAGAAGCTTGTATTTACAAGAAAGTGAGTGGGAGCTCAGTGGCATTTCTCATATTATATGTGGATGACATATTATTGATGGGAAATGACATAGAATTTCTGGAAAGCATAAAGGGTTATTTGAAAAAAAAAGTTTTTCAATGAAGGATCTCGGAGAAGCTGCTTACATATTAGGCATCAAGATCTATAGAGATAGACCAAGACGCCTCATTGGACTTTCACAAAGCACATACCTTGACAAGATTTTGAAGAAGTTCAAAATGGATCAGTCAAAGAAAGAATTCTTGACTGTGGTGAAAGGTGTGAAATTGAGTAAGACTCAAATCTCGACCACGACAGAAGAAATAGAAAGGATGAAGGTTATCCCCTATGCCTCGGCCATAGGTTCTATAAAGTATGCCAAGCTGTGTGCCTTGCCATGTGTCTGGCAAAGAGGTACGAAAGTGATCCAGGAGTAGATCACTGGACAGCAGTCAAATTATCCTTAAGATGACTAAGGAAGAATTTCTCGGGAATAGAGGTGATAAAGAGTTCGTCGTAAAGGGTTACGTCGATGCAAGCTTTAAACACTGATCCGAAAGACTATGAGTCTCAGACCGGATAAGTATAGTGGGGAAATCTTTTGGAGTAGCTCCAAGCAGAGTGTGGTAGCAGCATCTACATATGACATAGAGATTTGCCAAGAATACACGGATCTAAATATTGCAGACCCGTTGACTAAAACCTCTCTCACAAGCAAAACATGATCAGCTTTAAGACTGATTAAGTGTTGATTACATGGAGATGTAATCTAGATTATTGACTCTAGTGCAAGTGAGAGATTGTTGGAAATATGCCCTAGAGGCAATAATAATAAAGTGTTTATTATCATATTTCCCCGTTCATGATAATAGTTTATTATTCATGCTAGAATTGTATTGACCGGAAACTAAATACATGTGTGGATAATGAACAAAGACTATGTCCCTAGTATGCCTCTACTAGACTAGCTCGTTGATCAAAAGATGGTTAAGGTTTCCTGACCATGAACATGAGTTGTCATTTGATAACGGGATCACATCATTAGGAGAATGATGTGATGGACTTGACCCAACCGTTAGCATAGCATATGATCGTTCAGTTTATTGCTACTGCTTTCACTATGTCAAATACACGTTCCTCTGACCATGAGATCATGCAACTCCCGGACACCGTAGGAATACTTTGAGTGTATCAAACGTCACAACGTAACTGGGTGATCATAAAGGTGCACTTCAGGTATCTCCGAAAGTATTTGTTGAGTTGGCATGGATCAAGATTGGGATTTGTCATTCCGTCTGTCGGAAAGGTATCTCTGGGCCCTCTCGGTAATACAGCATCACAGAAGCCTTGCAAGCACCGTGACTAAAGAGTTAGTTGCAAGATGATGTATTACGGAACGAGTAAAGAGACTTGCCGGTAACGAGATTGAACTAGGTATCGGGATACCGACGATCGAATCTCGGGCAAGTAACATACCGCCGGACAAAGGGAACAACGTATGTTGTCATATGAGGTTCACCGATAAAGATCTTCGTGGAATGTGTAGGAACCAATATGAGCATCCAGGTTCCGCTGTTGGTTATTGACCGGAGAGTCGTCTCGGTCATGTCTGCATCATTCCCGAACCCGTAGGGTCCGCACACTTAAGGTTCGATGACGATATAGTATTATATGAGTTATGTGATTGGTGACCGAATGTTGTTCGGAGTCCCGGATGAGATCACGGACATGACGAGGAGTCTCGGAATGTCCGAGAGGTAAAGATCGATATATTGGAAGGTGGTATTCGGATATCGGAAAGGTTCCAAGTGATCCGAGTATTTTCCGGAGTGCCGGAGGGGTTCCGGAACCCCCCGGGGAAGTTATGGGCCTTATTGGGCCATACGGGAAAGAGAGGAGCAGGCCGCAGGGGCTGCTGCGCCCCTCCCCTTGTTGGTCCGAATTGGACAAGGGGTTGGGGGGGCGCAACACCCCTCTTTCCTTCTCCCTCTTCCCCTCTTCCTTCCCCTCTTGGTGGACTCCTACTAGGAGTAGGATTCCTAGTAGGAGTCCCCTCCTTGGCGCGCCCTAGGAGGGCCGGCCGGCCTCCTCCTCCCTCCTTTATATACGGAGGAGGGGGGCGCCCCTAGACACACAAGTTGATCTGATCCAAGCCGTGTGCGGCGCCCCCCTCCACCGTTTAGAGCCTCGGTCATATTTTCGGAGAGCTTAGGCGAAGCCCTGCCGGAATCACTTCACCATCACCGTCGCCACGCCGTCGTGCTGACGGAACTCATCTACTTCCCCGATGTCTTGCTGGATCAAGAAGGCGAGGGACGTCACCGAGCTGCACGTGTGTAGAACTCGGAGGTGCCGTACGTTCGGTACTCGATCGGTGGAGCTCGAAGGATTGTTCGACTACATCAACCGCATTGTGAGACGCTTCCGCTAACGGTCTACGAGGGTACGTAGACACACTCTCCCCTCTCGTAGCAATGCATCTCCATGGATAGATCTTGCGTGAGCGTAGGAAATTTTTGAAATTCATGCTCCGTTCCCCAACACATTAATCACATCGCCGATTGCCCTGTCATCCCCCGGTAATATAAACCACAGGCCCGGCCATAGCCGCATCCATCATCCTTCACTCCCTTCCTCCTCTCTGCACCACGCCCGCCATGGCCTCCTCGAGCTACAAAGCTGGCAGGCCCGCAGGCAGACGGAGGCCGCCGATGTGGACGTGCCAATGGAGGACGCGGCCGAGGATGAGTCGGAGCCACCCTCCTCGCCTGTGCATGCCGGCATCACCATCGGCGAGGCCCGTGCCCACTACACGGACGTGGTGCTAGGGGAGCGGGAGGTCAAGTTCCGGCAAGAGCAGGCCGACCAGGCCTACAACCTCTGCCTCCTCGACGAGCACCGGCGCACGAAGGCAACTCCCTGCCGGCACGGCCATAGTGTAGTACATGGGAGTGGCCGAGCAGGAGGCGCTGGTCGACTCCTACCGCACCGCCCGCGAAATCCGCCGTGACCGCTGGCGGTACATCCAGTATCAGGCGGATTTACAGGCCGCCTACAAGGAGATGGACCAGGTGGCGGATGAGGTGTGCGGCAAGAGCGACGACGAGGAGGACATCGCCAGCTCCGCCACGGCCGCGCCCCGCCGCCACGACCACGAAGCCGGCACGTCCGCGAGCGCCACCGGCAACGAGGAAGAGTAGAGCATGGGGGGTCGCCGGTGCTCGGGTCCCAGGAAGGCCACCGCTCCTCCCCTCCCATTCAAGCCAAGTTTGGTGGGCTGAACATCGTCGGCCGATTAGCCGCTTGGCGGCGATGTGGAGGCAGACATCTTCGCTTCCCGGGGCTCATGGCTGCGGAGGTGGAGGCTGTGGATGTAGAGCTGGAGACTGCCGAGGCGGAGCTGGAGCTTCATTTCATGGTGCTCACGCCCGGACGGATGACGGCGGTCATTCAGATTAGGTTTAGAGTCGGGTTTAGTTAAAATATGTCCGAATTGTAATGAATGTGCTCCGGTTTATATGAAAATCTGCGTGTTTGCATGAATTTCGTCCGGTTAGTTGAACAGTGTTTGAAATGTATGTGGGCAGCGTTGGATGCCGACTCCCGATTCCGTGTCCATGGACTGCCCCCCCTGTCCGCGGACGGATGTGGGAGCAAATTTCCAGGTCAGCGTTGGAGATGCCCTAAGAACTACTTCTACACTATATCTTCGTCGTAGAATTTTCTCCAAGCGTTTTCTTTTCTTTCCCTCGGCGGCTAGGGAAAATTCTTCCCTTCCCATGGATTCACCTTCCCTCTATCTGTCGCTCCAACGGCCGGTGGCGGGGAGGGGAATCCCGATGCCTTTGTGTAACGCCCCGGACACACCCGCCGGTGGTCGTTACTCCTGGCGGGATCTAGACTGGCCCCACAGATCAATACTAGTCTTTGCTGCACACTTTGTCCTCGCTCGTGCCCACCCGGGACCAACCTCCGATCGGTCACCCATCCTGAAATTACTCCAGACTGAGCACACTTAACTTTGGAGTTCTTTTCGAATGGGCTCCCGGAAAAGAAGGAATTCCTTATTGATATGAGTAGTCTATCATCCCTATTAAGCCAGGCTATCACATACACGCCCACTCAGAGGAACCGACGTGCTCGTCGGGCCACAGGAACGTTCCCTCTTGGCACATACGTCTGTGCGTCCAGTCCGGCACATGTGCCATGCCGTGTGCCACGACGGGTCACAAACGTGATGAACAACATGACCGCGCACCTGGCCTGCAAACAACCGTGTAACCGCGAGGGTCTGCTCTGATACCAACTTGTAACGCCCCGGACACACCCGCCGGTGGTCGTTATTCCTGGCGGGATCTAGACTAGCCCCACAGATCAATACTAGTCTTTCCTGCACACTTTGTCCTCACTCGTGCGCACCCGGGACCAACCTCCCGGTCGGTCACCCATCCTGAAATTACTCCAAGCTGATCACGCTTAACTTTGGAGTTCTTTCCGAATGGGCTCCTGGAAAAGAATGAATTCCTTATTGATATGAGTAGTCTATCATCCCTATTAAGCCAGGCTATCACACTTTGCTTTGACTAGTAGTTTTGATTATATTTTTTTAGTCCTCACAGGTACGTCACTCGGACGGACGGCAACGCTTCTCCTTCTAGTTTTTCTTCCGAGCTCCGATCCTCCTTAAATTCGTTCATCTGGGTGTAGTCGACGAAGCTCCGACATAGATTTCCATCATCTTCTTGGGGAGGCGAGATTAGGGTTTCTCGTCGTGCGTGTGCGATATTTTGTGTCAGTTGCTTCAGATCTATTCAAGGGATCTGCGACGACGACTGCAGCTACAAGGCGCTGGTCCTTAGGGGCACATGCATGAAGACTTCCTGACTGTCATCGACCTAGTCAAGCTAGCTCTGATAGGGAAGCGAAGATAGCGGCGCGTCGGCGGCTCGTTCTGACGGCGGTAGTGGTTGTTCGATGATCTAGAGATCAAAATGTAATTTTTATTATATTTGAGATACTTTGTACTTCTGATAAACTTTGATCTAGATCTTTTTCGTGAAAAAGAAGAAGCATAATATTCCAGTAGATTAGGATGTTATTCAGCGATGTATACATATTATATGTAGTAGGTTAGCCCATTATTTACCTTTCCATATAAATATGATTGTATAAAATAATATGATTTTATTTGATAACATAATAATTTGTTAAGTATTTATTGGTTTAGCAAAGAAAATATAATTTTATTAGGTAATACAATATGAAGTGGGATAGTTGAGGCACTTTTTAATAATAACCAGTGGAGAAAAAAAAACAAGGACATAAAAAAAAATCTAAACTAGGAAAAGATGGAGGAATGGACCGACGTAAGGTTGGATCAAAGAGGAGTGGACACAGAACGTCTTTTAAGTAGGAAATAGTAGGATACTCCTTCCCTTTCATTTTATAGGGCTTATCTCAAAAAGTTTGTTTTCCCATTTTATAAGTCTTAATTTTATTACTTTCATTCACATGTTCAGATTTAAAGGTGCATTAAATCATTGCATGCAAGGATTAAGGAAAAACTCACCGATGCATATACAGTAAAAGTTCTTGGTTATTTATTGGCCACACATGCATGCATTGCAATTAATATACATTTGGTAAACACAATTTCTTGAGGAAATCGAGACCATTAATTAAGTATTTTTGTAAACTACACAATTATTCCACCGTTGACCATCTACCTGGGTTGGTGAGATTTTTGAATTGAAACCTATAAATCAGAAGAGCGGGAGTAGGAGAGAAGCAGAAGAAACTGGCCGAGGGTGAAATGACCGGAGGAAGCATACTACCTCTCGAACGACCTTTGATGATGCACCGGGCCGTCGGCGATGCGATTTGGTGGAAAATGCCACCCTCGAGGTTACCATGGCGCATTGCCGCCACCGCCGTGGCGCCCTGCTAGCAGGCTGTTCCCTGGCCTGCTTTAGAGAAAAAAAGAATTAGTATTAAAGAAGATTTCAGGGCTCCTTTGATTCAAGAAATTCTATAGAATTTTTGGAGGATTGAAATACTTAGGAATTGTTTCTACGTTAGTTCTTTGATTCATAGGATTGGATCCCATGGGAATTTTTTCTATGGAATTTTTTGTACTACATTTCACAGAAATCTAACATCCACTTCAACCACCCCTTGCTAATCCTATAGGATTTAAATGGGTATGCCACCCAATCTATACTTTCTCTATCCCTACGTTTTCAGAGTCTTACAAATCAATGAGGCCCTCAATTGGCTAGTGACCTACTACTTTATTTTATTAACTCTTGATTGATCTTTTGATTGTTGCCCTGTTTATTAAGATTGTTAGCCAATTGTCCGTGCGTTAGGATCACCAACTCACTTTTAATAGTAGAGATTTTTCTCGCTTTTCCTATTATTTTTCAGATGACTGAAAAAGCACTCCCTCGGTCCACAAATACTCTCTCCGTTCGGAAATAACTAACATGGTTTTATTTCAAAAATGTAATATAAGATGTCATATTTTTTATGAATCAGATGTATGTAGACACTTTTTAGTGTGTTAGTTCACTCATTTCAGTTCATATGTACTCTCTCCGTAGTAGTGTCAAAAACGCTCTTATATTATGGGACGGAGGGAGTAGTTTATATTGAAATATTCAAAACTTCTTATATTTGTGAAGGGAGGGGTATCTATTTTCAAATACAGTAATATTTTCATATTTCATCAACAGACTTCTCTTAATATATTTTTAAGAAAAAAGAAAATGCTACTCCGCGTCCAAACTCCAAACACCGTCAACCCTCCCGCTCGTCTGGGCTCTTTATAAACCGTGCTCTCGGACCCCTCACTCTCCACGCCTCATCTTCCGTTTCTTCTCCAGCCCCCCTCACGAAATCCACACCCCGCCGCCCCGGCGCAATTTCTGGAGCGGCACTTGGATCCTCACGGCCATGGACAAGGGTGCACTGATGACGCCGGACTCGGATCAGAGCGACCCCGACGGAGGAGCAGGCGTGGGCTCGTTCTCGAGCCTGCGCTCGTACGGGCGGGCCCTGTCGCAGACGCCGCGGCGGCTGGCGCGGCGCGCGTGCGCGGCGACGGCGCCGGGAGAAGAGATGAGCCGCGTGCGCGCGCGGTCGGGGGCTCCGATGGCGCGCGTGCTGCGGTGGCCGGACCTGGTGGGGCTTGGTCTCGGCGGCATGGTGGGCGCCGGGGTGTTCGTCACCACGGGGCGCGCCACGAGGCTGCACGCGGGCCCCGGCGTCGTCGTGTCCTACGCCATTGCCGGCCTCTGCGCGCTGCTCTCCGCCTTCTGCTACACGGAGTTCGCCGTGGACATGCCGGTCGCCGGCGGCGCCTTCAGCTACCTCCGCGTCACCTTCGGTGAGCTCGCTGGCCCTGGCCCCCCAATCATGCCGAGATCATGACCCGAATAACGCCATTAAACCAACCATCAATTATATAATCTGCTCGTTTCTTGTCATACTATCTAATAAGATTTCTTTATCCCATGAGTATTTTGCTCTCACTCGCTCCGCTGGTGCGATTGGAGTACGTCACATATTGGGGAAAAATCGCATCCAACCTTAACTATTCGATGGTTATCTATACATCTTCCTTCATGTGTATGTGTATGCTTTGTGGTTGCCCCCGTCTCTTCCGTCTGTCCAGTTGCCCAAAAAGCAGCCTCCTTTTGCGCTTATTTAATGCGTACGCGAGAGGTGTCGTCGTCGCGGCATGAACACGATGCCGCTGTTCCTGCTGTCGCTTTGTTTGCTGTGCTGATAAAATAAAATTCAGATTCAGATAGATCACCTGAGGTGCTGTTCCAACAGTAGAAAACCTAAATCTGTTGTACGTATACGTACGTTCGTACTACGTATGCACGTCTCGCTGTCAACTGAATTTGGATCGAGATTTAGCAGAGTAGAAGAAACTCGCAAGTCCAACGGGAGCAATTAAAAGAAAATTTTGGATTGCGACTTCCAACAAATTTTATCGCACGCACACGTACACATCCATATCCAGGAAATAATGTTGGGAGGTCGCTTTCTCGCGTCCCAAAACGGTTGGTTTGGCCTTTTGGCCCAGATGCATATGGGGCCTAGCTAACTTCATCGGAGTAAAAGATCTTCTTCAATCTTCACAGCCGCCGCTTCCAGTTGCAGGCAGAGCTTTGTCTCAAAAAAAAAAAAAGTTGCAGGCAGAGCTTTGTCTCAAAAAAAAAAGTTGCAGGCAGAGCTGACCACAATAGGTAAAACTGTTTGTTTGTGCAGGGGAATTCGCTGCGTTCCTGACGGGGGCGAACCTGATCATGGAGTACGTCTTCTCCAACGCCGCCGTGGCGCGCAGCTTCACGGCGTACATGGGCACGGCGGTCGGCGTGGACGCGCCCAGCAAGTGGCGGATCGCCGTGCCGGGCCTCCCCAACGGCTTCAACCAGGTCGACCTCGTCGCCGTCGGGGTCATCCTCCTCATCTCCGTCTGCATCTGCTACAGGTACTATACTCATCCTACTAGTATTTGTTTTCATTATAATATACTAATAAGAAATCATTTTGGCTTAGCTTGCAAGTGTCAGCCTTCTCTTGTCTCTTGCCGCGTCTCTCGGTACTGTGTGTTTTGCATGGCTGTTGACTACAGTGTGATTTGCATGACCGTTGACTGAAATTGGACCCCACACCCTGTTGCTAGTGTCACTCAATCTTGTAAAAAAAAAAACCGATGCAAATGTCACTTTACTTTTTTGCTAGATTTTACAAGGTTCGATTTGCTCTAGTTGTAGCCATTAAGATTATTTTTCTCGAGATTTTGTTCTAAAAGACACAAAAGGGTCTTCTCGCTCGGTCGCTCGCTGCTGTAGCTTTTCCCACCTTTCGCAATCGAATGTCTTCTGAGGCAATTGTGAACAAGCTTTCCCCAGAGCAAAGAAAGAATCTCACAAGGGAACCACTCCTTTTGATTCTCTAGTACTCCTACATACATGTACTCGTTTCCGTTTCCTGTGAAGTTCAAACAAGAGATTCTTTTTTGTTTTCCTAGATGGAAACATAGTAGTAGGAGCACATATTCCTGGCTGAAGTATGACACTGTTTTCCTGTCCGCGATGCCATGGCAGCACCAAAGAGAGCTCCAAGGTGAACATGGTTCTCACGGGCGTGCACGTGGCCTTCATCCTCTTCATCATCGTCATGGGCTTCTGGCGTGGCGACGTGCGCAACCTGACCCGACCCGCCGACCCGTCCCACCCGGGCGGTTTCTTCCCCAACGGCGTCGGCGGCGTCTTCAGCGGCGCGGCCATGGTGTACCTGAGCTACATCGGCTACGACGCCGTGTCCACCATGGCTGAAGAGGTGGAGCGGCCGGCGCGCGACATCCCCATCGGCGTCTCGGGGTCCGTCGTCATCGTCACCGTGCTCTACTGCCTCATGGCCGCCTCCATGTCCATGCTCCTCCCATACGACGCGGTGAGAACCATTTATCTCTCTTTTTTTCTTTAAGATTCCTATGTAGGCAGCATGGGCGTACGGATGATGCTCGTTACTCATCCTAGTTTACTTTTGAGTCTCTCTCGCCTCGCCTACTAGAAGTAGAAGAGAAGAGATCTCACCTATGATTGTGTAGGTGAGGATGATTCTGGGAATATATTGCCTAAGGTGGATGAGGTTGCTATAGCTTATAGTAGTAGGAGCTGTATTAGAACAGGAGATTGATGCCAGTGGCTGGCAACAAGACGATTCTTGTTTCTTGCTTTTCCTTTCTACCTTTGCCTCGTCCCTTTTTGGGATATTTGTCATGTGGTTTTTGGGGATGAATCTGCTTCTGCTGTCGCCGTCGCAGGCCGGCCGGCCCAAATATATTACCTCCGTCTGGTTTATTAGTCCGTATTATATTTTATGTCAAATTTTGACCAAATATTTAACTAATAAAATATTAATGCATGTCATAAAAAATAATATTATCGGAAACTATGTTCAAATACGAATTCAATGATATAATTTTTGATGGCATGCATTAACATTTTATTAGTTAAATTTTTGGTCAAATTTTGGCACAAAATACAATGGGGACCAATAAACCAGGACAGAGATAGTACTTTCTAGCACAGCAGCACAGGGCAGTAAAGCATCTATCCTATGTGCACGCAATTTCTTTTGCCTTTAACCTATTCTCCTTTCTTGGTAACCCATGGCATGCCATGAATGATCAGCGACAGAATCTGACAGCATTTGACCTGCTAGCTCGAGCTCAACTTTGTGTGGTGTTTTCAGATCGACACGGAGGCGCCCTTCTCGGGGGCTTTCAGGGGGAACGACGGATGGGGCTGGGTGTCCAACGTGATCGGGGCCGGTGCCAGCCTCGGCATCTTGACGTCGCTCATGGTGGCCATGCTGGGGCAGGCCAGGTACCTGTGCGTCATCGGCCGCTCCGGCGTCATGCCCGCCTGGCTCGCCAAGGTGCACCCCAAGACCGCCACCCCCGTCAACGCCTCCGCCTTCCTCGGTACGCCCTCCTTCCAACTGTTTCCCTTCACTTTTGACCAGCGTCACGGGCACCATGGTTTCTTCGGGAGAATTCATGACCGAGTACTCCAGCAACGACAATGTCATGGTTGCTTTCCGTGACCATCATAACGGCGGGCGAAAGCGATTAGCGGCTATCGAGAGGCAACCTCGCCTTTCTTTGTGGACTTTCCTGGCCGGGAAGCCGTTTCCATGGAGACACCCACACCCGCGACGCTAATACTCCCTCAATTCCGTAACGTAGTGCCTTCGCGTTTTCCGAGATCTAAGTTTGACCATAAATGTAACCAACGAGACCGACTTCCGCCGCATTGGTTAAATTTATGGTCAGACTTAAATCTCGGAAAACGCGGGCGCACTACATTGTGGAATGGAGGGAGTAGTGTTATAGAGTGTAGACACGGGTATCATGCAAAGATAGTTTTAACCTGATTAGTACCACGACAATGTCACTTTTCCTTAGTTTTCTTCATTTTGACTTTTTTGTATTGACTCGCAGGACTCTTGACGGCTGCGCTGGCGCTCTTCACGGAGCTGGACATCCTCCTCAACCTCGTCTGCATCGGCACGCTCTTCGTTTTCTACATGGTGTCCAACGCCGTCGTGTACCGCCGCTACGTCGTTGGCCCAGCCGGCAGCAGCCCCGAATCCGGGGACCGGCAGCCCAGCGCATGGCCGACCCTCGCGTTTCTCCTCGCCTTCTCCCTCATCGCGCTCTCCTTCACGCTGGTGTGGAAGCTGGCGCCGGAGGGCGGCCGCACCAGGGTCGTGCTCCTGTCCGCGTGCGGCGCGGCCGCGGTGGCCACGGTCGGCGCGTTCCAGGCGCTGGTGCCCCAGGCGCACACGCCCGAGCTTTGGGGCGTGCCGGGCATGCCGTGGGTGCCCGCAGCGTCCGTGTTCCTCAACGTCTTCCTGCTCGGCTCCCTGGACCGCCCGTCCTACGTCCGGTTCGGCTTCTTCTCGGCGGCCGCCGTGCTCGTGTACGTGCTCTACAGCGTGCACGCCAGCTATGACGCCGAGGAGACCGCCACGCTCGACGGCGCCAAGGTGCAGGACGAAGCTTGCAGGGTGTAGCTACTAGCTAGGGTGGAGAGAATGAGCTTGGTGTTAACTGCTGCTCTAGAGCGTCTAGGTTTTTTCTTCTTCTTGACAATTTTCTGTCATGTTCTAGATTTCGAGTAGCTGTTGGGAGTACAACGAAGGAGCTAACAAGGTGATGAAATGTGAAAACTAAGAGAAGATTGGGGGAAAGAGGATTTTACCTGGAACTTGCATATGCGAATGCAAAAGTTCTTCTAAAATGTACTTGCTCTAATTTCCTGGAAGAGACTTCAGCCCAACTGCTTGTCTCTTTCATCTGTTTTCTTTGATAAAAGGCCAAATAGTCTTACAACCGGAACCAAGTGAGAGGTACAAACCTCAAAGAAGAAGATGCGAACACCTGCTACTTTCATCTCCGTGTCAATCATCGGAGGAGAAAGAATTTCATTCACCGCCGCAAGCACAACAATGGGTGGGTTAGTGAGCATGAGCAAGAAAACACTACCGGAATTACCCCTAAATCCCGACGGCCTATGATATATATGGAGGTATGCCGACGGCTTAGGGCAAGCCGTCGGCATACCTCCAAATATGCCGACGGTGGTCGTCGGCATAGTCAGGCCGTCGGTATATCTGGACATACGCCTACAGTGGCCGTCGGCATAGACGTGGGCCCGGTGACCCTGTGGTTGACGGGCGTTTGATGCCGTCATATCTATGCCGACGGCCCTAACGGCGGCCGTCGACATAGCTATGCGTCGGCATAGGCTTGGTCCACGTCATCGATCCGCGGCACGTGCCACGTCATCGATCCGAGGCGTGTCGGTTGGGCACACATCATCGATCCGGGGGCATAGCTCTTTGCCGTCGGCATATCTGTGTATTATCTGTTTTTTTTTTATTTTTGATTTATATCTTTTTTCTAAATTAAAATTTGATTAACTTAAATGTGCCTTATCTAAACATAAACATACATAAATTATATATAGATTTGGTGTAGAATTTTCCATAGATTATGAATATGTAGTTTGTATTTGTTTTCGAGTATGTTAGTAATGTGACCTCATGTTCTTTTGCATATAGGTCCCTATACTTTATTAAAATCACAAACAATTGATAATTACAAAAAAATTTGACAAGTTTTATATGTTTTTTATAAGAATCTTGAAAGTGCTAGATCCGCCGGTCAACTGTGCCAGGGTTAGACGGGACGGGGTACTTGGGGGGGTAGCTATGCCGCCAGGTCTTGCGCTGGGCCCTCTTACACGTCTGCAAGTGTGGTGGCAGGTACAAGCACCCGGCATGCGGCTCCGGAGTGTGCCCCCCTCACGGACGTCGCTGCCGCCGTCGCACGGAGGGGGGAAACAGCCACGTCGGGCAGACACGGAGGGAATCTTGCGGTGGGTTGGCCCGGACCGTGTTCGGGGGTGTACCTATGGGCTGGCATATGACAACCAGGTGAAAAGGTCCATCGGTCAAACCCCGTCCGGCGAAAGTCAAAGGCCTAGATCCGCCGGTCAACTATGCCAGGGTTAGACGGGACGGGGTACTTGGGGGGGGGGGGGTAGCTATGCCGCCAGGTCTTGCGCTGGGCCCTCTTACATGTCTGCAAGTGTGGTGGCAGGTGCAAGCACCCGGCACGCGGCTCCGGAGTGTGCCCCCCCTCACGGACGTCGCTGCCACCGTCGCACGGAGGGGGGAAACGGCCACGTCGGGCAGACACGGAGGGAATCTTGCGGTGTGTTGGGCACGGACCTTCAGAGAATGAACCGGAGGAGCCGGAGGCAACCACAAAGGCCTTCTTGGAGGTCTTGGCCTCGTCGAAGAAACCTCTTTATGCGGGTGCCAAACTATCTCAGCTGGATGCCATCTCACAACTGATTGCAGTCAAGGCTGAGTACGGCTGTAGCCAGAAATGATTCGAAGCATTTCTGGGAGTATGGGCTAACAGCCTCCCTGAGGGTCATGAACTGCCGAAAAGCATGTACGCTACAAAGAAAATCATGAAGGCACTCTCTATGGATTATGAGAAAATACATGTTTGTCCGAAGAATTGCCTTTTGTTTAGGCACGAGTATGCAAATGACAAGTACTGTAGGGAGTGCGGTTCCTCTCGGTACCTTGAGGTGGTCGGTGAGGATGGTGAGAAGTGGCAGCTAGCCATCCCCGCAAAGGTTCTTCGGTATCTCCATTTCATAGAAAGACTGCAGCGCCTTTTCATCACGGAGGAGTCTGCCAAAATGATGAAGTGGCACAAGGAAGGTATAAGGTACCATCCAAATAAAATCGTACATCCATCGGAAGCAGAAGCATGGAAGTCGTTCGATGAAGAATACCCCGAGGAAGCAGCCGAGGCTGAGAATGTCAGAATTGCCATATCAGGTGATGGGTTCAATCCATATGGTATGTCGTCCAATGCATACAGCTGCTGGCCCGTGTTTGTTATTCCGCTCAATCTCCCTCCCGGTGCCCTAATGCAACGCAAGACCATGTTCTTGTCGCTCATCATTCCGGGGCCTGAATACCCGGGGAAGAATTTGGGTGTGTTTATGCAGCCGCTGGTGGATGATTTGCACCATTCTTGGTACTTCCCGAGGTTGACATACGACCGGGATCTGCAGAGAAATTTCTTGATGAAAGTTTGGTTGCACTATTGCATGCATGACTTTCCCGGCTATGGCTTATTCTGCGGATGGTGTACAAGTGGGAAGATGCCATGCCCAGTGTGCATGCAGGCTCTACGTTTGATTTGGCTGAATAAGGGTCGCAAGTATGTAGCCTTTGACCTGCATCGACAGTTCCTCCCTCCAGACCATCCAGACAGGGAAGACAAGAAGAACTTCACGAAAGGCCGGGTTGTCCATGAAGTAAACGAGATTCCAACGTTTTCGGGGGCAGATGTTCTTGCTCAGCTAAAAGCTCTCAAGCCTAAAGGCAAAGGCAAAGGCAAAGGGAAAGCCAAAGGCTTCGAGGGATATGGTGAGACGCACAACTGGACTCACATTAGCCCCTTCACGAAGCTTCCCTATTTCAAGGACCTCAAACTTCCTTACAACATCGATGTGATGCACATCGAAAAGAATGTCGCAGAGTCCCTTTTCTGCACGATCCTCAACATTCCTGATAAGACGAAGGATAACGTTAAAGCTAGAGCCGATCAACAGAAAATTTGTGATAGACCACGTCTAAACATGAAGCCTCCCACGGGCGGTCGAATAAACTGGTTCAAGCCAGATGCTGACTTCGTCCTTAAAAAGCCAGAAAAGACAGAGGTATTGAAGTGGCTCAAACTCATAGTGAAGTTCACTGATGGTTATGCATCGAATATAAGTAAGGGAGTCAATGTTTCAACGGGCAAAGTGATCGGGCTCAAGAGTCATGACTATCATGTATGGATTGAGCGGATAATGCCGGTGATGGTTCGAGGCTATGTCCCCGAGCATGTCTGGCGAGTGCTTGCCGAGCTAAGCCATTTCTTCCGCACGCTCTGTGCTAAAGAAGTAAGTAAAGACGTGATTGAACAATTGCATAAGAAGGCACCGGAGTTGATATGCAAGCTAGAGAAGATCTTTCCGCCAGGCTTCTTTACTCCGATGACACATCTCATTTTGCACCTCGCGAACGAGGTATTGTTGGCGGGGCCTGTGCAGAATCGTTGGCAGTAAGCATCTCCGACAGAAATGTGGAAACAAAGCTAAGATTGAAGCTTCCATAGCTGAGGCAGTTATCCTAGAGGAGGTGTCAGACCTCAAGACATCGTACTATCCAGACCACGTTCCCACTCTGCATAATAAGGTGCCTCGATACAATATAGAAGAGCCCAAGTATAAACCCAAGCTCCATCTATTCAGCGGGCAAGGTGGCAGGGCTGGAGGTTCGACACCTTATAACATGCCACAACAAGAGTGGGAGGACCTCATGTTCTATGTCTTGCACAACATCAAGGAAGTTGAGGATGTGTGGATGAGGTAATACCACTACACCATTCCTTTATGTCTTGCACAACATCATGTTCTATGTTCACTTAGTCCCGGTCTAACAATGCTTTTTCTTCTTTTAGTGAATTCGTTCAAGAGGAATGGACGGGAATGATTCCTCCTACTGAGGCGGAGGCACTTACTCTTCTCCGGCATGGAAACCCTGGACGTAAAAAATTTGTTGCTTGGTTCATGGAGAAAGTAATTTTTCACATTCCCCTATTAAATACCTAGTTCAACATTTATTAGTTAACCGAACTAATGCACCCAGCAATTTCAATTAAACTTGTAGGGAAAAGATCGGAACATATCTATGGATGACGAATTGAGATGGGTATCCATGGGTTTTGACCCTGCCGTCATGACATGTAAAAAGTATGATGTGAATGGGTATCGCTTCCATACAGAGGAGCACCAGAACAGCCGGCCTGATCCCAAAACTATAAATACCGGAGTGTACACCCCCGGTCAAAATTCAGTTGACTACTACGAAAAGGTAGGAAAAATATACGAGCTTACATTCAGCAAAGGGCGCGAAACCCTAAGTCTCCCTGTATTCAAATGCCGATGGTTCGACCCGCGGGAGGGGCTGAGACATACGCCTTCCATTGGTTTGGTCGAAGTTAAACCATCAACCGTCTATGCCGGAGCCGATCTCTTTATTGCGGCTACCCAAGCCACACAAGTTTATTATCTGCCTTACCCATGCCAAAAAGAGTACCTAAAGGGTTGGGAAGTTGTGTTCAAGGTGTCGCCACATGGTAAGCTACTGGACCCGAACGAAGACGATTATTACTACAACATAGACCCCATGACATACGAGGGAGTGTTCTATCAAGAGCAACCTGATGATGATGTGGTCAGAAACGATGACGCCGACGCCTTGGGTGATGATGATGTGGATCCAAATGATGACGATGCATGGAATGATGGTGAGACCATTGTTAATGAAAATGACATACTTATGCTAGAAAAGTTAAACGAAGACTCTGACGACGAGGAAGAGCCGGAGCCTCCGTCAGACAACGAAGATGATATGCGTGATAGTGATGATGAGACCGATCGAGGAATCAGTTACAACAGTGATGATTCGTATGGGTTCTAGCAGATGTACGTTTCATGTATTTTTTTCTATGGTTTAGGAATATGCCTTTTTATGCTTATTTGTTAATGTGTTTTTTATTCCTTACTATTATGCTTTTTTCTTCATTATTAATGTACTAATTGTTTATTCTCTTTTCAATGCAGGTTCGCGGAACATGGGCAAGGGGAAGGCCGACGGCAAGGGTTTCCTAGGCAAGGTCGTCGGCATGGCTAGTCGGAGTGGTCGACCCCTTACTCCTCCCCCCCGACTACTTGAGGATGACTCCTCATAGGGAGGTCGAGGGAGAGGTGCCCCTAGAGGAGGAGGGGGTGGGGGAGAGCCCCTAGAGGGGGAGGGGGTGGGGGGAGAGCCACAAGAGGGGGTCGGGGCCAGAAACAGCGCGCCCTCACCGACTTAGGGGTGTTGTCTTCGAGGCCCTCCTCTAGTGAGGTACCCTCCTCTAGTGAGGTACCCTCTACCGACGAGGAGGAGGAGGAGGTTGGGGATGGGGACGAGGAAGAGGAGGAGGAGGCAGGCGAGGAGGATGGTGGTGGCGGGGAGGATGGTGGAGGCAGCGAGGGGTTGGCAACAAGAATGGGTGGCTGCACGGTAGTGCAAAGCTCCCTACCCTTCCTGCTACCGAGGAGCAGAAGTGGCTCATTGAGCCCACGGGGAAATAGTAAGTGCCACTTAATCATAATTTAATTCTTTTGCTTGTACACATGCTAATATTTTCATTCTTTATATCTTTTGTAGCAACTGGATAATTCCTAATGGGGCCCGTCTTCCAAATGGCCTCATCACCGTCTTGCTAAAGGAACACTGGTCGGGCTGTTCCGTCCGGATCCAGTCAGGCAGTCGGATCTCCGGGTTTTGGCCACGAGCTGGGGCCACTGGGAAGCGGCCCCCACCCGGACCATGATACGCATGCTAAGGCCGTGATCACAAATTTTTGGGTGAGTTCTCTTCAGAAGCACGAGTCTTGAGTTTCGTTCGTAGTTTATCATCGAATGGTTTAACTCATGGCTTCTTCCATTCTGGTTTTCTGAATGATTGTAGAAATACTATCGAGTTCTTGAGGAGCACAAGTCCACTGCCGACGAGATCGTGCTGCGCCAAGCGAGGAAGAAGGCCCGCCAGCTGCAGTACGAGGTGCGCTGGGTGGCCATCTCGCAATATTATCACGTCGCTCTTGGCGAGAAGATGACCAAGGAAGAGGCTCGGAGGCAGAAGCTTACCTTGGAGAGGGAGGAGTACTTGATGGTAAATATAACAGATTTTTTCATTCCGACGTTTGTGGTAAATTTCATCTTTTCTTGTTGACATGCCATTATGCCTTCATTATGTAGGTGTGTCCTGGTTGGTGTTATGGAAAAGACGATGGATGGGCGGCATTGGTGGATCTATGGCTCGGTCAGGATGGAGAGTAGGCTGCTAAGAGCATGATAAACAGGGCTAACCGAGGGACTGAGGGAGTACATGCTCAGGGAAACCGGAACCACTTTGTCCACAAGAAACTTCAGGTATATCTATGTACATTAAACATTCTTCTTCTATTTACCGTCACTTTCTTATGTATGACTAACCTCTGTTTGGTGGTGCAGGAGGAGAAACTGAAGCGGCCGCTCTCACACATGGAGGCGTGGGAGATCGCCCATACGCGGAGGAAGCCCAAGGCTGGCGAGGGCCAGTACTACGGCAAGACCGCCCAGAAGAAGAAGGCCTACAACAAGGGGTATCTGAGGTTACATCCTGACACACCTGACCCCATGAAGGTGGCTCTGGACGACAGGGTGGTGGTGGGCATGGGGCCGAGGCTTCATGGTCGGCAGCCGGTTCTGGATGCCGTGGTCACTCCTTCTATCTCCTACACACAGCTCCGAGCTACCGACCCGAGCCTGAGCCAGCGCACGAGCACGACCACGACCAGTGCGCAGTCACACTCCCTCCTAGCCGAGCGGCACTCTATAAGTATTTTCCCTCTTATCTTCATTGCTCACTTTATTTTCCGCATTGAGATGTTTTATGAGTTCCATCATGTCATATTGTAGGCCTACATGGAGTACACACGCCAGGAGACCATGGCGTGGAGCGCGAGAGTTGCAGCAGTCCAGGACCACAGCACTCGCATGATGATGGTTAGTTTAGCCCCTTTCATTTCACTTCCATATTTGCACTTTCATTTGTTCTGACATTCGTGTTTTCTTTGTCAATTAACATGCAGCGCGTTTTTGAGAGCATGGCGGCCGGCACGGTTCCTGTAATGGAACCACCACCACCACCTGCTGGAGCACAACCAGTGCTGCTTACCTTTGAGGAATTTCTGGCACAGCACATGGGGACTACGGTGGTTAGTACATCCCCAAACTATTCAACCACCGCTTACCGTTTATTCAACACAATCATATATCCCCTTAACATGTCTTTTCAAACATCCAGGGAACCAGTGGATCATCTGTTGGTGGTGGTGCCGGTCTTGGCATCACTCCCGAGTCACGGAGCCCGGTCACTCCGATCCACCGAGGAGGTGGTGGTGGCGGTCTTGGCGGTAGCAGTGCCGGTCTTGGCGGTAGCGCTGCCGCAAGCAGTGACGACCTCGGCTTTGGCGGTCTGGGCGGTGACGACCTTGGCGGCGGTAGTGCCCGTCGTTGATGATCATACTCTTATGTCACTGCTTGCGATGATGATGTGTATCGTGTTATTCTGATGATGATCATACTCTTATGTTATTGTGATGGTGGTGATGATATTTGTGATTGTGATGATGATACTTATGTTGTTGTGATGTTGGTGGTGATGATGATACTTATATGTGCTGTTTATGTGCATTTGATTATATATATGTGCTGTGAATTTGCTGTGCATTTGAATTGAATTCAAACAGAAAATTATAAAAAAAATCAGACAGGAGCTATGCCGTCGGCATAGTGGGAGGCCGTGCTACCAGATCACGCCACGTGTCACCTATGCCGACGGCTTAGCCGTCGGCACAGATGTAAAACTATGCCGGCATAGGTAACACGTGGCGCGATCTGGTGTATCCGGGCAAAAAAGTACGCCGACGGCTAAGCCGTCGGCATAGATGTAAAACTATGCCGACGGCTGGGCCGTCGGCATACATTAGAGCCAGGCTGCACCAGTTGCCGACACATGGCGTAACGATGCCGAGGGCCAGGCCGTCGGCACAGATATAAAACGATGCCGATGGCCAGGCCGTCGGCATGTCTGGGCCACGCGTCGCCCTTTCATTGGTCTGGACTTGACGACAGCGCCGTCAGCCGTCGTCATACGAACAACTTTGCCGACGGCTAGTCTATGCCGACGGCTGTACGGAGGCCGTCGGCATAGGCAGCTATGCCGACGGCTTTTCTACGCCGACGGCCTGGCCGAGATACGCCGACGGCATAGGCCTATCCCGACGGGGTTTGGGCCTTTGCCGACGGCTCGGGGCCGTCGGCATAGTAGGTCATTCCGGTAGTGAAAGCATTGTCCATCACCACTTCAAGACGAAAACATGTTTTAGAGCACCTGCACCCAGGCCCTTCTATCCTGGCCAACCATTCCACGCATCGCGATTCGTGCAAATACATTTCTCTTTTTTGTTTCTCTCATATAGAACATGTCTTGAAGTTCAACCTTTGCAGAACAGCAAAGCTTTCTAACTAGAATCTAGGATAAAAAAGATTTTTTGGTCCAACATAAATATACAAAATAAGTTTTGTTTGATTAAAAAATCTTATTTTTAGTATTTATGTCGGACAAAAAATTCTGAAAGATTTATCCTAGATTCTAGTTAGAAAGCTTTGCTGCGCTGCAAAGGTTTGAACTTCAAGACATGTTCTATATGAGAGAAACAAAAAAAGAGAAAATTTCATGTAGAAAGTTAGTTGTGTCGCACGGATATTAAAGCGATATTGGAGAGTCAGGATAGAAGGGCCTGGGTGCAGGTGCTCTAAAAATCCGCGTCCCACTTCAAGAACATTGCAATGAAAGGCCCTCCACGTGACATCGACATCAACTGGGGGACAATACCACGCCTACTTGTGACCTCCGAGATTTGGGCGAGGCTTTCAACCGAGGCGGAAATCAAGAGAGTTGTGTTTGCCATGCCAAGTGACAAGGCTCTGGCCCGATGGTTTTACATGAGCCTTCTTTAAGGCTTGCTGGGACACCATTAAGAAGGACATTATGTGTGTTGTCAACCATTTCTCTGACCTGGAGGCTACTCATTTCCACCGCCAACGTTGCTCTCGTCCCGAAGAAAGATGGGGCCGAAGACATTGCGGATTTCTGCTCCATCAACCTCATCCATGCCATTGCCAAGCTTCTTGCTAAAATGATGTCCAATAGACTTGCCCCTCACATGAACTATCAAGTCTCTCACCCACAGAGTGTTTTCATAAAGAAAAGATGTATCCACGACATTTTCGTGTATGTGAGAAATCTTGTGAGACGCTTCCACTCCAAAAAATGTCCGGCCTTTCTATTCAAGCTCAACATCAAAAAAGCCTTTGAATTGGTGCGATGGGACTTCCTCCTCGATCTTCTCCGACACTTACACTTCCCGCCCCGCTTCAGAGGTTGGGTCTCGACCTTGCTATCTTCGGTTGCTTCGCGTGTGATGCCCAATGGTGTGCCTAGTGACCCCCATCAAGCTTGATCGAGGTTTGCGGTAGGGGGCACCCTTTCTATCCTCTTCTTCGTGCTAACTCCGGGAGTGACTCGTGCCAAGCGCGGGAGGGCTCCCGCCGCCAAGGCCACCCGAGGTGACAGTGGCATTACTGTCAGCCATGGGGATTAGGGCTCCGACGTTGGTTCCAACAGTGAGGATCGACGCTCGGAGGTCAGCAGCCGTACGCTCAGCCAGGCACCGGAGGGGCAGGTACGTCCTCGGCCGCCCAGGGGATTAGATGCATTTTCAGCTTGCCTAGAACTAAAAATGAAAAAGACTCGACGTTCGTAGTTGTGGATAGGTTCTTTAATTAAGATGGCACATTTTATCCCATGCTAGAAGAGCGATGATGCTTCACATTTTGCAAAACTATTTTGTAGGGACATCTTGCGTCTAAATGGGGTGCCCAAGACAATTGTCTTCGACTGCGAAGTCAAGTTCTTGAGCTACTTTTGGAAGACTCTTTGCGCCAAGCTAGGAATCAAGCTCTTGTTCTTTTCGGCATTTCATCCTCAAATCGATGGCCAAACGGAGGTGGTCAACCCCACACTATCTTACCCTACTTCGCGTACTCATCATGAAGAACATCAAGGAGTGGTAAGAGTGCTTTCCCATCGTTGAGTTTGTCTATAACCGAGCAAGAAATTTGACAATGATGAAGTCTCCCTTCTAAGTGGTTTATGGCTTCAACCCATTGTCGCCATTGGATATACTTCTACTTCCTCTACAAGAGTGCACCAACATGGATGCAAGTGCTCGATCTAACTACATGAAGAAGATGACGAAGACACAATACTCACTATCGAACGTCAAGTGTAAATGCATGCATCCAAGATCAACACCAACAAGAAGCCCATGGTGTTCAACCCCGGAAGTCCATAGAATCAACAACAATGCTTACAAGATCGACATGCCTCTTGACAAGTACTCGGTGAGCTACACTTTCGACGTCACCGACTTGGAATCTTATCATGGTGAAGAAGTTCATGGTCCGAGAGCGGATCTTCCCCAAGGGGGGGAGGTGCGAAGCACCACATAAGCATCCCCATGTACTTGACACCAACACCCCAAGTGCCAAGTCGATCGATGACTAGAGCACGTGCACACACCATCGTAAGCAAGGTTAACTCGATCCTCTTTGAAATACTTTTAAATTCATATGACACATGGCTACTACCTCAAACGGAGACTCTCTGCATACTCAGGTACTAAGGATCGGCTGGACAACAGAGGCCCCGACCGTCAACCCGAACAGTCCGACCGATGCCCGGACATTTAGCTAGCTACCCAGACGTCCGGCTTCCAGCTTGGGGGACCGAATGGACAACAGAAGTCTCAGACGTCAACCGAGACAGTCCGCCCGATAACCGTACATCCGCCCAGGACGTCGGCCTCTGCCTGCGTGCAAGTTGGCCCATGAGGGCCTTGTATCCCTCTCTTCCGCCCCTATCTCGTCTTGGACTATAAATAGATGTACCCTACCTCCTCATTAGGGTTAGCAAAGTATACCTAAACATATTGAGAGAGCTTTGCTCCTTATATCTCATCCTAGAGGAACAAGACCTCCATCTTGGAGAAGGATCCATCTCAAGACCTTCATCTTGGAGAAGGATCTTGATGCGGAGCATTCTACAGTCATCTCCATGTACACCTCAACATCTCCCCAAGACCCAAGTGGACCTAGCAGGAGAGCTCACACATATGCCATCGGACATAAGGTGAACTCACTCCTCTTTGAGCTCGACATGAATATCCATTGGACTTGGTTACTACCTCACCGTCGAACCTCGTGTGTCATTAGGTATGTGGAAGACCTTCGCCAAGGAGCTAAGGAACCTCGCCAAGTCCAAGAAGAGGAGTGAGGAGAATGCGCGGAAAGAGGAGTCCAGCAGCAGGAAGAAGAAGCACGAATCAGAAGACCCCGTGTGCACGGCCCTCCCGGACCCCGTGCGCACGGCCTATCCAGGAACTCTCTGGACACCCCGTGCGCACGGGCCTCCAGGACCCCGTGCACTCGGGACCCCCGTGCCCACGGGGCTAACTTAGCCCGTGCGCACGGGCCTGCTTGCGAGCTGGCCGTGGGTTGCCCCTTTTGACCCTCCACTCATCCCCTACCTCCATCCACCTATATATTTCATACCTAGGTCATTTGTTAGGGTTAGCAAAGATGTATTAGAGATCTAGTAGAGCATTGCTCCTATCTATCACCTCTCCCATGGAGATCAAGACCTCCATGTGAGAAGATCCCTTAGGGATTCAAGACCTCCCTTGTGGAGAAGATCCTCCTAGGATTCAAGACCTCAACTCCTTCAAGGATTGGGATGAACTAGCTACCTCTTTACCTTCTTGTGTTGGATTTGGACCTTCGTATCCCTCTTTGTGTATGTGGATCTAGCACATGTGTGATTGGATCTTGTTGATTGAGTGTTTGTTCTTGTGTTCTTCTCTCAATTTGCCCTTTTTCCCCTCCAAGTGTGAAAAGATTTTCCCTTAGGGTCTCCACCCTACAACATCTTGGTATCAGAGCTTAGGTTGATTCACATCTTGGAGTCCCTACCCCCCACTTTCTAGCCTAATTTTGCTTTGTTTTATCCCAATTTCAAAAATCCCCACAAAAATAGCCATACCAATTTTTTTTTGTGATTTGTTGGTTTGATGATGTTTTGTTGATTTTGATCCATGGATTCGAAGTGTTTCAAGTGGATCTAGCTTCCCCCAACCTTCCACCCCTTTCCCCGCCACGAAATCCACCCAATTTTTCTTCCAATCTGAGCTTCAAATCGCGAAATCTCCGCCACCCCCGTGCACACGGGCCCCAGACCCCGTGCCCACGGGCCCCCGCAAAGTCTCGGGACACCCCGTGCACACGGCCTTGTACCGTGCGCATGGGACCCCGTGCACACGGGCTCCTAACCCCGTGCGCACGGCCCCCCAGTCCAGCCAGCATTCCTTCACCATTTCGGCCATAACTTTCACATCTGGAGTCCGATTTTCGCGTTCTTTAGCTCGTTGAGTAGCTATTGACATCCACCATCCATCTAGATAGGTTCCAACACCATTTGAATCCATAAAATTTTTGGAACTTTGGCATCTTTGCCTAGGCCTTCCACCATAATTTCCGCAATACCACCACCGACTTCCGCAACATAACCCATTTTGTTTCCCCGTTTGCATTTGAGGTTGTTTGAGTTGTAGGTTGTGTCTCCTAAGGTGTTTCGGCAACTTAGGGACGGTGACTTCAACTCCACTTCCACATTGCCAACTCCGATACCACCACCGCATTCCGCTACCACCATTTGACATTTGCTGTTTGTTATTTTGAGTTCGCGGTTTTTCCGTTTCTTAGGGTGTTTCGGCTAACTAGGAACGGTTCGACATCGACATCACTGCCACTTAACTTCGCCATGGACGGTAACCTCGACGACATCTTTGTACATTCTCCTTGCCATTGCATTGTTAACCTCCGAGCCAATTTTGCGTCACTTGCCTACCGAGACTAGCCGTTGAATATTGCCAGGCAACGCTACTTGTGCACTTTAGTGATACACGTTCCGCATAGCTATCATTGCGTGCATATATCATCGTATCATCTCTTGTGTCATCAATTGTTCCCGCATATACAAAATTGCTATATTGGTTTGAGCATTTCGCATAGTGGCCATAGAAAAAAAAAGCTTTGAAGTGAAGAGAAAGAGAAAGCAAAGAGCTTGTAAGCAAATAGCCATAGCATCATAGCAATAGCATATCATATACCATCATTGATCATCTTGGATCATTGTGTGCGAGACACCGGGAACCATACATACATAGCATACTTGGGATAGAAGTCGACACGTTTTGTTTCTATAGGTTGTGCACAAGTTCGTATCACGCCCAATAGTGCAATCGTGCTAGCGTCTCTCTAGAGTTGTGCAACACGAGCATTTTCCGTGGATATCACATTTTGAGCTCATTCCTTGGTTGCACAACCCCTCTATCTATCCGTGTGTGTGTTTCCGTGTGCCATTCATTGCTATTGGTCTACTTGTTTTACTTGCGAATTTGTGAATCTTTTTCAACATTATTGACTCTTGCTAACAATTGCATCAAATTTTGTGCCACTATCCTCACCAAGCTACTCCATAAGCTTTATTGTGTAGGTGTGAGAATTGACAAGATCCGGTACCAATTGTGCTATTTCCATAATACCATATTGGGTGATCATTGATCCATCTTCAACATTGGAAAGGTACATTTGGTCTAGTTCTTCCCTTTCTTCCACTCACATTTGCTCGAGTCTTGTGATGGATATGCCAAGCACATCATCTCCGGTCTTCGACGACAACCACGACGACGAGTTCGATGCCATTAAGAACTTCATCGACACCAAGATGGACAAGTACATGGAGGAGCTCAAGGTCCTCATCAACACTGACAGGCGGTCTTCATCATCTTCGAGAAGACGCTCAAGTGCAAAGACTCCCGAGCTACCATCTTCGGCAAGGACACACCGGCATCGACATCGACAAGACCAAGACGCTCAAGTTCATCAAGGGCGTACCACAAGAACGGAAGAGCAGCCTTCCGGGAGCATGTTGGCTTCTCTACCAACCCCGTGCACACGGGACCCCGTGCACACGGCCTCCTACACCCCCGTGCACACGCGACCCCCATGCACACGCGACCCCCGTGCACACGGCCTCCTACACCCCCGTGTGCACGGGCCATACAGAACATCGACAGCGACCCCAAGACTGTGACTTCATCAGCTACATTGGCTTCTTCCCCTTCGTCATCTTCAAGGCGGCGGCGACCAAGTAGCACATCTTCGAAGCGCCCAACCGATGAAAGCGCACTTCGACCACGTCCTCATCTTCAAGACATCGCACACCATCGACATCAAGGTCAAGCGTGGCAACGTCACCATCAACACGAAGACGCTCACGATGTGAACACCAACAAGTTCCAACAAGCTCTACATCAAGCTACGAGAAGACCGCGAGACGACCACCACCTAGACGAAGCTTCGGCGCCAAGTCCAAGGCGACCAAGTACAAGCGAGGGTGACCCTTCCATCTTCGGAAACCCCTCAAGGAAGATGGCCGAGCATGGGAAATTCCCTTCGGTCATGGAGACGAGCAGCGAGGTGCCACTTCATATGGGCCTCCTACAAGACGGCGACAAGACGGTCGAGCATGGGCCATCCACTTCGACCACGGCGACGAGAACGAACCTCTTCGACGACATGAAGACGACGCCCACATGGGACTCCTACTCCGAGTCAAGCTACATGACCGCAAATGAGACCCTCTCTTTGGTCTCGGAGGAGAGCGATGATTTGCCACATCCTATGGCATTCATCTTTGGAGGCGTTATGGATGAGGAGGTTGAGCATGGGACGACTCCCACAACCACGGCGGCGAACGAAGTTGCGTATGGAGACGCTTGCACCTACATCTCTCCGACACCCACATATGACGAGATGCCCCAATTGCCATGTGAGGAGAACCACCACCACATGAGTGAGATGTGTGACTCCACCATATGTGACACTGAGTGCATTTCCTATGAGAGGATGAGAGTGACCACCACTAGCCCCACACATGAGTACATGACGCATATCCTATGTGAGGTTGAGAGCCATCACCACCCTTTGAGTGACTCGACCAACCATATGAGTGAGAGCATCTTAGCGGGAGTGAGTGAGCCACAACACTTAGTGAGTGAGGTAGTTGATAGGGCATGTGAGGCCACTATGATTTCTAACGACTTACCCTCTACTCCAAGTGTATTTTCTTGTTTGGTGCTAGATATCCTACAAGACGAAGCGCCAATCCTCGATAAGTCCATACCTCCATTGGACAAGACGATGGCCATGGTGGACGATGACGCACCCCCCACATGGTTCCATCAAGACGACAATGTTGATCGCGCTTCAATTTTTGCCACCTCACCTACACCACATGAGTGGAGCTCAAAAGGTAGCATAGGTGATGGTGCTTCGCTTGTCCCACTAGTGGACCATATTGACATTGATTACTTGCATGATGTTGATCACCCTATGGATTCACCACATGCTATGTCTTCTACTTGCTTAGATATGCCACCCATTTATGATGACTATGATGATGAGCATGTCGAATTACTTAGTTGTGATGCTATGCTCCATAGGATATCATGTGAAAATTCTATTGGTCACGTCATGTTCGATAATCCGCTCAACTTGTCATATGCTATGAGTGAGATTTCCCATATGGCATCATTGCAAACTCACCGTAGTAACTATGCATATCCAATTAAAATCAATCCCATTTGTACTTATGGCATAGATGACAAGATCACGGTTATTGGTATTTGTTTCTCTTGCGATGATATTGCTATGCTTCCCTTGAGCAATTTGTGCAATTCATCTACTATGCCATGCCATGAAAATAATTGTAGATCGCATGATTCCATCCTTTGTGTGCACCATATGCATACCATTCATGACAATGCTCTAGATGTTTCCAGTGATGCTTTACACACTTTGAGTCTCCATTATGCTATACATAACAACAAACCAATCATGATGGATGACATGTTTCTATATCATGCATATCATTTATTTGAGCATTGGATATTTTGTGCTAACCAACACAAGCACGTGCGCATCATAATGGATGATGTGTACATATACCACGCACACGCAATTTTTCTTTTGTCCTTGTTTTGTGCAGGTACTCACGAATACTTGTCAACTTCTCAATCCCATGAGTTGACGAAACGAGCTCTTGAGAGCAACGATGCTTTAGGATTGCTTGGAATGATTACCCGACCATTTCCCTCGCGCAAGGACTACACGCATTGCTTTTACTTGGCTCTCACACGGCTATGGGCTATTTACCACTTGTCACCTTATGCTCATTTTACCGTGTTCACTTTGCATGATATGCCTCCTTCTATGCCTTTGCCATGCGATTGTGACCCTTGCTTGCATTTACCCATGATTCACCAATATAATCCTACATTGTGTATTTGCATGCTTGGTGGAGATCCTAGTTGCTATTGCCATGTTTACCTTGTGACCCAAAATATTATTGATTCTTGTGTTGGGAGAGACATGATGTTCCTTTGCTATTTACATAGGACTTCTTGCCAACACAATGATGATACCTTCCTCATATCTTTTTTTCATGCTTGTGATATGTCATGTGCATTATGTATGCCCACTATTTCCACATATGACATGCTTGCCATGATGACCTCTAGTATGTTGCATCTTCGCACTACTAGCTTGCATAACTTGATCACTATGATTGCTTGCTTTGTTGCATCACCCATGATTCATACTTGCTCGTTTCATTGGGTTGATGGTATATATGTTCTTGCCTCTCACATGATTTATCATGATCATTGTCCCTTGTCTCCCTTAGTTGCATCTCTCATATCCACTTGTAGTGAGTGCAACCATGCTATGCTTATTGATCTTGGAGACTTGGATATCTCACTTGTGAAGCATGCTTATTTGATTGAGCTTAATGTCTTTGGTTGTACTCGCATCATATGCTTCCATACCATGCCACATTATCTTGTCCCTTCTTATGATAAGAATGATGACGACACTTGTTGGGTATCTCACCACACGAATGATTGGTTTTGCATTCACGCTAACATCATTTGTTTTTCTGAGTGTTTGTCATATTCTTTCGTTTTGAAGGATTCACAAGGCGGTGCCATCATTAGACATATTGGTCATGAGAAGGCATACACGATGCACGACACCAACATTTTCGAGGAGCTCGTAAAGGTGAACTCCTTCCCTTTGAGCCTTCACCTTTACGAGCCAACCTCACATACACATATCGAATGGGCCAAACTTTCATTCTTGTTTGCTACTTCTTGTCTACATGATACATCTATTGGATGGAGGAACGACATTTGAAGATGGGCCATCAAGTACCTCGACATCGACTCCAAGGCTACGACTTCATCCTCTACTTAGGCATCTTTGCCTTTGGATGTACGGCATCTTCGCCTACACCACAAGCTCAAGTCCGCGACTTCCACAAGCTCCTACGACCTCGACACCGGACCACAGCTCATGCCACAACATGGAGAACTGCAAGTCCTTCCATGCCTACCGGTTACATGGTGATGCGGTTTCTGATCCGAGGACGGATCTCTCCCAAGGGGGAGGGGATGATGCGGAGCATCCTACGGTCATCTCCATGTACACCTCAACATCTCCCCAAGACCCAAGTGGACCTAGCATGAGAGCTCACACATATGCCATCGGACATAAGGTGAACTGACTCCTCTTTCAGCTTGACATGAATATCCATTGGACTTGGTTACTACCTCACCGTCGAACCTCGTGTGTCATTAGGTACGTGGACGACCCTCGCCAAGGAGCTAAGGAACCTTGCCAAGTCCAAGAAGAGGAGCGAGGAGAATGCACGGAAGGAGGAGTCCAGTAGCAGGAAGAAGAAGCACGGATCAGAAGACCCCGTGCGCACGGCCCTCCCAGACCCCGTGCGCACGGCCCTCCCAGACCCTGTGCGCACGGCCTATCCAGGAACTCTCTGGACACCCCGTGCGCACGGGCCTCCAGGACCCCGTGCACACGGGACCCCCGTGCCCACGGGGCTAACTTAGCCCGTGCGCACGGGCCTGCCTGCGAGCTGGCCGTGGGTTGTCCCTTTTGACCCTCCACTCGTCCCCTACCTCCATCCACCTATATATTTCGTACCTAGGTCATTTGTTAGGGTTAGCAAAGATGTATTAGAGATCTAGTAGAGCTTTGCTCCTATCTATCACCTCTCCCATGGAGATCAAGACCTCCATGTGAGAAGATCCCTTAGGGATTCAAGACCTTCCTTGTGGAGAAGATCCTCCAAGGATTCAAGACCTCAACTCCTTCACGGATTGGGATGAACTAGCTACCTCTTTACCTTCTTGTGTTGGATTTGGACCTTTGTATCCCTCTTTGTGTATGTGGATCTAGCACATGTGTGATTGGATCTTATTGATTGAGTGTTTGTTCTTGTGTTCTTCTCTCAATTTGCCCTTTTTCCCCTCCAAGTGTGAAAAGATCTTCCCTTAGGGTCTCCACCCTACAAAAGATCTCTCTAGATCATCAAGACCTCCTAAGGGAGAAGGATTTCTCTAGATCATCAAGTGGATTTGCAAAGAACTACCCTAGCTACTCTCTCTTAGTTGGTTGGATTTGTGGAAAGAGTGCATGTGTGATTTGGATCTTGTCTTTGAGTGTTTGTTCCCCTTGAGTTCTTGTTATTCATCTTGATCCATCTCCAAGTGTGGAAGATTGGGCCACCTAGGGTTTTGCACTGCATCAGGTGTGTTGTGTTACGACCTCGACAATTTTGATTCTCAGAAAACATAACCACCATGATCCCCGAGTGCGGACGATCTCATCGAGCCAGCACAAAACCAATCTATAACATAGAAAGATCACCATGAATGGCAACAAATAATATATGTTGCTTCCCTCATATAACATATGCACGTGATCTAAATCTAAAACTAATAGCAGAGGCTCTAATATCATTCTTGGGCTACACGACATGCAATTATTGCATAACGATTTTTTCCCTACCGCGCAGATCACCCAGAAGCATGCTGGGGGCGGGGTAGATCACGAGATTACCAGTAGACGTGCGGTCCTCGCAACGGAAGAAGAGTCGGAGTAGCGCGTCCCTGGAGTCGTCTCCTCCTTGTCGCCGATCTCCCTCGAACATCTTGATCGTCGGATCCCTCGAACAGGCTCGCCGGAGCAGCGCAATCGCACTGCGTCCAACGATATCCGCATGTACGGGAGGAACGTCGAGCGGTCAGCTGCTAGGTCTAATCGCACGACTGAGCAAAGTGGATGTGGCAACATGCAACACATGCAAACCCTAGCCGGTGCAATGATCTAAGATCATTCGTCGAACCGCAATCGGTAGTAGCCCCTTCCACTTATATAGATGCCTGTTGTGGGCTCAACACATGAGGCCCACTAGGATTCTTCGGCCCATAGTTACTCGGCCCAGATCCAAGTTTAAGTCGGATCAAATCAGACCTGTGAAGCGGGATTCGGCCTTGTAGGTTCCTTCTCTAAGCTAAGCGTGCGTCCCCTTAGGTTCAAGTCGACTTGGTTGCACGTCCAACCTTCTCAGTTGGTAGCGGCGTCTAACAAAACATGCCAACCTCCAAGTTAACAATGAATATGGTTTGGCGAACCTATACAACATGTCACACTTCTGTTTCTGTTGCCTCACAATATGTGTTGTTGGGCTCAAGGCGAACCTGTCATCTTTGTTCCAGCCCAGCCTCTTTCTCGTCCTGTGATGCAGACTTACAAACCGGATTATCTCATAATCCTTGTCGCATGGCCATGCTTTATTCAAGTTAGATCACACGAGGGTCCAGAGCATATCTCTCCAAGTCGGATGGGGGAATCTCTTCTTGCTCGACGATGTCCCGTGTCATTGGTCTAGACAAGCATGAAACCTACCTTTGTAATTACCCTGTTACAGAGTAGCGTTTGATCGGTCCAAAACAGGCCAGTCACTATCATGAGTCCATGCGCCGACCTAAGGTCTAAGACATAGAATGCTACTCCATACTAGAGACTAACAGATGACCTATCGTTGCATCTCGTGGTTGGGTCTGTCCGACCTGACATCCATCTGAGCCCGGCTCCTGGTCTCCCATAGCCAACCTCAAATCCAATGAGGTCCATGCAATCCGGCTAGCATCAAATGCTACATGGCTAGTGAGACCAATCCATTTCGTGTTGTATGCCGGTCTAGTTTGATGTGAGTCCACGCGTCACTTTTAGACTAGTGGTTATTTAGAACGTATATACAATGTAAGATCTCACATAAAAGTCATATACTTGCCGACATGCATCACTGATGTCGTGTAAGGACTATATTGATTCATAAACACATAGGAAGTACCATCATATGTGATTGCCTCTGGGGCATATCTCCAACGGGTTAGGTTTGGATCTGAGGTGGAGGGAGGTGGTCGTGCAGAGTCGAGGACGACTTCGTCCGTCCCAGAGGACGAAAGCGAATGACGAGTTGTGGAGATCGAGGCTGGCGTATCCACCGGCATCAGATCCGGCACAGAGATAGCACGATCGACTCAAGGATCTACCTCTGCCCTGCGGAGAGGAACCAAGGTGCTTTGAGGAGGCGCACCCGTCTGAACAGAGAAGGGGGAGCTTGAGGCGGGGGTGGTGGTGGGGCCGGCGTCGGGGAAGTGGAGTGGTCGCCCGCGTGGTTGCCTCGCCCTGGCCTCTCCAATGAAAACATTTTTCATGTGACAATTCCAAATTGGCGCCACACTTTGCCACACTTGATATAGTCTTGCCACATTTTGCTGAGTCAATGACATGTGTGGTCCAATTCACATGAAGAGAATCTTGTCATAAGTGCGGCTGCAAGCCAAACAGTGGGCTAACTCGATCAAACTTGCCTAAGCCGTGACACGGCAAGCTTAGTATACCAACCAAACACACCCTAACACCACGACAGGGACCTCCATTCAGTTTCCGGGATATGCATGCCGCGCCGAGGATGGGCAAAAACGACAAAACTGACCTGGGGACGAAAAGAATTCACAAACTGAACTGTGTTTGAAAAAATTTCACCCAGCTGACCCTTTTGTGCAGCGCCCGACAGTCAGGCACTGCACTCCACTGTGCAGCGCCTAACTCTCAGGCGCTGCACGCCTTGCCAGTGTGGCACCCCTGGCCCAGGCCCTGCCCCACACCCAGCCTATGCAGCACCTAGCCCACAAGTGCCACACATGAGATGTGCAGCGCCTGACAGCTAGGCTCCACACTTGTAATGTGCAGCGCCTAGCCGTTAGGCGCTGCACATTCTATTACATGTAGGCTGGTCCCCCCTCCCCCCTCCCACACACACCCCAACCCCAACACCTCTCTCCACCTCTCTTCCCCTCTCAAATCCTTCTCCAAATCTTCCAAATCTGAAGATTTTCTCCGTGGATTTCCAACCCAATCCCTCCCTCAAGGTAATCTCCTCCGATCCCCTCGTTTTCATCCAAAAAATGCTCATATTTGCTCATTTGTTGCTAGTTTGGGGAAACCCTAGTTTTTTATGGATGTTGAAATTTGTATGGAGATATGAGATGTTTGTTTGCCAATTTGCTAGGGTTAGGCTTCTTAGTATGTTAGGGTTAGGGTTATGGGTGTTGCTATGTTGGGGTTAGGGTAAGGGTTGTTAGTATGTTAGGGTTATGCTTATGGTTATTGTTTAGTGGGGGTTAGGGTTATTGTTTCATATACATGTTAGGGCTTTTTATTTTTTGTTAATCTTTGGATGAGTACTTATGGAATCTATGTTACGTTGTGTTGTTTTAATTATTCTAGGGATGGTAAGAACATGTGTTTATGTTCATCATGTGGACAAAGACGCCTTTTTGAAAGGCAATATTGAACCGGACCCAGATGAGCTTGACATGGTGTTTGAGAGTAGTCCTAGCTATGCCGAGGTCTTGGAACAAGTGAGGAAAGATTTGAATTGGATGGACCCAAGTGATATCGTTGAGTTGGAGGGAAGGCATAATGTGGGTTTTGGAATGCACATCCGTTGGAAGACCATGCGTGTGAACTCCGATCAACGTTGGGTTGCATACAAGGAGACGGTGGCCGAATCACTAGACAAGGCTCTTGAGTTATTTGCTACGAAGAAGGTTGAGTCTAGTTTGCATTTGGACTTGAACCGGAATGCCTCCCCGTTGGTTGCTAGTAGTCCCCCACCCATGAAGCAAGATGAAATGAGTGAACCTCCTTTGACTCAACAAGTAAGGCCAATATTGAGCCCGATTTCAAACAACCAAAATGAAGCTTTGCAAGAGGAGAATGATGAGTATGAGGATGATGAGAATGAAGTTGATCTCCATGACAACAATGTGGGTGATATCGACAAATATCACGTGCAAGAGACAATGGACCATTCCATCCCTTATTCCCGTGGCTATGCATCGAAGTCGTATGACGAAGGTCCCGATGAAGAACTTGATGAGGAGGGGTTCACGGTGAAGGAGGCCGAAGCTTTCGAGAAGGTATTCGGGCGGGATCATCGGACACCATTGTTCAAGGATGTTAGTCTCGCGGATGAAGCCATGGTGGACGGTGGCAAAGGTGTATGTCTTGGAGTTAGGCCATCTTCTCACCGGGATTTGGAAGACGACAAGAACGGGATTTCTCCCGGGTCGAAATTCGAAACCTTGTTGGAATTGAAGATGTGGCTCGACAACTACTCGGTCACGCATTATCATCCACACAAGGTGGTTCACTCGGACGTCAATGTGCATTACACGGTTGCATGTGAGGCCGACCGATGTCCATGGATTGTGCGTGCAAGACCATGGAAAGGAGGGCCCACTTGGCACATAGTTATTTGTGTACCAAGTCACATGTGCCGAGGCAAGAAAGTGGATGGCAAGATTGTGTCCCAAGACCATAGACAAACTCACGTCCGAGTTCATCGCTTACAAGCTTTCCAACACAATATCCACACTTCCAATCATGAGCGTTCAGAGCGTCATGGACCTTGTGAAAGCCATCTTTCATTACAAGGTGAAATACGGCAAGGCATGGAAGGCGAAGCAAGCCGCATTCAAGATGTTGTATGGTAATTGGGATGAAGCATATAACCGAATCCCTAGGTTGTTGTTAGCTATGGCCGCCACTAACCCGGGCATGGTTCATGTGGTCGAGCCTCATGGGCAAAAAACAACGATTCACGACGGAAGGACCGTACGAGTATTTGGCCGTGCATTTTGGGCGTTCGAGCAATGCGTGAGGGCTTTCGAACACTGTCGGCCGGTCATCGCCGTTGATGGCACGTTCTTGACCGGACAATACAAGGGCACCTTGTTGGTTGCAATATCAAGTGATGCCAATAACCGGGTGTTGCCTTTGGCTTTTGCTTTGGTTGAGGTGGAGAACAATGATAACTGGGAGTGGTTCTTGCGTCTTTTGAGAACCCAGGTATTACCGGCTCAAAGGGAAATTTGTGTCATATCGGATCGCCATCAAGGAATTCTTAACGCGATGGACATTGACATTCCCGGGCATGCTCCGTTGCACCATCGATGGTGCATGAGGCACTTTTGTTCAAACTTCTATAGGGCATGTGGCCTTAAGGAGTTGGCCGATGATCTTCAAGATTGTTGTCTCGCTTTCTCCGACAAGCGGTTCGCCAACTTGTACAACAAATTGCTCACACACAAAAAACTTGATCCCGGGGGTCTTGACTTTCTCAATAGGAACATTCAAGAAAGGAATAGGTGGGCACGTGCTTTTGATGAAGATGGCCGGAGGTATGGTCAAATGACAAGCAACATGTCTGAATGCTTCAATAGGGTGCTCAAGGGTGTACGTGCATTACCCGTGACGGCAATAGTTCAATACACATTCGACAAGATGAATGCGTACTTTCTAAAGCACTCAATGGAAACGGATAAGCAAATTGCGGGTGAGAACAAGAAGAAGTACAAGTACAAGTTCCCACCAAAGGTTGATGAATGATTGGAATTTCAATCACGGAAGGCGGACCCCCAAGAAGCTATATTATATAACGACGACGATTGGTTGTTCGAAGTGAAAGAGCCAGGAGGAACCACAAACGATGGCCGCCAACACGGAGGACGTGCTTTCAAGGTCTCCGTAACACGGTGTGATTGCTCTTGCCAGAGGCCATTGTTGCTTCATCTCCCATGCTCGCACTTGTATACCGCAGCTCGCGTTAGGAATGTGGACGTCAATCACCCGCTCACCGTGAGGGAGTCCCAGTTCTCAATCATGACGGTTAAGAATACATGGGCTCCCCGATTTCACCCATACTTCGACCAATCACAATGGCCGGAGTACCATGGAGTTTAACTATGGCCCGATCCGGAATTGAAGGTCGTTAAACGGGGAAGACGTAAGACAAAGCGTTTTAGAGGTGACATGGACGGATGGGGCCATGGTGGCGGTCGAGAATCGGGCAACGGCCAATTCCAAGAGCCTCGTGAGAGATCCCGTTGTGGTGACTGCAAAGGTGGGGGACACAACACAAGAACTTGTACCAAACCAAGAAAGAGATCAAAGAAAAATGATGCAAGCACAAGCCAACAAGGAGATACACAAGTTCCTAGCCAAGCAAATAGTACTCAACAAGGGCCAAGCCAAGCAAGTGGTAGCCAACAAGTGCCAAACCAACCAAGTAGTAGCCAACAAGGGGCAAGACAAGGAGGAACTAGGCAACAAAGAGGGAGGCAACTAGGACTTACAAGAGGACGAGGTGGTGGTAGAGGCCGTGGTGGTGGTAGAGGCCTTGGTGGTGCTCTTGGCCGTGGCGGTGCTCTAGGCCGTGGCGGTGGTCTTGGTCGTGGTGATGCTTTAGGCCGTGGTGGTGGTCTTGGCCGTGGCGATGCTCTAGGCCGTGGTGGTGGTCTTGGCCTTGGTGGTGGTCTTGGCCAAGGTCATCATAGAGGAATATTTGGATACCTAGATGGACCATTTCCGTATGTGGCTCACTAACTATAATGTTTCAATTTACATATTATTTGATATGTTGTTCTTGTCCTTATTCACTAGTATGTTGCAATTTACATGTTTTTCTATATGGTCTTCTTGTCATTACTAACCACTATGTTTCTGTCATCGTAGGTATGGCGGCTTCTCAACCCAACAAACCAACAATGAAGGGGGTGGAGGAGAAGGATGGGGAAGGTGAGATGGCGGGATGGTGGGAGAAGGCTGCGAGGAAGCTGAGAGAGGAGGATGCAGCCGCACTACAGAAGAAGAAGCAACATGAGTTCGAAGAGAAGATGAAGGAAAAAGAGAGAGGGATATTTGAGGAGATCACGAGGAAGGACAAGTTGAGGATTGCATGTGAGAAGGCAGCTGCGCAACGGCAAAAGGATTTTGAAGAAAAATGCAAGAAACTTTGGGCTTTTGAGAAGGAAAAGAAAGAGAGGGAGCATAAGGTATTCATAGAGAAGGTGGTTCATGAGTCTCATCTCATAAGGAAAAGGGAGGAGGAGAAGAAGAGGAGAGGAAGAAGAAGGGAAAGGGACCTTGCTCGACACAATAGAGCAATGTGACCTTGTTGTCTACTACGCTATGATCTTCGATTTGGTTGTCGACCAAAGTTTGTAGTATTATGTGCCATCACTGTTCTATGTGTACTTCCATGTCCGCCAACCTCCTCTATGTGTTTTAGTATGTCCTATGGACTCCTCCATGTGCTATGACTCTTGTAAGTCTACTATGATGTGCTATGACTCCTCTATGTCTACTAATATGTGGTATGGACTACTCCCTGTGTATTTGTGCTATGTGTTGTGGACTAATCTATGTGTATTTGTGCTATGTGCTTCTTGATATAGGATTTGAACCTCAAAATGTATTTTTTCAGTTTTCTAAAAAAGCCAACAGTGCAGCGCCTGAGGTCTAGGCGCTGCACTACACAGTGTGACGCCTGTACCTAAGGCGTTGCACTGTGCAGTGCAGCGCCTGATACAAAGGCGTTGCACACACACTTAGACAAATATTTGGAGGAAAACCTACTGGAACCTTGCTGTTGCTGATATCCAGGTGTGCAACGCCTAGGTGTCAGGCGCTGCACTACACAGTGTGACGCCTGACTCCTAGGCGTTGCACATCTGCATATCAGCAACAGAAAGGTTCCAGTAGGTTTTCCTCCGAACATTTGTCTAAGTGTGTGTGCAACGCCTTTGGATCAGGCGCTGCACTACACAGTGTAACGCCTGGGCGTCAGGCGTCACACTGTGTGGTGCAGCTCCTGAGCGAAAGGCGTTGCACCCACACTTAGACAAAATTATGGAGGAAAACCTACTGGAACCTTTTTGTTGCTGATATCCAGATGTGCAACGCCTAGGTGTCAAGCGCTGCACTAGACAGTGTGACGCCTGACTACTAGGCGTTGCACATCTGGATATCAGCAACAGAAAGGTTCCAGTAGGTTTTTCTCCAAATTTTTGTCTAAGTGTGGGTGCAACGCCTTTCGCTCAGGCGCTGCACTACACAGTGTGACGCCTGACGCCTAGGCGTTGCACTATGTAGTGCAGCGCCGGAATCAAAGGCGTCACTCTTCTGGTCACTGCAGAAACAGCAGATTTGTTGTTCATTTCTTTTTCATCCAATATTTGTATTGATAATATATAACATGGATCTAACATAAAGCAATTACTAAGAGTTCATCAACATCCTCTCAACATCTTACATTGACAATTTCATACATTGACAATTTCAACATCACTTCAAACACAAGTAGCACATTACTAAGAGTTCATCAACATCCTCTCAACATCTTACATAACCTGACAAGTTCATTAACCAAATAAAACGATGACAAGTTCAGTTTCTTAAGCAAAGAACGACGGCGACTAGTTCGTTCAGCGCGTTGTATTGCCGGCTCTTCCCCTCTTGCTGGTTATCTTCTTCCTCCTGGGACGAGCAACCGGCTCCAGTGCCTCCTCCTCCTCATCGTTCACATCATCATCCTCCAAGCTCGCCATCCGCGAGCTCCCAGTGAGCGCCCTCTTGCCTCTAGTGTTGTAGTCTTCGGGCGTGTAGCGTTTGAATCCCTTCCTAGGCTTCAACATGTATTGTGAACGAACTTGATAGTCCTGCAATGTCGTGTCATCGTCAACCTATCATACAAGCAAATGATATGGTCAAGAACGTGTGTCATAACGAAATGACCAATGCATCCGAGCTATGAATATGTGCTATTGTCATACCTCTTGGGTGACCACACCCTCATCCTCCAAATGAGTTGTCGAGGTAGTCTCATCGTCCAGATGAGCCCCATGGTCAGATGGTGTAGCGGACCTAGACAGCTCTGGTTCTGAATATTCGGGGTCACGGCAACCGATAAGGTTGGCCAACCGCCTTAACCTTTGGCCCTGACGCTATAACATGGACAAGGGAATGAGATATCGAACTTTGCTACATATGTAACATGAACAACTTAATGAGATATGTACCTTCATGAATGATCGAAGTGCACCTTCCTCATTGCCTTGTCCAACCGGGGTTGTGTCCAGAATATTCTGGGTTTCATCAGCTGCTTTCGTGATCTGCTTGCGCTGTTCACGGGAATGAAATAAACATGTTAGGCAAGTAAAGCTATGTAATAGGGCCAACGGGAACGCGAAGAGGGGAACACTTTACCACAAAGTTGATCACTGGAGCATGAGGGACTCGGGTGCCTTCCCTAACATATTTGTTGTATTCGGTCTGGGCTAGCTCATCAAAGACGGTGGGTTCTTCCAAAATCTCGTCATCATACGCCGGCTTCAATATCTCCACACGAGTATTTGCAAGATACCATTTAAGGTAGTTGTTGAAGGCGAGCGAGCAGTGCTCACGAAGCTGGGATCCTGCAGTCGACTGAGCTCGCTCCACACTTAGCTCGAATATGGTGACATACTTCTTATGATGTTTGTCCCAGTCCTTGATCTTTCGCCGCTTTTTCCTATCCAACCTGCATGTTAACAAACCAAATTTTAGGACCATCAAAAAGGATTTGAAGATGCTAAGTGCACAAGGGTCATTCTCTCTTACCTGTGAAGCATTTTGTCCGTGTCCTCCCATTCCGGCGGGTGACCCTGGAACAGACCAAACTGGCGGAACACACGATGTGGCATGTGAAGCTCAACCGCCCAGTTGCATATGAGCGGGCACCGCATAAGCCAAAGAAGCCAAACCATCCTACAATTTTGAAACAGTAAACATACATGACAAAACTAAAACACTTCCTATTCATTATTTCACATGCAAGCATTTTTCATTTATACATACTAAAACACTAGGTACTAAAAGAAATTTAAACACTAGAGTTCAAATGTGACTTCCTATGTGACTTCTTTTCCATATATACTCAACAACGGTTAAATACTAATGTAATACTCAACAATAATGCTCAACAACCAAATATGACTTCCTATGTGACTTCTTTTCCATATATACGTACAAATTTGTATGGAACCAATATTGACAATACAAATCAACAACATTAGGGTTCCAAAAAGATTGCATATCATCTCGAAATCCTAAATCACACAACACTATTTCAATACAAATACTAAATCCTAATCCAACCAAATCAAGGGTTTCACCCTAACTTGCAAACAAATCTTAAAACAAAGTGAACGATTTTATGGATACAAAGAAGGGGATCGGAGGAATTTACCTTGTATGAGGAATGAGGTAATAAATCCATGGCCAAAACCTTCAGATCGGAATAATTTTGGAGAGGGGATAGAGAGGGGGGGAGGAGATGGCCGCCGCCGCGCTGTTGTGTTCGGTTACTGGAACGAAGTAATGGGGGTTGGGAGGGGGTTGGCGGGCCGCGGCGGTTTAAGTCATTGTGCAGCGCCTAAGGGCTAGGCGCTGCACATGGTAGTGTAGCGCCTAGCACCAAGGCGCTGCACAGTGTAGTGCAGCGCCTGACTGTCGGGGCCCAACAGTGCCACGCTGGCCAGGCGTGCAGCGCCTGAGAGTTAGGCGCTGCACAGTGTAGTGCAGCGCCTGACAGTCAGGCGCTGCACTACACAGTGTGACGCCTGACGCCTAGGCGTTGCACATCTGGATATCAGCAACAGAAAGGTTCCAATAGGTTTTTGGCCAAAAATTTGTCTAAGTGTTGCTGCAACGCCTTTGGCTCAGGCGCTGCACTACACAGTGTGACGCCTGACGTCTGGCACCTAGGCGTTGCACTGTGTAGTGCAGCGCCTGAGTCAAAGGCGTCACTCTTCTGTTCACTGCAGAAATAGCAGATTTGCTGTTCATTTCTTTTTCATCCAATTTTTGTATTCATAATATATAACATGGATCTAACATAAAGCAATTTGGTCATACATTGACAATTTCAACATCACTTCAAGTTCAACATCACTTCAAACAGAAGTAGCACATTACTAAGAGTTCATCAACATCACTTCAAACAGAAGTAGCACATTACTAACAGTTCATCAACAAAGACAAGAAGTTCACAAAGAAACCGACGACTAGTTCTAAATGTTAGCAGATAGGTGGTTAACTCCTTCCACAAACTCCATGCCCTCATCTGCAGATATTGTCCACTCCCTCAATCCGTTGCCGGCGGTGGTGAGCGGTATGGCAAGGGATCCACCGGCTCCGGGGGCGGCGGGGTGCGGGTAGGCATCCGACCTATGATGCAATCCCATCTCTCTGCACGACTCCGATCTGTTGACTTCGCTTCCTGCTTTGCCCAATCGGCGAACGCTACTGGCGGCTCCGATGGATGCGGCATCCTGCGCTTCTCCTCCATGTTGCCTTCGAACCAAATTCTCCAGGCGAGATTCAGCAATTCTCGATCTGCACGATCCTTGCACACCCGAGCATGTCTCCTGGTGACGGAATTCAGATCTGACCCCTCTTCCACATCCTCCTCTGCTTCCTTCCACTCCCTCACGCACAGCGTCCATGAGAGAGCATCGTCTCTGATCCGCATCGCCCGCTCCCTCCAGCGCTGCTCCCTGGTCTCCGCTTGGGCCTCCGCCGAGATCGAATCGAGCGGCTGCAGGAGATCTGGAAACGCCTGGTAAACCAGAGGCAGCGGGATTCGGGACCCCCTCCCCTTCCCCAATGGCACCCCGGTAGATCTGGAGGCGTGGGCCATGGGGAGGGGTATTCGGGAAGGAGATGATCGGAGAAGCGACGGCGGAGGAGCTGGTGGCGGCGGCGGTGGCGGTGGCGGCTGCGTAAGACATAGAATCAAATCATACCAATAATCATCACAAAACACATATGCATCCAAAACAAATATAAGGTTCCATAATGGTTTCATCTCACTCATCTCAAAAACATCTCAACATGTAGGGTTCCGGAACGAAAGCATCCTTGTCAATACAAATCTAGGATTTCATCTCACTCATCTAAAAAAACATCAACACAAACATCTCAATATGTATAGGGTTCATCTCAACAATCTTAGGTTTTCACTATGGAAGCATATATTGTCAATACAAATCAACTAAACTAGGGTTACAAAATGATTACAAATCATCTACAAATCCTAAATCCAACAAATCTATTTCAAAATTTACATGCAAATTTCTAATCCAACCAAATAAGGGTTCCACAAATCTAAAAAATAAGTAACATTTTCTGGATATAAAGAAGGGGGTCGGAGGAGAATACCTTCTATGATGGATTGGTGAAGAAATGCACGCAACAAATCGTCAGATCTGAAGATTTTGGGAGAGAGGATTGAGAGGGGGAGAGGAGGAAGCCGCCGTCGCGCTCTGTTCTGTGACTGGAAGGAATGGGGTGGGGTGGGGGGAGGGCCAGCGCGCGGTCGTTTCAAAGTCACAGTGCAGCGCCTAAGAGATAGGCGCTGCACATTACATGTGTAGCGCCTAGCACCAAGGCACTGCACTGCTCGGTGCGGGGCCCAGCTATGTCACGCGCAGCGCCTGAGGGTCAGGCGCTGCACAGTGGAGTGCTGCACAATGGAGTGCAGCGCCTGACTGTCGGGCGCTGCACAAAAGAGTCAGCTGGGTGAAAAAATTTCAAACACAGTTCAGTTTGTGAATTCTTTTCTTCCTCAGGTCAATTTTATCGTTTTTGCCCCGAGGATGTGGCTCGGCATCTCACATCACTGCCTCTCTCTGCCAATGCCTTGCAGTCCAGAACTCCAGATTGGTGGCGTGGCGCTTTGTAAATCGAAAAGGCAATAACGCAACGATCACAGTTCGCATCATGATCCTCAAAAGATGATATAGATAGATATGTGCTACTCAGATGTACCAATTTTCGGCTATGTGAATCATTCAGTAAAGAAGATGCATGTGTGCAGATAATTAGTCGTCCCCCTTTCCATCCCTGGATGCGAAATGATCGGCGCGAGGAATCAAATCTAGCACCCACGCACTCACTCGGCGGCAGGAGAAGACCATTTTCTTCCACCTCCGATCTATTTTCGCCAGCTAGCCGGAAAGCCTCTGGAAGTGCAGCATGACAAGCACAGCACGGCCACACTCTTTTATTCCAGAGTAGGGTATCGGTTGGTTCGTTCCGTCTGCCGACTGTGCCGCGTTATCTGAGCAGTGGTACGTCGATGGTTGGGTGATGGGCGTTGGTTCCGTTTCGGGCAAGTGATCAACGGCCTTTCCTGTGCTGTGCATGCACTTGTTTCTGCTTTATATTATAGACCAACCAAATCCTGTGGCCGGCCTACCTATTAGTATTATATATACAATAATGCAATCTGGTTGTTAGTGAGGGCATGTATACATATTTGGCAGGAGAATAATTGTTCTAGTTTCGTTTTTTTTTCAGTGAATGATCACTGCCAGTTACCTGCGTTGCAAATGCCTTAGCACTAGTAGAGGGTGGTAAGATTGTTCGTCCTCTCTCACCCATTCAGTTCACGAGAGGACATGCGTGCAAGTGCAATCGTATGTGTGTTTACATGCACGCACACGTAAGTGACGCCGACGAGCCTCCACTCTTTCCTAGCGTGTCCTGGTAGGTTTGCATATCTTCAAAGTGCTCAACAGCCAATGCCCAACTCTAGCGTGGATGCAAGCCAAAGATTGCATGCCATGCAAGTAAACGCTTTGAACTCTCTTCTACTACTACCACGCATGCATGGGCCTAACTGGCTGACCCGCTGTGTGCCACTATGCCCACTACAGTGATCTGCACGATGACTCTTTTTTCTCTCCAGGGAATCTGCACCATGACCCGACTCTGTTTTGCTTAGCCTATCGGTAGGCAGAAGCGGAGAAGACATGTTTTGCATATGTCTTCTTCCCAAGCTTTGCATACGGAGTTGCGTGGAAGATAAGATCTAAGCAAATGAAATGGATTTCGCTTTCTGAAACCTACAAAAACAACCTAGTGATACGGGGCATCAGGTGCTGTTGGCGTCATCGTCGCATGAAAGCTCGGCACTGCGCGTGGGCGGGATCGGCGCTACGTGGTGGCGAGAAACTGTGGATCGGAGAGATCTCGGTCGATCGGTGCGCGCGCTGAATGGCGATCTCTTTCGATCCGGCCGGAAAGGCGAGGCGTGGAAAACGCAAGGAAAGATGGTGGATGAGCACGGGGGGAAATGAAACGACCGGTGCAGCATGCAAAAGGCGCCGCCGACGACGGAAAGGGTGGAGCACAAAGGCGGGCGGGATTCTCGGTTAACCTCGTTGCTCGTGGGTGGTGATCATCAGATCGCCCTCACACCATGGTGTCTCATCCCGTCCAAGAGGGGCCCTTGAGCACAAACTGTTTTTTCTTGGTTGCGTTCTTGTCGGCGATTTTTTTCCCTTTCTCTGTTGAAGGGGCGGGCCCATGCTTAAAAAGTGTGTATTCAAAATTTTAAGAGTGAGTTACATTTTTTTACCTTCTAGCTAGTTTTTTTCTAATACAGTACAGACGCAAGCGCTCATATTTACACGCATACAATCACCTCTATGAACGCACACACGCACACCCTACCCCTATGAGCACCTCCGCGAGACTGAGCCGGCATATCATCTTGAGATTTTACGAAGTCAAGTCACAGTAGGCGTCTCGTCGTCTCCTCCCACTGAACGCGCGTCGTCGGAAATCCTGAAATAAATCCAGGATAAATGCGAGCACCATGACTTGAACCCTGGTGGGCTGGGGATACCACTATCCACCTAACCATCCAACCACACGTTGGTTCGCACCTTCTAACTAGTTTGATGTTTGTGACAACTTTTATCCCATTTAGACAAAAAAAAAAGACATACCTAAAAGAAGCAAAAAAAGACTCATTTTTTTCAATTTAGCAAAACTTGTGATAGAGATTACACCTTTTACTTTTTCCCGATTTTTCTGCTGACTTTGCATGCCACGTCTACGGGTTATTTACTATTTGTTTTTTTTTATTTCCTTCGGTTTTGGAGGCTCTAACCAAACCAGTTAGTCGCGTCGGACCGTGTACCGAACCGCACCCGCGCCCCCCACACCGCACACCACCGCAGCCTGGCGTGCCTGGCTTCGGCGGCACACGCGGCTGCTAGGCGGTTCGTTGTAGGGTCAGATGCGATTAGCTGGTTCGGTTAGAGTCTCCAAAAACCGAAGCAAACATAAAATAAACCGCAAGCATGCATACACAGTTAGCAGAAAAACCAATAAAAAGGTGGTAATTTGTGTCACATGTTTTGCTAAATTGAGTAAATTTGAAATTCTACTAAATGGGGTAAAAGCTCACAAACGTGAAACTAGGGTGTAAAAATTGAATTCACTCAGATTTTAAAGGCTAAAATTCAAGAACAACCTAAACTCTTGTTTTTGTCATTATACTTGATTGTAGAACCATATTACACTAATAATTGTATAATATATAAAATTTATAACACAAAATTGAACAACATGGATTCATATAACTAATCATCACTTTAAAATTTTCAAAAAATACTAATTTTTTTATTTCTATTTTGCGGAAAGAAGTAATATTTTTTCGACATATGAAAGTGGTAACAAATATATAAAGGATATAAAACAACAAAATAATAAGAAAGTGCTTACAAATTATAGGATAACTTTCTGGTCCTTGATGCTTTGAGAATGAGTAATGATATCCTCACCTGAAAGTTGCAAGAGAATTCCCTTTTATATGAATATAAAAGCATAAGTTTGGTGAATCCAAATGATCTAAGCCGTCCAACCACCTATATTCAACGTCTCACGCTGCTTTAATGATGTGTCCATGATTCATCACATCATTAATAATTTGTAAACATGCTAATTGCATGAATCGTAATTTTAAAATGACATTAATTGCATTAAACACAATTAGTTTTGAAATCAATATTAATTGTGGTTAATCTTAAAAATAACATTACTGTCAAACTGGACATGCGTGCATCTACATCGAAATAATTCCCTTTTGAATATAAAAGCACGAGTTTGATGAATCCATATAATGTGATCCATCCAATCACCTATATCCTACGTCTCGCGCTGCTCCACTGATGTATCCATCATATCATCAATAATTTTAAAATATATTAATTGCATTAATCATAATTTGAAAATGACATTAATTGCGATCAATCTTGGAATTAACATTAATTGTGGTTAGTTCTCAAAATAATATTACTGTCAAACTAGACGTACGTGCACTTACATGATTACTAGTGTGAGGAGGGTCCAGTTTGACAGTAACCAGATTAGAGATTAGGATGTATGAGCATACTAATCAGACATTACCCTGCGGGTTACGACTGTGAAGTGCGGACGCGGTCACCAAGCCGGAGCAAACATTGGAAGAGGGATGGAAGCCGACACGCCGCGCCGCCGCCAGCCGCTGCCGCCTTTGGCCCGTGCCGCTTGGTCTCGTGCAAGTGTGCGATCATCCCTGCCCTACATGGCTGGTTACTTCCTACGATCAGAATCTGGGGAGACGCAGGTGCCGATTCGTTTGTTCACGTGATCAATTTTTTTAATACAGTACAATAAAAGTCGCTCACATTCACTCACCCCTATGAATGCACGCATGCACACCCTACCCTATGAGCAACTTCGAGAGACTGAGTCGGCATAGCATCTTGAGATTGACGAAGTCATCACAGGCGCCTCGTAGTCGACGGGAACGTCTCGTCCCACTAAACGAACATCGACGGAAAGCCATAAATAATTTCAGGAAAATGCAAGTATCAGTGCCAAGTCTAGGACTTGAACCCCAGTGGGCTGTGAATATCACTGTCCTTCTAACAATCCAACCATAGATTGGTTCGCATTCACGTGATCGATTAATCATGCGCGATCAGGGCTTCATGCTTTCTGTGGGCTGCATCTAATTTCGAGTTGGGCTGGTAGGAGACATTGGGCAACTTCGAAGTGGTGAGAGAGAGAGAGCGGGCGCTGCTATGGATCGCTCCGCAGCGAATCCTAGCCACGGCTTGCCTATAGGAGCCGTACCGAGCCACGTCACGCTGACGCCATGCATGTTTTTTCATTTTTCTTCGCAATTTTGTTTTTGTTTTTTCCTTTATTTTTACTTGTTTTATATTTCAAAATATTCTTCACACACACACACACACACATACACACACACACACACACAAATGCTTGTGACATTTAAAATGTCACGTGTTTAAAAACAATGTACGCGACATTTTAAAAAATGTTCATAGAATGTAAAAAAATTGTTCGCATAATTAAAAAAAAGTATGTTGCATTTTGAAAATGTACACGAGTTTTAAAAATGTGTTCCTTACATTTTAAAAAATATGTTTGTACAATGTACAAAAAACATTATTATTTAGAAAATGTTCCAACGTGTATTTGAAAAATGAATAAGCCATATTTGAAAAATGAATAAGCCATATTTGAAAAAATGTTCAAAAACATGTTTTTGAAAAATTATCAATCATGTATTTAAAAAATATTAAAGATGTATTAAAAAATGTTCTTGATATGTACAAAAATCTACGTTGTGTGTGGCAAAAAGTAGACATGTGTTTGAAAAAATGGAAATGAAGGAAAGAAACAAAGAATACCAAAGAAAAAACAAAATAATAAAAAATAAACAAAGAAAACAAGAAATAGAAAGGAAAAACAAATAAAAGCAAAAAGAAAAGAAAATAAACCGAAGAAAAATGAGGAAAACCCCGAAGAAAACAGCAAACAGTGAAAATAGAAAAACGTGCTACAGTAACAGCCCGCCCCACCGTCGTGGCCCAGAGGCGGCGCCGTATCGAGCAATCCGCGCGTCGCTCCGCGCACACTCGATTCACTAACTGCGATCAGATTTGTCTCAAAAAAAAAAAAAAAAACTAACTGCGATCAGATGAGATAACTGGGCCAGGCTAGCGCGCAGGAAGGAGATCGCTCGCTCATGCTGCCACGTACGAGTCCCTCAAAAAAAGAAAAATGCCGCCACGTACGAGAGCGACATCAGGCTCGGGACTAGCTAGCAAGGCATGTTTTTTTATTTCTATTTTTCACTTTTTTCGCTTGGATTCAATGTAATAAAGAAATTTACGAATATGAACACATTAATCAAATACTAGTGATCTATAGATGTGCACTTGGAAGATTGTAGAGGTGCGGAAGAAGATGGGAGGCGAATACTAGAATGCATTACTCAAAGGAGTCACAACTGGCAGAGTTATAGAGTTGCGCTAGTGCGCGGGAGAGGTATCGACACCATGACATGACATCAATCTTCTGTTGGTGCACCTCAAATCTAGTAGTGGAAGGAGCCAACCAAATTGTGTGTTGGCATAGGCAATCCATGCGATGAAATGGACCTCAATATTTTCTACGTCTCGACAACTATCATCATTGGGTATGATGTGAAGACTCCAATTTGGGATGCACCATGGACCCAAGGAAATCGTACGCTATCATGGCAAATTTATTGTTTGACCAAGGCAATTTTATTTTTGGTTCATGGCAAATTTATTATACGCACCATGGCAATTACCACTCTACATACCATGGTAAATTCTTTTTGGTACATTATTTTTGGGCATGGCAATTTATTTGTTGACACCATGGAAAATTTATTGAATAAACCATGGTAAAAAGTTTTTTATACCATGGCAAATTATTTTAACTTTCCATGGCAATTTTTGTTTTAATGTGACTATTTCACATTTTTTTTTGCCACTACCTCATACGAAAACAGTTTTTTTCTGATAAATCTTCTATGTGATGACTACAATCAAATTTCAAAATTTGTCATGCTCTGAAGAAACAATCCTCCCCTTGTCATGTGCCTATTACAATTTTTTGCTATCCATGTGCCAGAACCATGAGTTGGTTGCGAGATCTTACGGGTTTCATCTATAGCCTACCCCAACTTGTTTGGCACTAAAGGCTTTGTTGTTGTTGTTGTTGTTGTTGTTGTTGTTGTTGTATATCATGTCAATTTTGTTTGTTAGTCTTGTTTTTTTGGTTTTATGGTACGTGAAATTGTTTTGCTCTGCTGCATGAAAAATTTGTTCTTTTTTTGTCACGACAATTTTGTTATGATCTACAACATGATATCTTTTTTGTGTGATTTTTTTTTTGGCAAAAACAAAATTACGCTGTTAAGGTATAGCATTTTTTCATGGGAAATTTACAATATAAAGCATGCCATTTTTTCTGACGGAATCAGCAAATGTAATACGGGCCTGGCCCATGTCGGTCTGCTGCCACGCGCCCAGTAGCGTCACGCTGAGTTAGGTCTCGAGCGAACGATCGCTGGACGAAAGAAGCCTCCCTTATATGGGAGCTCATGTACCGCGCCTTCACCGCCCGAAAAGTGAGATGGCGCTCACGCGCGCCCAAGCGTGCCTCGAGCCAACAACGCGATGTCGCTCGCCTAGTTTCGGTCGGTAGACCGGTTTGACCCGCTGACCATTGACTTTCAAAGAAAAACATAATTTTGAAAAGTTCACAAAAACCGGAAAAGTTTGAGAATTTTAAAAAGTTTGTGAAATTGAAAAAACTTCACATTTTTTCTAAAAGTTTTCAGATTTGAAAAGTTCATGAATTTAAAAAAAGTTCACGAATTTGAAAAGTTCACAGATTTGAAAAGTTTGTTTATTTGAAATTTTTCAAAAATTCGAGAAACATTCACGAATTTTAAAAATATTCATGATTTTTTTAAAAAATCACAGATTTTAAAATTGTTCATTTTTTTAGAACTTTTAGAATTGTTCATGAAATCAAAAAAAGTTTACGAATTCCAAATGTTCTGGCCGGCCCATCTCGCCAGGTCTGCACAGGGCCTCGAACGACTCGCATCCCTATATTCCCACCAATCCGTGCGTTTCTCCAAAAAGAAAGAAAACAAATCCGTGTCACCGTTGCAGGCCTTCGTCTTCCTCGCCACGCCGTTCGAGCGCCTTCCGGTCGTTCCATTCCCACGCCTCCAGGGACTGCACGCCTCCCTCCTCCAACTCACCGACGCCCGTCTCCTCTTGCTCGTTCCGCTACTCCCCGTGGGCGCCGGGCGCATGGTGCTTGCTTCTTCTACCCCCGGTGGCTGGTGGTGCCCTCTGGCCGCTGTCGGGGCTCTTGTCTGCACCGCGCGCTGAGGGTGTTCGACGGAATGCCCCGCCGGTCGGCTCACCTATCGGTAAGTACAGACGGAGGAGAACCTTTTCTTCCTGGCATTATTGTGCTCCGTGTTCTGTGCGTGCGTGGTCGTGTGCTTACTGAAGTCCTCGCGCACAGTGCCTGTCTGCTTGTTACATGATGCCTTGAAGAGGGGGGTGATGCTGATGCAGATGCTGCACTAGTGGCATGTATGTGTAGCACCTTCGCTGTAGTTGCTCACGCTCCTATGCTATAGGTCACACGCAATAAGGATTTCTACTGAGTTGCAGCTTAGGGTCAAGCTGGTGGGAGAGGTGCAGGGAATGGTACCTGATTTTAGATGCAAATGTTTGTTATAGTTATTAAAGCAGGGTTGTTCACAATAAGGTGTAGCATATTGTGATTGCTCGATTAGTAGTGAAATGTTTTTCTGTTTGCCTATGTCCTGTGCTCATGATGCATTTAGTACAAATATCTTGCTGTTAGATCCTTATTTCAAATGGAACACAACCCTGATGCTGAAAATTGGAAAGGAACCCTGGATTTAAGTTAGCTCTCAACTTCTACTACCACCAGAGTACTGTCGTTAACTTCCTAGGGCCAGTACCGTACCACCCCGCACACATTCCAATGTTTGAAAAGCAAGAAGCTCACTTGGCGCTAATTCCTGGTTCTTCTTGTCATTTGAATCAAATATTTTTATTTTTAGACGTATTAGCATGTGCTTTAGCAGAACCCATCACATTTCCTTATGCCCTTGCCATGAAAATTTATATTCTTTAACCTGCCTGGATTTTATGAGGATCATATCTGCTTTCTCAAGATGCATCAAAGCGTGATGACGATGATATAGTTGTGACTGACTTGCTTCTCTTCCAGAGATTCTAATATCAGGAATTTGTAAAGGTGGACTAATTAGAGAAGTTGCCATGCCATCGTGCAGAAAAGTGATGTGCTCTTGACGGCATCTAAACATATTTCAGATTAATTGTCCCTTTCTGTGAGTCATCAGAAAGCAGTGCAAATTTGGTTGGTGAAGTTCTCCTTTCGAGTCATATTCTGGATGTATCAGTAGCTGTCGTCCATGGATGGGCATTCCGTTTAACTACCCTGCCATAAATCAGAGCAGGAAGTGTCCAAGTGTAGTATGGTCTGGAATGTGTCTTGCTACTCGTTTTTTTTGTAACATGCGCAACCATAACAATTCCCTAAAGGATAAAAGGCATGGTAAGATTCACAGAAATGTAGGGAAAGGCTGCGTACAATAGATCCAAAGTGGTCGGACCCTTCCCCGGACCCTGCGCAAGCGGGAGCTACATGCACCGGGCTGCCCTTTTAGGATTGACAGAAATTTGATTGACATGTTTGTGCTCCATGAGTATATGCAACTATGTGCAAAGAGGAGGTCCCTCCTGGTTGGGAAAAGCTGCCATGGGCTAGCCATTCATTTTGGTCTGGTAACAGATACTCTGACATGCAATATTCTAATCAACTTGTACACAAAATGTGGTCGGAATGATTGTGCTCGTCATGTTTTTGATGGAATGCTTGCCAGAAGCATAGTCTCATGGAATACCATGATTGCTGGATATACTCAGAGTGGAGAGGATGTACAAGCTCTGAAGCTTTTTCAAAGGATGCACCGAGAAGGGAGACAACTGACTGAATTTACTTTATCCAGCACAATCTGTGCATGCGCTGCAAAATATGCTATCAATGAATGCAAGCAATTACACACTATTGCATTCAAGCTTGCATTGGACTCAAACAGCTTTGTTGGGACAGCAATTCTAGATGTTTATGCAAAATGTAATATGATTAAGGATGCCTGCTGGGTTTTTGAGAAGATGTCTGATAAAACTTTAGTTACATGGAGTTCATTGTTCGCAGGATATGTGCAGAATGGTCTTCACGAAGAAGCATTATGTTTATTTCGGAATGCCCAAAGGGAAGGAGTAAAATTGACTGAATTCACTCTTTCTGCTATCATTAGTGCATGTGCAAGCTTAGCATTGAAAATTGAAGGGACACAACTGCATGCAGTTATTGTGAAATGTGGTTTTCATGGGAACTTCTTTGTGGCAGCATCTCTTGTGGATGTGTATGCAAGGTGTGGCCAGATTGAAAAATCTTATGCACTATTTGCTTATATGGAACAGAAGAATGTTGTCATATGGAATGCAATGATTGCTGGTTTTTCGAGGCATGCCCATTCTTGGGAAGCTATGATTCTCTTTGAGAAAATGCACCAGTTACGTATTTTTCCGAACGAAGTTACCTATCTCTCCATGTTGTCATTGTGCAGTCATGCAGGTTTAGTTGAAGAGGGTCGTCACTACTTTAACCTGCTAATATCTGATCGGACTGTTGAACCTAATGTCCTTCACTATTCTTGCATGGTTGATGTTCTGGGTCGATCTGGGAAGACTGATGAGGCCTGGGAATTGCTTCACAAAATGCCATTTGAACCAACTGCTTCTATGTGGGGATCTTTGCTTGGGTCATGCAGAAACTACAATAATAGTGACTTAGCCAGAATAGCTGCCGAACAGCTTTTCCAACTTGAGCCTGACAATGGAGGGAACCATGTTTTGCTCTCAAATGTATATGCTGCCAGCGGGAACTGGGAGAATGTTCTGATGGCAAGGAAATATTTGAAGGATAGTGGTGCAAAGAAAGAAATAGGCAGGAGTTGGATTGAAGCAAAGGGAAAAATTCATGTCTTTGTTGTTGGAGAGAGAAAGCACCCAGTAATCACTGATATCTATAATAAGTTGGAGGAAATTTATCATGATATGAATTTTTTTGCTCACATAAGCAAAATAGAATGCGATCTGCATGATGTTCATGACGACCAAAAAGAGGAGCTGCTTAAACATCATAGTGAGAAGTTAGCACTTGCTTTTGGGTTAATCAGCTTACCTCCTAATATACCAATTATAATACACAAGAACCTTAGGATATGCGGGGACTGTCATTCATTCATGAAGGTTGCAGCCCATATTACCAAACGTCTATTCATTGTCAGAGATACCAATAGATTTCACCATTTTAAGGATGGCTCATGTTCTTGTGGGGACTTTTGGTGATGTAAGGCTGAATTGGAGAATGGTAGTCATCTACCAGTGGTACTCTATTCATGTAGCAAATTATTGCCTGTCGGTGGTGGCACTGCAACACTAAATATCTTTGTCAGGACCATTGTTGAGGAAATCGTTAACCGGTAGCTGTTCGGTTGGCTGGCGAGTAGGGGTTTAATAGGCTAATCGGCAAGTTAACCGACCGGTTAATCAATTAATCGTCCAATTTCTCAATTTATTAGCTACTCGGTGAACCTACGAGTAGGGATTAATCGGCAAATTAACTGGCTAATCGGCCGAATTCTTGAACAGGGGTCAGGACTGATCTTGATAGCTTTGCCATTCAAGTCAATAATGTCATGCTGCTGGTTCCATTGAATGTAAGATCAACACTATCGTCTGATCTGTGCATAAGAAATGGAAGCAGATGCAAGTCCTTGGTTAATTAAATAGACTGCGTCACCAACAAAGCTGTATCTTGTACATGACGAGCTACATATTTTTCCGTGGTCCAACAAAGATATACTCCCTTCATTCCATAATGTAGTGCGCCCGCGCTTCCCGAGATCTAAGTTTGACCATAAATTTAACCAACGAGACCGACTGCGGCGGGGGCAAAAATTATACCACTGAATTCGCATTTCGATATGAATTCAGTGGTATAATTTTTGCCCTCGCCGCAGTCGGTCTCGTTGGTTAAATTTATGGTCAAACTTAGATCTCGGTAAGCGCGGGCGCACTATATTGTGGAATGGAGGGGGTACATAGGAAGTGGGTGCAAGATTTGTTCTTACAGAAATAGATATGGGAAGTGGATTTCTTCGCACCTCAACACTTGCTGGATTCAGCGCGTGAAGAAGTCTGCCATGCCACTTACTTGGTACTACCAGTGTAATTACTGAGAACTGTACCAGCTGATGCACATTGTGGTTCCAGGTCCTTATGATCGGATCTTTCTTGTCATGCTTTCCACTCCAACAGTGATGAACCCTGGAAAGTGGTATATCTCGGTCTCCTTCCCCTAGCACTACTCCTGACATATTCAATTTCTGGAACAGTTTATTCCCTATACTATATTTAAATACCTTGCAATTGAACATAATTTGTACTCCCTCCCTCCGTCCCAAAATAAGTGTCGCTGATTTAGTACAACTTTACTATAAAGTTGTACTAAATCAGCGACACTTCTTTTAGGACGGAGGGAGTACTAGCAAGTCGTGGCTTTAAGAAATTGAGTAAAACCTACCCTTGCAGGCTTCAAATCCAATCATTCATATTTGTTTCAATTCGCCATAGCAAATGTTCTGTTATAGCTTTAATATTGAAAACTAAGTTTCCCTGGAGATTTGCTCATATGTTAGGACAATTATACTTTTCTTGTGAGCTTTCAATTCATAAGTTATAGTAATCTGCCATTCTAGGCCTTGCTCCATCATGACAAGGAGGAAAGCACTTGATATTTTAGAAATAATGCCAACACACTGCTCCCCATTTTATTACCAAATAACGTGAGGTTTCTTCTGTGCAGCACTAAAAAAAAACTTGTTACATCCTCCTGTGCAGCACTTGATACTTCCTCTACTTTTGACAAATCTTGTCACTTTCATTTCTGTTAACCATATCATCTTACTGTTACATCCTCCCGGTCATGTTGGAGTCTGTTTTCGATGCATTTCCTCCAAAATTGGCGATGCCGACCTGTTTGCAGCTTCGGTTGGAGTTGCTCTTAGTTAGTCTAGAATGTTGCTACTTTGAGGCATACCCCATCAATAATATGTATGTCTTTTCATCTCCTTGTACTACGGTATAACATAGCAAAGTATCAATAATTCAATACAGTGAAGATATCTGTCCTTGTTCTCGAAAATAAGATGCCTGTCCTTGTCATTTGTCATCCTTACGACTTACTAGCTGTGCATGTTTTTTTGCATCGTGGTTCACCCAGACATAGCTTTGGTTCTTGCAGAGTCCCCACTGGTCCATCATCTGCGCATGTTACATCTGTTTCTGAAGGAAAGTACTGTTTGTGTACAAAAGCTGGCGTCTAGAACCACTAGCAGGGCCCATGGAAAAGGAAACAATGCATATGATGGAGGACCATTCATCAGGTTAGCCATTCTTTGTGGACCATGCATCATGAACTTTGGACCATACATCATGAACTTCAGAAGGCAGCAGCTTCTTGAAGGAAAGAGATCTTGTGCCTGATGCCTGATGGGTATACCATAGCATTCTGTATGTCCAGTTTGAGTTGCCCCCTAACACGCCAATTTTTTGGGTCAAGCCTTTGGTAGTCCTGTAGTCCATTATCCAAGGGCGTATGTTATGCGTCCTTATCTCATATGGTTGCCTAATCTGCTGGTGGTTCCATTGCTCGCCTACCAATTTACTCTCATTGGGTTGTCATATGTATTCATGGTTATGGCCGTTTTGTCTCAGGCTCTTGGAAACCGACGTTTGTCTTACCAAAATAACTTTGATTAGAATTTCCCATGCTTACAAGTATGTATTTTTAGGTTGTTTGGTTTATTTTTTTTGTATTTTTAGGTTGTTTGGTTTATTTTTTTGGACTAAACTGGACAGCCAATTTGTGGACCTAGATTTTGGCACCGCCGCAATTTGACTTGGTTTCAGTGCTCTGTTTGGGCACAAACCAAACAGGCCAAACCTTCCTACATCGAAATGAAACTTCAGCTTTAGGCCCTATTTGGAATGGTGGTATTTTTTTTGTGGGCATCAATAGGCCCTTAGCTGTACAGTTTTACGTGGATAATGTGATTAGTTTGTACTTAACAGTTACTTCCTTTGATAATTCTTTTCTTTTCCATTAAAAAGACAACCTCTTTTTCTTGGTATGCTTTAAGTAGACCAAGTAAGGGTCTACTTTACCATTATGACACTCACATGCCTCTTTGGTACTAATGAAGATAAACTATTTGGTGTTCAAAGGCGTTAATCATGCAGCCCTGGAGTGCCCTGGATAAGGTTCATTGTCATTAGGGAAAGCCCCGCTGCACATGGCTCCTGTTCTTTTTTTCTGGAACACACACCGAAGTGCGTGTTATTTTGTATTAGAACATGGCTCCTGCTCTTGCTAGCAGACAGGAAATCTTGCTGTTGATACGGTCGTTAACCTATAGGTTCAATCATCACTACCAAAATTGCTGCGAGTTCCATTCAGATGAATCTGAAGCCTGCATCTCATTCATTTATTTCACTGAACCAGGTCAGTATTCTAGCACCGTGTTCAATACTCTATCCGTACTGCATTTAGCAATTATAAACCTTTATCACTCAGGCAACTTGCAGTTGTGCAGTCTCCATACTAAGATGCGGTCTTGCACCAAATTAGGTGAGCATGGTAACACAGGGTTTAGTCTAGGTTCTTCAGCTACTTTGTTTTTAGCTTTGGTGTGTTTCACAAGTGGACACGAGTCCAAATATTGTTTTACAGCTAGCTACTGTTTGACCCTAATTAAGAGCTAATGGCGCCACGTCAATTGAGTTAGGCCATGTTTCTCCAGGCATCTTCTACTTTCAATAATTGGCAGGGCCGGCCGGAACAATAACCTGTAGTTTGCCTCGTACAAGCCTTTCTAACATAGGCAACAAAAGCAGGAGACAGATCTCCAATTTTCCTTTTGATACGTGCTGCGGGGAATCTTGTTGATTATTGGAGCCTAGTGGCCTTTTGTGTCTGGAACTTGCCTCTTAGACCAACAACTTAGCCATCTTTTTTCTTTGTATCCTATTAGGGCAAATTGAGCCCACTTGCACACCTAAAACTTCTGCCGAGCCTTTCCTTCCCGAGGGAACAAAAAGGTGGAGACCGGCTATTAATAGAATAGTAAAAGATCAGGACATGGACATCCCCAGGTGTCGGCATCACTTGTGGCACATCAGTATCCCGTATTGTTTAGAGACGGTGAGAACTGCATTGCATATACTCCTCATATTGCATTGCGCGTACACTCACTCATTGCTTACCGTAGGTGAACGAATGCATTGAATTTTTTGAGAAGGTAAGGTGAATGCATTGAATTTTTTGAGAAGGTGAATGCATTGAATTTGACTTGAAAACATTAAACCAATTGATTGCGTGAGGTGTAGAGCACCAGTACTGGAGGAGGCGAGACTGTAGAGAAGGGAGAGAACAAAATCCCCATTGGGGATATTACTTTGTTTCTTCAGGAGGCTGGAGAGGATACATCAACTTCATAGCTTGTTCTTGGACCCACTACATACAGATGACACATACATACATGCTTGCTAAGCATTTTCTTTTGTTTTTCATGTGGGTCACCATCCCTCTATCTCTCTCCCTCCCTCTCCTTTTCAACCTGATGTTTCCTGAAACCTGCCACCTGCTAAGGGCCCCGTACTGTGATCGAGTAGGGTTTCTGGAAGACAAGAAGGAAGAAAACATAGAAAAAAGGGTACTCTGGGGATGGAAGGAAGATTGCCCGGGAAACAAGGGATCTTCCACTTCCTCTTCCTTTTCCTTTTCCTTCAAAGGGTCAATTCAAGCCTGTCACTTAGTCCAGGGTAGCCTAGTAGGCTGGTAGTAACTAGTTTCACTGCTGGTTGTCAGGATCCTCAAGCATGGCTTCAGACCTCATCATCCTTATGAACTGCCCCTGTTGTGGAAAAAATATTTTTAATTTTTTGTTGTTGAGAAATTTGGTTTTATGTCCTACTGAATATCTACTAGATGTATATGAATGCAATTGAACTTGGCGATGTTTGCAGTACTCACCAGTAAGTTGGCACCGTGGCCACTGCAGCGTAGGGGCTCTGGTGGGTGTAGCTGTACATTGGCGTTGCTGCCTCTGCCTCTGGCTCCGGACCGCAGTCGAGGTTGACGCCGAACAGCCGGAGACGTCTCGACGGTGGCGCCGATGCCGTGGTGCTCTTGGCGTCTGCCTCTCTCTGCGACTCACCTGCAAGAATTCACCGGAGAATGGTGTAAGAGATAGGTGATTTTCAGCACATGCATCTAAGATATGTTGCATGTTGTCAAGTGCTTTGTTCTTGATTGCTGTATATACCTGCATGCAGCATGTCGCTGTGATCTTGCTCCACCGAGCGGCGATAGGCGTAGGAATTGGCAGGGCTGGTAGGGTATGATCCTGACGTGCTGTAACACATCGGGCTCCAAGGCTGTTGCTCCCCGGTGTTCAGAGCGGGCGGAGGTACGCGGACAGGTGGTGGCGGCGCGCTCTCGCCACGTCGCCTGCAGCCGATGAAGAGCCGGTCGCCTGTGCCAAGGCCGCGCACCCTCTCAAAGTGCACGATGTCTCCGGCGTCGAGCTGCTTCTCCTTGACGTACCTGCTCCAGCCCTTGGTGAGCACGTAGCTCTGGCTGCTCGTCCAGTACGAGTACCGGAACCGCCATGGCTTGCCGGCCTCATCCTCGAAAGACAGGAGCAGGTCCTTCTCGCCGGGGGAGTCGCCGCCGTTCAGGGGGAAGTACCTCTCCGCGTGCTGCTTGGGAATCACCAGCCTGTTGAGCTTGCCTACATCACTGGGCGTCAAGGTTTTCTCGAACAGGTGCTCCCTCTCGTAGTGGTGGTGGTAGTGTAGGTTCGTGTACATGGCTACCCCCCATGGCCAGGCCTGTGGGTGCCCCTGAGAGAGAGGGTGCATGGCCATTGCTGCTCTGGAGGAAAGCTACCTAGAGGTTCTTGTCTATGGCAAAAGTTGGGCAGTGCAGAGAGGAGGGGAGGGGAGAGGAGAGGCAGGATAGCGGTGTGTGTTGTGTAGACTGTAGAGAAGCATGCATATGTCATAGCTAGGCATTTATAGCCTCCCAAGTAATACTTTACACAGCTTGGAGGTGCCTAGCTAGTGTCTACACACAATGTATTGGTATTTACTTAAGGAGGACTTGGTGCATTTGATCTTGAAGTGGGTAGTACTAGTATTTTAACCTAGGTAGACAAGAAGAATCAAAGTGAAAGGGCTTCAAAGGTGCTAAGGTTAGAATATATAGTTCCAGTGTAGCTGATGAGGAATGATCAGGTGGTGGTACTTAAAAGTTGGTGCCTGGCCATTGTGGCCTAATCACAGCCATCCAGGGGGTGCAGTGGGGTAGGCCCCACCATTGCTTTCCATGTGCCTGGGTGGTTGGGGCCTATGTAGTGTGATGTAGTATGACCACTGTCCTTAACTCCTCATTTTAACCTACCTATAGAGGTCCAGGTTTCTGGTGCTGCAGTGCTGTGCCTGTGTTGGACATCCAATTTCTATCTGACCTTGGGACGGTGCACGAAAGTCCTGGCTTATTCAGAAATGCAATTTCCAACAAGAGTCCATGCCATTTGTAACTTGTGTAGATACGGAGGTTCCCTAGGGACCGATAGATTGGTCCTAGTTCTTATACCTGTTGTCCACTTGGGGTAGCTGGTAGGCAATAACTTGTTCAGGGCAGTAGGGGGTCTTTTGAGATGTGACATCTGAGGTGTATGGGCTGTGTGCTCTTATTATCATTCACTATGGAGTACGCTAGCCCCAGCTATTTTCTTGATATCAGATTCAACACAATCAAGGATTTGTCAGAGCTGTCTCATTGAATGGCATGGCTGACCACCTGTTAAGAGGACAAGCCCCCCAAGCAAAGTAACCAAGCTGGTTTTGGTTGGACTCGCACCATGAATTGAATTGAGCTGTGGCTGTAAGATACTACTCCTACATTATTTCTTTTCAAACCTTCGCAGGACAACCTGCCCTGGTCTGGTCAGGGCACAGTGGCAGCTTGCGTGGGGGTAAAGCGACTGGTCACTACTCTGCTCCTTGTGTTAGATGATGTCCTTCGGAGATTAGTGCTTCTTTATCATGCATTAGGCATATGGGGAGCACCTCTTGCTGTTGCAGGATTGGAGCACAGAGCATTAAGATGATCTGTTTTGTTATAACTTTAGGGGCAGATCTGTATCAGATTCCGTAAACTATTAGGGATTAAACCATCGATGTCGCTCTGCTTGCACCTTTGGAGACAGGCATTCCATCACATGGTTTTGAATGTGATTACATGGCCAGATTCATTGTGTGTGTGCTCACTAATGCATGTGATTGTGTTAACTAACGTTGTTATTCAGTTTGTCAGCCTTTGGAGAAACCGCAGGGACAAAGAGGGGGGCGTTTGTTATGTCAGCAAGTCTTGTCCAGAATCAAATCATAACGGTGATTTAACGGATCTCATTATTAATCGCTCCGTTCGTTGCATCAGTTGCTTCTTAATTCCTAACACTAGACCTCTTATTATTCTATTTATTCTTCAAAGTTGATTGCTTATATGATTTTATTTTTATTGCTGTTTGCAGTGCCTATACTTGGTTGTAATCACGTGGCCATGGCATTTTTCGTTCTGCCTGCTGCTCTATGCAGCTGGAGAGCTCCAAGTTCCCAAACGCCAAAATATTCTAACACTGGAATTGGAAATAGGATCAAGATTGGACCTGCGCACAGATCCTCTCTTCTCCAATTTCCAACAAGCTCGTGAATGAGATGATACAGATTTTTGACCCCAATTCTTTCCCCACTACTCTGTAAGATCCCTTGATCCTTGTTGTTCATCCTGTTTCCTACTAATCCCTAGAAACGGTTTTGATGTTGTTGTCCCTGCACATGCATTCAGATAAAGATACGCAGTCAAGATGACTAGCTACATGTACTGCAAAATTGTTTTTATATATATACTAGTACTCCACTTCACGGCACACATATACTTTGAGTAAACTACTCCTAACTCTATGCTTAGCATCTCTAGGAGTATCAAAGAACGCATGGTTAGCTCCAAGTTGGTCATTTAGTTATCGAATCTTGTCAAAAACCCCATGAATGCTACTAGTTTTGCAACTCCATCCTAGTAATCGCTCCTAATTTGCAAAAGTCGAATGGATGGTTTATGAGTTTCTTTCTCTACTGAAGAATATATTATTGTGGAATGGGCGGTCAAAATGACTTGGAAACTGTGTCGATATCTAAACAATGGGCATGCTTGGTTTGCTACCAAAATTTGGCTAGCCAATGTGTCTGGCAAGCCAAAAATTGGCAAAGCTAAGGGGCTGTTTGGTTTAGAGCCCTCGGCTGCCCAACCAAAAAATTGATCGTTGACCAGCCTTGAGGTGGGCGTTTGGATGGGATCCAAATAATTGGCATGCCAACCCGCCTCAGCTTTCCTCTCCTTATTTTATGCCAATCTGTTGGTAGACACGTGGGCGGCAGAATCGCTCGCCAATTTTTTGGCTCGCCAACAGCGCCTACAATTTGGTGGGGCTGATCTGGGCCGAAACCAAACAGCCCCTAAGACTTACCAAAAATTGGCAACTTTATGTGACATTGGCAAGATCATTTAATTTAGAAACCACCAATTAGTAGCCAATATTTGGAAAATGGCAAACATTAGCATGCGAAATTTGGCATAAAACCAAGCATGCTCATTCTACATTGTGGCTCTAAGGCAGTAAGAGCATCTACAGCCGGGCGCCTCAAACCCGCCTCATACGTCCGGGCGGGCCGCCCGGTCACTGACCGGTCACGATTTTTCGACCCAGCCGGGAGCCTCAAACGGACCTCAAACGCCCGGGCTGACCGGCACTCCTCATATCCAGCCCAAATATGGGGCGGATATGGGGGCGCCCGGGCACGCCCGCCACGTCGGACCCGACAAGCCGACCCCACCCCAAATTGCACCAAATCCACCAAACCTTCCTCCTCCTCCCGCCGCCCTCCATCCTTTCCCGCGCCCGAGCCATCGCCGTCGTCCACCCTTGCTCTCCATCCTCACCACCGGTCCCGATCCACCGCCGGAGATGTCGTCGAGCCCGTCCCCGACCGCCGCCACGGAGAGGCAGTCCGCCTCGTCCGTCGGCGTCCCTTCTTTCGGCTCCGTCTTGCAAGGCGAAGAACGTCTCCCGGAAGTTGCGGCGACGCCGGCAGCGAGAGAGGGAGGCGGCGGCGGCGGCGCAGGGAGGTTCGGACATGGTCGAGGAGGTGTCCCCCCCGCCGCGCCCGGCCCCCCGCACCCCATCCATCCATGCGCCGACGCGGATATGGCCGTCCGACCCCGTTGGGACAGAGGAGGAGGATCCAACGGCCGGCTGGGCCATGCCGGACAGCTTTCCGGTGATGCAGAAGCCGCCTGTTGATGTATGTGACTCGCCGCAGCTCGTTCGGGCGCGGATGAGCACGGTCACCGGCGGCGCCCGGGCTGCCCTCGACATGCTCGACAGAATGACCGAACAAGAGTCGATACGTTTTCTTTGCTCCTGTCCGATCAAATTTTTGCGTAAACAACCACTAGTTCATTTCGCACGCTTGCAAACCATGTAGGAGGCGTTCTTGTCGAACATGATCAATGACAATGAAGATCCGACCGAACTAGAGTATGAATTGGAGGACACCACCGCATTTGAAGTTGGGACAACATCCGATCCCAATCCGAGCAAGAAGAAGGCCAAGACGGCGAAGGCAAGAGGTCCGGCATTCTCAAGATTTGAGGACATCTTGTTGGTCAAAACTTGGTTGGCCACAACAATGGATCCAATTTGCGGCACCGAGCAAAAGGGGAACACGTATTGGGAGAAGATTTGGAAGAAGTATCACGAACAAAAGGAGTATGTGGAGCCGCATCCTATCGTGACCACCCGCAATGTGGCATCTCTACAACATCGATGGGGGATCATTCAAGGGGAAGTGAACAAGTACGTGGGCTACTACTCACAAGTGACCAAACGCCCTCAAAGTGGGATGGGAGTGGCAACCACGTAAGCTCAATTGCTTCATCTTCTAGTCATTTGCATATGCTTCTTGTGTTTGCATTCTTGTGCTCATACATATGTTGTTTGCTAGACGGCAGTGGCGGCCACTTTGTATCACGAGGTGGAGAAGAAGCCGTTTGCTTTTAGCCATTGTTGGATCCTATTGAATGGCAAGCCGAAGTGGAACCAAGTTGTGGCCGATCTCAAGTCCGGCAAGAAGAGGAATGATGGCTCAAGCTCCCACCAATCCATTGGGTTGGACGATGAAGAGGACGATGTTGTCGTCACGAATGGAAGAGCCACCGTGCCAAAGGATAACCGACAAGTCATGGGAAACAAGTGGGAGAAGGCAAGGGCCTCCCGTGACGCCGCGGCTACAAAAATGTCGTCCACATGGACGGGCATTTTTTCGGCAAGGGAGAACAAGAAAGAGGAGAGGTACAAGCTCATGTTGGATGTGCAAAAGGAGAGGATGGAGTGGGACCGGAATAGGGCGGAGAAGAAGCTCCAAATTGAAAGGGAGAAGATCGAGTTGGAGAAGCAAGAGGCGGCCATCAAATGGGAACTCGAGAAGGCCAAGACATTTGGCGAGATGGAGCTTGAGAAGGAGAGGTTGCAACTCGCACGGGACGCGGAAGATGCGAAGATCATGTTGGCGGACGAAACCCTCTTGGATGAGCATGCAAAGAAGTGACTTGCGGAGAAGAAGAAGGCGATCAATGACCGTAGGGAGTATGAGGCGGCGAGGGCGGCAGCGGCAGCGGCAGCGGATCATGCGGCCCGGATGCAGGCGGAGGAGGCAGCCCGGATGCAGGCGGAGCAGTACGAGCGGGACGCGTTCCGCCTGGAGCAGGATGCATACGAGCAGGCGCCCGGGCAGTGATCCGAAGCCACCCGTCACGCTCGGACATTGATTTTATTTTGGCTTGTCCGGTTTGTTGAACTATGATTTGCTTTGCTTCGTTTCGAACTGTTGAATTCGGACAATTTGTATCGTATGATCGACGTGCATGGATTGCATGGATTTGAGGATCCGCATTTGAGGTATGTGGATGTGCGGCGCAACATATGAGGGGCCGGCGGGCGCTGTCCGCGGACGCGCCCGGACGCGTATAGAGGGGCTGATTTGGCAAGTCCGGCTGTAGATGCTCTAAGAGGGTACTTTTTAGTTAGCTTAGTGTTGTACTCCCCACCTTTCCGTTGTACCGTGTGGCTAACCAAATCACACAAATCCCTGAAAACAATCCTGGTAACACACAGCCCCTCTGTTCTACCTCGCCCCGCTCTTTGGAGGTTATTGTCTTCCACACACGTCAAATGAGAATAAAGATTGAAGGAATGTGGACAAAATCGCATAAATATTTTGGTGAGAACTGTTAAGCTTCATGCACTAGCCAACGCAACAAAAAGTCCGAACTGATGGAAAGGGCTAGTGCAATCCACATATATTGTAACACCCCCTCTCACGTGTGACGGGGAAGACAAGTCAACACGTGCAACCGGAAGAGAGCGACGCGCACGAAACTCACGTATGACTCAAGAGGCCTATAAGTGGACACAAAGGGGGCTACGAACAATTTTTGGATAAATTGCGAAAGCCAGGACTTGAACTCAAGACCTTAGCTTTGATACCATGTTAAGCTTTATGCACTAGCCAACGCAACCAAAATTCCGAACTTATGGAATGGGCTAGTGCAATCCACATATACTGTAACAAGAACATCACGGAGAGGCCACATACATCCAGCTGGGACAACATTGCGATGCCAAACCAAGACGCCACATCTCCTTTTGCAGAGGGCCGAGAAGATCATGAGAGGAATTAGGGTTTCCTATGAGTCATCAATCTTTGGTTTGGCTGCCGGAGCTAAACAACGACACCCAACAAGGGATCATCGGCATGGGTGGCGACGGCCTCGTGAACCATGTCTCCCACTGTCAGTTGACCCACGTCTCCCTCTCAACGTTTTCTCCTAGTCTACCTAGTCTGTTGTCAGTCATAGCCCACGGTCTGGAAATGAGGGATACTGTTGGAGGGTCGGGCTGTCCACGGGACATGTCCGAAGGTCTGTTTGGTGATCCGTGTTGGAGATGCCCTTATTGCCTACATGATGTGGATACATAAAAAATATTGTGTTATCTGACCACTGTACATGCTCTAAGACGTGCAGTTGTTGAGGCGGGTTTTTTTTAGAGAAAATCGGTGGGAAAAACAAGAGATGGGAGGAGAAGAAAAAATTAAAACCGGGAGAAGAGTGGAAGGGGAATAGTATGTGCAGAGGTTGGCCGAAGGTGAAAACGAAAGAGGGTACACTATTTTTTTTAAAAGTAAAATACTTGTTGGAGAAATGGATGTATCTAGATGTATTTTAGTTCTAGATACATCCATTTTTATTCATTTATGCGACAAGTAATTCCGGACGCAGGGAGTGGAGTATATGATTAGGGGCAAATAGCGTCAAGATTTGAATCGTGGAGGAGGAGAAAGCCCATTGTATCCGGGACTTTTCCAAACTGTCCTCTACACCGGGAAAGGAGGGATCACCCATTTTTTTAGATGAACAATGGCAAACCTCACTTGATCACAATCACTAGTGCACTGGTGCCCATCCGCAAGATGCATGCATGCACTGGTTGGTTGCGAGTTGTGCCCAAGGGTAGCATATTTAAACCCGGCCACGAGGAGGGAGCCACGCAGCTTAGGTTGTTAATTTCCCATGGCTCAATCATGCAGCTCACCTGCTCAATCTTTGTGATAATGCAGTGCAGGCAGGTTTGGTTTCCTCCAGGTCCAGGCACATGAGCGAGCCGGTATCTCGTGGAATTGAATATGGGATCACTCGAGATAAGGGGACACACATGCTAATGCCCCTCATTATGTTATTCGATCCCGTCCCGTGGCGCGATCTGCTCCTTCCTTTTTCACGAGGCCACGTATGTTTTGCCAGGTTCATGCAGATGTGGCTGGGACTGCGAGCCCTCAGCGGCATCATGGACGTGGGAAGCATATGGTTCAGGATGGTGAGTGTAGGCGTAGTATTATTTTAAGATCGATCATACCAGTTTTTAATATATCTGTACGGCGGCCTGTACGTACGTCTCTGGTGCTTAATAGTGGGATTTTTCGTAGAAATTTTGTAGGACGCCAATTTTCTTTTGAGAGAAATCCTTTGAAAAATTTGCTACAGACATCATCGGGGTCCAAAAGAACTAGGACGTGGGTAGACCGAATGCATATTTCTGTGTCTTGCATTCACTTTTTCTCTCAAAATCTTGTGGTGCGTTTTATAGATTTTGAATGGAGGAATTCGTGCCATTATTTGGATATGCACTGGACTTACGAAACCAGCGTTCTTGAATTCGTTGCATGAGATTGCGCAAGTTCATTTGAATACTCAGCTGATGGCTTGACTGGGACCCTGTGTAGAACCACTAGACACTAGTCCTACTATTATCCTGCAGTTGTTTATGTAGCGCTGCCTAAGTTTCTGTACCAGGTGCGAACTAAATTCGATATCTTTTGAGCAGATCTCTGCGTGTGCCGTGGGAATGCGTAAAGGAGAGGTGCAGGCTGCAGCCGCTCTCTCTCTCTCTCTCTGGAGTCTGGAGTGAAGCTTTTCTTCCCCTTCGCACTGAAGACTGACGTGATAGAGAAGGCCAGGAGAAGAGAGATGAGATGAGATGATGGACAGACAGAGGAGGGAGAAGCAGTGACTGAGGAGAAACTGGTATGCTTTCAGATGCCTTTTCGCCCTCGCAGGGCCTGCATGGTGTCATGCTGGCACTCGCTTTCGGTCAGCATAAAGTTGGTCTTTGGTGAAGGCAGACAAAGTGGAAGCAAGGGCTCCTGATTACCACGAGGCCACGAGGACAGGGGGTGGAAAAAAGGATACATAAAACTGAGTGAATAGTTGGAACAAAAGATTAACCCATGACTACCCTACTGGTGAAGAATGTAGCTGCTGTGACGAAATCGCAAGAGAAATACGATTCACAAACGTGATTAACCCATGCATTCTATTTCTACATATTCCCTCTATCCGGATATATATGGCATAATTCGTATTTCAAAATTTACTTGCAGATGTTTGCTATAAAAATCATACTAGATTTGATATTTTCTTAGAAGATCTATGTAGTACTCCCGAATTACTTTTCGCAGGAATGGACGTATCTAGACGTATTTAGTTCTAGATACATCAATTTTTATCCGTTTCTGAGACAAGTAATTCCGAACGGAGGGAGTATTGATCTTGTTGACGGTCCAAGTAAATCTCAAAGAGTTAATTTCATTTTTTTACCTCCATGTTTCATGCTTTTGACAGATTACCCAATTTTGAGAAAATTTTCAATTTATACCCCCATTGATTGACTTTGTGTCACATTTTACCCCTAACCAGATTTCCCCAATTTGGTGATGATTTGGTATGCCACGTAGGAGGGTTTTTTCTTCTTTTTGTGTGTGTTGGTTTTCACTCTGGTTTTTCCTGTTTGAACCGATTTTTTGTTTGCATTGGACAACACGAGGTCGTTGCGCCCACTGGTCGAACCACGCCGCCCCCTCCTTCCCTCTCTTGTGCAGACCAATCCTCCTACTTCCCTTGCTCCTTTCCTTTCTCGGTGACGGAGCACTCGAGGTGATCACAACGGCGGAGCACGCTCGGCCGCTGTCCAGTGGTAAGTTGTATTCCATCTCCTCCTCCTCCATCTGCTACATCTCTGCCCTGGTTCTGCTCTGTCTCCATGTCTTGACTATGCTATGTCTCTGGATCGGATGAGTTGCTCCATCCCCGTGTCCTGGCTGTGTTTTGTTTTGTTGGAGGCGAGGAAACTAGGGTTTGTTGTGGATATGGCAGTGCTCGTTAGAAGGGTTTGTTTTGGCTATAGCACTGGTTGTTAGAACATAGGTGGAAAAAGACATAACTTTTTCTGAAGATACAAGTTTAGCAGAGATAAGGCCATGGCTAAGCAGTGCAAGCTCTCTACCAATTTCTTCGGGGCCACCAGAACTGTACTCAGATTCTTCTTCAGACGAAGAAACAACTTTTGCCTTCATGGCACAAGGTCTTCCGTAGCTTGGACCATAAAGATCCTTGTCTCAGTTTGTTGAAATTCATGAGTATTGAGCCTCTCAAGAATATCGGCAGGATCCAGAGACTGTAGTCAGGACGCTCTTGAATCATAAGGATCTGGGAATCAAAGAACTGTCAAGAGATGTCAGCAATTTCTTCACCACTTCATGATCGGTGATGTCAGTGGCACCATGAGCTTGAAGCTCATTGAAGATGTCTGTGAGACGATCAAATGTGAGCTGGACACTTTCATTGTCAAGCCTCTTGAAGCGGTTGAAGAGATTCTGAAGAACATCAACGCGAGAGTCTCATTGAGTTGAAACTCCCTCATTGACCTTGGAGAGTCTTTCCCAGATAAGCTTCGCAGATTCCAAAGCACTGACACGACCATACTACCCTTTGGTCAGATGACCACAAATGATGTTCTTTGCTTGAGAGTCCAATTGAGCATATCTCCGAATATCAGCAGTGGTAGCATTTTCCCCTTGCTCCGGGATGCCCATCTTGACGACATACCAGAGGTCATTGTCAATGGCTTCAAGATGCATGCGTATCTTATTCTTCCAATAGGGATAGTCGGTGCCATCAAAGACCGGATACTTGGCGGGGACTTTGAAGTTCCCTATAGTCGAAATAGCTAAAACTCCAGGTGGTTAAACCAAATCACACATATTAAGGGAGCACCTTGCTCTGATACCAATTGAATGTGCTAGTTATCGACCAGAGGGGGATGTGCTACTTGTGAGCTGCGTTGGGATTTTCCCCGAAGAGGAAGGGTGAAGCAATATAGTAGCAGATAGTATTTCCCTCAGTAGGGAACCAAGGTTATCGAACCAATAGGAGATTCACACAGACAAATATCGACAGTACCTGCACACACACAAATAAAATACTTGCACCCAATGCGGGCAAGAGGGTTGTCAGTCCCCTTGTACTCGTTAATTACAAGGATTAATTCTGATAGTGGTAGATATATAAATTCCAAAAGAAAATAAATTGCAGCGAGCTTTTTAGGGTTTTAGTAAATATGGTGAATGGACCCGGGAGCCATAGCTTTCAACTCAACGAGACTCTCTCAAGAACATAGCATACGGTGGGTAAACAAATTACCGTTGGCCAATTGATAGAAAAGCGCATAGTTATGATGTTATTCATGGCATGATCAGTACATAGGCATTATGTCCGTGACAAGTAGACCGAAACGATTCTGCATCTACTACTATTACTCCACCCCTCAACCGCTATCTAGCATGCATCTTAAGGAATTAAGTTCATGACAAACAGAGTAATGCTTGAGGCATGATGACATAATGTAGACAAAATAAGATCAATCAATATGATCAAACCCCATCGTTTTATCCTTAGTAGAAACAATACAAATACGTGCCTCGCTACTCCTCCTGTCATAGAGTGAGGACACCGTAAGATTGAACCTACTATGCACCACTTCCACTAAAGATCTAATCATCAACTTGGCCAAAGAAAACTCATAGATCGGAAAGCATTACATAGCTATAACAATCACACATAATAAAGTTCAGAATATAACTCAGTTACTTTCAATGAATAATCTGATCATAAACCCACAATTCATCGGATCTCAACAAACAAACCGCAAAAGAAGATTACATCGAATAGAACTCCGAGGAGAACATTGTATTGAAGATCAAAGAGAGATAGAAAGCCATCTAGCTAATTGCTATGGACCCGTAGGTCCTGTGAGGAACTACTCACACATCATCGGAGGTGTAGCAAGGTTGATGTAGAGGCCCTCCATGATCGATTCTCCCTCCGGCAGAGTACCGACGGAGGCCTCCAGATGGGATCACGGAAGAACAGAGGCTTGCGGCGGCAGAATAATTGTTTCGGGTCTCGCTCTGGCGGTTTCTCGATTTTAGGGAATTTATAGGCTTGGAATTAGGTCAAACGGAGTTATGAGGCTAGGGTCCCTTCTGGTCCAGAAAAAATCACCGTAAAGTTTCATCGTGTTTGGATTTCGTTTAGTATGGTTTTTCTGCGAAACAATAAAACAGGCAAAAACAAGAACTGACACTGGGCACTAGGTTAATAGGTTGTTCCAAAAAATGATATAAAATTGCATATAAAGCATACAAGATTGATAATATAATAGCATGAAGCAATCAAAAATTATAGATACGTTGGAGACGTATCAGGATGAATTGGAGATTTTTATGGAAGTCTTCGAAACAGGCAATGTCTTCAAAGACGCGGAAGCAATATTAGTGCGAAGCAATACTAGATAGAAGTAAAACTACACTAAGCATGCAATCAGAATGAAGAACGAATTAATCAACGCATAAGACAACATGCAAATTAAGTAGCAGTATAGATAAACATGCAGACAAACAAGCATACACACTTAGGTACAGCTAGAATGAAGACAGAGAAAAGCATGGCAGTGAAAGTGTTCAGACAAAGTCCTCACACATGGGAGCAAGCAAAGTCTTCACAGTACTGAACAGAAAGTAAAGAAGTGAAGGGATAGAACAAGTTGCTCGAAGAAGACACGTGATTTGTTTGACCAGTTTCAATTGTTGTGGCAAATGTAGGTCTGGTTGGACAGGCTGGAATTAACTCAGAAGACCAATCTTTTCACCTTAATTTCCTTGAGCTACGATCACTTAGACCTCGCCCAATCACTCAGGCAAGTCTTCAAGGTAGACTTCTGTAACCTTCACAAACTCGTTCAATGGTAATCCTCAATGACTCTTGGATGCCGTTACTTGTGAGATGCGTTGGGATTTTCCCGAAGAGGAAGGTTGAAGCAATATAGTAGCGGATAAGTATTTCCCTCAGTAGAGAACCAAGGTTATCAAACCAATAGGAGAACCACACAAACACTCCTTAGCAGTACCTGCACACACAAGAGCAAATACTTGCACCCAACGCGGGCAAGAGGGTTGTCAATCCCCTTGTACTTATTAATTGCAAGGATCAAATGTGATAGTGGTAGATAGATAAATTGCAAAGTAAATAAATTGCAGCAAGGTATTTTTAGCTTTTGTAATATGATTAAAGTAGACCCGGGGCCATAGTTTGCACTAGAGGCATCTCTCTCATAAGAATAGCATACGGTGGGTAGACAAATTACTGTTGGGCAATTGATAGAAAACGCATAGTTATGACGTTATTCATGGCATGATCATGTATATAGGCATTACGTCTGTGACAAGTAGACCGACTCCTGCCTGCATCTACTACTATTACTCCACCAATCGACCGACTCCTGCCTGCATCTATGGTATTAAGTTCATGACAAACAGAGTAACGCTTTAAGCAAGATGACATAATGTAGATAGAATAAAACCAATCAATATGATTAAACCCCGTCATTTTACCCTTAGTAGCAACAATACAAATACGTGCCTCGCTACCCCTGCTGTCATTGGGTGAGGTCACCGCAAGATTGAACCTACTACTATGCACCACTTCCACTGAAGATCAACGAATCAACTTGGCCAAAGAAAACCCATAGATCAAAAAGCATTATATACCTATAACAATCATACATAATAAAGTTCAGAAAAGACTCAATTACGTTCAATGAATAATCTGATCATAAACCCACAATTCATCGGATCCCAACAAACACACTGCAAAAGAAGATTACATCGGATCGGTCTCCGAGGAGAACATTGTATTGAAGATCAAAGAGAGATAGAAAGCCATCTAGCTAATCACTATGGACCCGTAGGTCGGTGGTGGACTACTCACACATCATCAGAGGTGCAGCAAGGTTGATGTAGAAGACCTCCATGATCGATTCCCCCTCCGGCAGATCACCGGAAATGGCCTCCAGATGGGATCGCGGAAGAACAGAGGCATGCGGCTGCGGAAAAATTATTTCGGGTGGCTCTCTGTTGTTTTTGGGATTTTTAGGAATTTATAGAAGTGAAATTAGGTCAGGGGGGTCTATGGAGGGCCCACAAGCTCAAGTGCCCCCCCAGGGGCGCACCGTGTGAGCTTGTGGCTCACCCGTAGGTCTTCTGGCCTCCTCCCAAAGCTTCTTGTGTGTCTTCTGGTTCAGAAAAAATTACCATAAAATTTTATTGCATTTGGACTTTTTTTGGTATAGTTTTTCCCTCAAACAATAAAATAGGCAAAAACAGGAACTGACACTGGGCACTGAGCTAATAGGTTAGTTCTCAAAAATGATATAAAGTTGCATATAAAGTATGTAGAATCTATATAATAATAGCATGAAACAATAAAAAATTATAGATACGTCGGAGACATATCAGATGCTCAGAACATGACACATAACCGTCTGGAAGATCACAATCTTCAAGTGTATTAAGTCTTTGGTTCACTTAGAACAGAATGTCTTCAGTGATGCTCAATCACTTTGGGCTCTGGGTGTTTGGGGTTTTTCTTCGCGGAAATACTTTAAATGCTTTAGAGGTAGGTTGCTCTAGAATGACGAAAGCCGTGTAATAACTCGGAGCAGCCACCAACTTATAGGGGCGGCTATTTATAGCTTCGGTAGCAACCCGACATGATATGACCAAAATGACCCTGGGTCAATGGCCAACCGACACGTGTCCCAACGGTCGGATTTGAAACACAACACGACAACTTTACTTGGATTACAAGCAAAGCTGACTCAACCACTCAGATGAGATTTCCAGTGTCTTCGCTCGAAGACTTAGGTTTGGGTTGAGCATCACGTCAAACACTGTCTTTGTTTGCCTCTACTTCAATTAACAGTACGGTGGTTCCTACTACTCAAGAAAGAACAAAATGAAACTACCAAAAAACAAAGTCTTCGCGTTCCATTATCTTCAAGCAATGTCTTCTCAGGATACCAAAGTCTTTAATGTCTTCAGACATTTTTAGGCGTCTACGAAGGGTAAACCAAATCTTCAGGGAGTTCTATCTATGTTATCATGTGTATACTCACAAACACATTAGTCCCTTAACCAAGTTTACCGTCAATACTCCAAAACCAACCACGGGTGACATTAGATGCACTTACACATATGTACACTTGGACGGCTGCATCAATTTACCTCACTCGGTCGTCCAAACCTCGCCTGACTTGGTTGGCCACGTTCACTCGACTCTGCCATGTCTTCATCGCGCGAGACACCTGCAAGTGGCGTGCGGCTCCACATCTGTTGTGGCTACATCCTCAAGCGTGTCAAAAAATTGGACAGCTAAGTAGCTTTTCGTGCTTTATATTCTCTTGAATAAATAAGCTATCATATTTATGCTTCACACGAGTATTTGTTTATGTATTCCCGAATGTTCAGTAACATATACTCACACGTAACACTCGGAGGCTCACACGTAACGAACACTAGGGGGCTACACCACTAGATGTACATGTACACTGGGTTGGTTTTTGTATACTTGTTTTAGTACCATATGCACGACTTCCAAGTCCAACTTGCATTTTTATAGCTAAGTCACTCATGTCTATACTTTTGAACACCATGTGTATCTTATTCCGAGTGAATCTCAATAAAGAACTAAAAAATATTAAGTCGGTTTCTTAAAATGGGTTTTTGCTGCTTCCGACTGATTTCTGTTGTTTTCATGGGGCTGCATCGTTCCAGGGGGCTGTAGCTCAGTCGGAACAATACACTACAACTAATACTACTTCATTCGGTCCAGTACTTCCTCGCCATTTGGATCCTTCACCCCGCCGAGTCCACTCAAATCCTTCGCTTAGTCGGATTTCTGCTGGTTCCGACCCGGCAAGGCCCTCATACACTATGGGTGCTTTCTACTCCAATTGTTTTTAACGCATATCAAATTCTTTCGAGGAATTAACACTTTGGCATGTACAATTTTGGGTACATAGATCACAAGATCACTCGGGCGTACGACCTCGTCACTCCACGTGCGGACTTTGTTGCTCCGCGGACTCAGGCCTTGCCGCATCAATCTTGCCGCACTGCAACCCTGCTATACCGATCTTGTTGCTACGTTGACTTCGAACACATCCGGCCCAATCCTCCGAGGATTCCACTTTGGTGTGTCGTCACTTCAACAACTCAGACCATATCACCAACGTGTTGGGCATGAAACAACTAAGTACTTTTGTGATTAAACTTCATATTTCACTCATTAGTGAGTTTTTTTATCTCTTCTAAGAGTCACTTGGGAGTTGCTCCTCACCCACACCCGAGTCCGACTCGATGAATTAAAATTTATCAGTTCCTCAATTATACTTTCCGGTTTCCAACCGACCTGCTTTTGAGGGTTGCAGTGCATTCGGGGGCTACGCCACACTTGGAGGCTGCATCACCCTCGAGAGCTGCAGCTTAGTTGGAATTGCATTTACTTTTTTGTTGGGTGTTTTTTTCTTAAATTTCACCCACTGTTTGCATCACCAGTCGACATGTTCCTCACTCAATTTTCTTTCTTTTTCGCGAGACGTCTAACTAAATGTGCTTTTACCTAATGCCCACTTTTTGTCTCCAACCCAGTCACAACCTGACTGTGTGGTTGGGAAGAGCAAAAGCTAATGGTCTGTCGACTCACGAAAAAACCAATCGCGAGGATCAAAGAGAATCGAGTCAACAATAATGATAATGTTAACTACAACCAAAAGAGTTTAAGTTGTTCATGTGCATTTTTTCACTCGGCTTGCCGAGAATGAATATTATAACGTTTTCACTTCTCCTTGCCTATTTTTTCTTTCACAAATACTTTTAGGTCAATGAAGGAAGTACGCCTATGATGTTTACCGCCCGTAGTGATGAGCTTTTTACTCCAGTCAGTGGTTCCAAGCCTAATTCATTTACCGTGCCAAGTGCGTGAAGATTTTCCTGATCGGTTCGATTCCAGGACGAATGCATTTACCGTGCCAAGTGCACGAAGATTTTCCTGATCAGCTCAGTTCCAGACCCAATTCATGTATCGTGCCAACTGCACGATAACAAAGCCCGATGGACTCGGCTCATCAGTTGACCTGAGACACATAAGCTTCCTTACTCGGGGCAGATCCACTCTGCATACCACAACGATTCACTCAACATCCCTAAATCTTTACTTGTACAGGATTTATCCAACACATGTTCTAGAAAAACTTGGACCTCTGCCAAACTTATCCAATCTGACAAAGGCTCGGGGGCACGACGAAATTCTGAGTGGATTCACATCTACTTAATGCCTCCTTTTAATAGAGAACCGGAACAAAGCATTAATACATGGTGAATACATGAACTCCTCGAATTACAGTCATCCCCGGAGAGTATCCCAAACAATTGTCACTATGGGGTCTACGGATCAGAACAATAACAAGTGCATATGACAAGCGGATATGATCAAGAACTCAAATATATTCATGAAAACATAGAGGGTTCAGATCTGAAATCATGGCACTCGGGCCCTAGTGACAAGCATTAAGCATACAAAGTCATAGCAACATCAATCTCAGAACATAGTGGATACTAGGGATCAAGCCCTAACAAATTGACTCGATTACATGACAAATCTCATCCAACTCCATCACCGTCCAGCAAGCCTATGGAGAAATTACTCACTTCCGGTGGTGAGCATCATGAAATTATTGATGGAGGATGGTTGATGATGACGACGGCGACAAATCCCCCTCTCCGGAGCCCCGAACGGACTCCAGATAAGCCCTCCCGATGAAGAACATGAGGTGGCGGCAGCTCCGTATCGTAAAACGCGATGAAACTTTCTCTTCGATTTTTTTCTCCGTGAAACGGTACTTATAGCGTTGGAATTAGGTCAAACGGAGGCCTGAGGGGCCCACAAGCTCACGGGGCGCAGCTTGGGGGGGGGGGGCGCCCCCTGAGCTTGTCACTCCTGGGTGGCCCCCCTCCATTAGATCTCTTCGCCAATATTTTTATATATTCTGAAATAATTCTTCGTAAATTTTCAGCTCAATCCGAGAACTTTTATTTCTGCACAAAAACAACACCATGGTAGTTCTGCTGAAAACAACGTCAGTCCAGGTTAGTTTCATTCAAATCATGCAAATTAGAGTCCAAAACAAGAGCAAAAGTGTTTGGAAAAGTAGATACGTTTGAGACGTATCAACTCCCCCAAGCTTAACTCATTGCTTGTCCTCAAGAAATTCAGTTGACAAACTAAAAGTGACAAAGAAAAACTTTTACGAACTCTTTTGTTCTTGTTGTCTTTATATATACTTAACTAGCATTCAAGTTTTCAGCAGAGATTATGAACTAACCATATGAATGATAACACTTAGGTCTCACATTTACTCATGACAATAACATAATCAACTAGCGAGCAATAATAAGATATCTCGGATGCCAACAATTTGTCAAAATAATCATGATATAATATGATAACATGGTATCTCGCTAGCCCTTTCTGAAACCGCAAAACATAAATGCAGTGCACCTCTGAGGTTCAAGCAGCGACTAAACATTGTAATTCGGGGTAGAAAAGATCTAGTCATGCTCATATCCAACATTAACAACACTCAATGCATAAAAATGACAATAGCGCTCTCAAGACTAGTGCTTGAATGAGAAGGTGATGACTCAACAATAAAAGTAAATAGTAGGCCCTTCGCAGAGGGAAGCATGGATTTGCAGAGGTGCCAGAGCTCGAAGCTTAAAACAGAGATGAATACATTTTGAGAGCTGTGATTTTCCTGTCAACGTCACGACAAAAGAGTTTTCGACATCTTCCATGCTAAACACATTATAGGCGGTTCCCAAGCGGAAAGGTAAAGTTTACTCCCCCTCAACCATGCAAACACAAGCCATGGCTAGCCGAATTCACGGGTGCCCTCCAAACAATCATCTTTTCTGGGGAGTTTGTTTTATTATATTTTTCTTTATTTTGATTATAGGACCGGGCATCCCAATTACCAGCCTCTCTCGCGCAATGACAAGTGAATAAACACCGTCATGAGAGTAACCCACTTAGCATGGAAGATATCGACCGCCCCCTGTCGCTCCATGAGCGGTACGGGCACACAAAATAGATGCTTATTTGAATGATTAGAGGTGGCACATGCAAATTTACTTGGAACGGCAGGATAATACCGCATATAGGTAGATATAGTGGACTCATCTGGAACAACTTTGGTTTAAGGATTTTGGATGCACAAGCAGTATTCCCGCTTAGTACAGGCGAAGGCTAGCAAATAGATTGAGAAGCGACCAACTAGAGAGCGACAACGGTCATAGTCATGCATTGTGAATAATTAACATTGAATACGAGCATGAGTAGGATATAAGCACCCTGAACATAAATATCATGAAGGCTGCATTGGTTTTGATTCAACTACATGTGTGAACATGTGCCAAGTCAAGCCACTTGAATTACTCAAAGGAGGATATCATATTATCATACTACATCATAACCATTTTAATGCATGTTGACACTCAAGATAAATCATTATCCACTCCTAGCTATTTAAGCATGGCATGAGCAACTATGATCTCTAATTGTCATCACAAACATGTTTACTCATAATAATGTTGAATCATGAATACCGAGTTAAACATATTTACGAAGACAAAAACAAGAAGAGTTCATACCAGCTTTTCTTCACCTCAATCACTTCATCAAATATCGTCATTATTGCCTTTCACTTGCACGACTGAATGATGTGATAATAATAGTGCAATAGTGTCGTGGACTAAGCTGGAATCTGCAAACATTTATTCAAAGGACGAGACAAGGTAATAGTGGCTCTTCGGTAAATCAACAATAAAGCATATGAGCCACTCAACAATTCGAGCATGGTCTTCTCCCTACGATGACTCAACTAAAAGAAAAAGGAGTTTGGAGAAACACACTGAAATGTTTTTGGAGTTTTTAGTTTTTCTGAAGAAAGCAAACTAACGAAGGAAAAAAGAAAAGCGAGAAAAACTATTTACACGGGAGAACTCCCAACAAACAAAAGAAGAACAAGAAATCTTTTGGGGTTTTCTTTTACTTCTACAAACTAACTAAACAAGAAAGAAAAACCAAAAAGAAGCGATAAATATTTTTGGATTTTCGAAGTTTTTCAAACACACAAGAAGAAAGAGAAAATAAAACTAACATGGATTTACAATGAAAAAGGATGAACACCGATAACTGGAGTGAATGTGTGGTACATGAATGTAATGTCGGTGAGAAATACGTACTCCCCCAAGCTTAGGCTTTTGTCCTAACTTGGTCTACTGCCATGGATCGAAGTGATCAGCTCCAGGATAATACTGAGGCTCCTAGGGATCCCACTGTGGCTGTTGTGGCTCCCACTGGGGCTGCTGAGGCTCCCACTGATAGGTACGTGATGGAGCTGGTGCAGCTGGCGGTGTGAGACCCCAATAGGCATAAATATCCTCGGGCATAATAGTGTACCTGCCACTGGAAAGAACAAACAGAGACGGTGCATGCAAAGTAATAATCTCACGAGTGCCTTGACTAAATACCAAGTTATACCTGAATCGTACATTGCTTGAATTAATACAATTATGCCCAACCATGCTGCTATAATCAAGATATTTGGTAGGCAAAAGCTCATCCTCCTTGTCTCTAATAGGAATCTCAAAGTGTCTAGCGAGGTGAGAAGCATAAATACCACTATAAATAACGCCCTTCGGACGGTTAGTGTGTAACCGTCGGGCAACCATAGCTCCCAAACTAAAAGTTCTATCGCCGTAAATAGCATGGCGTAAAATAGCAAGGTTAGGTGAACTAAGCGTTCCACTCTCCCATCGACCAGTTAAACACCTCCCGGCAAATAATGAATAATAACGCAAAACAGGGAAATGTAAACTGGCCACTCTGGCTTCAGAAACTCCTCTCGTCTCCCACACAGTTACTGCGGATATAAAATCCGCAACGTCCCTTGGACGTGGCTCTAGAGGGCTGCCCTCATTAGGAATTTTGCATACTTGGCAAAATCTATCAAGTGTCATTTCTAGGGGAACATCGTATAGGTGAAATGATACGGTGGGTGTCTCCCTCCTAGAATGAAAGTGAAAATTTTGCACAAAAATATTGGTGAGTAGGAGGTATTGATCACACTTATCTTCAAGGAATGAGATGATGCCGGCATTGTTTGCTAAATAATAGAAATCATCATGAATTCCTGCATCCCTCAAGAATGTGTTGCATGGCCATTCGCACGGTCGCACCTCCGCCGCACGAGGAAGGTTGTACTTGGGCTTCTTCTTCGGAGTTTCCTCGGAACTTCAGCTCGAGGAGCCTCTCAACATCCTCCTAACCATTTTCTTTTCTCTGTACAATTTCTGAAATTTTTCGTCCCTCAAAATAAAACTGAACAAAACTTAACAAAATTGATAGCAACTACTCCCACAAGTATCTAGAGGCTATATCATGCATCAAAACTAATTTGGACCATACAAATTCAACATGCAAGCTCATATACATGGTCACCAATAGTAGAAAAGTTTGCAAAACATAAAGCACTAGAACAAAAACTAATTGGAGCATTGGAAGAGTCACATACCAAGGAGTAATCCCCCAAAACAGTTTCGGAAATGGAGTTCCGAGCAAGGAGATCAAAAACAACACGAAAATGAGCAAGAACACGGGCTTGAGAGCAATGGTGATTTTTTCTGGAGGTAGAAGGAAGTGGTGGGCTGGTGTACTAAGTGAGGGTGCCCTTGTGGGACCCACAAGCTCACTAGGCGCGCCTAGGGGGGTGGCCGTGCCCTGTGAGCTTGTGGCTCACAGGGGCACCCCCCCTGGGGTGTGTTCAGTGCCAAAAATTCTTAAATATTCAGGAAAAAATCATACTAAATTTTCAGGGCATTCTGAGAACTTTTATTTTTGGGCCATTTTTTATTGCATGGATAATTCAGAAAACAGGAAAATCATGGCATTTTACTTTATTAAACTTTAATTAACAATAAGTAAATGAAGGGTACAGTAGGTTCTGCTTACCGAATTCATCGACCACATACCCCTCAAAAAGAATCCATTAATAAGGTTGATCAAGTCTTATTAACAAACTATTTCCGAGTGACATGAAACCGAAGAATTTTCGTATAACACTAGGTTACCTCAACAGGGATATGCATTTCCCCAACAATAAGAATCTCATGTTTCTTTTTAACAGCAGGAAGAGGAAATTCGAAACCTCCAATAGTGATTGTCGCAATTTTTTCAATAGAGTTGATACCATTCACCGAACTTTGTTTCTCCGGAAAATAAACCGTATGCTCATTACCATTGACATGAAACGTAACCTTGCTTTCATTGCAATCAATAACAGCCCTTGCAATATTCAAAAAGGGTCTACCAAGAATGATCAACATACTGTCGTCCTCGGGCATATCAAGAATAACAAAGTCTGTTAAGATAGTAACATTTGCAACCACAACGGGGACATCCTCACAAATTCCAATAGGAATAGCAGTTGATTTATCAGCCATTTGCAAAGATATTTTAGTAGGTGTGAGCTTATTCAAATCAAGTCTTCTATATAAAGAGAAAGGCATAACACTAACACCGGCTCCTAAATCACATAAAGCAGTTTTGACATAGTTTCCTTTAATGGAGCATGGTATAGTAGGTATTCCTGGATCTCCTAACTTCTTAGGTACTCCACCCTTAAAAGAATAATTTGCAAGCATAGTGGAAATTTCAGTTTCAGGTTTTTTTATTAGTGACAATATCTTTCATATATTTAGCATATGGAGGCATTTTCAAAATACCAGTCAAATGAGTGCGCAAAAAGACGGGCCTAAGCATTTCAACAAAGCGCTTAAAGTCTTCCTCATCCTTATTTTTTGAAGGTTTACTAGGAAAAGGCATGGGTTTTTGAACCCATGGCTCTCTCTCTCTCTTTACCATGTTTTCTAGCAATGAAATCTCTTTTATCATATCTTCTATTCTTAGGAGGTGGGTTATCAAGATCAACAACAGGTTCTATTTCTACATCATTATCAGGTTCCTTATCATTGTCTGGTTGAGCATCTACATGAACATCACCATTACCATTATCATTAGGTGGATGTTTATTACCAGATTGTGTCTCAGCATCAGAAATAGAAACATCATTATTATTCTCAGAAGGTTTTTCTATCACAGGTTCACTAGAAGCATGCAAAGTACTATCATTTTTCTTTTTCTTTTTCTTCTTAGATGAACTAGGTGCATCAATATTAATTCTCTGAGAATCTTGCTCTATTCTTTTAGGATGACCTTCAGGATATAGAGGCTCCTGAGTCATTCTACCTCCTCTAGTCACAACTCTAACAACACGATCATTCATTTTATTATTCATTTCATTAAGCAAATCGTTTTGTGACTTAGCAACTTGTTCTAACTGAGTATGAACCATGGATGAATGTTTACTTAAACCTTTAACACCATTAGCAATTCTAAACATCAAGTCACTCAAGCGATCAATCATAATAGCATTTTGTTTCAACTGATTGCTAACATACATATTGAAATTCTCTTGCTTATCAATGTAGTTATCAAATTCATCCAGGCACTGACTAGCAGATTTATTGTAAGGAATGTCACTTTCATCAAATCTACGAAGAGAATTTACCTCTACTACCTGTGTCAGGATATCAAGTCCATGTATTTCTTCAATAGGTGGTAGATTCTTAACATCTTCAGCCTTAATACCTTTTTCCTTCATATATTTCTTAGCTTCTTGCATATATTCTGGACTGAGGAATAGAATGCCTCTCTTCTTCGGAGTTGGTTTAGGTGGTGGTTCAGGAAGTGTCCAATCATCAGCATTCTTTAGCATATTATTCAATAGTTCTTCAGCCTGTCCAACAGTTCGTTCCCTGAAAACACAACCAGCACAACTATCTAGGTAGTCCCTAGAAGCATCGGTTAGTCCATTATAAAAGATATCAAGTATTTCATTTTTCTTAAGAGGATGATCAGGCAAAGCATTAAGTAATTGGAGAAGCCTCCCCCAAGCTTGTGGGAGATTCTCTTCTTCAGATTGCACAAAGTTAAATATTTCCTGTAAAGCAGCTTGTTTCTTATGAGCAGGAAAATATTTTTCAGAGAAGCAATATATCATATCCTGGGGACTACGCATACAACCAGGAGCCAGAGTATTAAACCATTTATTAGCATCACCCTTTAATGAGAAAGGAAACAACTTAAGAATATAGTAATAGCGAATTTTTTCCTCATGAGCAAATAGGGTGGCTATATCATTTAACTTGGTAAGGTGTGCCACAACAGTTTCAGTTTCATAACCATGAAAAGGTTCATATTCTACCAAAGTAATTAACTCAGGATCAACAGAGAATTCATAATCCTTATCGGTAACAAAGATTGGAGAAGTAGCAAACTTAGGATCATATTTCATTCTCTCTATCATAGCTTTTTCTTTCAGCTTACTCAGTAATTTCTTAACATCATCTCTATCATTACAAGCAAGAAATTCTCTAGCTATCTCCCCATCCATAACATAACCATCAGGTATCTTAGGCATTTCAATTCTAGGAGAGCTAGGCATAATAGGTGATTCATAATTTTCAGTAGTTTCAGCAGTTTCAATCTCTTTAGCCTTAGCAATTTGTTCATCAAGAAATTCACCTAGTGGCACAGTATCGTCAAGCATAGTACTAGCATCATCACAAGTTTCATTTATAGTAGAAGTAGTATCATCAATTACTTGCGACATATCAGAATAAATAGCAAGTGGTGGTGGTGTCGCAAGCTTACTCAAAACAGAAGGTGAATCAAGTGCGGAGCTAGATGGCAGTTCCTTACCTCCCCTTGTCTTAGAGGGTACGATCTTAGTCTTAGCGTCTTTCAGATTCTTCATAGTGTAAAATCCCAAGTGAACTCAAAAAATAGAGCTATGCTTCCTCGGCAACGGCGCCAGAAAAAGGTCTTGATAACCCACAAGTATAGGGGATCACGACAGTCTTCGAGGGTAGTATTTCACCCAAATTTATTGATTCGACACAAGGGGAGCCAAAGAATATTTGTGAGCCTTAGCAGTTGAGTTGTCAATTCAACCACACCTGGAATTTAGTTTCTCTACAGCAAAGTGTTTAGTAGCACAGTAGCGATAGTAACAGTAACAATAACAGAAACAGTATGTGAAGATTGTAACAGCAGTAGCAGTAGTAACTTAGCAAAGATCAATATGTGAAAAGCGTAGGCATTAGATCAGCGATGGATATTTGTGCAGGATGACATTCATCATATAACAGTGACAAACTAGAGCGATACACAATAGCTCCAATTCATCAATATAATGTAGGCATGTATTCCGTATATAGTCATACGTGCTTATAGTAAGAACTTGCATGACATTTTTGTCCTACCCTCCCGTGGCAGCGGGGTCCATAAGTAAACTAAGGGATATTAAGGCCTCCTTTTAATAAAGAACCGGAACAAAGCATTAACACATGGTGAATACATGAACTCCTCGAATTACAGTCCCCGGAGAGTATCCCAAACAATTGTCACTATGGGGTCTACGGATCAGAACAATAACAAGTGCATATGATAAGCGGATAGGATCAAGAGCTCAAATATATTCATGAAAACATAGAGGGTTCAGATCTGAAATCATGGCACTCGGGCCCTGACAAGCATTAAGCATAGCAAAGTCATAGCAACATCAATCTCAGAACATAGTGGATACTAGGGATCAAGCCCTAACATATAGACTCGATTACATGACAAATCTCATCCAACTCCATCACCGTCCAGCAAGCCTATGGAGAAATTACTCACTTCTGGTGGTGAGCATCATCAAATTGTTGATGGAGGATGGTTGATGATGACGACGGTGACGAACCCCCCTCTCCGGAGCCCCGAACGGACTCCAGATCAGCCCTCCCGATGAAGCACAAGAGGTGGCGGCGGCTCCTGATACGTCTCCAATGTATCTATAATTTATGAAGTATTCATGCCATGTTTACAACAATTTTATATGGTTTTGGTATGATTTGATTAGAACTAACCCGGAGTGACGCTGTTTTCAGGAGAAATGCCGTGGTGTTGTTTTTTGTGCAGAAATAAAAGTTCTTGGAATTGGCTGAAACTTTTTGGTGATTTTTTTTGGAACATAAGAGACCCCTGAAGCTTCGTGGAAGGACCAGAAGAGTCATGAGGAAGCGACAAGCCTGCTAGGCGCGCCCTGGGTGTAGGGAGGGCCTAGCGAGCTTGTCGCTCCCTCGTGGGCCCCCTTGACGTGAAACCAACGCCAAAAATTCCTATAAATACCAAAAACCCCAGAAAGAAACCTAGAACTCCCACGCCGCCGCCACAAGCCTCGGTACCGAAAAGCGATCTCATCCGGAGCCCTGTTCCGGCACTCTGCCGGAGGGGGGAATCATCACCGGAGGCCATCTTCATCATCCCGGCGGTCTCCATGATGAGGAGGGAGTAGTTCACCCTCGGGGCTGAGGGTATGTACCAGTAGCTATGTGTTTGATCTCTCTCTCTCTCTCGTTCTTGATTTGGCACGATCTTGATGTACCGCAAGCTTTGTTAATATAGTTGGATCATATTGTGTTTCTTCCCTCTCTATCTTCTTGTGATGGATTGAGTCTTTCCCTTTGAGGTTTCATTATTGTCAGATTGAATATTTCAGATTTGAGAACACTTGATGTATGTATTGCATGTGGATACCCGTGGTGACAATGGGGTATTCTATTGATTCACTTGATGCATGTTTTGGTAATCAACTCATGGATTTCCGTGACCTTGGGGTGATCTAGGCATAAGGGTTGGTTGCACGTTTTCATTATCTTTTCTCCGATAGAAACTTTGGGGTACTCTTTGAAGTTCTTTGTATGGATTGAATATTATGAATCTGAAGTTGTTTGATGCATATCGAATAATCAATTCACAGATACTTGTGGTGATATTGGAGTATCTAGGTGACATTAGAGTTGGTTGATGCGTATCATATGGTGTTATTTTAGTACGAACTCTAGGGCTGTTTGTGACACTTAAAGGGATGGCTCAATAGATTGATCGGAAAGGATAACTTTGAGGTGGTTTCGTACCCTACAACAATTTCTTTCTTATGTTCTCCGCTAATAGGAACTTTGGATTGATTCTTTGTAGCACATTGAGGGATTGTTATATGATTCAACTATGTTAGCACTATTGAGAGATTGCACTAGTGAAAGTATGAACCCTAGGCCTTGTTTCCAAGCATTGCAATACCCTTTGTGCTCCATTTTATCACTTGCTACCTTGCTGTTTTTATATTTTCAGATTACAAAAACCTATATCTACTATCCATACTACACTTGTATCACCATCTCTTCGCCGAACTAGTGCACCTATACAATTTACCATTGTGTTGGGTGTGTTGTGGACACAAGAGATTTCTTGTATTTGATTGCAGGGTTGTTTGAGAGAGACCATCTTCATCCTATGCCTCCCACGGATTGATAAACCTTAGGTAATCCACTTGAGGGAAATCTGCTACTGTCCTACAAAATTCTGCACTTGGAGGCCCAACAACGTCTACAAGAATAAAAGTTGCGTAGTAGACATCAAGCTCTTTTCTCGCACCGTTGCCGGGGAGGTGAGTGCTTGAAGGTATATCTTTAGATCTTGCAATTGAATCTTTTAGTTTCTTGTTTTATCACTAGTTTGGTTTATAAAAGAAAACTACAAAAAAAATGGAATTGAGGTTGCCTCAAATACTTTATCTATATAATGTCTTCCTTGAAAATGATGGATCGGAAAATTGTGCCAAAGTGTTAGAAGAAGAATTCAATAAAATGTTTGGCATAAAATCTTTGAATGATAAGCATGATTGCAATGTTGCTAGTATGAATTCTTTGAATATCCATGATGCTAATGATATGCAAAGCCACAAGTTTGGGGGTGCTATGTTTGATGAAGATGATATTTTTAGTCCCCCAAGTTTTGATGAGCAAATTTATTATGATGATAGCATGCCTCCTATTTAGGATGATTATATTGGGTTTGAAAGAGTGTCAACTCTAGGTACTAGTGATCCCACTATTTTGGAGGGTGTTGAATCTTATTACAATATTGATAAAAGTGGATTTGGAGAGGTCATGACTCTATTTAATGATGATTCCACTATTTCGGAAGAGGTTTCAATTGATTATGACAATCAAGTTGCTCTCTATGATGATTATTGTGATGACATGTATGCTATAAGGAGTGATGATAACCATGAAACTTGCCATCATGATTTTAATGTTCAAATTGGTTATGTCAATCAAGTATCATATGATAGTTATTTTGTTGAGTTTGCTCCCACTACTATTGATGAGAATAAATTTGCTTATGTGGAGAGTAATAAAAATCCTATGCTTGTAGGTCATGAAAAGAATGCTTTATGTGAAAGTTATATTGTTGAATTTATTCATGATGCTACTAAAAATTATTATGAGAGAGGAACACATGCTTGTAGGTGTTGCAATAATATCAAGTTTCCTCTCTATGTGTTGAAAGTTTTAAAGTTATACTTGTTTTGCCTTCCTATGCTAGTTGATTCTTGCTCCCATAAATTTTTTGCTCACAAAATCCCTATGCATAGGAAGTGGGTTAGGCCTAAATGTGCTTGCCATATGTTTCATGATGCTCCCGTTATGTCTCAATTCTTTATTCTTATGCGAGCATCATTAAAATCATCATGCCTAGCTAAAAAGGCATTAAAGAAAAACGCTTGTTGGGAGACGACTCAATATTTATACCTACTGTTTTTGTGCATCCACAAGATTAAGCTACTATAGTAATCATGTTTTATATGTTTTCTTTCAATAATGTGCCAAGTAAAGCCTTTGGGATAGTGTGGATACTTGTTGATTTGATTCTGTGCAAAAACAGAAACTTTTGCATCCAGTTCTGGAATTTCTGTTCTGTAATGGAGCGTGATAAATTTTTGAAATTTTTACAAAGTATTGGGTTACAAATTTTTTACGGTGTCCTAATTTTTCAGAATTTTTGAAGGTACAGAAGTATGCTTTTTAATTCGCTCACTACATGCTGTTCTGTTTTTGACAGATTCTGTTTTCAATGCATAATTTGCTTGTTTTAGTGTTCCATAGCTTATATTGAGTAATATAAATTGTGGAAATGATAGAATACAGTAGGCATTATGTGAGAACAATTATGAATCTTGTCTTGACAGTACCTAAGTGGATGATTTATTTTTATCATACTAACCCATCTCACAAGTTCCGTTAAGTTTTGTGTGATTGAAGTTTTCAAGTTTTGGGTGAGACAACGATATGAGGAGAATAAGGAGTGGCAAGACCCTAAGCTTGGGGATGCCCAAGGCACCCCAAGGTAATATTCAAGGAAGACTCAAGCATCTAAGCTTGGGGAAGCCCCAGAAGGCATCCCCTCTTTCGTCTTCAACACTATCGGTAACCTCACTCGGAGCTATATTTTTATTCGTCACATAATATGAGTTTTGCTTGGAGCGTCATTTTATTTTGTTGATATTTGCTTGCTGTTATAAATAGTCATGTTTTGTATATTTTAGTTCAATAAATTTTTTACACAGTAAGCATGCATGAGTTCTCTGTCACGTGGTAGTTTTTCAGAATTTGTGGAGTTAGGGAAGTATGAATTCTTTTTCACCCTTTACAGACTATTCTGTTTTGGAAGATTGCTGTTATAGTTGCATTGTTTGCATATGTTTGCTTGTTTAATGTTTATATTTGTGGATAGGAGTATTAAATATGCAGAGGCATTTAGTATGCAATGTTTAATTATAATTTTAGTGATTTGTTACAGTAGAGAATGCTAAGATTTTGAGTTGATTTATACTAACTTATCTCACAAGTTCTTGTTGAGTTTTGTGTGGATGAAGTTTTTAAGATTTAGGAGAAACCATAATATGAGAGGAATTAAGGAGACACAAGAGCTCAAGCTTGAGGATGCCCATGGCACCCCAAGATAACATTCCAAGAAGTCTCAAGCAACTAAGCTTGGGGATGCCCCGGTAGGCATCCCACCTTTCTTCATCAACACCTATCGGTTAGCCTAAGTTTTTACTTGTTCACATGATATGTGCTATTCTTGGAGTGTCCTTTTATTTTCATTTTGTTTGTTGTTTGAATAAAATTATCAAGATCTGAAATCTTTATTGAGAGAGAGTCTTCACATAGCTATTTAATTGTTTAACTACTCATTAATCTTCACTTATATCTTTTGGAGTAGTTTCTCGTTTACTCTCATGCTTCACTTATATCCTAAGAGTAAATTGTTGAATGAATTGAATATCATAAAGTTGAAATTATATATGCTTCATATGCTTGTCCCATGGGGAGTAGTGACTTCACATATAAAAAGTATAAGTTGTAAAATTTATTGAAAATTAGCAAACACAACATTGGTAACTTGAACGATTCATGAAAGAATATTGAAGGAAGAGAGATTTGACATATAAATATACTATCTTGGACATCTTCTATGATTGTGAGCCCCCATTAATTATTTTCAACCTTGATCAAGTAGTTGATGTTGGACAAGGAAGACAACGTAATGGGTTATGTTTGTTTATATTCACATAAAAGTTATATGTTCTTGGATCCTCTAACATGTGGTGCTTGCCCCCTATCCTTTGCTAGAAAAAAATCCGCACTAAGTAGAGATACTACTTGTGCATCCAAAACCCTTGAACCCAGTTTCATGTCATGAGAGTCCACTATATCTACCTATGGATTGAATAAGATCCTTCAAGTAAGTTGTCATCGGTGCATAAAGCAATAAAAATTGCCTCTAAATATGTATGAACTTTTATTGTAAGGGAAAATAAGCTTTGTACGATCTTGTGATGGCGAAGAAATAAAAGCGACATACTACATAATAAAGGTTGCTATCACAAGGGACAATATAAAGTGACGTTCCTTTACATTAAGAGTTTGCACATCCAAAAATAAAAAGCGCATGACAACCTCTGCTTCCCTCTGCGAAGGGCCTATCTTTTAATTTATGTATTTACTTTTATGCAAGAGTCAATAGTATTCTTCTCTATTCTGTTTTTATTTTCTCTCTTGGCAAGCATCATGTGGTGGGGAATGATCCAGGCACATATATCCAGTTGAATATAGGTGATCATGAGTTATTATTGTTGACATTATCCCTGAGATAAATAAGTTGGGAGGCAAAGCATTAAGCCCCTATCTTCCTATGTGTTTGACTGAAACAGTTTGTTCTAAAAATATGCTTCGAGTGTCAGCAATCATGGAAGACTAAATGATAGTTCAGTATGTGGAATTTGCTAAAACAAAGCTCTTACATAGACCCTTCCTGAAAATAAGATGAATTGCAATTGTTTGATGACTGAAAACATAGTTTGTTAGTTTTCAAGAAAGTTTATGGTCTATACTTTAACATGTGAATAGCTTGCTACTTGATCATGAGAAGTTTTATGAGATGAGCTACTATTTATGATATATAATGATGCTAGAAAAGTGATTGAAATTATCATTGATCAAACTAATGCACTATGCTAGCATTCACACTTCATATATTATTTCTTTTATCGTTTACCTACTTGAAGACGAGCAGGAATTAACCTTGGGGATGCTGATACGTCTCCAACGTATCTATAATTTATGAAGTATTCATGCCATGTTTACAACAATTTTATATGGTTTTGGTATGATTTGATTAGAACTAACCCGGACTGACGCTGTTTTCAGCAGAACTACCGTGGTGTTGTTTTTTGTGCAGAAATAAAAGTTCTCGGAATTGGCTGAAACTTTTTGGTGATTTTTTTGGAACATAAGAGACCCTCGAAGCTTCGTGGAAGGACCAGAAGAGTCACGAGGAAGCGACAAGCCTGCTAGGCACGCCCTGGGGGTAGGGAGGGCCTAGCGAGCTTGTCGTTCCCTCGTGGGCCCCCTTGACGTGAAACCAACGCCAAAAATTCCTATAAATACCAAAAACCCCAGAAAGAAACCTAGAACTCCCACGCCGCTGCCGCAAGCCTCTGTACCAAAGCGATCTCATCCGGAGCCCTGTTCTGGCACTCTTCCAGAGGGGGAATCATCACCGGAGGCCATCTTCATCATCCCGGCGGTCTCCATGACGAGGAGGGAGTAGTTCACCCTCGGGGCTGAGGGTATGTACCAGTAGCTATATGTTTGATCTCTCTCTCTCTCTCTCTCTCTCTCTCTCTCTCTCTCTCTCGTGTTCTTGATTTGGCACGATCTTGATGTACCGCGAGCTTTGTTAATATAGTTGGATCATATGGTGTTTCTTCCCTCTCTATCTTCTTGTGATGGATTGAGTCTTTCCCTTTGAGCTTTCGTTATTGTCGGATTGAATATTTTAGATTTGAGAACACTTGATGTATGTCTTGCATGTGGATACCCGTGGTGACAATGGGGTATTCTATTGATTCACTTGATGCATGTTTTGGTAATCAGCTCGTGGATTCCCATGACTTTGGGGTGATCTAGGCATAGGGGTTGGTTGCACGTTTTCATTATCTTTTCTCCGATAGAAACTTTGGGGTACTCTTTGAAGTTCTTTGTGTGGATTGAATATTATGAATCTGAAGTTGTTTGATGCATATCGAATAATCAACTCACGGATACTTGTGGTGACATTGGAGTATCTAGGTGACATTAGAGTTGGTTAATGCGTATCATATGGTGTTATTTTAGTACGAACTCTAGGGCTGTTTGTGACACTTAAAGGGATGGCTCAATAGATTGATCGGAAAGGATAACTTTGAGGTGGTTTCGTACCCTACAACAATTTCTTTCTTATGTTCTCCGCTAATAGGAACTTTGGAGTGATTCTTTGTCGCACGTTGAGGGATTGTTATATGATTCAACTATGTTAGCACTATTGAAAGATTGCACTAGTGAAAGTATGAACCCTAGGCCTTGTTTCCAAGCATTGCAATACCGTTTGTGCTCCGTTTTATCAATTGCTACCTTGCTATTTTTATATTTTCAGATTACAAAAACCTATATCTACTATCCATACTACACTTGCATCACCATCTCTTCGCCGAACTAGTGCACCTATACAATTTACCATTGTATTGGGTGTGTTGGGGACACAAGAGATTTCTTGTATTTGATTGCAGGGTTGTTTGAGAGAGACTATCTTCATCCTATGCCTCCCATAGATTGATAAACGTTAGGTCATCCACTTGAGGGAAATTTGCTACTGTCCTACAAAACTCTGCACTTGGAGGCCCAACAACGTCTACAAGAATAAAAGTTGCATAGTAGACATCAGCTCTGTATCGTAAAACGCGATGAAACTTTCTCTCCGATTTTTCTCTCCATGAAACGGTACTTATAGCGTTGGAATTAGGTCAAACGGAGGCCTGAGGGGCCCACAAGCCCACAGGGCACGGCCTGGGGGGTGGCCGCGCCCCCTGAGCTTGTCGCTCCTGGGTGGCCCCCCCTCCAGTAGATCTCTTCGCCAATATTTTTTATATATTCTGAAATAATTCTCCGTAAATTTTCAGCTCAATCCGAGAACTTTTATTTCTGCACAAAAACAACACCATGGTAGTTCTGCTGAAAACAGCGTCAGTCCGGGTTAGTTTCATTCAAATCATGCAAATTAGAGTCCAAAACAAGGGTGAAATTGTTTTGAAAAGTAGATACATTTGAGACGTATCAAGGTTGTCACATTCCTCGGCGGCACCTTTAGCAAGGGGTGAATTCAGTATCTCATGGAGCTTTGTTTGGTCCTTCTTCTAGGATCCAGAATATCAAAATCAGAAGTTTGGATCTAGAGTTGATGAAGAATCGGTGGTCCTCTGGGATAATGATTGGCATCTCTCCGAGAGAACTAGTCCAAATGTTGTAATCGTCACTCGGATTCTATGATACATCCCCAGTCAGATCACTAGTCAGCCTCTCCCTAGAGATGATTGAGTATCACCAAACTTTTCCTAAAAACTTGTTCATCACAATCTAAACCATGAAAGGTTTGCTTGTTTAGAATCCATTGGGATCTTTCCCTGGGAAAATTTGCGGTACATCAAAATCCAATGATCACTCGGGATTCAATCTCCCATGAACATTCAGTCGGATTTAAAAGATTGCAAGACTCGATTTCTCAGGATCCTGACGGATTCGGGGGCTAAGTTTTTTTTGAGAAAAAGATTCGGGTGCTAATGATGAGGTTATCTCCCACCAGGTAGGCCCACAGTGACCTAAAACCCAGCAGAAGCCCATGGAGGCCCAAGCCCACGCTCATCAAGTACCAATATATCATCCCACATGATGGGGGCTTAATCACCTGGGACGTGCTACCCAAGTGGACATTTCCATCACTCGCCTAGGATTTAGAAGGGTGTATCTTCACTCAGACGCACCTCACTCGGATGAAAGCAGCCCAATGGCTAGAAGCATTATTTGTGGATTTATGCATGAAACTTCACTACGCCATTACTCCAACAGTTACTAGTACCTCTTTATGACACATTAAACATAGCCGTTACACCATCTAATGAGAAGAAACATCCGACAATTAATAGGCCATCACGTTTAAATTTAACACCAGCAGTTGTAACTCTTACTCATGGCATACTCTATATAAGCCATGGTTAGGACACCAGGTTGGACGGTCTCTCTCTCTCTCTCAAACCTATTCTCATACTTGTAATCTCCTATACACAGGAAGAAAATACAACGACAGTAGTAGGGTATTACCTCCTCCACGAGGGCCCTAACCTGGGTAAAAAAATCCCTTTTTTTCGCAAATACACATGTTGCGTATCATTCCATTGATTGGGAGGGGGGGGGGGGAGTACAGGGGTTGCAATCCATTAACCACGTTCGCTAACAGGCATGGTCATGGCTGCGGTTGAGGAGAAGAGTGATACGTCTCCAACGTATCTATAATTTTTGATTATTCCATGCTATTATAGTATCAATCTTGGATGTTTTTATATGCAATTATATGCAATTATATATCATTTTTTGGGACTAACCTATTAACCTAGTGCCCAGTGCCAGTTGCTGTTTTCTGCTTGTTTTTGGCTTTTCAGAGAAACAGTACCAAATGAAGTCCAAATGCCACGAAATTTTTTGGAGATTTTTTTCTGAACAAAAGAAACCTTGGAAGCTTTGGGAGGAGGCCAGAAGCCTCACGGAGGCTTCACAAGGCAACAGGGCGCGCCCCGGGGGGGGGGGGGGGGGCGCCGTGTTGCCTTGTGGGGCCCACGTGACTCCGTTTGACCTAATTCCACTTCTATAAATTCACAAATATTGGGAAACCATCAGAGAGCCAGAAGAGAAAACCTTTCCGCCGCCGCAAGCCTCTGTTCTTCCGCGATCCCATCTGGAGGCCTTTTTCGGTACTCTGCCGGAGGGGGAATCGATCACGGAGGGCTTCTACATCAACCTTGTTGCCCTTCCGGGGGACATGACACGTATTTGTATTGTTGCCATTAAGGATAAAAAGATGGGGTTTATTCATATTGCTTGAATTTGCTTCTCTACATCATGTCATCTTGCTTAAGGCGTTACTCTGTTTTTATTAACTTAATACTCTAGATGCATGCTGGATAGCGGTCGATGAGTAGAGTAATAGTAGTAGATGCAGGCAGGAGTCGGTCTACTTGTCTCGGACGTGATGCCTATATACATGATCATTGCCATGAATCCGTCATAATTATTTGCTATTCTGTCAATTGCCCAACAGTAATTTGTCTACCCACCGTATGTTTCTATGCTCGAGAGAGAAGCCTCTAGTGAAAACTATGCCCCCCGGGTCTATCTTTATCATATTAAAAACCTAAAAATACCTTGCTGCAATTTATTTACTTTTATTTTAATTAGTATTTTAGTTTATCTATTTACCTCGATAAGATTTAATCCTTGCAAGTAACCGCTAAGACGATTGACAACCCTCTTATTTGTGTTGGGTGCAAGTGTTTGCTCTTGTGTGTGCAGGTGCGCTTAACGGAATTTTGCTTGGTTCTCCTACTGGATTGATAACCTTGGTTCTTAACTGAGGGAAATACTTATCTCTACTGTACTGCATCATACTCTCCTCTTCGGGGAAATACCAACACAGACTACAAGTAGCAGGAAGAATTTCTGGCGCCGTTGCCGGGGAGACATCATCAAAATTACCAAGTACCTTCACACAAATTATCATTCACTTGCATTTACTTTATTTGTCTTTTATTTGCATTTGCCTCTCGTTTTCATCTCCCCCACTTCTAATTTTTTTTTTACAAAAACACAAAAATATTTTATTTGCTTGTTTGCTTGCTTGCTTCACCATCATGGCTAGTTCTTCGCTCCTTACTACTACCCCTGAAAATGAAGTACTTAATTTTAAACAAAGGGGAGGAGAGAATTTAAAAGATGCTTGGTATAGGATTTGCGATGCTCAAAATTGATCAACTCGTAAGCAATCCACTACCGTTCTTCTTCGAAATTTTTATGTGGGAATTACTACTCGGTATAGATTTGTTCTTGACACTATTACTGGAGGGAATTTATTGATGTGTCCCACTTTGGATGCTTTCAATGCTATGGGAAATTTAGTGGGTTCACCCCCTATCATTATTAATGAAACGGCATTGACTTTGGAGCATGTTATGCAAAGGTTAGAAGCTATAGAAAATAAAATGCCTACTATTAAACATCTTGAAAATTTAGATAAAAAGGTCCACAATCATATTACTCAATTTGGTTCCAAGGTGGGGATTGCTTTGAAAACTTTAAAGGAAAAGGAACCAATAATTAACGAAAGGATAGGCCAAAGCTCCGCTAGAATTGATAAGCTAGAGGAAATTATCAACAACTTGGTTTCTGATTTTTCCTCCACTAAAAACATTGATAGGACTCCTCCAAATAAAAATTGCAAGTTTATATATGTTCCTAAGGTCAAGTGTGCTACTTCTGGTAAAGGGAGCGAGGATCTTAAAATGATTAGCGTGCACCCCCAATTTCATTGATATAATTAAGGAACCTATCCATAAAAATAAGATTCTTGATTTTGTGCCTAGAAGTGTGATGATGAGAAACTCCTATGTTAAATCTACTAGAAAAAATGGATGTGTGATTGAGGAGTTGGAAACCAAGGATGACAACACTTGAAACTATGCATTATGCCTAGCTAGGGGCATAAAACAATAGCACTTGTTGGGAGGCAACCCAATGAATAAAATAAATTTTTGCTTTTACCTACTGTTTTTGTGTGTTTGCACAATTATAGCTTCTGTTATGATTGTGTTTTTATGTTTTAATTAGTGTTTGTGCCAAGTAATGCCTTTGGGATGATGTTGATGATAGTATAATTGATGCTGTTTGGAAAATAGAAAGTTTTGCGTCCAGTGCTAGAATTTTAATTCTGTACTGGAGCGTCAGAAAAATCTGAAATTTTTACACAGTATTGGTATATGAATTTTTTACATTTTTGTGATTTTTCAGAATTTTTGGAGTTACATAATTATGTATTTTAAATAGATCTTTACAGACTGTTCTGTTTTAGACAGATTCTGTTTTTGTTGCATAGTTTGCTTATTTTGATGAATCTATGGATCGTATCGGGGGGTATGAGTCATGGAGAAGTTGGAGTACAGTAGCATTATGCCAATATTAAATATGAATCAATTTACAATAGTACCTAAAGTTTAAGATTTGTTTGTTATACTAACGGATCGCACGAGGTTTCTGTTGAGTTTTGTGTGCTAAAGTTTTCAAGTTTTGGGTGAGACTACGATGGATAAAGGAATAAGGAGCGGCAAGAGCCTAAGCTTGGGGATGACCAAGGCACCCCAAGGTAATATTCAAGGAAGACTCAAGCGTCTAAGCTTGGGGATGCCCCGGAAGGCATCCCCTCTTTCGTCCACAATCTATCGGTAACTCACTTGGAGCTATATTTTTATTCATCACATGATATGTGTTTTACTTGGAGCGTCTTGTGATATAGTTTGTTTTCTTTTTAGTTTGTCACAATCATATTTGCTGAACACACCTTTTTGAGAGGGACACGCATTATTCGTGATTTGTTAGAATACTCTATGTGCTTCACTTATATCTTTCGAGCTAGGCAGTTGCTCTAGTGCTTCACTTATATCTTTTAGAGCACGGCGGTGGTTATATTTTAAAGAAATAGTCACACTCTCTTGCTTCACTTATATCTTTTTGAGAGTCTCATGATAGCAATGGTAATATGCACGGGTTATGAATTTGGTCCTGATATGATAGGTATTCAAGAGGGATATAATAAAAACTTTCATGTAGATCACTGAATATGATAAATTTGATTCCTTGCAATAGTTTGCGATATTAAGATGGTAATATGGGGGAGGTATTAGTAGATAATTGTGGTTTAGTAAGAATAATTGTGTTAAGATTTGTGATTCCCGAAGCATACATGTATGATCTGTCGTTATGCTAAGAAGTTGGAGCATGGTTTATTATTGATTGTCTACCTTATGAGTGGCGGTCGGGGACGAGCGATGGACCTTGTCCTACCAATCTATCCCTCTAGGGGCATGCGTAGTAGTACTTTGCTTCGAGGGCTAATAAACTTTTGCAATAAGTATGTGAGTTCTTTATGACTAATGTGAGTCCATGGATTATGCGCACTCTCACCCTTCCGCAATTTGCTAGCCTCTTCGGTACCGTGCATTGCCCTTTCTCACATCGAGAGTTGGTGCAAACTTCGCCGGTGCATCCAAACCCCATGATATGATACGCTCTATCACACATAAGCCTCCTTATATCTTCCTCAAAACAGCCACCATACCTACCTATCATGGCATTTCCATAGCCATTCCGAGATATATTGCCATGCAACTTCCACCGTTCCGTTTTATGACATACATCATCATTGTCATATTGCTTTGCATGATCATATAGCAGACATAGTATTTGTGGCTCAGCCACCGTTCATCATTGTTATACATGTTATGCTAGCATCATTGAACATCCTGGTACACTGCCAGAGGCATTCATATAGAGTCATATTTTTCTTCTAGTATCGAGTTGTAATGTTGAGTTGTAAGTAAATAGAGGTGTGATGATCATCATTATTAGAGCATTGTCCCAGTGAGGTAAGAATGATGGAGACTAATGAGTCCTCGAAAAAGTGGGGATGAGGTCCATGAGATCGTTCTAAAAAAAAAGAGGCGAAAAAGAGCCATGAAAATAAATAAAAATAAATGAGAGAAAAAGAGAGAAGGGGCAATGTTACTATCCTTTTTCCACACTTGTGCTTCAGAGTAGCACCATGTTTTTCATATAGAGAGTCTCCTATTTTGTCACTTTCATACACTAGTGGGAATTTTTCATTATAGAACTTGGCTTGTATATTCCGATGATGGGCTTCCTCAAATGCCCGAGGTCTTCATGAGCAAGCAAGTTGGATGCACACCCACTTAGTTTTCATGTTGAGCTTTCATACACTTATAGCTCTTAGTGCATCCGTTGCATGGCAATCCGTACTCCTCGCATTGACATCAATTTATGGGCATCTCCATAGCCCGTTGATTAGCCTCGTCGATGTGAGACTTTCTCCATTTTTTGACTTCTCTTATTTATCTCTACCACCATACTCTATTCCACCCATAGTGCTATATCCATGGCTTGCGCTCATGTATTGAGTGGGAGTTGAAAAAGCTGAAGCGCGTTAAAAAGTATGAACCAATTGCTCGGCTTGTCATCGGGGTAGTGCATGATAAATACTTTGTGTGAAGAAGATGGAGCATGACAGGATTATATGATTTTGTAGGGATAACATTCTTTAGCATTTTTATTTTGAAAGACATGATTGTTTATTAGTATGCCTGAGTATTGATGTCTTTATATCAAATTATAGACTATTGCTTTGAATCATTTGGATCTTATTATTCATACCGTAAGAGAGAGATTACATGATGAAACATGATAGGTAGCATTCCACATCAAAAATTCTGTTTTTATCATTTACCTACTTGAGTACGAGCAGGAATTAAGCTTGGGGATGCTTGATACGTCTCCAACGTATCTATAATTTTTGATTGTTCCATGCTATTATAGTATCAATCTTAGATGTTTTTATATGCAATTATATATATCATTTTTTGGGACTAACCTATTAACCTAGTGCCCAGTGCCAGTTGCTATTTTCTGCTTGTTTTTGGCTTTTCAGAGAAACAGTACCAAATGAAGTCCAAATGCCACGAAACTTTTTGGAGATTTTTTTCTGGACAAAAGAAACCTTGGAAGCTTCGGGAGGAGGCCAGAAGCCTCACGGAGGCTTCACAAGGCAACAGGGCGCGCCCCGGGGGGGGGCGTGTTGCCTTGTGGGGCCCACATGACTCCGTTTGACCTAATTCCACTTCTATAAATTCACAAATATTGGGAAACCATTAGAGAGCCAGAAGAGAAAACCTTTCCGCCGCCGCAAGCCTCTGTTCTTCCGCGATCCCATCTGGAGGCCTTTTCCGGTATTCCGCCGGAGGGGGAATCGATCACGGAGGGCTTCTACATCAACCTTGCTGCCCTTCCGATGATGTGTGAGTAGTTTACCATAGACCTACGGGTCCATCGCTAGTAGCTAGATGGCTTCTTCTCTCTCTTTGATCTTCAATACAATGTTGTCCTCGATGTTCTTGGAGTTCTATCCGATGTAATCTTCTTTTGCGGTGTGTTTGTTGGGATCCGATGAATTGTGAGTTTATGATCAGATTATTCATGAGAAATATTTGAGTCTTCTCTGAACTCTTTTATGCATGATTGTTATAGCTTTGTATTTCTCTCCGATCTATTGATTTGGTTTGACCTACTAGATTGATTTATCTTGCAATGGGAGAGGTGCTTTGTGATGGGTTCAATCTTGCGGTGCTCAATCCCAGTGACAGAAGGGGACATGACACGTATTTGTATTGTTGCCATTAAGGATAAAAAGATGGGGTTTATTCATATTGCTTGAATTTGCTTCTCTACATCATGTCATCTTGCTTAAGGCGTTACTCTATTTTTATCAACTTAATACTCTAGATGCATGCTGGATAGCGGTCGATGAGTGGAGTAATAATAGTAGATGCAGGCAGGAGTCGGTCTACTTGTCTCGGACGTGATGCCTATATACATGATCATTGCCATGAATCCATCATAATTATTTGCTATTCTGTCAATTGCCCAACAGTAATTTGTCTACCCATCGTATGTTTCTATGCTCGAGAGAGAAGCCTCTAGTGAAAACTATGGCCCCCAGGTCTATCTTTATCATATTAAAAACCTAAAAATACCTTGCTGCAATTTATTTACTTTTATTTTAATTAGTATTTTAGTTTATCTATTTACCTCGATAAGATTTAATCCTTGCAAGTAACCGCTAAGAGGATTGACAACCCTCTTATTTTCGTTGGGTGCAAGTGTTTGCTCTTGTGTGTGCAGGTGCGCTTAACGGAATTTTGCTTGGTTCTCCTACTGGATTGATAACCTTGGTTCTTAACTGAGGGAAATACTTATCTCTATTGTACTGCATCATCCTCTCCTCTTCGGGGAAATACCAATGCAGACTACAGGTAGCAAAGAGCAAGGGGATGCTCAGCCCCAAAGAACAAGAAGATTACATAATGTTCCTAAGCCTGGCGGCTCCTGCCATAGCCCAGACGAGGGACTCGTCTTTGATGGTTTGTAGCAGGCATGCATGGAAGGGTTGAGCTCCGTCGAAAATGATCGAGTTCCTATATTTCCATATCAACCAGGCCACAAGGGCGAATAGGGATCCCATTCCTTTGCGCATAGCAGCAGGCGCCAGCGTCATGGTCGAGGACCACCACTCCGGGAAATCCTGGCATCCAACAGGGGGGCGATGATGGGATCTTGCACCAAATAAACATATCGTGCCAGACGATGCGTGAGAAAACACAGCCGTCTAGCAGATGGTGGATGGTTTCCTCACACTGGTCGCAAAGAACACATGCCGATGGGTGGGGCAATCCACGGCGGGAAAGTGATGTCAACTACACAACTTTATTCTTGTAACTCTGTTGGGTCTCCAAGCGCAGAGTTTTGTAGGACAACGGCAAATTTCCCTCAAGTGGATGACCTAAGGTTTATCAATCTGTGGGAGGTGTAGGATGAAGATGGTCTCTCTCAAACAACCCTGCAATCAAATGCAAGAAATCTCTTGTGTCCCCAACACACCGAATACAATTTCCAATTGCATAGGTGCACTAGTTTGGCGAAGAGATGGTGATACAAGTGTAATATGGATGGTAGAAATAGGTTTTTATAATCTGAAATAATAAAAACAACAAGGTAGTAAGTGATAAAAGTGAGCACAAAAGGTATTGCAATGCTTGGATACAAGGCCTAGGTTTCATACTTTCACTAGTGCAATCTCTCAACAGTACTAACATAATTGAATCACATAACAATCCCTCAAAGTGCAGCAAAGAATCGTTCCAAAGTTTCTCTTCCTATCGAAGAAAGTAGGATGAAATCGTGTTAGTAGTAAACCACCTCATAGTTGTGTTTCCAATCAATCTATTGAACCACCCCAAAGTGTCACGAATAGTTCAAAAGATCGTACTACGACAACACCATATGATACGCATCAATCAACTCTAATGTCACCTAGATACCCCAATGTCACCACGAGTATCTGCGAGTGAGACATGCATCAAGTGGTCTCAAATCCAAATTATTCAATCCAATAACAAAGAAATATCAAAGAGAAAGATTCAATTCACTACAAAAGAGATAGAGGGGAAGAAAACCATATGATCCAAACATATTAACAAAGCTCATGGTACATAAAGATTGTGTCCTATCAAGATCACGAGAGAGAGAGAGAGAGATCAAACACATAGCTACTGGTAGATACCCTCAGCCCCGAGGGTGAACTACTCCCTCGTTGTCATGGAGGAAGCGGGAATGATGAAGATGGCCTCCGTTGATGGCTTCCCCCTACGGCGGGGTGCCGAAAAAGGCCTCCAGATGAGATCGCTTCGGAACATTGGCTTGCGGTGGCGGAAAAACACATCTAGGTTAACTTTCGGAGGTTTCTGAATATATAGGATTTTTCAGCATTGGAATCACGCCAAGAGGTGCCACAGGGGGCCAACAATGCACTAGGGCACGCCTAGGGGGTAGGCGCGCCCCCTGCCTTTTGGGGCCCCTGTGAGTCTTCTGGTACTCCCCTGAACCTTCCTGGGTCACTTTCCTTCCAGAAAAAATCATCAAAAAGTTTCTTCGCGTTTGGACTTCATTTGGTATGGATTTTTTGGAAAACCAAAAACAAGCAGAAAACAACAACTGGCACTGGGCACTAGATTAATATGTTAGTCCATGAAAATAATATAAAATGCACCAAAACCATATAAAATTATTGTGAACATGGCATGAATACTTCATAAATTATAGATACGTTGGAGACGTATCAACATCGCCAAGCTTAATTCCTGCTCGGTTTTTTAGAACAAACAACATCCATCAAACACAGAGGAAGATAGGGGCTTAATGTTTCGCCTCCCAACTTACTTATCATAGAGATAATTGTCAACAATAATAATTCATGATCAAATATATTTGACTGGATATATGTTCCTGGATCTTTCCCCAGCACACGATGCTTGCCAAGTGGAGAATAATTGAGGTTGGAATAACAAGTTGACTCAACATGAATAGTAAATAGATATGCCCTTCGTAGAGGGAAGCATGGATTTGCTAATGTGCTAGGGCTCATTGCTTAAAACAAAGATAATTTCATTTGAGAGGTGTACTTTTTCTGTCAACGGTTTTACGACATAGTTTTCGATATCTTCCATGCTAAACACATTAATGGCGGTTCCCATGCAAAAAGTTTTTCTCCCCCTCCACCATACTAACACAAACCATGGCTAGCCGAATCCACGGGTGCCTGCCAACTTTCAACTTTCCAGAGGGAGCATTTTCATAAATAATTTAGGACTGGGCATCCTTAAAACTAGCTTCCCTCAAATTTGACGAGTGAATAAACTCTCATCGGTGAGTAAAACACACTTAGCATGGTAGATATTGACTACCCCATCGCTCCATGAGCTGTACGGGTACACAAAACAGATGTTCATTTGAAGGTTTTAAAGGTGGCACATGCAAATTTACTTGGAATGACAGTGGAATACCATCTATAGGTAGGTATGGTGGAAATTCATGGAAGAAACTTGGCTCAAGGATTTTGGATGCACAAGCAGTATACCCGCTTAGTACAATTTGTTTTGGCTAGCAAAGATTATAAACAAGCACCACATGTTGGAGGATCCATAACAATATAACTTCTATGCAAATATACCCAAACATAACTCATTATGTTGTCTTCCTTGTCCAACTTCAACTTATTTGATCAAGTTTGAAAATAATTAATGGGTATTCACAATCATAAAAGATGTCCAAGATAATATATTTGTATGTGAAATTTCTCTTCCTTATACTATTTTGTCATGAATTGCTTGTATGACCAACATTGTGATTGTCAAATTTCAATAGATTTTACTTTGTAAACCCAATGTTAAACTACTACTAAGCATATGGAACATATATAATTTCAGATTTACGATATTCAATTCATTCAACAATTTACTCTTAGGATATAAATGAAGCACAAGAGTGAATGACAAACTACTCCAAAAGATATAAGTGAAGAACAAAGAGTAGTTAATCAATTAAGTAGCTATGTAAAAAACTCTCTCCTAATAAAAATTTCAGAACCAAGGATTATATCAAACAACAAACAATAGAAAAATACGCTCCAAGCATAGCACATATCATGTGAACAAATAAAAACTTAGGCTCAACCGAGACTAACCGATAGTTGTTGATGAAGAGAGGTGGGATGCCTACCGGGGCATCCCCAAGCTTAGATGCTTGAGACTTCTTGGAATATTAACTTGGGGAGCCTTGAGCATCCCCAAGATTGATCTCTTGTGTCTCGTTAGTTCCTCTCATATCACTGTTTCCCCTAAGTCTTAAAAACTTCATCCACATAAAACTTAACAAAAACTCGTGAGATAAGTTAGTATAAATTGATTCAAAACCTTATCATTCTCTACTGTAGCAAATTAATAAAATTATAATTAAACATTGCATACTAAATGTCTCTGCATATTTAATATTCCTATCACCTAATAGAAACATTAAACAAGCAAACATATGCAAACAATGCAACTATAACAGCAATCTGTCTAAACTGAACAGTCTGTAAAGGGTGAATAAAAATTCATACTTATCTAACTACAAAAATTTAGAACAATTATCACATAATAGAGAACTCATTCACGCTTACTATGTAAAATTTTCAAGATTTTATCATGTTCTGACTATTCAGGAATAACAGAAAACTTTCTGTTTCAAACAGTAACTCATAAACTTGCAAACTGAGCGTGGTAAAGGCTATACTTGATACTTTTATTGAAATGAAAGATACAAAACATGTTTCTAAATAGCAGCAAGCAAATACAAATAAAATCAAATGATGCTCCAAGCAAAACACATATTATGTGACGAATAAAAATATAGTTCCGGGTGAGGTATATCTGCAGTGTTGAAGACGAAAGAGGGGATGCCATCCGGGGCATCCCCAAGCTTGGACGCTTGATTATTCCTTGAATATTACCTTGGGGTTCCTTGGGCATCCCCAAGCTTAGGATCTTGCCACTGCTTATTCTCCTCATATCGTTGTGTCACCCAAAACTTGAAAACTTCAATCACATAAAACTTAACGGAACTTCGTGAGATATGTTAGTACTATAAAAATAAATCATCCACTTGGGTACTCTCAAGATAAGATTCATAATTGTTCCCAAATAATTCCTACTGTAGTCTATCATTTTCACAATTTATATGACTTAATATAAGCTATGATAACTCGAAAACAAGCAAACTAAGAAAACTAGAAAGAATCTGTTAAAAACAGAACAACACATAAAGATCTAAATTTTGATCATACTTCTGTATCTCCAAAAATTCTGAAAAATTACGGAAACCTATACAATTTGCATATCAGTACTGTGTAAAACATTCAGAATTTTATCACATTCCAGTAAAGAAATTAAATTCATGCACTAGACACTAAACTTTATGTTTTTGCACAGAACCAAATAAACAAACATCCACATCAACCTAAAGGTTTTACTTAGCACATTATTGAAAGAAAAGATACAAAACATGATAACTACAGTAGCTTAATCATGTAGGCACACAAAAACAGTAGGGATAAATATTTTTGGGTTGTATCCCAACAAGCGCTTTTTTTAATGCCTTTTAGGTAAGCATGATGACTTTAATGATGCTCACATAGAAATAAAGAGTTGAAATATAAAAGGAGCATCATGAATCATATAGCAAACACATTTAAGCCTAACCCACTTCCTATGCATAGAAATTTTATAATCAAACAATTTATTGAAGCAAGAATCAACTAGCATATGAAGGCAAAACAAGTGCAACTTCCAAAAATTCGACATAAAGAGAGGAAACTTGATGTTGTTGAAATATATATAAGCATATCTTCCTCTCTCATAATAAATTTCAGTAGCATCATGAACAAATTCAATAATATAACTATCACATAAAGCATTCTTTTCATGATCCACAAGCACAGAATTTTCATTACTCCCCACATAAGCAAATTTATTCTCATCAATTGTAGTGGGAGCAAATTCAAAGAAATATCTATCATATGAAACTTGATTGACATAATCAATTTGAGCATTAAAATCATGATGACAAGTTTCATGGTTATCATTATTCTTTATATCATAAGTGTCATCACAATAATCATCATAGATAGTAACTTTGTTTTCATAATCAATTGAAATCTCTTCCAAAGTAGTGGATTCATCATTAAATAAAGTCATGAACTCTCTAAATCCACTTTTATAATTATTAAAATAAGATTCAACTCCCTCCAAAATAGTGGGATAATTATTACTTAGAGTTGACACTCTTCCAAACCCACTTTCATCATTGTAATCATCATAAATAGGAGGCATGTGATCATCATAATGAATTTGCTTATCAAAAGTAGGGGGACTAAAAAGACCACCTTCATTAAACATAGCATCCCCAAGCTTAGGATAAACATAATTCAAAGAAAATACATTCTCAAACATGTCATTCTCATCAAACATAGCATCCCCAAGCTTATGGTTTTGCATATCATTAGCATAATCGCTCTTATCATTAATAGTATGAATAGCTCCAATAGTATAACAGTTATTATCCTCATAATTTTCCAAGTTGGTACCGACAAGATTTTCAAGATCATAAGAAGTATCATTATCTTCCCAATCATAATTATCACAACAAGTAATAGGCATAACAAAATCATCCTCAATAGTTCCTTCGAACATTGCGCCATAAGACCAAAAAACAATATCATCATCAAGTGTATCATCTTCCACAGTTCGTGAGCTAATCACATAAGACATATCCTTAGGAGCAACATTATTTGGGAGAGATACCTTTTTACCATTGCTTTTCCTTCTTTTCTTTTTTTTCTTCTTCACCACATTAAGTGTGGGTTTAATTAATTTTTCCAAGCTTCTTATTGAGGAGATTGGTTGGATAGGAAGCTCCTCCTCGTCACCTGATTCCTCATGAGAAACAATAGGAGGGAATTGGGAAATCTTTTCCCTTTCATTAGTATTCCTTTTATATTCCATTGGTTTTCTCGTCTTTCTATAATTGGTTATGTAAGCATTCTCATTGCAATTTACTACACAAAACATATAAATTTCTCTTAGGTTAATTACAGTATCTTCTGTGAGAATGAATATTTCAAACCAATTATTTTTATGCAACAATTCTTCACGCCCCAAAAATAGGCAAAGTTTATTATAATGTTCAAGGGTGATCATGTCATCACAATGTTTGGACGCAATTCGATCATAAAAATGCATGCATTGAATATTAAGATGACCAACTTCACTACAAAGTTCACAAGTAATGGGACGACGAGAACATAATTTACTAGAATACTCATCTAATATCTTAAGCCACCATTGGGTTCTGTCATATTTATGCTTCTTACAAAATCTATCATCCCTTATTGGCATGTCTTCACAAGGTTTATGCTCACCACAAAAATCGACATGCTTATAAGAAACCTTTTTATCATGACTAGTGCAATCATCATTAGCATTATGGATATTCATAGAAAGCATACTAACAACATTGCAATCATTCTAAACATTCAAGGAACTCACTCCGAACATTGTGTTAAATTCTTCTTTTACCACTTCATCACAATTATCGGAATCCATATTTTCAAGAAAGACATCATAAAGATAAAGAATTTGATGCAACTTCACTTCCATTTTTTTGTAGTTTTCTCTTATAAACCAAAATAGTGATAAATCAAGAAACTAAAAGATTCAATTGCAAGATCTAAAGAAGATACCTTCAATCACTCACCTCCCTGGCAACGGCGCTAGAAATAGCTTGATGTCTACTACACAACTTTATTCTTGTAGACTCTGTTGGGCCTCCAAGCGCATAGTTTTGTAGGACAGCAACAAATTTCCCTCAAGTGGATGACTTAAGGTTTATCAATCCGTGGGAGGCGTAGGATGAAGATGGTCTCTCTCAAAGAACCCTGCAATCAAATACAAGAAATCTCTTGTGTCCCCAACACACCCAATACAGTTGCCAATTGTATAGGTGCACTAGTTCGGCGAAGAGATGCTGATACAAGTGTAATATGGATGGTAGAAATAGAAATAGGTTTTTATAATCTTAAATAATAAAAACAGAAAGGTAGCAAGTGATAAAAGTGAGCACAAACGGTATTGCAATGCTTGGAAATAAGGCGTAGGGTTCATACTTTCACTAGTGCAATCTCTGAACAGTACTAACATAATTGAATCACATAACAATCCCTCAAAGCACGGAGAAAGTAGGATGAAATTGTGTAGGTAGTAGACCACCTCAAAGTTGTGTTTCCAATCAATCTATTGAACCACCCTCAAAGTGTCATGAATAGTTCTAGAGATCGTACTACGACAACACCATATGGTACGAATCAATCAACTCTAATGTCACCTAGATACCCCAATGTCAACACGAGTATCCATGAGTGAGACATCCATCAAGTGGTCTCAAATCCAAAATATTCAATCCGATAACAAAGAAACCTCAAAGAGAAAGATTCAATTCACAACAAAAGAGATAGAGGGGAAGAACACCATATGTTCCTGCTACTTGTGAGCTGCGTTGGGATTTTCCCTGAAGAGGAAGGGTGAAGCAATATAGTAGCGGATAGTATTTCCCTTAGTAGAGAACCAAGGTTATCAAACCAATAGGAGATTCACACAGACAAAGGTCGACAATACCTGCACACACACACAAACAAAATACTTGCACCCAACGCGGGCAAGAGGGTTGTCAATCCCCTTGTACTCGTTAATTGCAAGGATTAATTCTGATAGTGGTAGATATATATATACTGCAAAAGAAAAAAAGAAATAAATTGCAGCGAGCTTTTTAGGGTTTTAGTAAATATGGTGAATGGACCCAGGGACCATAGCTTTCAGTAGAGGCATCTCTCTCAAGAACATATCATACAGTGGGTAAACAAACTACTGTTGGGCAATTGATAGAAAAGCGCATAGTTATGATGTTATTCATGGCATGATCAGTACATAGGCATTATGTCCGTGACAAGTAGACCGAAACGATTCTGCATCTACTACTATTACTCCACCCCTCGACCACTATCCAGCATGCATCTTAAGGTATTAAGTTCATGATAAACAGAGTAATGCTTGAAGCATGATGACATAATGTAGACAAAATAAGATCAATCAATATGATCAAAGCCCATCGTTTTATCCTTAGTAGCAACAATGCAAATATGTGCCTCGCTATTCCTCCTGTCATAGAGTGAGGATACCGCAAGATTGAACCTACTACTATGCACCACTTCCACTAAAGATCTAATCATCAACTTGGCCAAAGAAACCTCATAGATCGGAAAGCATTCAATAGCTATAACAATCACACATAATAAAGTTCAAAATATAACTCAATTACTTTCAATGAATAATCTGATCATAAATCCACAATTCATCGGATCCCAACAAACAAACCGCAAAAGAAGATTACATCGAATAGAACTCTGAGGAGAACATTGTATTGAAGATCAAAGAGAGACAGAAAGCCATCTAGCTAATTGCTATGGACCCATAGGTCATGTGAGGAACTACTCACACATCATCAGAGGTGCAGGAAGCTGATGTAGAGGCCCTCCGTGATCGATTCCCCCTCCGGCAAAGTAGCGACGGAGGCCTCCAGATGGGATCGCGGAAGAACAGAGGCTTGCAGTGGCGAAATAATTGTTTCAGGTCTTGCTCTAGTGGTTTCTCGATTTTAGGGAATTTATAGGCTTGGAATTAGTGCCTACAGACCAAACAGGGTAGTGTAGCACTTTCGCGGAAGTATCCCAATGAGTAATCGTCCCAACAAAGAGCGGAGGAGAGTATTTATGGAGGCGTTTCTGTCACACACAAGGTGTCACGATTCTTGTGTGAAGTACTGCTTGGGCTTCTGCAAATACTGTTACTGTCCTGGGTAAACGATAAAACACATATGCTAATATAAAGAGGTTTTTAAAGGTGTCTAGTAGGTAACTATTGAAAGTAAATAACAAGAATGGAAATATAATTGGTGTTACCTGCAATGAAGAGATTAGGTGCGTAGAGATTTTAGTTCATGGTAAGAATATATGAATTGTGCCAGTGTGACGGTAATACCAGTTACCTTGCATTGTACTCATAGTATTTGATATAAACTTTCTGTAGGCGGTTCTCCCTAGGGTAATGAAACTCCTCCACTAGGGGTTACATTTCATTCTATGGTCATGCTTCTCCGTTGCCACAGAGTGGTCGTTTCCACAATTAAGGTCATAAGACCGGAACCAAGCATTAAGTTAATGGATCACCGTTATCTCATATTGTCTTTGGTTCTCATAGGTATCTTCACCTGTCACATTAGAGGTCACAGAGTTCCTAAACAATACGTGTTACCTGTGTAGGTCTTGAGATCATGTTGCCTGGGCCCTTAAATTGGACAACACGCATAGAGTTCACCACAGTATAACAACATACTAAATAGATCATATTACTACGGAGTCAAATGACGACATATAGGATAGGCACATATCAATATTACCACTTACCTACATCTCCCACACCTAAGGGAATTACTCACGCATCATAAGAGGGGAATCAATCACATCAAAGAGAAAAACCGTGAAAACCATATCGATAATATTGAGGGGATCCACAATGAGATGAAATGGTGCCCAAATAGTCTTGATCTTTGATGAGATGCAGTTGAGATTACAAGTTTCAATCCCTCTTACAATAGTGAAGGAGATGATGACGATGATGGAGATGAAAGGACGAAAAACTACGATGATCCTCGTGAGTTCTTCAGATCCTCTCTTGTTCTCTCCTGGATGGTGTGGCGGCGGCTAGGGTTCTTCTCTCCTCGTGATCCCTTCACGAAAGTTGCATGTATAGACAAGGAGAAGCTGTGAGCACTCCAAATGACTGCTCAAACAAGCGCGTGCGGTCGCTTGGAACGCCGTCTTTCACTCTGACGCCCCTGTTGACAATGCTCTCTTCAGGAAAGTTGCTCCAATTGACTTGATTTGTAGCAATCTCCTTCGGTTTCCTTCCATATATGATATTTCCTGCCATCGAAAGGACAAAGTAGATTTTCTTCTCTTTAGTTGGATTAGCATTAGAAATATCTGAAGAATAACAAAAATCCAATGAAACCAAATGGAAATCACTATGAAAAACATTGCAAATTCTCGAGCCATCAACTCCCCCAAGCTTAAGATTTGCTCGTCCTCGAGCAAACAAGAAATCAAGAGAGTGAAAAGGAGCTTGATTGAATGGAAAGAATTTTACCGGCTCGAGAAAATACATCATATCCATCTTCCCTTATCCTGCAAGATCATTCAAGAAAGTATTTGCAATTGAATAGCTGCACCTAAATTCGTTGCCTAACCACGTATAGTCTCATACCGTTAGTTATAATTTCTCAAAACAAATTTTCTTTGCTAACCAAGTGTTTAGGCAAATGAAGGCGTTCATCTATTAGATGGATATTCGACTTAACCTCAATCATCAAATGCATTTAGAAGGTTTGGAGATCAAAGATAGCAAAGTACTCAAGGTTTTCATTAACACACACTAATGCCTCCTAGTCATGGATCTCAAAAACTTATCTCAGTCATTGTTCTTCGGGATTTCAACTCTTAGTGACGGGTGATACGTCTCCATCGTATCTATAATTTTTGATTGTTTCATGCCAATATTTTACAACTTTTATATCCTTTTGGCAACATTTTATATGATTTTTTTGGACTAACATATTGATCCAGTGCCCAGTGCCAGTTACTGTTTGTTGCATGTTTTTTGTTTCGCAGAAAATCCATATCAAACGAAGTCCAAACGCGATAAAAATTTACGGAGATTTATTTTGGAATATATGTGATTTTTGGGAAAAATAATCAACGCGAGACGATGCCTGAGGGGCCCACAAGCTCGAGGGGTGCGCCTCCCTACCCTGGGCGCGCCTAGGGGGGCTTGTGGCTTCCCTGTACGGCGGTTGGGGCCCTTCTTTCGCCGCAAGAAAGATAATATTTGGATAAAAATCTCCTCAAAATTCAGCCCAATCGGAGTTACGGATCTCCGGGAATTTAAGAAACGGTTTTCGGCCCGAAAACAGGAGTGCGAAACAGAAGAGAACAGAGAGAGAGATCCAATCTCGGAGGGGCTCCTCCCCTCCGAGAGCCATGGCAGACATGGACCAGAGGGGGAACTCTCCTCCCATCTAGGGGGGAGGCCAAGGAAGAAGAAGAAGGAGGGGGGGCTCTCTCCCCCTCTCTCCCGGTGGCGCCGGAATGCCGCCGGGGCAATCATCATGACGGCGATCTACACCAACAACTTCGCCGCCGTCAACACCAACTCTCTCCCCCTCTATGCAGCAGTGTAACACCTCTTCTCTCCGCTGTAATATCTACTTAAACATGGTGCTTAACGCTATATATTATTATCCAATTATATGTGGCAATCCTATGATGTTTGAGTTGATTCGTTTTGTCCTATGGGTTGATTGATGATCGTGATTGGTTTGAGTTGTATGTTTTATTTTGGTGCTGTCCTATGGTGCCCTCTGTGTCGCGCAAGCATGATGGATTCCCGCTGTAGGGTTTGCAATATGTTCATAATTCTCTTATAGTGGGCGGCTAGAGTGACAGAAGCTTACACCCGAGTAAGGGGGTTGTTGAGTATGCGAGTAAAGAGGACTTGTTACTTAATGCTATGGTTGGGTTTTACCTTAATGATCTTTGGTAGTTACGGATGCTTGCTAGAGTTCCAATCATAAGTGCATATGATCAAAGTATGGAAAGTATGTTAGCTCATGCTTCTCCCTCATATAAAATTGCAATAATGATTACCGGTCTAGTTATCGATTGCCTAGGGACAAATCCTTCTCTTGTGTTACAAAAGCTTTCTACTAAACAACTAACTTTTATTATCTTGCAAATTACTCATAGTTTTATTCTTGCAAAGTACTCCTAGATTTATTCTTGCGAAGTAGTTCTAGCATTACACCTACAAAGTACTTCTAGTTTTATACTTGTTCTAGGTAAAGCAAATGTTAAGTGTGCGTAGAGTTGTATCGGTGGTCGATAGAACTTGAAGGGAATACTAATTCTACCTTTAGCTCCTCGTTGGGTTCGACACTCTTATTTATCGAGAAAGGCTACAACTGATCCCCTATACTTGTGGGTTATCAAGACCTTTTTCTGGCGCCGTTGCCGAGGAGCAATAGCGTGGGGTTGATATTCTCGTGTGTGCTTGTTTGCTTTATCACTAAGTAGTTTTTATTTTGTGCTCTTGTTTTCTATCTTTAGTTATGGGTAGGAAACGTAAAATACCAAAAAATAGTTGTACTTGCTAAGCCAATGGTTGAAGAACCACCCAAAATCAATCATACTGCTGAAGCTTTCTACTTGGATCATCTTCGATCCGTTTGTGCTCGTGCTGAAAACCCAACTAGCTTAGTTGAGGGAAAATCATTAGATGAGCATGCTTATTTTGTGCGACACCGCTTGTCTCAAAAAAGGAAACTTTTAAGGTATCAAATTAATTGTTTGGAATGCTATGCTTGGAATTTATGTGAAATATATGATTTTACTTGTTGTTCTAAAAACCCTAAAAAACACCTTCAGTACCAATGTGAGTTTAAGGATAATGGAATCTTATCTTCTTATGCCAAGGGTGTTTATAGTTATTATGATATTGAACAAATAGAAGAATTTGTTGCTTTTAACGGTGCATATGAAATTGCTTCTTTGATTGAAAAGTGTGATGCTACTCTTTACAAATCTAATTTTTTTGCCATACTTAAATATTGCTATGAAAACTATGCTTCTAATGCTTATGTTAAAGAATATATTGAGGACACTTCCGTTGTCCAAGAAGAGACTAATATTTTGCAGGGTCCTATGGAAGAAGAAATTGATGACGCCGTGAGCTCATTAGATAAAAAAGATGACGAGGAGAGGGAAGAACAAAGGGAGGAAGAGCGGATTAGCTACCCGTGCCCACCTTATAATGAGAGTAACTCTTCAACTCATACATTGTTTAATTTCCCTTCGTGCTTACCGAAGGATGAATGCTATGATCCCTTGGATTTGTTTGAAATATCCCTTTTTGATGAAATTGATGCTTGCTATGCTTGTGGCCATGATGCCAATTTGAATTATACTTGTGAAGATGAAGTTGCTATAGTTCCTTATGTTAAACATGAAATTGTTGCTATTGCACCCACACATGATAGTCCTATTATCTTTTTGAATTCTCCCAACTACACTATATCGTACAAGTTTGCACTTATTAAGGATTATATTGATGGGTTGTGTTTTACTAATACACATGATGATTTTGACGAATATAATATGCATGTGCTTGATGCTCCTAATTGCAATTATTATGAGAGAGGAACTACATCTCTACCTCTCTATGTTTCCAATACGATAAAATTGCAAGAAACTACTTATGCTATGTATCAGCTTTTATTATGTGTGCATGAATTGTTCTTTTATGACATGCCGATGCATAGGAAGAGAGTTAGACTTTGTCATTGCATGATATATGTTTCCTTGTGCTTACTACTAAATTATAAATCATTGTTAATTAAAATTGGCTTTGATATACCTTGGGATCCGGGTGGATAGATTACTTGAGCACTTTATGCCTAGCTTAATGGCTTTAAAGAAAGCGCTGCCTGGGAGACAACCCGGAAGTTTTAGAGAGTCATTTATTTTTTATTGTGTGATTTTAAAAAGTTTAGAAACAAAAAAATATAAAGGGGAACCTAAAAACTTTTCAAAAAGAGAAGCGATTGGAAGGTTATGCATTGGAGAAGTGAGGGTCGACCTTGAACACTTGTGTTCATGCTCATGGAAACAATGTAGAATTTTTCATGGAATTTTCTCACAAAAATAATTATCCCCTTGTACAAATCCATTGTATTATAAAAATAATGTGCCAAGATTTACCTTTAGGATGTTTAAATTGCTTGTTTGGTGTGTGCTGTGAAAAAACAAAAACTTTTGCTGCAGTGCTTGAATTTTGATATTTTACTGGAACATGCAAAAATTCTGAAATTTTTACACAGTACTTCTATGCAAAAAAAAATATTTTGTACTAATTTTTCAGAATTTTTTGAGTTACATAAGTATATGTTTCATCTACATCTTTACAGACTGTCCTGTTTTCACAGATTGCTGTTATAGTTTCTTTATTTGCGTATGTTTGAAATCTTGTTGAGCCCCATTGACTTGGGAGCTATAGAATTGTGATAGCATACAGTGGGTAATGTTTGATTATAATTATACAATAATGTTACAGCAGGACATGATGGGATTTGATGTTATATGTACTAACCCCTCTAATAAAAAGTTCGGTTAAGTTTTGTGTGGATGAAGTGTTCGAAGATCGAGGAGGTATCGATATGAGGAGAATAAGGAGAGGCAAGAGCTCAAGCTTGGGGATGCCCTAGGCACCCCAAGGAAATATTCAAGGAGACTCAATCATCTAAGCTTGGGGATGCCCCGGAAGGCATCCCGTCTTTCTTCAACAATTATCGGTATGTCTCGGTTTTTGTTTTGTTCACATGATATGCGTAAATTCTTGGAGCGTCGTGTGCTTTTTATTTTTATTTTAATGATGCACCATGCTGGTATGAGATAGTCCTTGGTCGATTTATAGAATGCTCTTTGCACTTCACTTATATCTTTTGAGTATGGCTTTATAGAATACTTCATGTGCTTCACTTATATCATTTGAAGTTTGGATGCCTGTTTCTCTACATATAGAAAACCGTTATTTGTAGAATGCTCTTTTGCTTCACTTATATTTATTAGAGCATGGGCAAGTCTTTTGTAGAAAGAATTAAACTCTCATGCTTCACTTATATCTATTTAGAGAGTCAACAGGAATTGGTCATTCACATGGTTAGTCATAAAATCCTACATAAAACTTGTAGATCGCTAAATATGATATGTTTGATTCCTTGCAATAGTTTTGCGATATTAAGATGCTGATATGTGGGAGGTACTAGTGAATGATTGTGGTTTAGTAAGAATATTGGTGTTAAGATTTGTGATTCCCGAAGCATGCACGTATAGTCTTTAGTTATGCTAAGAAGTTGGAGCATGATTTATTATTGAGTGTCTTCCTTTGTGTGGAGGTCGGGGGCGCGCGATGGTTAACTCCTACCAACCTCCCCCTAGGGTTATGCATAGTAGTACTTTGCTTCGAGGGCTAATAGACTTTGGCAATAAGTATGTCAGTTCTTAATGACTAATGTGAGTCCATGGATTATACGCACTCTCACCTTTCCGCAATTTGCTAGCCTCTTCGGTACCGTGCATTGCCCTTTCTCACCTCGAGAGTTGGTGCAAACTTCGTCGGTGCATCCAAACCCCGTGATATGATATGCTCTATCACACATAAGCCTCTTTATATCTTCCTCAAAACAGCCACCATACCTACCTATTATGGCATTTCCATAGCCATTCCGAGATATATTGCCATGCAACTTCCATCATCATCATATACATGACTTGAGCATTCACTCTCATATTGCTTTGCATGATCATAAGATAGCTAGCATGATATTTTCATGGCTTGTCCGTTTTTTGGTATCTTTGCTACGCTAGATCATTGCACATCCTGGTACACTGCCAGATGCACTCATATAGAGTCATCTTGTATAGTTTTATCGAGTTGTAATATCGAGTTGTAAGTAAATAAAAGTGTGATGATCATCCTTATTAGAGCGTTGTCCAAGTGAGGAAAGAATGGTGGAGACTAATGAGTCCTCGAAAAAGTGGGGATGAGGTCCATGAGACTGTTCTAAAAAAAAAGAGGCCAAAAAAGAGCCCACCAAAAAAAGAAAAAAAAGAGAAAAAGAGAAAGAAAATGAGAGAAAAAGAGAGAAGGGGCAATGCTACTATCCTTTACCACACTTGTGCTTCATAGTAGCACCATGTTTTTCATATAGAGAGTCTCCTATATTGTCACTTTCATATACTAGTGGGAATTTTTCATTATAGAACTTGGCTTGTATATTCCGATGATGGGCTTCCTTAAATGCCCGAGGTCTTCATGAGCAAGCAAGTTGGATGCACACCCACTTATTTTTCATTTTGTGCTTTCATACAATTATAGCTCTTAGTGCATCCGTTGCATGGCAATCCCTACTCCTCGCATTGATATCGATTGATGGGCATCTCCATAGCCCGTTGATCTGCCTAGTTGATGCGAGACTTTCTCCCTTTTTGACTTCTCCTTATTGATCCCTATCACCGCACTCTATTCCACCTATAGTGCTATGTCCATGGCTCACGCTCATGTATTGCGTGGGGGTTGAAAAAGCTGAAGTGCGTTAAAAAGTATGAACCAATTGCTCGGCTGACATCGGGGTTGTACATGATTTATATTTTATGTTTAGAAGATGGAGCATGACAAGGCTATATGATTTTGTAGGGATAGCGTTCTTTAGCATTTTTATTCTGAAAGGCATGATTGTTTGTTGGTATGCCTGAGTATTGATGTCTTTATATCAAATGATAGACTATTGCTTTCAATCACTCGTGTCTTAATATTCATGCCATGATTAGATTATATGATCAAGATTATGCTAGGTAGCATTCCACATCAAAAATTATCTTTTTATCATTTACCTACTCGAGGATGAGCAGGAATTAAGCTTGGGGATGCTGATACGTCTCCGTCGTATCTATAATTTTTGATTGTTTCATGCCAATATTTTAGAACTTTTATATACTTTTGGCAATATTTTATATGATTTTCTTGGACTAACATATTGATCCAGTGCCTAGTGCCAGTTCCTGTTTGTTGCATGTTTTTTGTTTCGCAAAAAATCCATATCAAACGAAGTCCAAACGTGATAAAAATTTACGGAGATTTATTTTGGAATATATGTGATTTTTGGGAAAAAGAATCAACGCGAGACGATGCCCTAGGGGCCCACAAGCTCGAGGGGCGCGCCTAGGGGGCTTGTGGCTTCCCTGTAAGGCGGTTGGGGCCCTTCTTTCGCTGCAAGAAATATAATATCTGGATAAAAATCCCCTCAAAATTTCAGCCCAATCGGATTTACGGATCTCCAGGAATTTAAGAAACGGTTTTCGGCCAGAGAACAGGAGTGTGAAACAAAAGAGAACAGAGAGAGAGAGATCCAATCTCGGAGGGGCTCCTCCCCTCCGGAGCCATGGCGGCCATGGAACAGAGGGGGAACTCTCCTCCCATCTAGGGGGGAGGCCAAGGAAGAAGAAGAAGGAGGGGGGCTCTCTCCCCCTCTCTCCTGGTGGAGCCAGAACGCCGCCGGGGCAATCATCGTGATGGCGATCTACACCAACAACTTCGCCGTCGTCAACACCAACTCTCTCCCCCTCTATGCAGCGGTGTAACACCTATTCTCCCCGATGTAATCTCTACTTAAACATGGTGCTTAACGCTATATATTATTATCCAATGATATGTGGCAATCCTATGATGTTTGAGTAGATTCGTTTTGTCCTATGGGTTGATTGATGATCGTGATTAGTTTGAGTTGTATGTTTATTTTGGAGCTGTCCTATGGTGCCCTCCATGTCGCGCAAGCGTGAGGGATTCCCGCTGTAGGGTATGCAGTACGTTCATAATTCTCTTATAGTGGGCGGCTAGAGTGACAGAAGCTTACACCCGAGTAAGGGGGTTGTTGCGTATGGGAGTAAAGAGGACTTGTTACTTAATGCTATGGTTGGGTTTTACCTTAATGATCTTTGGTAGTTGCGGATGCTTGCTAGAGTTCCAATCATAAGTGCATATGATCCAAGTATGGAAAGTATGTTAGCTCATGCTTCTCCCTCATATAAAATTGCAATAATGATTACCGGTCTAGTTATCGATTGCCTAGGGACAAATCCTTCTCTTGTGTTACAAAAGCTTTCTACTAAACAACTAACTTTTATTATCTTGCAAATTACACATAGTTTTATTCTTTCAAAGTACTCCTAGTTTTATTCAAGTAGTTCTAGCATTACACCTACAAAGTACTTCTAGTTTCATACTTGTTCTAGGTAAAGCAAACGTTAAGTGTGCGTAGAGTTGTATCGGTGGTCGATAAAACTTGAAGGGATTATTAATTCTACCTTTAGCTCCTCGTTGGGTTCGACACTCTTATTTATCGAGAAAGGCTACAACTGATCCCCTATACTTGTGGGTTATCAACGAGGTTATGCCAAAATTCACTATATGCAATTGGGTTCCGATGTGGCTTAATTTCATGCACTATGGATCAAGGATGGTTGTCTCTTTCGAGCTCAACGATCAGTGCTTTTATTTAGCACTTGCACACTCCCTTGGGGAAGGTCGATCATTTAGTACACAATCCCCAAGTTCGTGACGGAGTTGCCGTTACGCGAATTATCTCAACATATAGCAACGAGACGTAAAGCCAGCCTAGGGCTGGAGCTCCATGATTTGAGTACTGCGAATAAATTTTGGCATAACCTCAACCACTTCAAACATTCATCCCTCTAAACAACTCCATCAATAGGTGTCATCAAGTCAATCAAAATCAGCATGTGGAGTTGAATTGCTTAAGTACTCGTTCCCTTCAAAAGTTCCTGACCTCTAAAATTTTCAGATTCTCTTTAAAACAAAAACATGCTTTCCCACAAGGTCTGACTAGCAAAATCTGAAATTGGGAGTTATGACTAGATGATATTCAACTATCGTGTGGAACTAATTCAAGTGCAGCCAGTCAACTGAAAATTCTTCCTCAAATAATTTTGCGAGACAAGGGATTATGTATATGTTATACCTTCTCGCGCTGGCTCATTCTTCCCCTCCATCAAGTCCCAATTCATTTTCTTCATTTCTTCTTGCTAGCGGAGAACAAACCTGTAGGCTCAAAGAGAACAAATGAAGAGAACTGCAACAAGGCAAGACCAAAGTGTGATCCTCATTTTATTATGCAAACTGAAAATAAACATGCAAAATACAAAAACAAATAAAAGAAAAATAAATATGCATGCATGGATAACTAGGGGATTAGCTCCCCCAAGCTTAGGCTCTTGGCCTACTCTCTAGTCCATGTCCTCGTCATCATCGCCCCTCTGGCCAAAATGTGGCCACTGCATCTGAGAGGGGCCACTAGAGGACTGGCCTCCCGTGCCAGGGTGTGGCTGCCAAAAAGAAAAGAGGGACTGCATGTTCCCACTCAGCAGGTTAATGTTGTTGTTGGCCTCACGGAGGTCCGTGCGGATCCCTCCTACCTGCTGCTGCAGCTGCTAGAACTCTACCCTAGGCACATAGTCACGTGGCTCCCCAAAGTTAACCTGCGGTGCGTATCGCAGTGCAGGCTATGGTGGATAGTTGGGTGCATACCGAGGGGCATCGCCCCATGCATCCCAACTGTGGGCAGGACCTGCTGCTACAGCCTCCCACTCTGGAGCGGGTTTGGGTTGAGCAATGTTCCTGAAACCAGCCTCGTGGCGGTACTCGTTGATCTCATCAACAGAGAGTACCCACATATCATGCGTAGAAATAGTAAATGCTTGCGGTAAGGGCAAGCGAACATCGACAGAGTGCGTGTTAAGTAGGGGCACTTGTACCAATGCTCCCCTTGCACAGGCCCAATGTAAAGAGTGTTGATCATAATTCTACGGTTGAGTACCGTAGGGCCTGGTACGTGCTGCACCTCCTCAAGATCAAGGCCAAAGTGCTCGGCAAGCCGAGTCACTATGCCTCCCACAACAATAGTCCCCCTCGGCTGCTTGTGCTGCCTACCGAGGTGATGCATAAAAAAAGCTCTCAAGTTAGGCTTGGGGGTGTATTCGGGGTGGAGTGTTGTGTGGAGCACACACATGTCATAGCTCGACATGCCCCCAAGGTTCTCCCTACCAAAAATAGTGTTGGCAATGAAAATCATGGAGTAGCGAATGGCGGGGTTTTGGATACTCGATACCTTCTTCCCAGAGAGGTCATGATCATCCTTGGCAGAGATGAATTCCCATGAACCCAACGCGTCAGCAATCGGCGTGCCCCTAGTGTCGAGAACTCCTTGGTACTCGAAACCAAAGGCATTGCAGAATTGCTCCAGCGTCATGGTGCGCTGAACTTTTCCGAGCATAAATGAACAGCTCGGTGCCACCCTCAAGTCCTCGACAGTGCGGGTGAAGGTGGAGAGGAGCTCCACAGTGATGCCGCGGTACGTGAGGTAATGTAAGTTGCTGAAAACTCCCATCCCTACATTGTTCGCGAACCACGCGAAGTCGTTGTGAAGCCCTTGGGACTCCAAGAACGCATCACACTTTCACTTCATGGGGGCCATCCCCCGGTTGCTCACGCGTTGGTGGTCCTTGTTCACATCACGGGGTTCATCTTCCCCATTCTAGGCACGCTTAGAGCGCGAGCCCATGGCCTTCTTCCCCGCGGCGATCGCCGATTTCATCATTTTCTACACACAACGAAAATAACAACAGAAAAATGTGAGTTTAACATGGGGATCGAGTTCTAATACTACCTAAGATCGATTCTAACCTATTACTTTGAATCCTAACGTGCAAATCGATCAGAAATCAAAGATATTATGCATCTCATCTAGGATATGAACATTGATGAAACAACCACCAAAACTTGCAAATAAACCATGGATCGAAGGAGAAACTCATCGAGGATGAAGATGCACGGATCAAACGAACAAAATCCGTGAAGAAACGAAGGTTTTGGAGGATTTTTGTTAGGGTTTAAGAGAGAGATGAGAGCTTTGGGCGTTGGGAGGAAGAAGAAGAAAACCTCCCAGCGCTGGCGGCTTAGATTTATGAGAATTCGGGCGAAATGGGCGCTCATACGGGCGCGGGCGCCCATATGGAACACCGTCTTACATTAAAATCAGCCGATCTAGGGTTTACATACCTGAAACGAGCACTCAAAGGGGTGCACGCACCCATTTGAAACGCCGTCATCAAACCCGTTTATCCGAAGCTCTGCTGGGCGGAGGGCGAAACGATCGCTCGAACGGGCGCTTACGCTCGTCCAAAAGGCCGTCTTTCTTTCTGACCCCACGTACGCTCCTGGTCGAAGAGTCGAACAACCGCACAAACGGGCGCTCGCCTCCGTTCGGAACACCGTCATCGAATCTGTAAATTTGGGCTAATTTCGGCGAGAGTGTCATACGACCGTGCAAACGAGCACAGGCGGTCGTATGAAACATCGTCGAACCTTCTGATCTTTTCTACGTTTCTTCTGAAGTTTCATGCGACCGCGTATACGGGCGGCAGTGCCCGTATGAAACGCCGTCGAACCTTCTCTGTTGATTTCCTCCTTTGTTTCTTCCCCTAATCCTCTCTTCAACATTTCTCCTTCAATAAAAAGGTCAAAGACAACTTTTCTGAGGGATTTTCATCAGTTCATTTATAAGACCAAAATATTGACTAAAACAAAAATAAAATTTTATCGAAAAATAAAGAGATGATGGGTTGCCTCCCATAAATCGCTGGTTTTTGGGTTGCTTAGCTCAACCTCTTATCTCGGTATTTCATCAAGTATCAGGTGGTCGTGGATTTTCTCTGCTCACCGTACATAATCATTTAGGTGGTGGCACATACTTAACCCTTGCTCCTGGCTTCTTCGGGAAGTACTTGACTATTTCTTCCTCATAGATTCTAAAGGTTACCTTCCCTTCTGAGCAATCTAGCGATGCACCAGCAGTATTCAAAAATGGCCTACCAAGGATAATTGATAATTTCTCGTCTTCGGGCATGTCAAGAATAATAAAATCAGTAGGTATAACATGCCCGTCCAAACTCAACGAAACATTTTCTGCCATCCCCACTGGCTTCTTTGTGGACTTGTCTGCCATCTGCAAAGTTATGCCTGTGGGGCTAGCGCACGGTGGAGTTGAGTTCTTGGCGGGAGCTCCTTCAGGGATCGAGGGATACGCGATCGGTCAGATGACCAAGAGTCGCTGTGGCAAGCTCTACATCGACGATTCTGGCTGGGGCCCCGAGGCCGACTCAATCGAGTACGGGTACCGGTCCCCTTCGGCAAGATCCATGTCTCCATCGGCGTCATTGGCGAGTCAGGCGCCAGGTTGGATGTCATCACCAATACTGGGTCAGCCCGCCACGCCAGTCCCTACCAGGCAAAAACCAGCCCGCCGAGAGCCGGCCGGAGGCATGCCTTTGTGGGCTTCACCCAGGGGGTGGCCCTGTCAGAAAATACAATGTCTGGCGATGACACGCTCGCCTACTCTAACGGTGAGTCGTTGATGGGGGAGACTGAGTCAATCTGTCCCCTGTTTGATGACAAGTTGGGAGGACGCTCCGATGATGAAGTTTTTCCGGTGTCCTACGAACTGGCTCATTTTGCTGCGGTTTACATGGCTGGAACCCAGAATCAGCCACGTAATCCGGCAGACCCAGCGGCAGGACAAAATCTCACCATCGCCGGCTCGGGAGCGGCCGTCTCAGGTGCCGCGGGCTCTCAGAAGACCGGAGCACAGGTGCTCTCCGAGATGATGGCCACCCTCGGAGCAATTTTGGCAGAGCCGGTGACTGTTGAGAATGCTGAAGCACGCAACACAGAGATTACAAAGTGTCGCGAGCAGTTAACCAAGATCCAGGAGGATATTAATGCAGAAAACACCCGCATGGTAGAGACGCAGGCTCGCATCATCGAGGAAACGCAGCGCCTGGAGGCGGAGGCTCTCTACCTCAGTCGCCGCCAGAGCGAGTCTGAGGTTGTTCACCAGAGGAGACATCAGAGCCGGCTTCCCGCCCATATTGTGGCAACTCAGCTGTTTTGCACGTCGCGTGATCCACTTGCTCCGGTGAACCCGGGGGCTGGTGTAGTGTCCCTAGATGGGCCCCCGTTGTAACAGCCGGCTCAGCAACCACGGCCGGCTCAGCAACCGCCGCCGATTCAGCAGCAGCAGCTGTTGCCGCCTCGCCGGTTCCAGACACCGGTTGGACATTATTCTAACCCAGTTGATAATGTACTGGCGGCGACCCATAACTTAGCAGCAATTCCAATTGAGGGTAACAGTCCAGTTCAGATTGAGGCCAGGAACACTATTGAGATGCCGAAGACAGCAGTAACATAGCAAGCAAATTACTCTCATAGCCAGCACCGGCTGCACTCTACCCCACATCCAAGCCGTAGTAGGAGCCGACATGCTAAGTCACCAGAAGTTTCTAGTAGTGTGCAGCGCAGAAGGGCTTAACAGCCGCCTCTAAATCAGCCACTGCCGGAAATCCCAGACGCGCAGGCGATCGTTGATGTTGCTCGTACTTTACGGAGGTTAGAGGCAGGAAACATAGGCGCCGCATATGGGCAGCCTATTGTGCAACCCCCGCCCGCCTCAACCCAACCAGCTGTCCGCACCAGTGGCATCACATGCCAGACTATCGAAACTCCGTGTTTGGTCCCGGCGTTACGAGACGCACGTATGCCCCCAGATTTTAAGGGTCCTCGCAAGGTTCCTAACTATACAGCTGATTTGGAGCCGGCTGAGTGGATCGAAAGCTAAGAGCTCGCTATGGATATGATGGAAGCCAGTGATGCTGTCTGTGCCCGGTATTTGCCTCTAATGTTGGAGGGTTCAGCACACACTTGGTTGAAAATTCTGCCTGCAAATTCCATTAACACCTGGCAAGAGTTGAAGGAGCGCTTCATCAAGAACTTCCAGGGGACTTGCAAGCGTCCAACTACAATCGTTGATCTCGAGCACTGTGTTTAGCATTATGATGAGTCAGCACATCATTGGTCTCTCCGGATCGCAGAAGTCATCCACTCTTCGGATAGCATCACAGCTCAGCAGGCTGTCCTTGAGCTGGAAAGAAATTGCAAGTTCCAGCTTTTGGTCCAGAAGTTGGGACGTCTCAAGAGGAAGTCAAAATGATCTCATGGATGTTTTAACTCGGTAGGCCGAGTCTGATAGCACAAAGGATCCAACCTCTGATGACGAGAAGTCTTGCAAGGGCAAGAAAAATGGTGGCGAGAGTCAACAACAGAATAATGGCAATGGGAACAACAATAACAATCATAAACGTAAGAATCATGAGGGAGGTTCTGATCTCGTTGCAAACACCAACACTGGCCCTAAACATCAGCGCCAGAACAATGGCTCCGAGAAGCCCTTTTCTGGCAATCGCCCTCGTAGTTACGAGGAAGCTCTCAAGGGTCCATGTCCAAAACATAGTTTTGACGGTAAGCTGGCCAGCCATTCGTGGGAAAAGTGCTTCATCATGCAGGAATATTCCAAGCGAAATTTTCAGAATCACCACAATGGCGGTAACAATGGTGGACATCCTGGCAATCCTGGACCCGGCAACTCCGGAGCCGGCTTCCAGGGAGCCGGCTCACAGGGACATTATGCAGGTCCCGGGTTCCAAGGGAACAATGGTCAAAATTCCGGGTTTCAGGGGGCTGGTCATGGTGGAGGCAACAATCAGCGCAATAACCAAGGAAATTAGAATCAGGGAGGTCAGTCTGGATTTCAGAGTAATCCCAAGCAGTTGAATAGTGGACAATATCATGTATTCACCACAAGTACATGTAAGCGCGACCGTAAGCTCCAGAGGCGGGCTGTTCATACAGTCGAGCTGGCAGTTCCTTACTACTTAAACTGGTTAGAGCAGCCAGTGACTTGGAGTAGGGAAGATCACCCCCAACAAATTGATAATCCAGGTGGTCTTGCTTTGGTGGTCGCTCCACAAGTCGGTGGTTACACCTTGACAAAGGTACTCATGGACGGTGGAAGCAGCATTAATATCCTTTATTATAATACTTTCAGACGGATGAACTTGTCTGAGAAGCAGCTCACCCCTTCCACTACAGTCTTTCATGGCATTGTCCCTGGTAAGTCATCCTACCTTATCGGCAGGATTTCTTTGGAAGTTGCTTTTGGCACTGAATTTAACTATCGCTCGGAGTTCTTGTCATTTGAGGTGGTTAAGCTTAAAAGTCTGTATCATGCCCTCTTCGGGAGGCCGGCTTATGAGCGATTCATGGCACGTCCATGTTATGTTTATCTGAAGTTGAAAATGCCCGGACCAGAAGGCAATATTACTGTCAATGGTAATAGGAAAGTCACCCTTGAGTGCGAGGAGGGAGATGCAGCTTATGCCAAGACAGCTTGTGCGGCCAAAGAGTTGAAATTCTACAAGGACAATGTTGACCCGGCTGACATGACCTCTCTGAAGAAACTGACCACAGAATCTGATCCTCTGTTCAAGTTCAAGTCGGCTTGAGATACCAAGCAAGTTGATTTCACCCCTGGTGATCCTTCTGAGCAGTTCACCATTAGGGCGAATATGGATCCTAAATAGGAAAGCGCGCTCATCGAGTTCATCCGTGAGAATCGGGACATCTTTGCATGGAAACCTTCTGACATGCCAAATGTACCGAGAGAACTCGCTGAGCACTCTCTTAATGTGGATCCTAAGTTTAAGCATGTACGACAATACCTCCGTCGTTGGAGAGGAAGTGGCTCGTCTCCTAGCCGCCAGGTTCATCGTTGAATTATTTCATCCAGAGTGGTTGGCTAACCCAGTGCTTGTTCTGAAGAAAAATGGGACTTAGCGGATGTGTGTTGATTAAACGGACTTGAATAAGGCTTGTCCCAGTGATTCTTTTGCTCTACCCCGCATTGACCAGATCATTGATGCTACGGCTGGCTGCGAGTGTTTATGTTTTCTGGATGCTTACTCCGGTTATCATCAGATCAAGATGAAGGAGGATGTAGGATCGAAAGTATGTCTAGAGGGGGGTGATTAGACTACTTGACCAATTAAAAAACCTAACCTTTTCCCAATTTTAGTTGTAGGCAGATTTTAGCAAGCATACAAGTCAAGCATCACCCTACACATGCAATTCTAAGAGTGTGGCAGCGGAAAGTAAACAATTGCATATGTAAGTAAAGGAGGGGATCGGAGATTTCAAATGCAATGAAGACACGGTGGTTTTTGGCATGGTTCCGATAGGTGGTGCTATCGTACGTCCACGTTGATGGAGACTTCAACCCACGAAGGGTAACGGCTGCGCGAGTCCACGGAGGGCTCCACCCACGAAGGGTCCACGAAGAAGCAACCTTATCTATCCCACCATGGCTTACGTCCATGAAGGACTAGCCTCACTCGGGGTAGATCTTCACGAAGTAGGCGATCTCCTTGCCCTAACAAACTCCTTGGTTCAACTCCACATCATGTCGGAGGCTCCCAAGTGACACCTAACCAATCTAGGAGACACCACTCTCCAAAAGGTAATAGACGGTGTGTTGTTGATGAACTCCTTGCTCTTGTGCTTCAAATGATAGTCTCCCCAACACTCAAATAACTCCTCACAGATTTGGCTATGGTGGAAGAAGGATTTGAGTGGAAAGCAACTTGGGAAAGGCTAGAGATCAAGGTTCAAATGGTAGGAATGGAATAACTTGATCTCAACACATGAGTAGGTGGTTCTCTCTCAGAAAATGTATGGTGGAAGTATAGACACATTCTGATGGCTCTCACTTTTGTGAAGGAAGTGGTGGAGGGATATATATAGCCTCCACACAAAATCCAACCGTTACACACTTTTGACCCAACTCGGTGGCACCGATTCAGAAGACTCGGTGGCACCGAACTGTGTAAAAGATATGAATGTTAGGAATCTCGGTGGGACCAACTGGAACAACTCGGATGGACCGAAGTGCAATGGCTAGGGCAAACCTCATCTCAGTGGCACCGATTGCATCAACTCGGTAGGACCGAAGTGAAGCAATAAGGCAACAGAGACTTGGCAAGCCATCTCGGTGAGACCAATTTGCAAAACTCGGTGAGACCGAAGTAAGTGCAAACGATTACAGAGAGTTGGCAAGGCCATCTCGGTGAGACTGAGATCCATATCGGTGGATCCGATTTGTTAGGGTTTTGGCAGTGGTTAAGTCCAGATGAACTCGGTGGCTCCGGATAGGAAATTTCGGTGGGGCCGAGTTGGAATGAAGGTTTTGGACATATTTGGATGGATAAAGTGGTTGAGGGTTTAGGAGTACTGTCACTAAGCACTTGAGCAAAAAGACCATTAGGCAACACCTCATCCCGTTTTAATAGTATTGGCTTTCCTATGGACTCAATGTGATCTTGGATCACTAAACCAAAAAAGTAGAGTCTTGATCTTTTGCCAATCCTTGTCCTTAGCATTTTGAGGGGTCCACATCTCTAGTCCTTGCCATGCCAATCATTGAACGTCCTGAAATCTTTAACTTGAATGGACATTAGTTCAATGAGATATATGTTGTTATGAATTACCAAAACCACCAAGGGAGCAAATGTGCTTTCAGAGGAGGACTAGGAAAAGACAGCTTTTGTCACGCCCTTTGCAGCTTTCTGCTATACGTCGATGCCGTTTGGTTTGAAGTGTGCACAGGCGACTTATCAACGCTGTGTCCAAAACTGTTTCCACAAGCAGATTGGGCGTAATGTTCATGCATACGTTGATGATATCGTGGTCAAGTCCCGGAAGAAAGAGACTTTGCTGGATGATCTAAAGAAGACGTTTGACAACTCGAGAGTTTACCAAATGAAGCTCAACCCAAAAAAATGTGTGTTTGGTGTTCCTGCAGGGAAATTACTGGGTTTCCTGGTTTCTGAACGTGGAATTGAGGCCAATCCAGAAAAAATTAAAGCCGTCACGACTCTGGGCAAGCTGGCCAACATCAACACTATCCAGAAGGTTGCAGGGCATGTGGCAGCTCTGAGTCGGTTTATAAGCCGGCTTGGAGAGAAAGAAATTCCTCTCTACCGGTTACTCAAAAAATCAGATAATTTCACTTGGGGTGATGCTGTAGATCAAGGCTTTGAGTCCCTCAAGAAGCAGTTGTGTGAGCCACCTATCCTTGCCGCTCCTCTGGAGAAGGAGCCAATGCTGCTATACATTGCCGCCAACAGCAAAGTCGTCAGTGTTGCAGTTATCGTGGAACGCAAGGAAGAAGGCAAGGAGTACCCAGTCCAGCAGCCAGTATATTATGTTAGTGAAGTTTTAACAGAATCCAAGCAGCGATATCCGCATTGGCAAAAGCTGGTCTATGGCGTGTTCATGGCAAGTCACAAATTGAAACATTATTTTCATGAGCACCCAATTACTGTTGTCAGTTCAGCACCTCTTGGGGACATAATCCAGAACAGGGAGGCAACTGGCCGGGTTGCAAAGTGAGCCATTGAGCTTGGTCCGCATCATCTCAAATATGTGCCATGGACTGCCATCAAATTTCAAGCTTTGGTGGACTTCATCAATGACTGGACTGAGTTGCAGGCTCCGGAAGAGAAGCCGGATACCACATACTGGTCAATACACTTTGACGGATCTAGGCAATTGGTGGGCTCGGGGGCTAGAGTTGTGATAACTTACCCACGAGGTGATAAGTTTTGTTATGTTTTGAGCCTTATGCTTCCCTGTACTAACAATGCAGCTGAATATGAGGCCTTGCTTCATGGTCTCCGTATGGCTAAGGAGATGAACTTAAGCCGGGTCAGATGTTTGGGCGACTCAGATTTAGTGGCCCAACAGGTCTCTGGCACTTGGGATTCCAAGGATCCCCTCATGGCGGCTTACAGGCGCGCTGTCACTAATATCGCTGGACACTTCAAGGGATACCAGGTTGATCATATTGATAGTCGGCTTAATGAGGCAGCAGATGCACTGTCTTGCTTGGGGTCTCAGCGCAAGCCTGTTCCACCCAATGTTTTTCTGGACGTTCTGCACAACCCGTCAGTTAAATTGCCAACGGAGGAGGACCTTGCTATTCCTGATCCAGAGGCAGCATTGGTGGCCGCTATTCATGCTATACCCAATTGGACAGTACCTTACCTGGCCTATCTTAGCCGTGGTGAGCTCCCGGCAGAGGAAATCATCGCTCGGCAGATCATCAGGAGGTCCAAATCCATGACCATAGTCAATGGCGAGTTACACAGACGCAGTGTCACAGGTGTTTTTCAACGTTGTGTTTCCCCTGAGGAGGGCCGAGAGATCCTTAATGAGATACATTCAGGCGATTGTGGACATCACGCCGACTCACGGTCTCTGGTCGCAAAAACTTTTTGGCATGGTTTTTACTGGCTTACAGCTCACGTAGATGCAAAGGAAATTGTTCGCAAGTGTGATGGCTGCCAGAAATTTGCTCGCCAAGCACATGTGCCGGCTCAAGAGTTGCGGATGATCCCAATTACTTGGCCTTTTGCAATCTGGGGGCTTGATATGGTTGGATCTTTCAAACGATCCAAGAATAAGCACACTCACTTGTTGGTTGCAGTTGACAAGTTTACCAAGTGGGTTGAAGCTGAGCCGGTTAGTCATTGTGATGCTGCTACAGCTGTCAAGTTCCTGAAAAAGTTGATCTACCGTTACGGTTACCCGCATAGCATCATCACTGATGATGGTACCAATCTGTCCAAGGGAGCTATGAAGCAGTTTTGTCAGTGAGAACATATCCGACTTGACTTAGCGTCAGTAGCACATCCTCAGTCCAATGGACAAGCAGAGCGAGCTAATCAAGAGTTGTTACGCGGGATTAAACCAAGACTTATGGTACCTCTTGAGCGAAACCCAGGATGCTGGGAGGAGGAATTACCTGCAGTACTTTGGAGCATCTGGACTACTCCCAACAGGTCAACAGGATACACGTCGTTCTTCCTGGTCTATGGTGCAGAAGCAGTACTTCCAAGTGATATTCATCATGACTCTCCCCGAGTCACAGCTTATGTGGAGGCTGATAATGAACAAGCTCGCCAAGATGCTCTTGATGCTCTGGAAGAAAAACGCGAACTTGCCGCATCCAGATCTACGATATATCAACAAGACCTACGTCGCTATCATAGCCGTAGAGTTCGAAGCCGTACCTTTTAGGAAGGTGACTTAGTGCTCCGTCTAATACAAGACCAGACAACCATGCATAAGCTTTCGCCTCCTTGGGAAGGGCCCTTCATCATCAGCAAGAATCTCAACAATGGTTCATACTACCTTGTTGATATATGTGAAGCAGATAAGTCACGTACCTCTGAACAGGACGGCAGCCGACCCTGGAATATTGCACATCTTTGACCATACTATACTTAAGTCAAAGACTTGAGAATCCCTTGTGTACATACCTTCGTCATGTATATATATATATATATATATTATGATCAATGAAATAAAGCCGACATCTCTGGATAAGAGAGTTTGTCGTTTTGCCTCAAAAATTGTGTGTTGAGTCTTTATTCTTTGATCATTGGTTACTTGGGGGCTTCCAACTCATTGAGTTTAACTATTAACATCCCTTTTAACCCGGCATATGCCATTATATACTTGGTTAAACCTGCCTGTTAGCAAGATGCTACTCACAAAAGGTGACCCGATGAACGCCTGATGAGTCAATCACATAGGTGACCCTGAACTCATCAAAGTTAAAACACTGGTTAAGTCACATGAGAGCCGGCTTTCAGAGAGCTAGGACAAACAAAAAGAGGCCAAAAAGCCTGCTTCACCGAAGCAAATCAGACTCGAGCCTCGAAAACCGGTCTTTGTGTCGTGCCTCGAAAGCTGCCTTCATCTTTATAAGTTTGCATTATTATGACCTTATACTATGCATTTATATTATAAATGTTTGTGCATATTACATATCTTTGCAGAAACAAGTTTTATTATTCCCTTTATTTATGGTATCATAACGGCAGCATGATTTGTCGAGTTGCACAGCAGCCACAGCTTTTACTAAGTCATCAACCAGTAAAGGTGCTGGAGGTATTACAACAAGTCACCACAGCGCCCGGGTCTCAGAACTTGTTGGGGATATTTCCCAGTGCTAAGACCCGGCAGGATAGTGACCCGGCCATGGAGTTGTAAGGCTCAATGGGTCATCACACTGTTGGGCCTTGAAGATTCATGGCGGGCCGGCTTGGCCGAGACCCGGTGCAAAGGCTGGCTTAACATATGGGCCGGCTCGTGGAAGCAAGGTCAGACCGGAAGGTCACTTTGGAGAATAAGATAACTAGAATAAGAATAAAGCACGGGTTAAGACTACGACCCGGACTCTCATGTAAACCTAGGGCTCAACCTGTTATATAAAGGGGAGTGCCTAGGGTAGAAGGACTAAGTTGCAATCTCTCGAGAGCTAGGTTAAGCGAATCCGCATCCTCGTAATCGAGATCCAAAGCAATACAATCGAGCAGGACGTAGGCTTTTACCTCCATCGTGAGGGGCCGAACCTGGGTAAACTTGTGTCTTCTCGTTCCCGATCAACCCCGTTAAGCTTCCACCTTCATGCGATGGCCTCAACACTAAGTCCTTTCACGAGGGCATCTGCCATGTCAAAACCACGACAGTTGGCGCCCACCGTGGGGCCTACGCACGGTGGAGTAGACTTCTTCGTGGGAGCTCTCCCGGGGTTCGGGAAGTACGCGATCGGCCAGATGACGAAGAGCCGCCCCGAAAAGCTCTACATAGACGACTCAAGCTGGGGCCCTGAGGCCGACTCAATCGAGTACGGGTACCGGGTCCCCTTCGGCAAGATCCATGCCTTCATCGGCGTTGTCGGTGAGTCAGCCGCCGGGTTGGATTCCGTTACCAACACTGAGCCAGCCCACCGCGCCAGTCCTTGCCAGGCGAAACCCGGGCCGCCGAGAGCCGGCCGGACGCATGCCTTCATGGGCTTCACCCAGGGGGTGGCCTTGTCAGAAAATTCGCTGTCTGGAGACGAGACGCTCATGCAATCTGATGGCGAGTCATCGATGGAGGAAACTGAGTCAATCCGTCGGCTCTATGACGGGAGGCTTGGAGGATGCACTGATGAAGTTTTTCCTGAAACCCTTGAGCCGCCTCAGTTCGCTGCGGTTTACATGGCAGGCAGGCAAGATCCACCTCCCCTTCGCAACCCGGTGGATCCAATGGCAGGACAGAATCTCACCATTGCCGGCTCAGGAGGAGCCGGCACGGCTGCCGCCGGCTCGCAAAGGACCGGGGCACAGGCGCTCATGGAGATGATGAATACTCTGGCAACTCTATTGGCAGAGCCGGTAACTGCAGAAAATGCGGCCTCGCACAATGCAGAGATCACGAAGTGCCGCGAGCAGTTGACCAAGATTCAAGAGGTTGTCAATGCTGAAAATACCCGCATGGTGGAAACACAAGCTCGGCTTGTCGAGGAGACAAAGCGCTTGGAGGAGGAAGCCCTCTATCTAAGCCGCCGGCAATCTGAGTCAGATTCGTCCACCAGAGGCGGCATCAAAGCCGGCTTCCGGCCCAGATTGAGCCAACTCAGTTGTTTACTACACCAATGATCCACAGGCTCCGGTAAACCCGGGGGCTGGTGTTATGTCCCTGGGAGGGCCACCGCCACGGCAGCCGGCTGAACAGAGGGAGCCGGCTTAGCATCAGACGCCAGTTCCACAGCAGCAGTTGCCGCCTCGCCGGTTCCAGGCCCCAATTGGACACTATTCCAACCCGGTGGACAATGTATTAGCGGCGACACATAACTTGGCAGCAATCCCGATTGAAGGAGATGGTCCGACTCAGGTTGAGGCTATGAACGCCATTGAGATGCTTAAAACAGCAGTAACGCAGCAGGCAAACTATTCTCATAGCCAGCACCGGCTTCACTCAACTCCTCACCAGAGCCGCACTAGGAGCCAACGTCCTGAGTCGCCAGCAGTTTCCAGTAGTGCGCAGCGCAGGAGGGGCACACAACCACTCACGTATCAGCAACATCCCAGGATCCCTAACGCCCAAGAGATTGTTGACACCGCTCGGGCTCTGCGAGCATTGGAAGAGGAAAATGCGCATGCAGTATACAATCAGCCCACGGCGTAGAACCCTCCCACCGCAACCCCGACAGCTGCTCGCGTAGGTGGTCTGTCGAGCCGGATAGTTGGGACTCCCTGTTTAGTCCCGGCGCCGCGAGATGCACGAATGCCGCCGGATTTCAAGGGTCCTCTCAAGGTGCCCAATTACACAGCTGATCTTGAGCCGGCTGAGTGTATAGAGAGCTATGAATTTGCCATGGATCTGATGGAGGCTAGTGAAGCAGTCTTTGTGCGTTATCTGCCTCTCATGTTGGAAGGTCCAGCACGTACTTGGTTGAAAAAATTGCCAGTAAATTCCATTAACACCTGGCAGGAGTTGAAGGAGCGCTTCATCAAGAATTCCAAGGTACTTGCAAACGTCCGATCACAATTGTTGATCTCGAGCATTGTGTTTAGCGTGAGGATGAGTCGGCACATCATTAGTCTCGCCGGGTTGCGGAGGTCATCCACTCTTCAGATAGTATAACAGCCCAGCAAGCAGTACTTGTTCTGAAGCGAAATTGCAAGTTCCAGGCCTTGGTTCAGAAGCTAGGGCGGCTCAAGCGGAAAGTCCAGGACATGGGCGATCTCATGGATGTTTTAACCCGGTATGCTGAGTCAAATAGCACAAAGGATCCTATGTCTGATGATGACAAGTCTGGCAAGGGCAAGAAAAACGGTGGCAAGGGTCACCAGCAGAACAATGGCAATGGGCAGGCCAATAATAGTAACAAGCGTAAGAATTATGAGGGCGGCTCTGATCTGGTAGCAAATACCAATACTGGTGGGAAGAATCAGCGCCAGAATAATAGTTCCAGGAAGCCTTTTTCCGGTAATTGCCCTCGAAGCTTTGAGGAGGCTCTCAAGGGTCCGTGTCCTAAACACAGTTTTGATGGTAAGCCGTCCACCCATTCATGGGAAAACTGTTACATTATGCAAGAGTTCTCCAAGCGGATATTCCAGAATCATCACAATGGGGGCGACAACGGAGGACAGCCTGGCAACCCTGGACCCGGCAACCAGGGAGCCGGCTTTCAGGGAGCCGGCTCCCAAGGGCACTTCGCAGGCCCCAGGTTCCAGGGGAACCACGGTCAAAATGTCGGGTTTCAGGGGGCTGGCAATACGGGAGGCAATAACCAGCGCAACAACCAAGGAAATCAGAATCAAGGTGGCCAGTCCGGGTTCCAGAGCAATCCGAAGCAATTGAACAGTGGCCAGTATCATGTTTTTACCACCAGTACCTGCAAGCATGATCGGAAGGTTCAGCGGAGAGCTGTCCACTTGGTTGAGCCGGCAGTACCGTATTACCTGAACTGGTCAGAGCAGCCGGTCACTTGGAGTCGGGCGGATCACCGGGAGTTTATCGACCACCCCAGCCATCTGGCCCTGGTAGTAGCACCACATGTCGGCGGTTACACATTGACGAAAGTGCTCATGGATGGCGGCAGCAGCATCAATATCCTTTACTATGATACTTTCAGATGGATGAACTTGTCCGAGAAACAGCTCACCCCTTCCACTACAGTTTTTCATGGCATTGTCCCTGGCAAGTCGACTTATCCCATTGGTAGGATTTCTCTGGAGGTGGCCTTCGGCGTCGAATTTAATTACCGCTCGGAGTTCTTGTCTTTTGAAGTGGTGAAGCTTAAAAGCCCATATCATGCCCTCTTCGGAAGGCTGGCTTACGCGCGGTTCATGGCGCGGCCGTGCTATGTTTATCTGAAATAAAAAATGCCGGGTCCAAAGGGCACCATTACTGTTGAGGGCAATTGGAAAGTTGCACTTGAGTGCGAGGAAGGAGATGCAGCTTATGCCGAGTCAGCTTGTGCGGCCGAAGAATTGAAGTACTACAAGGACAATGTTGACCCGACTGACAGAACCTCTCTGAAGGAGCCAATGACTGAGTCTGACCCTTTGCTCAAATTCAAGTCGGCCAGAGACACCAAGCAAGTGGATTTTACTCCTGGTAATTCTTCTGAGCAGTTTACCATCGGGGCGAATATGGATCCGAAATAGGAAAGCGCGCTCATCGAGTTCATTCGTGAGAATCGGGACATTTTTGCATGGAAACCTTCTGACATGCCAGGTGTACCGAGAGAACTCACAGAGCACTCCCTTAATGTGGATCCTAAGTTTAAACCTGTTCGTCAGTATCTCCGTCGTTTTAATGAGGAGAGGCGGAAGGCCATTGGTGAGAAGGTGGCCCGGCTCCTAGCTGCCGGGTCTATTGTTGAGGTTTTTCATCCAGAATGGTTGGCTAACCCGGTTCTTGTTCTGAAGAAAAACGGGACTTGGCGAATGTGTGTTTATTACACAGACCTGAATAAAGCTTGTCCTAGTGATCCTTTCGCTCTGCCCCGTATTGACCAGATCATTGATGCCACGGCGGGTTGTGAGTCTTTATGTTTTCTGGATGCTTATTCTGGTTATCATCAGATCAAGATGAAGCAGGAGGACCAAGAAAAGACAGCTTTCATTACACCTTTTGGAGCTTTCTGCTATACGTCCATGCCGTTTGGTCTGAAGTGCGCACAGACGACTTATCAGCGATGTGTCCAAAATTGTTTCCACAAGCAGATTGGGCATAATGTTCATGCTTATGTTGATGACATCGTGGTGAAATCTCGGAAAAAGGAAACCTTGTTGGATGATCTCAAGGAGACGTTTGATAACCTTCAAGTTTACTAGATGAAGCTCAACCCGGAGAAGTGTGTCTTCGGTGTTCCTGCAGGAAAATTACTGGGATTCCTCGTTTCTGAGCGCGGAATTGAACCCAACCCGAAAAAGATCAAGGCAATCACGACCCTGGCCAAGCCAACAAATCTCAATGCCGTCCAGAAGCTGGCCGGGCGGGTTGCGGCATTGAGCTGGTTCATACGCCGGCTTGGGGAGAAGGCGATTCCACTTTACCAGATGCTCCGGAAGTCCGATGATTTTGTTTGGAGTGATGCTGCAGATCTGGCTTTTGAATCTCTCAAGAAGCAGTTGTCTGAGCCCGCCATTCTTGCTGCTCCTCGGGAGAAGGAGCCAATGTTGTTATATATTGCAGCTAACAGCAAGGCCGTTAGTGTTGCAGTTGTTGTGGAGCGCAAGGAAGCAGGCAAGGAATACCCAGTTCAGCGCCCAGTGTACTATATCAGTGAAGTTCTAACAGAGTCCAAGCAGTGGTATCCACATTGACATAAGCTGGTCTACGGTGTATTCATGGCAAGCCAGAAGTTGAAGCACTATTTCCATGAGCACCCAATTACTGTGGTTAGTTTAGCACCTCTTGGAGACATAATTCAGAACAGAGAAGCTACTGGCCGGGTTGCCAAATGGGCAATAGAGCTTGGGCCGCATCATCTCAAGTATATGCCACGGACTGCTATTAAATCTCAAGCTTTGGTGGATTTCATCAATGACTGGACTGAATTGCAGGCCCCAGAAGAGAAGCCAGATACCACATGTTGGTCTATTCACTTTGACGGTTCTAGGCAATTGGAAGGCTCGGGGGCTGGAGTTGTCATAAGTTCCCCATGAGGTGACAAGTTTTGTTATGTTTTGCGGCTTATGTTTCCTTGTACTAACAATGCAGCTGAATATGAGGCGTTACTTCATGGGCTCCGTATGGCTAAGGAGATAAACTTAACCCGAGTCAGATGCTTGGGCGACTCAGATTTGGTGGCTCGGCAAGTTTCTGGAACCTGGGATTCCAAGGATCCCCTCATGGCGGCTTATCGACGCGAAGTCACAAACATTGCTGGGCACTTCAAGGGATATCAGGTTGATCATATTGATCGCCGGCTTAACGAGGCAGCGGATGCACTGTCTCGCTTGGGGTCTCAGCGCAAGCCTGTTCCACCCAATGTTTTCCTTGATGTTCTGCACAACCCGTCAGTCTAGTTCCCGACAAAGGAGGACCTTGCTATTCCTGATCCAGAGGCGGCATTGGTGGCCGCTGTTCATGCTATACTAGATTGGATATATAGTACCTTACCTGGCTTATTTAAGCCGGGGCGAGCTCCCATTAGAGGAAATCGTCACTCGGCAGATTATCACGCGGTCCAAGTCCATGACCATAGTCAATGGCGAGTTGCACAGACGAAGCGTCACAGGCGTTTTTCAGCGTTGTGTTTCTCCTGAGGAGGGTCATGCAATTCTCAACAAAACCCACTCTAGGGATTGTGGGCATCATGCCGGCTCAAGATCATTGGTCGCAAAAGTGTTTCGGCATGGTTTTTTCTGGCTCACAGCTCATGCAGACGCCGAGGATATTGCGCCCAAGTGTGATGGTTGTTAGAAATTTGCTCGTCAAGCTCATGTGCCAGCTCAAGAGTTGCGATTGATTCCAATAACCTGGCCCTTTGCAGTCTGGGGGCTTGACATGGTTGGGCCTTTCAAGAGATCCAAAAATAAGCATACTCACTTATTGGTGGCAGTTGATAAATTCACTAAGTGGGTTGAAGCTGAGCCGGTCAGCCGTTGCGATGCTGCTACAGTAGTTAAATTCCTCAAAAAGTTAATCTATTGTTTTGGCTATCCACACAACATTATTACAGACAATGGCACTAATCTGTCCAAAGGAGTCATGAAGCAGTTCTGTCAACAGGAACACATCAGGCTGGACTTAGCATCTGTGGCGCATCCTCAGTCTAATGGACAGGCGGAACGTGCTAATCAAGAGTTGCTACGTGGTGTCAAACCCCGGCTCATGGTGCCTTTACAACGCACGCCGGGTTGCTGGGAAGTGGAATTACCTGCAGTACTTTGGAGCATACGGACCACTCCCAACAGGTCGACAGGCTACACGCCATTTTTCCTGGTTTATGGTGCAGAGGCGGTCCTTCCAAGCGACATTCGTCATGACTCCCCCCGAGTTACAGCATATGTGGAAGCTGATAATGAGCAAGCTCACCAAAACGCTCTTCATGCTCTGGAAGAGGAACATGAACTTGCTACGTCCAGATCTGCAATCTATCAGCAAGACCTACATCGCTATCACAGCCGTAGAGTTCGAAGCCGTACCTTTCAGGAAAGCGACTTAGTGCTCCATTTGATACAAGATCAGAAAGGCATGCATAAGCTTTCACCTCCTTGGGAAGGACCCTTCGTCGTCAGCAAGAATCTCAACAACGGGTCATACTACCTTGTTGACATACGTGAAGCAAATCAGTCACGTACCTCTGAGGAGGAGGGCAGCCGGCCCTGGAACATTGCACATCTCCGGCCATATTATACCTAAGTCATGGACTGGGTAGCATCTTTTGTACATACCTTCATCATGTATATACATATTATGATCAATGAAATAAAGTTGGTGTCTCTGTATAAGAGAGATTGTCGTTTCGCCTCAAATTGTATGTTGAGTCTTTATTCTTTGATCATTGGTTACTTGGGGGCTTCCAACTCATTGAATTTAGCTTTAACATCCCTTTTAACCCGGCAAAAAGCCAAAACTTTCTTGGTTAAACCTGCCTGTTAGCAAGATGCTACTCCAAAAAGGTGACTCGGTGTACGCCTGTCGAGTCAATCACAGAGGTGACCCTAAACTCGTCAGAGTTAAAACACTAGTTGGTCACATGAGAGCCGGATTTCAGAGAGCTAGGATAAACCAAAAGAGGCGAAAGGCCTGCTTCACAGAAGCGAATCAGACTTGTGCCTCGAAAGCCGGTCTTTATGTTGTGCCTCGAAAGCCGGTTTTTTACTTTTGTGTAGTTGCATTATTTTTGTCCTTTACATGCATGCATACATTCTTACTTTCATACATTCTGCATTACAGTTTCTCTTGCTTATTAAGCCGATGTGAGAATCGCCGGGTTGTTTTATAATTAATATTTTTATCTTCTCAGCACCACTGGTGTTCGAGTTCATCGCCGGCATAGCTGGGTCACTGATTATTTCAGCAGTAAAGGACTTGTCATTCAAGGCAAGCAAACAAGCTTATACAGGCAAAATAACAGAAGTACACGATGACACTTGCACCAGCAAAAGTTTATGCCTATTACTATTACAAGCCGCCACAGGGCTATGATCAAGACAGATGTTCCATCATGTTCAAATTACAACAAATTGTGAGCCGACAATCTAATTCTCCGGGTTGAGATCTGCACCAGAGGTTGATGGATCGTCCTGTGCCGGCTCTTCACGTTCGTCGTCATCCTCCGCCTCTTCCTGACTTGCCGATTCGCCGAGTACCCACTAGATTGAGCGCAAAGCTTCAAATACTGCATTGGCTGTTATCACAGATGAAGGGTCGACGTCAGGGGCAAAGGTGTGCTTACGTGGACGGGTTAGGGAGACCGGCTGAGGGTTAGGCGGCTCAATCCATTCGTTGGCTTCAGAATATCTGGCTTGATATTTGGTGAGATCTATCTCATCTGTCAATTCTGTTGCAGCTACCCGGGTTTCTTTCACGCACCATAGAAAATCTTTCTTGGTAAAAGGCGTGTCGTCGGTGTTGAATTCCGGATAGCCGCCTACCAGTTGCGCCGGATCAAGCTCCGGTGCATACGCCTTGGCACGTGCAAGGGCAGTAAGGGCTCCATGGTGACAAGCCGCCTTCTTCCACTCTTGAAACCACTGAGGTACAATGGACAACTCTTTCAGCATGTCTGCAATCAGTTGGGGCGGTGCCTTGGTGTTCTTCGCTGCCATGATGCAGCATGAGCCGCCTATATACAACTGCTCTACAAAGGAGTACACGGCTTTAAGCTTGACCAGCGGAAGCTCCCCGAGGTTTTGAGTTCTCCGGCCTGCAAATACAGATAAGGTGTCAAAAAGTCTGGCTTAACATGTTAAGTCGGTTCATTTCAGGAATCTTGTGCATCAGCCGGCTTACCAAAGATGACGCTGCACATGGTGGTGATGTGACCCTTTAGGGTGGATAGCTCTTGAGTCACTGGCTCAAGTTTAGCCTCGACCTCTTCCGCGCATTTGACCAAGATGGCCTTTTCATTTTCAAATGTTTCTTCAGCCTTTTTCAGGGTCTCTTTTGCCATGAGCAGTGACTTGTGGAAATCTGAAGATAGACGTTCTGCTTTCTCCCGGAGTTTTCTCTCTTTTCTTGCTTCCTTCTGGAAGCCGGCAGTTTGGGACTCAACCTCATTCAGCATGTCCTGCATGACAATTTAAAGAGTTACAAGATATAAATGTATAGTCCTGAGCCGCTGTGGCAGACGACCCGGCACTTGGGGGCTACGACTATCGAAATTTTCTTGAATAGAACAAGTTCCATGAAGATGCAGGCATTCAACATGGCACTTGGGGGCTCATGTGTAATTTTGTCTTCCGTACATACAGAGACCCGGCTCATCACACGATGATGAGCCGGCCCTCGGGGGCTACCGATTGTTCATCTATATGAAGGTAACAGTACAAAAAGTACCGGGTCATCATTTCATAATAATCCGGTACTTGGGGGCTACATGTATATATATATATGGAAAGCTAGGTGACAGGGATTACCTCATACTTCCGCTTCAGGGAAGTCACCATTGCAATTTCAGTATCCCGGCTCTCAGACAGCCAGGCCAGGACAGCTTGATGCAGCGAGTCAAGGTTTTGGTCTTCAAATGTGTGGAGGTGAAGAGCTGCCTTCCCTTTATTTTTTGGCGACTCAGCTTTGGTAGAGATTTTTTGTTAAGGCAGTAGAAGATTCTGGTGGAGGATTCCGGTTCTCACCAGTCACCACCACCTCATCGTGAGCCTTTTCAGCAGGCTGCTCTTCTACCATAATTTCCTTCTCCTGATTGATAAGGGGAGGGGAAGGCTGAGCCAGGCTCACTATAGTGTCTTGATGCAGCGGATCGTCTTGCATTGCCGGCTCATCCGGAATTTCCGAGTTGTCTGCTGCTGCTTCCTGAGGACCTTCTTTTTCAACAGTCGGGTTGGAAGGCTTGGCAGCAGGTTTCTTCTTGATTGCTTTAGCACTGCGCAAAGATAAAACATTGCTATTCAGTCAAGGGATAAAGCAAGAATACAAGTTTGAAAAATAAAAGTGAGCTATACCTAGGATTAATGTTAAAAGTCGGTGCTTGAGTAGCGTTGGATTCATCCGAAGAAGGGGATGTTTGATAAGCTAAGTCGTTCAGTGGTAACGGCTCTTTGAGGCGGCCGGCTTGAGGAAGAGAGGGAGTGGGGCTGTGAGGCACTTCTGTCCGAGCCCTTCGTGCAGGCGGCTCATTTGTTAACCTGCCGCTCAGTTCTCCTTCGCTGCTCTGGGTCTTCCGCTTTGAAGTGCTAGCATGCTGAGTTTTTTTCAAAATAAAGTATGGATCTAAGTGAGCATATGGATGTGAGAACGGGACTTTGCGGACTGCGACCCAGATTTTTGTTTGGACAGGTATTGTTGAGTCGAAATCGGAGTAGATCAGGGTTACCTACGGCTCACCGGCATGACTGGTTTCAGCTTGTTCCTATGAAGAGTCGGCATCAGCAAGCTGGTTAAAGAGACGACCAAGGGAGTCAAGTTCTACCTCGTGATCTTCCTCGTCTTCCAGGTTTTCAACGTCATCCTCTCGAGGAGGAGTTGGATCTTGAGGCTCAACATTCCACCAGTCAGCATCTTCCTGCATAACGACAGACTAATAAATGCATGATAAAGGCAAGGCAGTATAAGCAAGGTAAAGGAAAACAATAAGGGCGGCTTACAACAGGAGCCGGGTTGCCCGCATAAAAGGGAGCGAGTCCCATGAGCCCGATGGAGTCCTTCGTCTTGCCAAGAAGCTTCTTGGCGAATTTTATGGCATCCTTCTATTGGAGGTCGACCCGGCTAAACCGCAGCGGGTCTTCAGGCTCACCCGAGTAGGTGTGCATGAGCCGGTTTCTCGGACCAAGAGGTTGGATGCGCCAGCTCACCCAGGTCCGGGTCAGGTCAACACCGATGAGGCCATGGGCAGTTAAAGCATTTATCTTTGAATATAAGCGTTCTAGAGCCTTTCTTTCTTCCTTGGAGGCGAAACCCGGGAAAACGATGGAGGCATCAAGCCGGTCTGCCCTATAACCTGAAACTTGGTGTTGTTAATCTGGGGAGGTGTCCTTACAGTAGAATCAAGTTCTGTACCATCCTTTAGGGTGGCTTGCTGGATTGGCTTCTGGAAAGGCAGAGTTCTTTCTTCTTTGGATGGTGACTCCACCAAGTTCTATGCTGGGTCCACCTTTGTGTTCTGTCTGATGGTTCAGGTAGAAGAATTCCTGAAATAAGTTGATGGACGACTCCATTTGCAGATAAACCTCACAGAAGACTTGGAACTGGCTCAAGTTGTGAATAGAGTTGGGGTCCAAATCTTGAGGCCTGATAGCGAAGACGTGCAGTATGTCCTGAAAGAACTTAGAACCCGGGGGACGAAAGCCTCGGTCCAAATGATTAGCAAATATGATGATTTCATTTTGAGCCGGCTGTGGATGGATTTCTTCTTCAGGGGCTCGCCATTCAATCTCCTCCTTAGATGGCAGTAACCCGGATTCTACCAAGGCCTGCAATCTGAGCTCTGACATGTTGGACTTCGCCCAGTTGATGATCTTGTTGGTTTTCAGAGCCGTGGATTCAGCTGCATAGAAAGAAGGAAAATAATATAAGCCGATAGAATCCAGAAGCTTGCCGGGATGCCGTAGGGCGGAAAGATAAGCCGGCACTTTACCGGGTTATGGCTTCCAAGAGAAATAAGCCGGTAGCTACTAATCACAGATTTTTACAAGTGATGAATGTGGTTTGGACTATGAGTCTGAAAACAGGTTCCGAACGGATTGCAAGATTGTTTGGATCTAAAAAATGGCCTTAAATAAAAAGAGAAAACCTAGGTCTGTTCTTCGCGGGAGAGGACGAATTGTAATGAGATTCATTCGAAGTGGTACAGCAGATCTATAATGTGGGGCGATGTTGCGGACCAATTCTATGACTTAACAAGTAGGAATTTGAGGGCTTTCTAATCTGCAAGCTAGCAGGACGAAGAACGTGGAAGAACATTGACGAAAAGCAACAATGGCGAGTAAGGCACTCACAGATCTGCTCGTGAAGCTTGGGGTCTGATACGTCCATTTTGCATCATGTTTTGCTACTGTTATTTATAGTGTTTTTAATCAATATAACACTTTGTGAAGCAATTCTAATGCCTTTTCTCTCTTAATATGCACGATTCACACAAGGAGGGAGATTGCCGGCAGCTGGAATTCTAGACCTGAAAAAGCTATGTCAGAGATACCTATTCTGCACATCTCCAAATGAGCTGAAATTTTATGGAGATTTATTTTGGAATAAATAAAAAATACTGGAAGCAAGAAGTACCAGAGGGGGCCACCCAGGTGCCCACGAGGCACCAGGGAGCGCCACCCCCCCCAGGCGCGCCCTGGTACCACATGGGGCCCCTGCCAGCCTCTGGCCCCCATTTTCTGGTATATAAGTCCATTTGCCTTAGAAAAAATATAGAGAAGACATTCGGGGCGGTGCGTCGCCGTCTCAAGGCGGAACTTGGGCAGGAGCACTTTTGTTCTCCGGCGGAGAGATTCTGCCGGGGATACTTCCCTCCGGGAGGGGGAAATCGTCGCCATCGACATCACCAGCGATCCTCTCATCATGGGAGGACTAATCTTCATCAACATCTTCACCAGCACCATCTCATCTCAAACCCTAGTTCATCTCTTTTATTCAATCTTTGTCTCAAAACCTCAGATTGGTACCTGTGGGTTGCTAGTAGTGTTGATTACATCTTGTAGTTGATGCTAGTTGGTTTATTTGGTGGAAGATTATATGTTCAGATCCAATATGATATTTAATACCCCTCTGATCTTGGGCATGATGATGATTTGTGATTAGTTACTTTTGTTCTTGAGGACATGGGAGAAGTCTTGTCATAAGTAATCATGTGAATTTGGTATTCGTTAGATATTTTGATGATATGTATGTTGTTGATTCTTTTAGTGGTGTCATGTGAACGTCGACTACATGACACTTCACCATCTTTGGGCCTAAGGGAATGCATTGTGGAGTAGTAATTAGATAATGGGTTGCTAGAGTGACAGAAGCTTAAACCCTAGTTTATTTGGTGGAAGATTATATGTTCAGATCTATTATGCTATTCAACACCTCTCTGATCTTGGACATGAATATGATTTGTGAGTGGTTACTTTTGTTCTTGAGGACATGGGAGAAGTCTTGTCATAAGAATCATGTGAATTTGGTATTTGTTCGATATTTTGATGATGTGTATGTTGTTGATTCCCTTAGTGGTGTCGTGTGAACGTCGACTACATGACACTTCACCATCTTTGGGCCTAAGGGAATGCATTGTGGAGTAGTAATTAGATGATGGGTTGCTAGAGTGACGGAAGCTTAAACCCTAGTTTATGCGCTATTCCGTAAGGGGCTGATTTGGATCCATATGTTTAATGCTATGGTTAGAGTTATCTTAATTCTTCTTTCGTAGTTGCGGATGCTTGCGAGAGGGGGTAATCATAAGTGGGAGGCTTGTTCAAGTAAGAACAGCACCCAAGCACCGGTCCACCCACATATCAAATTATCAAAGTAGCGAACACGAATCGAACAAACATGATGAAAGTGACTAGATGAAATTCCCATGTGTTCTCGAGAACGCTTTACTTACTATAAGAGATCGTTCCGGCTTGTCCTTTGCTATAAAAAGGATTGGGCCACCTTGCTGCACCCTTTGTTACTATTGCTACTTGTCACTTGTTACAAATTATCTTGCTATCAAACTACTCGTTACCGATAATTTTAGTGCTTGCAGAAAATACCTTGCTGAAAACCGCTTGTCATTTCCTTCTGCTCCTCGTTGGGTTCGACACTCTTACTTATCGAAAGGACTATGATTGATCCCCTATACTTGTGGGTCATCAAGACTCTTTTCTGGCGCCGTTGCCAGGGAGTGAAGCGTCTTTGGTGAGTGGAATTTGGTAAGGAAACATTTATATTACGTGCTGAAATTTACTGTCACTTGTCACTATGGAAAGTAATCCTTTGAGGGGTTTGTTCGGGGTATCTTCACCTCGATCGGAAACACAAAAAGTTGCTCCTCAACCTACTGCACCTACTGAAAATATTTATTGTGAGATTCCTCCAGTTATGATAGAGAAACTGCTAGCTAATCCTTATGGAGGAGATGGAACGGTACATCCTGATATGCACTTGATCTATGTGGATGAAATTTGTGGATTGTTTAAGCTTGCAGGTTTATCCGGAGATGGAGTTAAGAAGAAAGTATTCCCTTTATCTTTGGAGGGAAAGGCATTAATGTGGTATAGGCTATGTGATGATACTGATACATGGGACTGGAACCGATTGAAACTGGAATTCCATCAGAAATTTTATCCTATGCATTTGGTTCATCGTGATCGGAATTATATATATAATTTTTGGCCTTGTGAAGCAAAAAGCATCGATCAAGCTTGGGGAGGCTTAATTACATGATGTACACATGCCCCAATCATGAGCTCTCAAAAGAAATTATCTTACAGAATTTTTATGCTCGGCTTTCTCATGATAATCAAACTACGCTCGATTCTTCTTCGACTGGCTCCTTTATGAAGAAAACTATTGAATTCAGATGGGATCTTTTGGAAAGAATTAAACGCAACTCTGAAGATTGGGAACTCGACAAAGTTAATGAGTCAGGTATAATACTTGAGTTCGATTGTGTTAAATCTTTTATGGCCACCGATGCTTTTCATAAGTTTAGCACTAAATATGGACTTGACTCTGAGATAGTAGCTTCCTTTTGTGAATCATTTGCTACTCATGTTTATCTCCCTAAGGAGAAGTGGTTTAAATATCATCCCCCTATTAAAGAAAAGATTGAGGAACCCGTTAGTGTTAAAGAAGAAACAATTGTTTACCATGTTGATCCAGTTGTGCCTACTGCTTATATTGAGAAACCACCTTTTCCTGTTAGGATTAAGGAACATGCTAAAGCTTCAACTGTGGTTAACAAAAGTAATATTAGAGTACCTAGACCCTCTGAACAAATTAAAGTTGAACCTGATGTTGCTATGGTTAAAGATCTCTTAGTCGATAATATAGATGAGCATGTTATTTACTTTTGTGAGGAGGCTGCTAGAATTGCTAAACCTGTTAGAAATGAACAAGATAAGTTAGACAAGAACAAGCCCGTAGTTGGTATGCATGTTATTTCTGTTAAGATTGGAAATCATTGCTATAATGGTTTGTGTGATATGGGTGCTAGTGTGAGTGCTATTCCATTTTCTTTATATCAAGAAGTAATGCAAGAAATTGCACCTGTTGAGATTGAAGATATTGATGTTACTATTAAGCTTGCGAATAGAGATACTATTACACCACTTGGGATTGTTAGAGATGTTGAAGTCTTGTGTGGAAAAATCAAATACCCTACTGATTTCTTAGTACTTGGCTCACAACAAGATAATTTTTGTCCCATTATATTTGGTAGACCTTTCTTGAATACCGTTAATGCTGAAATTGATTGTGTTAAAGAAAAGGTTCGAGTTAAGTTTGGTGATATATCTCATGAGTTTAATTTCTCCAAGTTTCGTAGACAACCTCATGATAAAGAATTGCCTAGTAAAGATGAAATTATTGGTCTTGCTTATATTGCCGTACCTCCTACTGATCCGTTAGAACAATATTTGCTAGACCAAGAAAACGATATGCATATGAATGAAAGAAAGAAATGAAAAAGATAAGATATTCTTTGATCAACAAACTATCCTTAAACATAATTTGCCTGTTGAAACTCTTGGAGGCCCTCCTCCGCCTAAAGGTGATCCTGTGTTTGAATTGAAGCAATTGCCCGATACATTGAAATATGCTTATCTTGATGAAAAGAAGATATATCCTGTTATTATTAGTGCTAACCTTTCAGTGCATGAAGAAAAGAGATTACTAAAAACTCTAAGGAAGCACCGAGCTGCTATTGGATATACTCTTGATGATCTTAAGGGCATTAGTCCCACTCTATGTCAGCACAAAATTAATATGGAGCCTGATGCTAAACCTGTTGTCGACCACCAACGACGATTAAATCCTAAGATGAAAGAGGTGGTAAGAACCGAAATATTAAAACTTCTGGAAGCAGGTATAATCTATCCCATAGCTGATAGTAGATAGGTAAGTCCCGTTCATTGTGTCCCTAAGAAAGGAGGTATTACCATCGTTCCCAATGATAAAAATGAACTCATTCCACAAAGAATTGTAACTGGTTATAGGATGGTAATTGATTTTAGAAAATTAAACAAAGCTACTAGAAAAGATCATTACCCCTTACCTTTTATTGATCAAATGTTAGAAAGATTATCTAAGCATACACACTTTTGTTTTCTAGATGGTTATTCTGGTTTTTCTCAAATACTCGTATCACAACCCGATCAAGAGAAAACCACCTTCACTTGTCCTTTTGGAACTTATGCTTATAGACGTATGCCTTTTGGTTTATGCAATGCACCTGCTACCTTTCAAAGATGTATGACTGCTATATTCTCTGACTTTTGTGAAAAGATTGTTGAGGTGTTCAAGGATGATTTTTCCGTTTACGGAACTTCTTTTGATGATTGCTTAAGCAACCTTGATCGAGTTTTGCAGAGATGTGAAGAAACTAATCTTGTCTTGAATTGGGAGAAATGCCACTTTATGGTTAATGAAGGCTTTGTCTTGGGGAATAAAATTTCTGAAAGAGGTATTGAAGTTGATAAAGCTAAGGTTGATGCTATTGAGAAAATGCCATGTCCTAAAGATATTAAAGGTATAAGAAGTTTCCTTGGTCATGCTGGTTTCTATAGGAGATTTATTAAAGACTTCTCTAAAATTACTAGGCCTCTTACCAATATTTTGCAAAAAGATGTTCCATTTGTTTTTGATGATGATTGTCTAGAAGCCTTTGAAACACTTAAGAAAGCCTTAACCACTGCACCTATTGTCCAACCACCTGATTGGAACTTGCCTTTTGAGATTATGTGTGATGATAGTGATTATGCTGTTGGTGCTGTTCTAGGACAAAGAGTTGATAAGAAATTAAATGTTATCCATTATGCTAGTAAAACTCTAGACAGTGCCCAAAGAAATTATGCTACCACTGAAAAAGAATTTCTAGCAGTTGTGTTTGCATGTGATAAATTCAGATCTTACATAGTTGATTCTAAAGTAACTGTTCACACCAATCATGCTGCTATTAAATATCTTATGGAAAAGAAAGATGCTAAACCTAGACTCATTAGGTGGGTTTTATTGCTACAAGAATTTGACTTGCATATTACTGATAGGAAGGGAGCTGAGAATCCCGTAGCAGATAATTTGTCTAGAATGGAAAATGTTCTTGATGACCCACTACCTATTAATGATGATTTTCCTGTTGAACAATTAGATGTCATAAATGCTTCTCGTAATACTCCATGGTATGCAGACTATGCTAATTACATTGTTGATAAATACATACCACCTAGTTTCACATACCAACAAAAGAAAAAGTTCTTCTTTGATTTAAGACATTACTTCTGGGATGACCCACATCTTTATAAAGAAGGAGTAGATGGTATTATTAGACGTTATATACCTGAGCATGAACAGGAACAAATCCTATAGAAGTGTCATTCCGAAGCTTACGGAGGACACCATGCGGGAGACAGAACTGCACACAAGGTATTACAATCTGGGTTTTTTTGGCCTACTCTTTTCAAGGATGCTCGTAAGTTTGTCCTATCTTGTGATGAATGTCAAAGAATTGGTTATGTTGGTAGACTTCAGGAAATGCCTATGAATTATTCACTTGTTGTTGAACCATTTGATGTTTGGGGATTTGATTATATGGGACCTTCTCCTAAATCCAATGGGTATACTCATATTTTAGTTGCTGTTAATTACGTTACTAAGTGGGTAGAAGCTATTCCAACTAGTAGTACTGATCATAACACTTCTATTAAAATGCTTAAAGAAGTTATTTTCCCAAGGTTCGGAGTCCCTAGATATTTAATGACTGATGGTGGTTCACATTTTATTGATGGTGCATTCCGTAAATTGCTTGCTAATGTAACATCCCCATGTAATAGCTACAGTAATCACCTTTTGATAATGCCAGGTCATCATGATTAACAGTGCTTGATCATCATTCAAATCATATCACATTTCAAATTCCAATTCAGATTTAAATTCAATTATAAAGTGAAAATTAAAAGTTGTTCAAATCCAGAAACCAAAATGTTCATAATATTGCAAATAATGTAAAAGCATTTGTAAAATTATAATCCACATTATTTGAATTAGTTAAATGACCATAACACCCTAAAACAGAACCAAAACATCAATAATTAAATCCATTTCATTTAATTAAAATTCATACGAAATCATATCACCTCCAAACCAATTTCTGGTATGAGCTAATATTGCATACTAGTTGTTGAGCTAAGTCACATGTTTTTCAAAACTCAAATTGGGGCTATACATTTTTACAAAACAGAAACTAAAATAAAAACAGAAAGGGAAATAAAAAATATAAAAGGCAGAGCTAGGCCGACTGGGCCTTAGGCCACAGTGGCTGACCCAGGCCGGCCCACCCCCCCCCCCACTCGCCCTGGCCTATTTAGGCTTCCCCCACCCGAATCCCTAACCCTAATCGCCTCCCCTCGTCTTCGTCCTCGCCGCCTCCCCGACCTCCTCCCCGCCGGACTCCCTCGCGCCTCGCCACCCGTACCCCTGCATCGGGGTGAGGAGCCCGTCTCCTCCTCACTCACTCTGTCGCCGCCGTCAACCGCGCCCGCCTCTGCTCCCGTCCGCGCGGCCCCTGCTCGCCTCGCCGCCTGCGCTCGCCCCTGCCTCGCCCGCAGCCCGCCTGCGCCGGCCTCGCCCCGCTCGCCTGCGGCCGCGCTCGCGCCCGCGCTCGCTCCGCTGCTGCTGCTCCGCCCACTGCCGCTGCTGCCGCACGCGCCCGCCGCCGCTGCCGCGCTCCCGCTGCCCCTCTCCGTCGTCCGCGCCGTCACGTCCATTCGCGCCGACGCCGCGCTTCCGCTGCCCGTGCCTCGCCGCGCCCGTGGTCGCCGTGCCGCCTCCGGACACGTCCGGCCCCCCCTCTGTGCCCGTGCGCTGGCTGGCCCGGACATGTCTGGCCCTAGCAGGGCACAGTCCGGACATGTCCGGCTGTGCCACTGACGCCTGGGCCAGCCCGTGTTTAAAACGAAAAAGAAAATAATAATAATAAATAATAATAAATAAATAAAAGTAAAGAGTTAAAATAAATAAATAATTAATAATTAATTAACTTAATTAATTCTGTTTAATTAAACTAATTATTTAATTAGCCTAATTAATCTGTAATTAGCTTAATTAAACCCTAATTAGCCTAAACAGACGCTGACAGGTGGGACCCACTGGTCCTGTTGACTGCTGATGTCACAGTGACGTCATGATGACGTCATCATTACTGTTTCGGATAATTCAATTTAAATAAATTCAGAAAATGATTAAAACTTTGAAAATTAATATAAAATAAACCGTTACTTGGATTAAAATAAATTATATATGAAAAACGATCAGAAAAATATGACGATTTCGAATATGCACTCCGTTCATCTGTCACGTGCCTCTATCATAGCGAACATGGAGCCGTCCCCTCCGTTTCATCTGACCGAAAAACGCCAAACTTCGGGAAAACATTCCCGGATGTTTTCCCCCTTCACCTGTGACGGTGTCATGGATTAGGGGGTGCCAACCTAGCCGGGCCGACTCCTCGGATGGGCCGATATGCCCTCGTACGTAATCAAGATGGACTCCGGAGGCCGCAGATGGGAGACGTGATGAAGGCTGCCTCTGCCGAAAACTTGCAGTACACTTCAAGATTATTCTAGCCGCCTTACTCCAAGATACCGACCTTGTAACCCTAGATACCCTCCCTGGCGTGTATATAAGCCATAGGGTTTAGCCCGTAGGGGACATTAGCGCAACATCGAACACCTAGCTATAGTAGTTAGACACATATTACGATCTCGAGGTAGATCAACTCTGTACTCGATACACCTTCATTAATATAAACAGAAGCAGGACATAGGGTTTTACCTCCATCAAGAGGGCCCGAACCTGGGTAAAACATCGTCTCCCTTTGTCTCTGTTACCATCGATCCGAGATCCGCAGCTCGGGACCCCCTACCCCGAGGTCTGCCGGTTTTCACACCGACACTGGTGCTTTCATTGAGAGTTCCGCTGCGTGATCACCAGAAGGATTGATGGCTCATCTGCAGATCAACTGCATCAATGGCTGTGGGGACGTCTACGCCCCAGGACAGCTTTTCGTCTTCGGCAGCATGGTATTTTGCGCCGACTCAGCGGGTCATCTGACCTCCGTCGAGAACTACGCCCCTGATCAGATCGTGACCTTTGGCGGCCTCGAGTACACTGCGGACTCCCGTGGTGAGCTCGTCTTATCGGGATGGACTCCCGGCCGGATGGAAAGCTCGGCCGGTTCTGGAGGCTCGACTCCGGAACCGAACTCCGTCACGGTGCCCCTTAAGACTCCGGACGCTGCCGCTCCGGCCATTCCCTCCCCGATTATCGATCCGGAGATAGATCCGGTGCCCACTCCTAAAATTACGCCAGCGCCAGAATCGATCCCGGCGCAGAAATCAGATCCATGCTCGGATTCCCCTCGCACCGGAAACACGTCCGGTTACACACCGGGGCTGCTCCAAATCTGCCCTGCCTACGGCGCATCCATGGATCCTGAGGAGCTATCTCAGCTCGATGAGATGCTCGACCGTATCCGGAGCATGTCCATCTCGGACGGCCAGACTTCGGTTTATAATCAGATCGGACTTAAAGCCAACAACAGGAAAATTTATACCCCACCCACCACCCACCTAGTCGCCACGGTCGACGACTTAACCGACATGTTGGACTACGGCGAACCTTCCGACATGGAGGAAGATGCTGATGGCCCCCTTGAGGACACCTTAGCCCCGGTCAACATGGGCAGGTGGACGGCCACATCCACCTACGATGTTTATATGGTGGATACCCCCAAATCCCCTCCAAGACGCCGGCGACGGCGCCGACGGGGCAACAATGGGGAGCCTAGCGGCAATGACGCAACAACCAATAACGGCAATGAGGAGCACGGCGACGCCAACAACCCTGAGGAGGACATTCAAGCCTCCCCAATAAGGAACGGCACACCAGACCGACATCTCGTGGACTCTGATCCCGATGACCTCTTCGAAGGGGCCGACGACAATTACATGCCGGAGTCCGAGGAGGACGACAGCCTCGGTACCGAGGACTTCATCGTCCCCGAGGACCCCTTCAAACAAGAACGCTTCCGGTGACGCCTCGTTGCGACGGCCCGGAGCTTAAAACACAAGCAGCAGCAGCTGCAGGAAAATACCGACACGCTAAATGACAAGTGGGTTGAAGTGCTCTCTGCCGAGCAGGATATGGAAAACCGACGCCATAGTGAGCCGAAGTCTTACCCACGCAGGCGCCTCCTACCAGAATTTGATGAAGAACTCGCTGACGACCTCAATCGGCCCCCTAGAGGCCGGGACAGGCCAAGACGAGAAGTCCAAGATGAAAGGCCACCTCCACGCCGTCATGGTAAAGACCCCGTAGACAATCTGGATCCTCACGACGCTAGACGTCATATTGAAGAAAATAGGGCTCCCCCTCGGTCCATCTACGGATCCAGGGGACGCGCCCCCACTGGGCCGAACGGCTACGATGCCTGGATGGACAGGAACGACCGTGCCCGAAATCAAGCTTATTCACGGCTCTCTCCCGAGACCCGACGAGATCCTCCTCGGTCCCGAGGTCCAGCTCACCCAATCTGCTTTACAGACGGGGTGATGGAGCATCAATTCCCGGAGGGGTTTAAACCCATCAATATAGAGTCATATGATGGTACCACGGACCCAGCAGTTTGGATCGAGGATTTCCTCCTGCATATACACATGGCAAACGGAGATGATCTCCATGCCATTAAATATCTGCCGCTCAAACTCAAGGGGCCGGCAAGACACTGGCTTAACAGCCTACCTCCTCACTCTATCGGCAGCTGGGAGGCCCTAGAAGACGCCTTTCGAGCAAACTTCCAGGGCACATATGTCCGACCTCCGGACGCTGATGACCTCAGCCGTGTCACCCAGCAGCCAGGTGAATCTGCCCGCAAGTTCTGGAATAGGTTCCTCACTAAGAAGAACCAGATTATAGACTGCTCCGAGGCCGAAGCCATCGCCACTTTCAAAAACAATATCCGAGATGAATGGTTGGCTCGACAGCTCAGACAGGATAAACCGAGAACTATGGCAGCCCTGACTTCACTAATGACTCGCTTTTGTGCGGGAGAAGATAGCTGGCTCGCCCGAAGTACCCACAACGGCGAGGCAGGCACCTCAGAAATTCGAGATGCCAATGGAAAGCCAAAGCGCAATAAAAACAAGCGCAGGTATAAAAATGGCGGAAGCGACACTAAAGACGCCGCGGTCAACGCAGGATTCACCGGACCTAAATCCAGGCAGAAAAGAAAACCCTATAAAGGGAACAAAGACGGACCTAGCCAGCTTGACAGACTCCTGGACCGCCCATGTGGGATTCACAGCACCCAGGAAAAACCAGCAACCCACACTAACAGGAATTGCTGGGTGTTTAAGCAAGCCGGGAAGATAGCGGCAGAGGGGCAAAATAAAACCCAACACCGCAGCGACGACGAGGATGAACCTCGACTGCCCACTAATGGAGGGCAGAAGAAGTTTCCAAATGAGGTAACAGAGGTCAATATGATCTACGTCATCGACATCCCCAAGAGGGAGCGGAAACGTGCACTTCGGGACGTATACGCGCTGGAGCCAGTCGCCCCGAAGTATAACCCGTGGTCGGCTTACCCGATCACTTTCGATAAGCATGACCATCCGACCAGCATCAGGCATGGCGGATCGGCGGCGCTCGTCCTGGACCCCATTGTTGATGGTTATCATCTAACACGTGTCCTAATGGATGGGGCAAGCAGCCTTAACCTCATTTACGAGGATACAGTTAGGAAGATGGGCATCGACTCATCTCGGATCAAGCCGAGCTCTACCACCTTTAAAGGTGTCATCCCGGGCGTCGAAGCCCGTTGTACAGGAACAATAACCCTGGAGGTAGTCTTCGGTTCGCCCGACAACTTCAGAAGCGAGGAGTTAATCTTCGACATCGTACCCTTCCGGAGTGGGTACCACGCGCTCCTAGGGCGCACAGCCTTTGCCCGCTTTAATGCAGTTCCGCATTATGCCTATCTCAAGCTCAAAATGCTGGGACCCAAGGGTGTTATCACTGTCAATGGTAACACAGAACGCTCACTCCGGACAGAGGAACAGACCGCGGCTTTCGCAGTCGAGGTTCAAGCGTCCGAGGAGGCAGCCCGCAGCAGTAAACGCGCTGCCCGCTCTTTGAAGCGCGTCAAGGCTGCACAAGTCGATCTCGGCCAGTTAACCCCGCACCCGAAATAGGGGTGCGGGCTCCTCGAGTCCCCTCTCTGTGGGCACTACGTCCCTAGAATGCATAATTTTGCACTCAAGATCCCCTGGGACGCCGAGGAGCCAAAACAATTCTGAAGCGTCATGCGCGGGTTAACTACGCAATGGCGAGGCTTAGAGCCACAGCGCAGGCAGGCATCTGTAAAAGAAGCAGCCAAAATATGCATACGTCTAGGTGGCCTTAACCACAGAGTGACTTCGGCCACCCCTCCACTCAAGGAGCTCGGTCAATCAAACACTTAGAGTGTATAAAGGGCCAGCAGGGCATCGACCTTCGCAAATTCTTCATCTTCAATCAGCACGATCTGGTCAACAGTTCGGGAACGCAGACGTGCGACAGGCTTCGGTCCGGATCCTTTAAAATCCGTTAGTAATTATCCGACCTGTTTTTCGTCCTCCTTATTTACCGTTTACATTGTATTCTTTCCATTACTCTCGTCCACAGGGCATGTACATGATTGATATTATGAAATAAAGAAACCGTGCCCTTTCAAGGTCCTTATTGTATTTCTTTATCAGCCTAGCTCTAGAACGATGAAGTTCTCTAAAAAAGATGCACTTGTATCACAAAAGTCCGATGTGTTCGGCGTCTCAGATTTTGGCCTTATATGCATCAGTTTCGAACCTAGATTTCGGTCAATAGTTGGGTTGCCCGGCTCCTATGTGTACCCCTTACGTTTCCGATGAATTCGGCTAAGGGCGTAACGGGAGAACCACTGCGATTGCGCCGCCAGGTCAATTGGCGTGGCGCCTCAGTGGAGAAAGCCGAAAACTAACTATCTAGGTAAGCGTAAACTGGTCCGCCATCCGGAGACCGCGTCAAGCGATGTGGTCATAGAGATCACCCGTGTTAAACGAAGGGCTTTTATCTTCTAGCCGAAGTGTGCTATGGCCTAGCCTCGGCCAATTAAGCTGAACACTTCCAGCACCGGGGGCTGGTCATCATCCCCACAGTCAAACTCCTATGGCTAAATGAAAGACATCAAGCCACCATAGTCCGATTGCCTAGTTACTCTAAGTCATCGACCGCCCATGGGTACCGAGACGTCGGCTAAGGGTCAAGTATGGCTTAGGGAACACCCTTTGTATGACCTACACTGGGGCTGAAGCCGACGACTGGCCACTCTCATTTTAACAAGTCATATCGGAGGAATAATCAAATTACTAAATAAACACATACAGAACTTCAAGCCATTTTCATTTCAAACGATTAAGTTTTTACATCATACACCCCGGCATTCTGGAGTAGCTAAAGATACATGGTGTCCTTAGGGCACATGGCCTCGGTGGTCCGAGATCCCGCCTCCACCTCGGAGAAGAACTGTTCGGCGGTCCGCGGCTTATCGGCAGGAGGGCCAGTAGCACAAGTCTCCGCATCAACTTTGCGGAAGTGAGTCTTCACACAAGCGTATGCCCTCCGAGCCCCTTCGAAGCACGCGGACCTCTTCCAGTGGTCAATGCAGGGCACGACATCTCGAAGACGAGCCGACAGACCAAAGAGACTCCTCGGCATGGCTTCGGCTGGCCACAGAGCAACGCAGAGATCCTGGAGTGCTGGCCTGGTCATGCGGAACAGCTTGACCATCTGCTTCACTCGATGATTTAGCAGTTGCGTGGATGGGGACCCTGGGAATTGACCCCAGAAGGCTTTCTCCGCCTCATGACCCGCCAGCTGGCCGAAATAGGCCACCGCATCCTCTGCACTCTGCGGAAGATCCTCGAAGACCTCTGCGGAACGCCATAACTGGGTGAGCTTGACACACCCTTTGCTGCCAAACGCACACTGCAGCAAAAATATCTTACCCGAGGCGATTTGTTCCACTTACTGGAGCACCTCGCGGTCCGCACGAGCCGAGGTGTGGAGTTTGGAGTGGGCCCGTTGCAGCTTCTCGAGCTCCTCTTTCGCGCGCCGCCCCTCCTCCTGCAGCTTGTCGCATGCTTCAAACACGCCCTTCAGGGTCTCCTCGACCTCCAACACCCGTGCCTGGTGCTTCTCCCCGGCCGCCTTCTCGGCGGCCCTCGCCTTCTCGGCTATGGCGGCAGCTGCTTTTTGCTGCCGCACTTCCTTCCGAGCACTTTTTAGCTCGGCTTTGAGCGTCTCCAGCTCTGCTATCAACATATTTAAGTCTTAGTTGATTTCCTCAACAAACAACACACAAAGCAAGGTTCACCTTGTTTACCTTGAGATCGCTCAAGTCTCCGGTTCATCTCCGCCATCTCTTCAGAGACGGAGTCCGGAACCAAGGTCGATACCTGTAATATAACAAAATCCTTGTTAGATGGAAAATGGCCTAGACCATCAACATGCTCCAGGACAGCCACTTCGGGTAGCATCCTGGGAGCTCATCAACAGGCTCCTACTTACTCAAGCGACCCCGATGACGGTTTCTTGCAATTGACTTCGGGCTCGGGGGCTACTCACTCATTACGCCGTTTAGCATGCTACACTTTTTATGTCCTCGGACAAATTTCATAAAGACAAAGCAAACCGAATGCACAGAAGACGTGCCTCGAAACCTGCTACAAGGTTTTTGAAGACCTCGTGCAGGCCGGCCTCTACGGACCGGTAGCCTTCCAGCGCCGTGCCAATGAAGGCGTGATGCTCCTCCTTAAGGGAGCAGCCCTTTAGGGCCTCCTCCACCTCCTCGGCCCACCCCGCGCCGGTCCGTCCTCGGAAAACAGGTTGGGGTGGAGGGATGACCTTGAATGGATCCACCAGAGGAGCCCCCGTCTGTGATGGCGGAGCCGAGGTACACTCCTGCTGGGCCGATATCTGGCCCAGCCCTTCTTCGATGACCTCGGGGCGCTTCGTCCCCTGGTCTTGTTGGGCCGAGTTTTCAACCTCGGCCATGACCACCGCATCGTCGGCCCCCGCCGTGTTTGTAGGAGATATGCCCTAGAGGCAGTAATAACAGTTATTTTGTATCTCCGAGTTTGTAATGAATGTTTATGTTCCATGCTATAACTGCAATGATTCTCGAGTCTACATAACCACGAGGCTCGGAGGGAAACTCATGTGCACGTGTGGTATAATAAACGGTAAAATGTATTCCTAGTCTTGCCTCTAAGACTGGCTCAAGCATTGCATGATGATCCTGTTTTCCTGATCATGGGCATGTCTATGCCGGCAATTTTGAGGGCACAATGTTAGTAGAACACTTGTGTTGAATTGACCCGAATTGATGTTATGCTATGAGATACATTCGTCACAGTTAATGGTTAATAACACAGAGATAGTTAATGTTTGCATAATTCCTTAGACCATGAGAGTATCGAGTTCCTTCGTACTTGCTTCGTGAACTTTGGGGTTTGTCAAACGTCATCCGTAAATGGGTGGCTATTACGGCGGCTTACGGGTTCACGGAAAAGTATGGCAAGAAACAAGATAGCTCAAGATTGGGATTTGCTCCTCCGACGATGGAGAGATATTCTCAGGCCCTCTCGGTGTTACAGTATCCATCATCGTCTGGCCAGACAAAGGGTGATTTGATCACTGGGATGCCGGAATACGGAAACGAGTAAAGAGAACAAAACCGGTAACGAGGTAACTTGCATAGTAGACAAGTTGTTGATCCACATGGATGCTATAAATCTCACCTCGGGTATTTGTAATATATCGTGAAGCAACAGGAATAGCACACGACAATTGGAGGTTCACTCGAATATTCATTCGTGTGGGTATAGGGGTCAATATGGGTGTCCACGGCTCCGATGTTGATCATTGATCGGAAAGTGTTCCGGGTCAACTCTATACTTCACCGAACCTATAGGGTCACACGCTTAAGGGTCATCTATCTGCTGAATACTAGACGGGGAGTCTGAGAGAAAATCACCGAAAAAGTTTCGGACGAAACGGAAACGTTCCGGAGAGAACACCGGAATAGTTCCGGTGAAACTGAAAAGTTGTTTCAGGGTATTCCATTAAGTCAAATTGGTTTTGGCACACGCCTGGAAATTCTTGGAGGATGCCAGAAGTGTTCTGGAAACTTCTGGAAATTTTCCGGGATAAAAACCGGAAATGTTCCGGAGCAGCCGAAACCGCTATGGTTGCTTTTCGCTGAAGAAAACATTGTTCCGAAATTGTTTCGGAATGCGTTCAAAATTGTTTTGGTGGGTACTGGAATTATTCTAGGCACACAAAAAAAATTTGGGATTTAACGGACGCAGAAAAATGTCTTCGTGAATAGTGAAAGTGCTTTTTGGATATTTTTGGGAAAGCACCTTTTGGGATATTTCCAAAAGGCCTTCTAGAAGGACTTGGGAGCCAAGGCACCCCCATGTGGAGGGGGGGGGGGGCTCAAGGTGGTCGGACAAGAATGGTGGAGCTCCCCCCTTTTAGCTTTATTCTTTTATTAAAAGGCATAAAGTGGGGGTACTTTTTGTAATTTTGAATACCATCTTTACCCCTTGGCTATCCTATAAATAGAGGTGAGGGGGCTGCCCCAAAACTCATCCTTGCTCTCATACACATGCCATAGACATTTCTGTCTTCACTCTCCCTCCCAGCGAAATAGTTTCGTAGAGCCGAAAGGCTGTCTGGGTTCCGGCAGGAACTAGTTCTGGACGGCGAAGCCCTGCCGGATTGCTGACACCGTATGTGTGCAACCCCGTAGAGAGATTGTAGTTTCGATCTTTTGCCCGAGGGGCTGTTCGAGTGTCCTCCCGAAGGGCTGTCCGAGTTACCGTTCGGTTTTCGGGTGTCCTCCCGAAGGGCTGTCCGAGTTACCGTTCGGGTTTCGAGGGTCCTCCCGAAGGGCTGTCCGCGACATTGTCCGGGGGACTGTCCGACCGCCTCCCGAAGGGATGTCCGGAGAGGGAATACATCCTTGCGGTTGGGAGGTTGTAAATCCTAGCTGCAGGGATCTGCACCGACGATCTACACCGACTCTTCTTCCGCTGCGCTTCGAGTCGGTACGGATCAGATCAAACCTTGTATACAGTCTCCATAGTGATCCTGGGCGTGCTCGCTGTACCGAATTTTTTTGTTTTCTGTCGCGTTCCCCTACAGTGTTGACCTTGGGGGCCAGGGTGGATGTTGCCTCCCCCAGACCGACTTGCATCGGGGGAGAAGCAGCGGGCTCTGGAGTCCCGCTGGCGGACGGCAACCCGTTTGAGGAACCGCTGGGGATCACCTTCGGCGGACTGTGTATGAAAAGTTGCTTCTGTGAAAATTTCCTTTGATGAAACAATGACTCAAGCAAGGGAGATAAGGATAAGGGCTTACCCTCGAGGCGCCGGCTTCTTCCTCCCCGTTTTGAGGGGGTCTTCCTCTGAGTCACCAGAGAGCTCGGCTCTCTCTAGCGACTTGTTGGCGGCCTCGGATGAGGCTCACCTCAGCCGCTTTTGGCCCTTGGGCGGCATACCCATGTCGGCGTCTTTCGACATTGACCTCTTCCCCTTCGGGGGAGGGGGGGAATCTCCTCCTCGCCCTCCTCGGCGCCGCCGTCTTGAGCGGCGGAGGTGTGGGTCTCCTCTGACCGAGTGACCGAAGTCCCCCGGGTCCGAGCACTAGACCTCCCCACTTGGGTCTTCGTCCCATTGGAAACCACCACATGTGGCTCCTCGGTCAGAAGCGCCGAGAGTAGGGGAGTTTGGGGTTGTTCCGGCAATGGGGCTGGGCATCGTACTCCCTTTACCCATGCCGACCACTTCTGCAAAATGTCAAAACACGACGGCCCAAATAAAGACTTTACTCCTCGGAGCAGTAAGCAAAGAATGAAAGATTGAAGGACGGAACCACTCACCGGGGGGGGGGGCTCATAGCCGTGTTCGAAGTCGCGGTCCTCTCCCTCCTTGGGAATCTTGTCCTTGGCCAGTTTCATGAGCTTTGTCCACATAGTGGCCAAGGTGGAGCGGAAGAAGGTGTTGATGGTGTCCATGTCCTCGGGCTTCTGTGCCCACATCGGTGTGGCCCGAAACTGGAGAGGAAGGATGCGGCGGTTGAGCATGACGTTGATGACATCGGCCAGCTCAGCCTTCCCCGTGGTGGTCCACCACACGATCCTCTCGACTAGGGTCTCTACCTCTTCGGGCTTCCCCCAGGCGACGCCTTTTCCTTCCAAGACTTGAGTTTCTTGGGAGGCCCGGCTGAGAAGGCCGAGACCTCGGTTTGACCAACGGCAAGGGGTTCGGTGATATAGAACCATTCCTTTTGCCACTCCTTCACTGTTTTGATGAAGGTGCCCTTGAACCAGGTGGTGGCCCCCTGGTTCTTGCTGATCATTGCCCCCCCGCACTCCGCAAGTTCGGAGCCGCTTGACTTCGGTTTAATCCCGAAGAGCTTCAGCCATAGGCCGAAGTGTGGCTCACAGCGGAGGAAGGCCTCGCAGACTGTTATGAAAGTGGCGAGGTGAAGGATGGAGTTGGGGGCTAGGTGATGGAAATCTAACCCGTAGTAAAACATGATCCCGCGCACGGAAGGGTGCAGCGGGAACCCCAGGCCTCGGATGAGGTGGGGAATAAAGACCACCCGCTCCCCGGCATTGGGAGCGGGTACCAGCTCGTCGGCCTCTGGAGCACGGCAGGCGACGGTACGGGCTAATTACCCCGCGTCGCGCAGCTCGGCGATGGTCACCGCCGTCATGGTGGAGCCACCCCAGTGCCCCTTGAGGGTATCGGCCATGGCTGATGGGGATATCGAGCTCGCGTACAAGAAAGGCGTAAGGGATGGATCTGGGCGTTGGAGCTGGACGAAGCGGCAGCAAGGGAGGAATGAGAGCGTAGGCTATCGCGCTGTTCTCCCCATTGCTTTTATAAGCCTATGAAAGGCCAAAAGCCCCCTTTGCTGCGCCGATAAATTCGTGATTATTATCAAAAGATGCCGTTGAAACATATGGGGAAACGAAATTTTGATGATATCCCTAAGAAAGCGGGCATGATCTCTGCCTCGACGGGACGTGCCAGTAAAGGAGCCGCCTCGAAGCACGATTTGAGGGGAGGCAGTAACTACTCAACCTGTCATGGGGCGGGTCTCTCCGATAAAGCTGTTAGGCCGGATTGGATTGTTCATACCAGCACAGCAAGCCTTCGAGGCTAAGATACTTGCTCACCTCGGATAGGGTACAAGCTCGGTTGGACCACAGATGTCGATGCTCTATTAATAGAATTCAAAATATAAGGTGGAACTCGTCTATCAAGCCGGAGACTCCGGATCCGAAGTGATGGTTCAAAGTCGTCCTCGGCGTAGAAGACCAGTTCGGGGGCTACTAACGGTGTCATGGATTAGGGGGTGCCAACCTAGCCGGGCCGACTCCTCGGATGGGCCGATATGCCCTCGTACGTAATCAAGATGGACTCCGGAGGCCGCAGATGGGAGACGTGATGAAGGCTGCCTCTGCCGAAGACTTGCAGTACACTTCAAGATTATTCCAGCCGCCTTACTCCAAGATACCGACCTTGTAACCCTAGATACTCTCCCTGGCGTGTATATAAGCCATAGGGTTTAGCCCGTAGGGGACATTAGCGCAACATCGAACACCTAGCTATAGTAGTTAGACACATATTACGATCTCGAGGTAGATCAATTCTGTACTCGATACACCTTCATTAATATAAACAGAAGCAGGACGTAGGGTTTTACCTCCATCAAGAGGGCCCGAACCTGGGTAAAACATCGTCTCCCTTTGTCTCTGTTACCCCCTACCCCGATGTATGCCGGTTTTCACACTGACAACCTATATCGCGTAGTACTGTGTTAGGTCACACCTAACGTTGCATATTGCCATGTCATGCATCCCTGTTGCATTATTGCCGTGTATTTATTGTTTCTTCCCCCTCCTTCTCTCCCGATAGCCCCCGAGACTGCCGACGACGCTGCCGTGTACGACGACGTCGCCGACGACCAGACCCCTTCAGCTGAGCTTCCAGGCAAGCAAAAACCCCTTGATCATAAGATATCGCCCATTCCTTTCTCCCTTATGCTTGCATTAGTATTGCTTCTGCTGTTACTCCGATAGCTCCTATTCCAATGCATAGCCTGACTTTGTCGCCTGCTACTGATACATTACCTGCTGTCCCATGATGCTTAGTTAGCTATGCTGTTGATTCATAGGTAGCCCACCACCCTTGTCCGTATGCCATGCTTGTTACCGGGCCGTGATCACTCTGGGTGATGGTCACGGAAATGTTTACATATTGCAATACTTAAACTATTAAAGTCGGGCTGGCCCCAAGGGTGCCCGCGAGAGAATAACATTAAAGACGGGTCGGCTCCAAGAGCACCCGCGAGCCGTGTATTACCAAGTCGGAGAGACAGGAATCCTGTTCGTCTCTGCGAGATACTAAACACGCCTAACGGATTTGGGTATTTGATCTGAGTTGGCCACTGTCCTATACGCACTACCACCACGTGGGATAATGGTTTAATGGGGCCCTCTACGCCGTATGTATCAGCCGAAAGCTCTGTCAGACGTCCAGTTCAGCATTGCGGCCGGGACGGACCGGCGCCATCTAGCACATGGGTGGTGCCTGGCTTCACCCTGCACGTAACGACCCGGAGTGCAAAGGGCGATGGCCCAAGACCCCTGAGCGCTTAGGATGTAGACCGGCGGGGACCTCTCTGTTGAGCCTAGGTAGGACTGCGTCGTGTTGATCACCCGAGGCCGGGCATTACCCAGCAAGTGTGTCCGGCCAGATGTGATCGAGCGTGTTGGGTAACAGCAATGCACCCCTGCAGGGAAGTAATCTATTCGAATAGCCGTGTCCACGGTAACAGGACGCTCGGAGTTGTATCCTGATCTGCTACAACTACAAATGGATACTGTTACACTGTTAAACTAATGCTACTGCTCTCGGGATCACTTTCTCGCAGGGTAGTCGAGGAAGGATCTCAGGGCATTACTAAAATATAATTGCTATTATGTGTAATTATACTCTACTCTCTTCTGATGCTGCAAGATTGCTTCAAGATGCTAGTCTTCGATAGGCTAGGTCTCCCCCCCTCTGTTCCAGCATTCTGCAGTTCAGTCCAAAGATATAGCCCCATTCCTTTGATACAATGCATTTTAGTATAGTTCTGATGTCAGTCTTGCGAGTACATTGGATGAGTACTCACGGTTGCTTTGCTATTCTTTTCCCCCATACCCGATACTTGCGACCAGATGGCGAAGCCCAAGAGTCAGCTGCTACCGCCGACGACTGCTACTACACTTCCGGTGGAGTCTACTACTACGTGGAGACCGACGACCAGGAGTAGATTCGGAGGCTCCCAGGCAGGAGGCCTGTGCCTTTTCGATCAGTGTCGTTGCTATGCTAGCCTTCTTAAGGCATCTTGTTTAACTTTGTGTCTATACTTAGATACTTTTGTTTCCGCTGATGCTTGTATGACTCGAGCTTATGTATTCGAGCCCTCGAGGCCCCTGGCTTGTAATATAAAGCTTGTATTATTTTATTTTGTGTCTAGAGTTGTGTTGTGATATCTTTCCGTGAGTCCCTGGGCTTGATCGTGTGCATTTGCGTGTATGATTAGTGCACGATTAAGTCGGGGGCTTCACAAGTTGGTATCAGAGCCGACTGCCTGTAGGAACCCCCCCCCTTTCAACTCCTTGGCCGAAGTTGAGTCTAGACTTTGAAAACTGTTTTACTAACATGACTGTGTGGCTTACGGGCCCACGTCGCCAATGGATGGGATTAGGATCTTTTATTCCTATTCCTTACTCTGGGACTCTGCTCTCTCTTCTATTCGGGTTAATGATTTTACTGACTCTAACATTAGGTTCTCGTGATCACATCCACCCGGAGTTCTGAATTAACCCCCCTTTCTTCTAGATGAGGGCCAGGTTCTGCTGCACAATGCCCACGGACCGCAGGATCCTTTTATCGAGGACACCCTGCGTTGTCATTTGCAGATTCCTCACCCCAATAGTTTTCTCCGATGTTGGTGTAGCCTTTGTCATGTCGCGTTGTTGTATTCCTCACCGCGTGCCTGCGCGCCGCCTAGTTTGTCTAGCTGCGTGCGTTTCCGAACTCCTACTGCCGTTTGAATCCAACTCCGTGCATAAGTTTGTATGTCTCTGAAGACTACTAATATGTGTCTAATGCCTTCTTGTTCATCACTCATGTTACCTCATGAATGACCTCTTACACATGCAATTGTTCTTGCTAAACTGCCTCTGTTGATTTGACAGGATGGCTTACGATCCTCCACCTCCACCCTATATTGCCGCAATGATGCAGCAGTTTGAGCTGAATCGTCAGTTTATGACTGGGGTAATGGCCCAATTTCCAACTCAGAATGCTCAACAACAGTCTGCCCCAATAACACTGCAAGAATTCGTGCGCCTCAACCCGTCTGTTTACCGCAACTCCACAAATCCTATGGATGCTGATGATTGCCTGTGTGATATCCTGTTTGAAATGGAGTCAACTAAGGTTGCCCCTGACAGTTACGTCACCTTTGCGGCATTTCACCTGAAAGGTCCAGCTGCTCAGTGGTGAGAAAGCCACAGGCGTATGCTGCCTGCTGGAACTATAACCACTTGGCAGGAATTTCAGTCAACCTTCCGTGCACGACACATTCCTCAAGGTCTGATCGACCAGAAGAAGAAGGAATTCCACAAACTCACACAGGGCAAAATGACTGTGGATGAATATCAGAGGAAATTTCTTGATTTATCCCGCTATGCTGAAGATGACGTCTGCACTGATGCTCGCAAGCAAAAGAAGTTCCGTGAAGGACTGCGGCCTGATATAAAGCTCGCACTTGTTGTCCATGACTGTGCAGATTTTGCGACGCTTGTCAGCCAAGCTTTTCGAGTTGAAACTGGACTGGCTGAATACCAGGAGTCGCTCAAGCGCACTCGTGATATTGGCTCGTCCTCGGGTCAGCCTGCTCAGAAACGTCTAGTCTGGATTCCGCACAATGTATATCACCGACCTGCTCCAACACCAAGGCCGTCTTATGTTGCACCTCGTCTGCCTCCACCACCAAGATAACTGAATATCCCAAGTGGACAGCCCAAAACTGTGGCTCCTCGACCCAATGATGGAAATTGCTTCAACTGTGAACAGCCAGGACACCCTGCTATCAACTGCCGCCAGGATCAGCCTCAGAATGCACCACGTCCTCCTGATGGTCGAAGGAAGGGCCATCGAACCCATCATTGCAGAAATCGTAAGGCCAGGCCGCCTGCTATGGGTCGTGGCCAGGTCACTCATGTCAAAATGGAAGAAGCTCGTGAGTCCCCTAAAATCGTGATGGGAACTCTGCCAGTTAATTCAGTTGCAGCTTCTGTTCTCTTTGATTCCGGGGCATCACATTCCTTTGTGTCTCAACAATTTGCTCAGCGGCAAGAACTACCTCTAGAGTTGTTGCCCACCCCACTAGAGATTATCACTCCCCGTTCCAGGTGGCAAACTAAGATGGTAAGTCACAACAATCAGATCAGAATTGAAGGATTGACGTTCCCTGCTTCACTCATTGCTCTCGGACCTTCCGACATAGACGTCATTCTCGGTATGGACTGGTTGACCGCCCATAATGCTTTGATCGACTGTGTTGCTAAGAAGGTCCAACTTACACATCCCTCTGGCCAGACAGTCAGCTACTCAGCTCAGATATATCAGAATGTCGAGAGCCAGATATATGCTCTGAATGCATTGAACGCTTCACCTCTTGAGGGAATAGAGAACGTTCCAGTTGTTCGAGACTTTCAAGATGTCTTCCCAGAGGAACTCCCAGGAGTACCACCTGCTAGGGCTGTCGAATTTGTTATCGACCTGAAACCAGGCACCACTCCTATTGCCAAGCGCCCATATAAGATGCCGCCGCATGAACTCCTTGAACTTAAGGAGGAAATCGACAAGTCACTTAAAAAGGGTTTCATCCGCCCCAGTTCTTCTGCTTGGGGAGCACCTTCGCTCTTTGTTAAGAAGAAGGATGGAACAAACCGGCTGGTCCAAGATTACCGACCTATCAACCAAGCAACAATTCAGAACAAGTATCCGCTTCCCAGAATCAACGATCTGTGTGATCAACTTGCTGGTTCCTCAGTATTCTCTAAACTTGATTTGAGATTGGGATACCACCAGATCCGAGTTCGCAAAGAGGATATTCCGAAGACAGCCTTTGTTACTCGCTATGGTTCCTACGAGTACACCGTCATGTCCTTCGGCTTAACCAATGCTCCAGCAACATTCTCTCGACTGATGAACTACATCTTCATGGATTACCTCGACAAATTCGTCGTGGTTTATCTGGATGATATCCTTATATTTTCCAAGAATGAAGAGGAACATGCCGAACATCTTCGGCTTGTACTGGAGAAGCTGCGTGAGCATCAACTGTATGCCAAGTATTCCAAGTGTGAATTTTGGTTATCTGAAGTGACATATCTTGGCCACGTGATTTCCAAAGATGGCATTGCTGTTAACCCAGAATGAGTTCAGGCTATTCTTGAATGGACTCCTCTAAAGAATGTCAAGCAAGTCAGGAGTTTCCTCGGACTCGCCAGCTATTGCCGCCGTTTTGTCGAGAACTTTTCTAAGATTGCCAAGCCTCTGACTGATCTGCTTCACAAAGGCGTCAAGTTTGAATGGACAGAAAAATGTCAGGAAAGTTTCCAAACTCTCAAGGACAAGCTGACATCTGCACCAGTGCTTGCTCCTCCAGATTCTCGCAAGGACTTTGTGATCTACTGTGACGCGTCTCGTCAAGGATTAGGTTGTGTCCTAATGCAAGAGCGCAAGGTAATTGCTTATGGATCTCGACAGTTGCGTCCTCATGAAGAGAACTATCCAACGCATGATCTTGAACTGGCAGCAGTTATTTATGCATTGAAGTTATGGCGGCATTACCTACTTGGTAATCGTTGCGAGATCTACACGGATCATAAAAGTTTGAAATACTTGTTCACTCAGCCATCTCTGAACCTCCGTCAGCAAAGATGGATGGAGGCCATTACAGACTATGATTTGGGCATTTCATACACCCCTGGCAAGGCTAATGTAATGGCTGATGCTTTGAGCCGTAAATCCTACTGTTGTGAACTTGAGGTTCAACTACAGCAACCACTTCTGTATGAAGAGCTTCGAAAGCTGAACATCGAGATAGTTCCTCAAGGATATCTAAATACCTTGGTTGTTGAACCAGATCTCGAGCACAACATCAAGACACGACAAAAATATGACTCTGAAGTCGAGAAGATTAAGAAATACCTCTCCAAGGGAAATTCTTCATTCTACCATCTTGATAATGATGGTGCCTTGTTCTTCAAAGGCCGCCTAGTGGTCCCCAGAAAGCACAATCTGGACTCTCGCTCGGATGTCATGAAAGAAGCACATGACACACCTTTGTCTATTCATCCGGGTAGTACTAAGATGTATCAAGACATTCGTCAACGGTACTGGTGGCCTGATATGAAGCTTGACATTGCTCGTTATGTTGCTGAGTGTGACGTTTGCCGTCGCATCAAGGCAGAACATCAAAGGCCTGCTGTAACTCTGCAACCGCTTGCTATTCCTGAATGGAAATGGGACAAAGTCAAAATGGATTTCATTACTGGATTTCCCAGATCGCAGAAGGGTCATGATGCTATCTTTGTCGTCATTGACCGATTCTCAAAGGTTGCTCACTTTCTGCCAGTCAAGGAGACAATCACTGCTAGTCAGTTAGCAGACTCATATGTTTCCAGAATTGTGTCACTTCACGGTATTCCGTTGGAAATCAGCTCAGATCGTGGCAGCCTCTTTACCTCCAGATTTTGGAACAGTTTCCAGGAAGCTATGGGAACTCATCTGTCCTTCAGCACCGCTTTTCACCCCCAGTCACAGGGACAAGTTGAACGAGTCAATCAAGTGCTTGAAGATATGCTTCGAGCTTGTGTCATCTCATTCGGTAAGAAATTGGAGGAATCTCTCCCGTATGCCGAATTCTCCTACAACAATAGCTATCAGGCTAGTTTGAAGATGGCACCCTTTGAAGTTCTATATGGACGTAAGTGTCGAACCCCTCTGAATTGGTCAGAAACTAGGGAACGATCACTCGTTGGACCGGACATTATTCAGCAAGCTGAAGAACAAGTCCGCATTGTCCGTGAGCATTTGAAAACTGCTCAGTCTCGTCAGAAGAGCAACTATGACCGCAAACATCAGGTAATGGTCTATCAACCTGGCGAGCAAGCTTACCTTCGTGTCACTCCGATGAAAGGCACTCACCGATTTGGGATCAAGGGCAAGTTAGCTCCTCGCTACATTGGCCCGTTCCGTATTCTCGCCCGTTGAGGAGAAGTGGCATATCAATTGGAATTGCCGCCAAATCTTTCTCAAGTTCACGACGTCTTCCATGTGTCGCAACTCCGTCGCTGCTTCAAGGATCCTATCCGAGCAGTGGATCATGAAATGCTTGAATTGCAAGAGGATCTTTCTTATCAAGAGTATCCGATCCGCATTCTTGATCAAGCTGAACGTCGAACCCGTCAGAAGGCAATCAAGTTCCTTAAAGTTCAGTGGTCGAATCATTCTGAAGACGAAGCCACTTGTGAACGCGAGGATCGTCTTCGTGAAGAATATCCCTCTCTCTTTCAGCCTACCTCTTAATTCTCGGGGCGAGAATTTCTTTTAGAGGAGGAGAATTGTAACATCCCCATGTAATAGCTACAGTAATCACCTTTTGATAATGCCAGGTCATCATGATTAACAGTGCTTGATCATCATTTAAATCATATCACCTTTCAAATTCCAATTCAGATTTAAATTCAATTATAAAGTGAAAATTAAAAGTTGTTCAAATCCAGAAACCAAAATGTTCATAATATTGCACATAATCTAAAAGCATTTATAAAATTATAATCCACATTATTTGAATTAGTTAAATGACCATAACACCCTAAAACAGAACCAAAACAACAATAATTAAATCCATTTCATTTAATTAAAATTCATATGAAATCATATCACCTCCAAACCAATTTCTGGTATTAGCTAATATTGCATACTAGTTGTTGAGCTAAGTCACATGTTTTTCAAAACTCAAATTGGGGCTATACATTTTTACAAAACAGAAACTAAAATAAAAACAGAAAGGGAAAAAAAGGCAGAGCTAGGCCGACTGGGCCTTAGGACACAGTGGCCGGCCCAGGCCGGCCCACCCCCCACTCGCCCTGGCCTATTTAGGCCTCCCCCACCCGAATCCCTAACCCTAATCCCCTCCCCTCGTCCCCGTCGCCGTCCCCGTCGCCCGTCGCCCGACCCGGTCGCCGTCGCCGTCGCCGCCTCGTCTTCGTCCTCGCCGCCTCCCCGACCTCCTCCCCGCCGGACTCCCTCGCGCCTCGCCGCCCGTACCCCTGCATCGGGGTGAGGACCCCGTCTCCTCCTCCCTCTCTCTGTCGCCGCCGTCCACCGCGCCCGCCTCTGCTCCCGTCCGCGCGTCCCCTACTCGCCTCGCCGCCTGCGCTCGCCCGCAGCCCGTCTGCACCGGCCTCGCCCCGCTCGCCTGCGGTCGCGCCCGCACTCGCTGCGCTCGCGCCCGCGCTCGCTCCGCTGCTGCTGCTCCGCCCGCTGCCGCACGCGCCCGTCGCCGCTGCCGTGCTCCCGTTGCCCCTCTCCGTCGTCCGCGCCGTCACGTCCACTCGCGCCGACGCCGCGCTGCCGCTGCCCGTGCCTCGTCGCGCCCGTAGCCGCCGTGCCACCTCCGGACACGTCCGGCCCCCCCTCTGTGCCCGCGCGCTGGCTGGCCCGGACATGTCCGGCCCTAGCAGGCCACAGCCCGGACATGTCCGGCTGTGCCACTGACGCCTGGGCCCAGCCCCTGTTTAAAACAAAAAATAAAAAAAAATAATAATAAATAATAAATAGATAAAAGTAAAGAGTTAAAATAAATAAATAAATAATTAAATAATTAACTTAATTAATTCTGTTTAATTAAAATAATTATTTAATTAGCCTAATTAATGGGTAATTAGCTTAATTAAACCCTAATTAGCCTAAACAGACGCTGACAGGTGGGACCCACTGGTCCTGTTGACTGCTGACATCACAGTGACGTCATGATGACGTCATCATTACTGTTTCGGATAATTCAATTTAAATAAATTCAGAAAATGATTAAAACTTTGAAAATTAATATAAAATAAACCGTAACTCGGATTAAAATAAATTATATAAGAAAAACGATCAGAAAAATATGACAATTTCGAATATGCACTCCGTTCATCTGTCACGTGCCTCTATCATAGCGAACATGGAACAGTCCCCTCCATTTCATGTGACCGAAAAACGCCAAACTTCGGGAAAACATTCCCGGATGTTTTCCCCCTTCACCTGTATCGCGTAGTACTACGTTAGGTCACACCTAACGTTGCATATTGCCATGTCATGCATCCCTGTTGCATTATTGCCGTGTATTTATTGTTTCTTCCCCCTCCTTCTCTCCCGATAGCCCCCGAGACTGCCGACGACGCTGCCGTGTACGACGACGTCGCCGACGATCAGACCCCTTCAGCTGAGCTTCCAGGCAAGCAAAAACCCCTTGATCATAAGATATCGCCCATTCCTTTCTCCCTTATGCTTGCATTAGTATTGCTTCTGCTGTTACTCCGATAGCTCCTATTCCGATGCATAGCCTGACTTTCTCGCCTGCTACTGATACATTACCTGCTGTCCCATGATGCTTAGTTAGCTATGTTGTTGATTCATCGGTGGCCCACCACCCTTGTCCGTATGCCATGCTTGTTACCGGGCCGTGATCACTCTGGGTGATGGTCACGGAAATGTTTACATATTGCAATACTTAAACTGTTAAAGTCGGGCTGGCCCCAAGGGTGCCCGCGAGAGAATAACATTAAAGACGGGTCGGCTCCAAGAGCACCCGCGAGCCGTGTATTACCAAGTCGGAGCGACAAGAATCCTGTTCGTCTCTGCGAGATACTAAACACGCCTAACGGATTTGGGTATTTGATCTGAGTTGGCCACTGGCCTATACGCACTACCACCACGTGGGATAATGGTTTAATGGGGCCCTCTACGCCGTATGTATCAGCCGAAAGCTCTGTCAGACGTCCAGTTCAGCATTGCGGCCGGGACGGACCGGCGCCATCCAGCACACGGGTGGTGCCTTGCTTCACCCTGCACGTAACGACCCGGAGTGCAAAGGGCGATGGCCCAAGACCCCTGAGCGCTTAGGATGTAGACCGGCGGGGACCTCTCTGCTGAGCCTAGGTAGGACTGCGTCGTGTTGATCACCCGAGGCTGGGCATTACCCAATAAGTGTGTCCGGCCAGATGTGATCGAGCGTGTTGGGTAACAGTAGTGCACCCCTGCAAGGAAGTAATCTATTCGAATAGTCGTGTCCACGGTTACAGGACGCTCGGAGTTGTATCCTGATCTGCTACAACTACAAATGGATACTGTTACATTGTTAAACTAATCCTACTGCTCTCGGGATCACTTTCTCGCAGGGTAGTCGAGGAAGGATCTCAGGGCATTACTAAAATATAATTGCTATTATGTGTTGTTATACTCTACTCTCTTCTGATGCTGCAAGATTGCTTCAAGATGCTAGTCTTCGATAGGCTAGGTCTCTCCCCCTCTGTTCCAGCATTCTGCAGTTCAGTCCAAAGATATAGCCCCACTCCTTTGATACAATGCATTTTAGTATAGTTCTGATGTCAGTCTTGCGAGTACTTTGGATGAGTACTCATGGTTGCTTTGCTATTCTTTTCCCCCATACCCGATACTTGCGACCAGATGGCGGAGCCCAGGAGTCAGCTGCTACCGCCGCCGACTGCTACTACACTTCCGGTGGAGTCTACTACTACGTGGAGACCGACGACCAGGAGTAGATTCGGGGGCTCTCAGGCAGGAGGCATGCGCCTTTTCGATCAGTGTCGTTGCTATGCTAGCCTTCTTAAGGCATCTTGTTTAACTTTATGTCTGTACTCAGATACTTTTGTTTTCGCTGATGCTTGTATGACTCGAGCTTATGTATTCGAGCCCTCGAGGCCCCTGGCTTGTAATATAAAGCTTGTATTATTTTATTTTGTGTCTAGATTTGTGTTTTGATATCTTTCCATGAGTCCCTGGTCTTGATCGTGTGCATTTGCGTGTATGATTAGTGCATGATTAAGTCGGGGGCTTCACAACTAAATATGATGTCAACCATAGAATTGCATCTCCCTATCACCCTCAAACTAGTGGTCAAGTTGAATTGAGCAATAGAGAAATAAAATTAATTTTGCAAAAAACCATCAATAGATCTAGAAAGAATTGGTCTAAGAAACTTGACGATGCATTATGGGCTTATAGAACTGCTTATAAAAATCCTATGGGTATGTCTCCTTATAAAATGGTTTATGGAAAAGCATGTCATTTACCTCTTGAGTTAGAACATAAAGCATATTGGGCAATCAAAGAACTAAATTATGATTTTAAACTTGCCGGTGAAAAGAGGTTATTTGATATTAGCTCATTAGATGAATGGAGAACCCAAGCTTATGAAAATGCCAAATTGTTTAAAGAAAAAGTTAAAAGATGGCATGAGAGAAGAATTCAAAAATGGGAATTTAAAGTAGGTGAGCAAGTTCTATTGTACAATTCTCGTTTGAGATTCTTTGCAGGAAAACTTCTCTCTAAATGGGAAGGACCGTATATCATCGAAGAAGTTTATCGCTCCGGAGCCATCAAAATAAACTACTCTGAAGGCACTAATCCGAGAGTGGTGAATGGGCAAAGAATTAAGCACTATATTTCAGGAACTCCTATTAATGTTGAAACTAATATTATTGAAACAATTACACCGGAAGAATACATAAGAGAGACCTTCCGGAACACTCCAGAACCCTGAAAAGGAAGAGGTATGTGATACGGTAAGTAAACCGACTCCAAAAATCCCATAAAAATACTTTCTGGCAGTTTTGTAATATTAGAAAAATACAAAAATAAGAAACAGCCGAGGGGACCCACCTGGTGCCCACGAGGCACCAGGGCACGCCACCCCCCCAGGCGCGCCCTGGTGGCTCGTGGGCCCCACGTGAGCCTTCCCGACTCCGTTTTCTTCTGGATTACTTGTTTTGCAAGATCAAAGAATCCTTATATATACTCCCGTATGTTTTGACCACCGTATCGCAGAAACCTCCTCTGTTCTTGTTTGGTGCTATTTTTCTGACAGATCTAGATCGCCATGGCTCCCCAAAAGCTCCGTGCCAAGCACTGCATTGTGCAACCATCGCCGGGCAAACGCCCCTACAGCGAGGTTTACTACGAGTTGTCGTCGAGATAAGAAGACAATGGCAAGGAGGAGAAGGTCACGGAAGTTGTAGGAGCCCAGGCTCCGGAAGGAAGAGCAAAACATCGCCCTTCGGAGCATCAACCGGAGATTGATGTATCTGCTTGAGCTGAAGGACAAGCTCGCCACTTCATCACCACCACCATCACCGAAGAAGGAAACTTGAGCACATGGGTATGGGCACTCCCCTTGGCTTGTGCCAAGCTTGGGGGAGGTGCCCCGGTATCGTATCACCATCACTTTCATTATCTTTACCTATTTTAGTTCGATCCTTAGTTATTTCGTGATCTAGTTGAATAAAAGTTTAGTATGATCTATTTTCGAGTGTTAGCTTTGTGATCTATCTATCTATGTAATCGAGTTGAGATTTATATAATAAAGAGTAGTTTGAGTTTTTGCTTCTTTACTTTCATGTTCCAATTCTAGCAATGAAAATAATGAAAAAGATCATATGCTAATCCTATGGAAAGTAATGACATTACATAAAGAAAAGTATAAGTGGTAAAATTTATTGGAAGTTAACAAACATAGCATTAGTCAATGATGCAATTCATGAAAAAGTTAATAAGGGAAGAGAAGATTCACATGCAAATATACTATCTTGGACATCTTTTATAATTGTGAGCCCCCATTCAGTATTTTATGTCAAATTGTTGACGTTGGACAAGGAAGACAACGTAATGAATTATGTTTGTTCATACTCACATAGAAGTTATATTGTTATAGATCCTCCAACATGTGGTGCTTGCCCAATATCTTTGCTAGCCAAAAATCCGCACCAAGTAGAGATACTACTTGTGCATCCAAAACCCTTAAACCCAGTTTCATGTCATGAGAGTCCACTATATCTACCTATGGATTGAATAAGATCCTTCAAGTAAGTTGTCATCGGTGCAAAAAGCAATAAAAATTGCCTCTAAATATGTCTTAACTTTTATTGTAAGGGAAATAAGCTTTGTACGAACTTGTGATGGTAAAGAAATAAAAGCGACAGACTGCATAATAAAGGTTGCTATCACAAGGGGCAATATAAAGTGACATTCCTTTGCATTAAGAGCTCTTGCATCCAACAACAAAAAGTGCATGACAACCTCTGCTTCCCTCTGCGAAGGGCCTATCCTTTACTTTTATCTATTTACTTTTTATGTAAGAGTCAATAGTGTTCTCCTCTACTTTATTTTTATTTTTCTCTTTTGCAAGCATCGTGTGGTGGGGAAAGATCTAGGCATATATATCCAGTTGGATATGAGTGATCATGAGTTATTATTGTTGACATCACCCGTGAGGTGAATAAGTTGGGAGGCGAAATCACAAGCCCCTATCTTTCTATGTGTCTAGCTGAAACTTTTTGCTCCATATATATGTCGTGAGTGTTAGCAATCATAGAAGACTAAATGATGGTTGAGTATGTGGACTTGCTAAATAGCTCCTACATGAGACCCTTCCTGAAAATATGATGAATTGCAATTGCATTGTTGACTGAGAACATAGTTTGTTAGTTTTCATGAAAGTTTATACCTTATACTCCATTGTTGTGATGAATTGTTACTTGCTCATGAGAAGTTTTATGATAATAAATATTGTTGTTATAATAATGATCATGATGCTACTATGTCCATATTTTTTTTTATCGACACCTCTCTCTCTAAACATGTGGACATGATTGTCGATATCGGCTTACGCTTGAGGACAAGCGAGGTCTAAGCTTGGGGGAGTTGATACGTCCATTTTGCATCATGTTTTGCTACTATTATTTATAGTGTTTTTAATCAATATAAAACTTTGTGAAGCAATTCTAATGCCTTTTCTCTCTTAATATGCAAGATTCACACAAGGAGGGAGATTGCCGGCAGCTGGAATTCTGGACCTGAAAAAGCTATGTCAGAGATACCTATTCTGCACATCTCCAAATGAGCTGAAATTTTATGGAGATTTATTTTGGAATAAATAAAAAATACTGGAAGCAAGAAGTACCAGAGGGGGCCACCTAGGTGCCCACGAGGCACCAGGGCGCGCCACCCCCCCCAAGCGCGCCCTGGTACCTCGTGGGGCCCCTGGCCAGCCTCTGGCCCCCATTTTCTGGTATATAAGTCCATTTGCCCTAGAAAAAATATAGAGAATACTTTCGGGACGGTGCGCCACCGTCTCGAGGCGGAACTTGGGCAGGAGCACTTTTGCTCTCCGGCGGAGAGATTCTGCCGGGGATACTTCCCTCCGGGAGGGGGAAATCGTCGCCCTCGACATCACCAGTGATCCTCTCATCGTGGGAGGACTAATCTTCATCAACATCTTCACCAGCACCATCTCATCTCAAACCCTAGTTCATCTCTTGTATTCAATCTTTGTCTCAAAACCTCAGATTGGTACCTGTGGGTTGCTAGTAGTGTTGATTACATCTTGTAGTTGATGCTAGTTGGTTTATTTGGTGGAAGATTATATGTTCAGATCAATTATGCTATTCAACACCTCTCTGATCTTGGACATGAATATGATTTGTGAGTAGTTACTTTTGTTCTGGATGACATGGGAGAAGTCTTGTCATAAGTAATCATGTGAATTTGGTATTCGTTCGATATTTTGATGATGTGTATGTTGTTGATTCCCTTAGTGGTGTCGTGTGAACGTGGACTACATGACACTTCACCATCTTTGGGCCTAAGGGAATGCATTGTGGAGTAGTAATTAGATGATGGGTTGCTAGAGTGACAGAAGCTTAAACCCTAGTTTATGCGCTATTCCGTAAGGGGCTGATTTGGATCCATATGTTTAATGCTATGGTTAGAGTTATCTTAATTCTTCTTTCATAGTTGCGGATGCTTGTGAGAGGTGGTAATCATAAGTGGGAGGCTTGTTCAAGTAAGAACAGCACCCAAGCACCGGTCCACCCACATATCAAATTATCAGAGTAGCGAACGCGAATCGAACAAACATGATGAAAGTGACTAGATGAAATTCCCATGTGTCCTCGAGAACGCTTTACTTACTATAAGAGATCGTTCCAGTTTGTCCTTTGCTATAAAAAGGATTGGGCCACCTTGCTGCACTCTTTGTTACTATTGCTACTTGTCACTTGTTACAAATTATCTTGCTATCAAACTACTCGTTACCGATAATTTCAGTGCTTGCAGAAAATACCTTGCTGAAAACCGCTTGTCATTTCCTTCTGCTCCTCGTTGGGTTCGACACTCTTACTTATCGAAAGGACTACGATTGATCCCCTATACTTGTGGGTCATCAGGGTCTTCGGGCCTTGCGGATGCGGCCGTGCGGCGCTGGACGGATCCCGGCGATGATGAGAGGACCCAGTTGGTGCTGTCTCTGGTGGCGGCGAGCACAAGAAGAGCGCAGGTGGCGTCGAGGAGTAGAGGAAGAAGAAGAGGGGTAGGAGTTGTAAAAAGTAACACTAGAGGGGCACCGACCCATTTATAGGCGCGGTGGAACCCGAAGCGGCAGGTGCGAAGCCCCAGGCGGCGCAGTAAATATCGGCTAAAGGGACTCCTCGATTTTCGTGCCTGATAAGACAATACAGAGCCATTCAAAGATTCGCTGTGATGTCATGCCCGGATCTTATGGAAGTGGACTATGACGTCATGTAGAAGGATTGTGAGAAAGTGCTAAGTCTGAAGAAGATTAATAACCCGGCAACAATGATTGACCCAAAAAATATATTTGAAGACAAGGAATAGAATCTGGAAGGAGGATGAAAAGGGCGGCTCAGGAACTGATCCGGAGATTAAAATTATTCGCAATTATTCCTTTTATTCTATTTTTCAGGATGGAGTTTAACATGGATAAATCCAGGTTAAACTGAGGGCTAATGTTGGGGATATTTCCCAGTGCTAAGGCCCGACAGGATAATGACCCGGCCATGGAGTTGTAAGGCTCAATGGGTCATCACACTGTTGGGCCTTGAAGATTCACGGCGGGCTGACTTGGCCGAGACCCAGTGCAAAGGCCGGCTTAACATATGGGCCGGCTCGTGGAAGCAAGGTCAAACCGGAAGGTCACCTTGGAGAATAAGATAACTAGAATAAGAATAAAGCACGGGTTAAGACTACGACCCGGACTCTCATGTAAACCTAGGGCTCAACCTGTTATATAAAGGGGAGTGCCTAGGGTAGAAGGACTAAGTTGCAATCTCTCGAGAGCTAGGTTAAGCGAATCCGCATCCTTGTAATCAAGATCCAAAGCAATACAATCGAGCAGGACGTAGGCTTTTACCTCCATCATGAGGGGCCGAACCTGGGTAAACTTGTGTCTTCTCGTTCCCGATCAACCCCGTTAAGCTTCCACCTTCGTGCGATGGCCTCAACACTAAGTCCTTTCACGAGGGCATCTGCCATGTCAAAACCACGACAGAACTCATTCCAGATGTGTGTTATTACAGAAACGGCGGGTTGAATTGCAGCTGCTGGATCGGCTTAAGCAGCCGGGTTGTCTACCTAGTCCTTCCAACGCAAGACTTCTACTTGGTTTTCAACACAACAGAAGCTTGTCATTCATTGCAACAACAAAGTTTTGCAGACAAAGCAACAAGTGCACGATGGCACCAACATCAGCAGATAAAGTTCTAACACTACGCTATTATAGAGACGCATTTTGGGCATGTTTTCATTCAAGATTTTCAAGAAGTTCATGGCTGTGAGTCGGCAGCACGACCTTCCGGGTCGATGTTTGCGCCAGAGGAGGACGGATCAACATGTGCCAGCTCTTCGTGTTCGTCATGGGCTGCCGCCTCTGCTTCTTGAGTCAGGGGCACGCCTGCTACCCACTGAATGGAACGTAAAGCTTCAAAAATGGAATCTTCCTTCATCACAGCAGAAGGATTGACATCAGGAGAAAAAATTTGCTTACGCCGAGGAGGATTAAGTTCAACAGGCTTTGGATCAGGCATGCTCATGCGTTTGCCGTCTTCTGAATAGCCGGCTTGAAATTTATCCAAGTCCAGCTCTGCTGCAATATTGGTCGCTGCTACCCGGGTCTCCTTCACGCATCCCACATAATCTTCATTGGTGAATGAAGTTCCATCCGCGTTGAATTCTGGGAACCCGTCAGATAGTAAAGCCGGCTCCATCTCCGGCAGATATGCTTTTGCCCGGGCCAGTGCATACAGAGCCCCTTAGCGGCTTGCTGATTTCTTCAGTTCCTGGATCCATTGCGGAACGGTGGAAAGTTCTTTCCGCATATCCATGATATAGTGTGGTGGTGCCTTAGTGTTCTTGACTGCCATAATGCAGTGGGCACCACCCACATACAGTTGTTCCAGAAACTTGTATACAGCTTTCAGCTTACCAAGAGGTAGTTCAACCAGGTTATGGTTCTTTCTACCTGTCAATACATAAAAACAAGTATCGGCAACTCGGTTCATATGTTAAGCCGGCATAGGTTTGGCGACTTGCAACAATTCATTACTTACCAAAGATGGCATTGCACATGTCTTTGATATGCCCCTTTAAAGCTGCCAGTTCTTTGGTTACCAGCTCGAGCTTTGACTCGGCCTCCTCTGCCCGCTTCAATAAGGCGGCTTTTTCTTCTTCAAATGCAGCTTTGGTTTTCTCCAGAGTATCAGTCACATTCAGCAAAGACTTGTGAAAATCTGACGATGGACTTTTTGCCTTCTCGCGCAGCCTCTTTTCGGCTTTAAGATCTTTTTGCAAGCCGGCTGCCTGTGGCTCGGCCTGGTTTAGCATATCCTGCATATCAGTTGTAAAGTTAAGTCATAGTTGGTAGTCCCGAGCCGTCGCAGGTGATCAACCCGGCACTTGGGGGCTACATCAGCCAGTTTTCTACTTATGTTATATCAAAGTCCCATGCAGTTGCAGGCATTCCACATGGCACTTGGGGGCTAATGCATTGACATTTTTTCTTAACACATCTACTACAAATTGCTCAAACTCATATGTATGAATATACAAAAGTTCCAGTTCATTATTACATAATGACCCGGCCCTTGGGGGCTACATGTAAGTATAGCTAAGGTGGTTATATCAAGGGCGGGTCAAGGGTGTTAACCCGGATTCTTATCAGGCATTCTGATTCAAGCAAGGCTTAAGCATCTCACTACTCTCTACTTAAGACTTAGAGGTTATATGAATGTATGCATATGGAAGAGCAAACAGTAAGATGTACCTCATATTTTCGCTTCGGAGTGTTGATCATGGCAATTTCAGTGTCCCGGCTCTCAGATAGCCGGGTCAAGTACCCATGGTGAAGGGAATTTACGTCAAGATCCTCTAGAGATTGGAATTGCATCTTGCTCTTTCCCTTCTCCTTCATTGGTGACTCATCTTTTGCTGGGATCTTTGCCAAAACATTTGATATCTCTGGAGTGTTATGTTGCACCCTGGTGACTATCACATCAGCGTAAGCCGTTTCCAGAGGCGGCTCACTGGTTGAATTTTCTTTCTCCTTTACAGGAGTAGATCCACACGCAAGGCTCACCAGATTGTTTTGGCAAGCCGGTTCAGTTTCACCGGCCGGCTCGTCTTCACCAGCAGGATTAGTATTAACAGCTAGCTCATCTGGGATTTCCGGGTTGACCATTGAAGGATCCTGAGGAGGGTCTTCAGTCTCCGGGTTGGCACCACTTGTTTCAACAGTTTTCTTTTTAACAAAAGCTTTTGCCCTAGATTTACAAAGAATATAAGAGGCAACGAAGGAAGGATGGTGATAAATAAACATAGCTTTGTAAAACTTACCCACGGTTGATATGAAACGCCGGCAGTTGGGTAGCACTGGATTCATCAGATGACAGGGATGTTGTGTGATAGTCCGGGTCAGAAGGATGTAGTGGCTCTTTGAATTGGCCGGCTTGAGGATGTGAAGGAGTGGGGCTATGAGGCACTTCAGTTCGTGCTCTTCGCGAAGACGGCTCGTTTTGTAACCCATCACTTAATTCTCCAGGGCTGCTCCGAGTCTTTCGCTTTGAAGTACCAGCGTACTGAGTTTTCTTAAAAAGAAATTGTGGGTCTAAATGAGCATCCGGATGTGAAAATGGTACCTTTCATATTGTTCATCCCGGTTTTTTTGGAACGACTGGTTCTAAGTCGGAAGAAGAGGGATTTACCTCCATCTCGCCGGCTTGGCGGCTGGTTTCAGTATTCTCCTGCGATGTGGTGGTGTTAGCAAGTTCATTAAAAAGGCGGCTGAGAGAGTCATGATCTTTTACCTCAATTTCTTCTTCTAGTTCGTTGTCCCTGGGCGGAGTCGGATGTTGAGGTTCAGTTTTCCACCACTCAGAGTGCTCCTGGATAAAGAACAAGCCGACGTGTTAAATAAAGCAATGAAACAAGATTATAAGCAGAACAAATAGAAGTTAAGCAGGCGATTCACTGCAGGTGCCGGGTTGCCTGAGAAGAAGGGAGCTAGACCTACAAGGTCGATTGCGTCTCGAGTCTCACCAAGTAATTTCTTGGTAGATTTTGAGAGATCGGTGGCTGATAGATTGACCCGGTTGAACCGTAGTGTGTCTTCTGGCTCACCTGAGTATGTGTACATCAGCCGGTTCCTCAGGCTGAGGGGTTGAATTCGCTAATTCATCCAGGTCCGAGTCAAATCAACTCCAGTAAGGTCGTGAGCAATCAAGGCGTTTATCTTGGAATACAAAGGCTGCAAGGTTTCTCTTTCAGCTTTAGAGGCAAAGCCTGGGAATACGGTCGAAGCATCAACCCGTTCTAGGCGGTAACCCGGCAATTGGTGTTGTTGTGCTGGAGAAGTGTCTTTGCAGTAGAACCAGGATTTGTGCCATCCTTTCGGATGGCTCGCTAGTTTTACTTCAGGAAAAGCTGAGGTTTTCCTCCTCTGGATAGTGACCCCGCCAAGCTATAACTAAGGCTAAGTATGTTGCCGCTTTCGAAGCGACATAGAAGATGTTGAATCATACAGTTCGTTCATGAACTTAGTATGATTCCAAGATGGCTTTGGTCAATGGAACACTATTGAAGATAGTTGCTCCATAGCTCAGTCTGAGGAATCAAGGTTTGACCAGTGATTCACATATATACGAAGCCAAGTCCACACAAAATATGAATTTTGTGAAAGCGTGAAAACGCGAGGACATGCAAAGATACACACGGAACTGAAGTTTTCAGATCCGTTGGACATCAGGCTATACCACATGCGAAGCATTTTTACACCGGTGTGCCACAGGTGTAATGTGCATTAGCATTGACTAGATTATCGACTCTAGTGCAAGTGGGAGTCTATAGGAGATATGCCCTAGAGGCAACAACAAATGTTATTATTTATCTCCATGGTCATAATTATGTTTATGTTCCATGCTATAACTGCTATGGTTCTCGAGTCTGCAATAACCACGAGGCTTGAAGGAAGACTCATATGCACGTGTGGAATAATAAACGGTAAAATGTATTCCTAGTCTGGCCTCTAAGACTAGCTCAAGTGTTGCATGATGGTTCTGTTTTCCTGATCATGGGCATGACTATGCCGGCAACTTTGAGGGCACAATGTTAGTAGAACACTTGTGTTGAATCGACCCGATTGATGTTATGCTATGAGATTCATTCGTCATAAGTTAATGGTTAATAACACAGAGAAGTTAATGTTTGCATAATTCCTTAGACCATGAGAGTGTCGAGTTTCTTCATGCTTGCTTCATGAACTTTGGGGTTTGTTTAACGTCATCCGTAAATGGGTGGCTATTACGGCGGCTTACGGGTTCATGGAAAAGTATGTCAAGTAACTTGATAGCTCAAGATTGGGATTTGCTCCTTCGAAGATGGAGAGATATCTCTGGGCCCTCTCGGTGTTACGGTATCCATCATCGTCTGGCCAGACACAAGTGTGATTTGATCACAGGGATGCCGGAACACAGAAACGAGAAAAGAGAACAAAAACCGGCAACGAGGTAACTGGCATTGTGGACAAGTGTTGATCCACGAGGATGCCGATGTTTCTCACCTCGGGTATTTGTAGCATATCGCGAAGCAACAGGAATAACACACGGCAACTGGAGGTTCACTCGAATATTCATTCGTGTGGGTATAGGGGTCAATATGGGTGTCCACGGCTCCGATGTTGATCATTGATTGGAAAGAGTTCCGGTCATGTCTATACTTCACCGAACCTATAAGGTCACACGCTTAAGGGGCATCTATCTGCTGAATACTAGACGGGGAGTCTGAGAGAAAATCACCGAAAAAGTTTCGGACGAAACGGAAACGTTCCGGAGAGGACGCCGGAATAGTTCCGGTGAAACTGAAAAGTTGTTTCAGGGTATTCCATTAAGTCAAATTGGTTCTGGCACACGTCTGGAAACTTCTGGGAATTTTCCGGGACAAAAACCGGAAATGTTCCGGAGCAGCCGGAACCGCTTTGGTTGCTTTTCGCTGAAGAAACATTGTTCCGAAATTGTTTCGGAACGCGTTCAAAATTATTTTAGTGGGTACTGGAATTGTTCTAGGCACACAGAAATAATTTGGGATTTAACGGACGCAGAAAAATGTCTTCGTGAATAGTGAAAGTGCTTTCTGGATATTTTTGGGAAAGCACCTTTTTGGATATTTCCAAAAAGGTTTCTAGAAGAACTTGGGAGCCAAGGAAGCCCCCCTTGGGGGACCCCCCATGAGGGCTTGGCCGGCCACATTGTGGGCTCCTCCATTGAGCCCCACTTGCTCCATACTTCCCTAATATGCCCTTGTGGAAAGTGTTCCTTCATGGGCATTTTTGGGTTTTTGGAATGGCAACTTTACCCCTTGGTTTTCCTATAAATAGGAGGTGAGGGGGCTGCCCCAAAGCTCACTCCTGCTCACATACAAGTGCCATGACATTTCTGGCTTCTCTCTCCCTCCCAGCGAAATAGTTTCGTAGAGCCGAAAGGCTGTCTAGTTTCCGGCAGGAACTAGTTCTGGACGGCGAAGCCCTGCCGGATAGATGACACCGTATGTGTGCAACTCTGTAGAGAGATCGTAGTTTCGGTCTTAGTTCGAGAGTGGCTCCCGTAGGGCTGTCCAAGTGACCGTCTTAGTTTCGAAGGTCCTCCCGAAGGGCTGTCCAAGTGACCGTCCGGTTTTCGAAGGTCCTCCCGAAGGGCTGTCCGCGACACCGTCCGAGGGACTGTCCGACCGCCTCCCGGAGGGCTATCCGAGGGGCAGATGTGGGAGTACATCCTCGCGGTTGGGAGGTTGTAAATCCTAGCTGCGGGGATCTGCACCGCCGATCGTCATCGACTCTACTTCCGCTGCGCTACGAGTCGGTAACGAAACAGATCAAACCTTGTATGCAGTCTCCATAGTGTTCCTGGGCTGGTGCGAAGGTCAGAAAATTTTTGTTTTCTGCTGCGTTCCCCTACAGTGGCATCATGAGCCGTGCTATGCGTAGATGAAGGTGCGATCTAGAATACATGAGATGTATGGGTGTTGCACAATATAATCAGGTAGTAGATGAGTTCTATTGCTGAAAATTATTTGTGCGGGTAGCAGATGAAATCTATTACCCGATGTTCTTGTTGCTTCCCTGGAATTTGCATATTTCTGATCTTGATAACGGTATGGTAGAGTTTCAAAGTTCTGGCAATCCGCGATCCTGATTGATCAACGAAGTGCTAACAGTTCTTTGAATTCCACCATAGTTAAAAAGAAAGATGAAATTTCGCAGATGAAAGGGCAATGCAGATATGATCTGCACGGGGGTCATGCGTATGACGAAGTTTAGTATGGGGCTCAAGATTTAATTATCTCGTGTTTCATACACCCCGTGATGTTAATCTAGCGACTTGAATAATCATACTTGATGATAATATGTAGGTAGCTTCGGTTTGTTTCGAAACCTTAAAAGCCACGTAAAATGAAATAATGCATAAACCGATTAGAGGCGTCTAACTTGGTTTTGCAGGATGGTTTGCATGTGCATATGATGTGGTATAGCAGTGCTCATATTAATTTGATTATGTATGAGATGACTATATGATGTAAATTAACATGACCTGCGTGTCATGATTCGGCATGATGGCTGGAGCCATATGATTGTCACTTTAAATGACCTGCGTGTCAACCTTAAGTAATGCACTTATTTTATTAGCTATAGAGATAGCAATATTATCTGGTGCATCAACAAGGTGGTGGCAAACTTCGCGAAGGTGAACACCGACGCGAATGTCGAAGACGAAGAAATACAAGACTTCTCCGTCAGAAAGGGCTATACCATATCATGCTATTATGAATTGCCTGAGATGTTTATCCCTTATGATGCACCCTTCTTGATTGCGCGGTAGTCGCTTTTATTAGGGTGATCTCTCACAAAAATATCAAGTAGTTAGTGTTCACCCAAGTGTAGCACCGTCACGGCACCTATCTTTTCGGGGTGCGCCGTGTCACACGGGTACGAACGATTAGAGAAGTGTGAGGCGGGTGAGTTGAGACCTCGCAGCGAGATCACTTGGTTGTCTTGACGTTCAGGCATGACCGTCATGAGCTCGGAACACATGCATCGAAAGATGAACAAGAATCGCATAGAGATGTGATTGGCATGTTGGCCTACCGGTTGAGATTTTCGTCATCAGTGGTGTTACACCAATGGCGAACAATTGAAATACGGGTCTTGTATCACTCACAATCAATTTTGAGAGATATTGATTTGAGTGGGAGCGCACTTTAGAATTAATTATTTTAATTCTCAGTGCAATTAATTATGAACTTTGTCTAAAGTGTAATTTGCATAATAGTTGTAGAATAATGGCTCGCGCTTCCACCTTCCCTGTTAAAATTGAATAAGCTGTTAAATATCTGGTTAAAACTTTACGGTTGGTAACGTAATGTGAGGATTGTCCTCAAGAGTGCCGAGAAGGACTTTGTCCTATCGCATGCTTTTGGTATTCTCCCGCTAATGCTATGGATAATGTGACTCTCGTCCTTCGATCCAAAAGCTAGAATTCCGTTACGGTCAAGTGCAATATGTTTGCTTCCATGAGACCCGGACTTCAAAAGTTTGGGATAGCTATGTGATATTCATGGAACTGAAAATCATTTTCAGACACAAACAAAGGCTAAAAGATATGGGATATCCAAAGCAATGTTTGTTTTGCGAACTTTTAGTAAAAGGTGTTTACTATGCATTTGACTAATGACAGAGGGATCCAGTAGAACGCCTGTCATATGATGAAGGTGAATAAAACAACAACTTAAAGAGGAAGGAAATGTCCGAAGGGTGTTAGTAAGACTTTCACGCCTAGGAAGTCCGGGGCAAACGCCACTCTTAAGTTAGGTGCTTCTTCTGAGAGTAGGAGAATTATTAGAAGTAAAACTGTTAGAAGTATAAAGGCAAAAAGAGAGAAGACTGGAATATCCAGCTCATGTATGAATGTCATACAAGTTATAGATGTATAAAAGGCTGGTCAAAGAAATAGTTCTTGGGAATTATGATTAAACATGTTAATCACTAATTCTTGGGTATTCTGAGTTGATCACAAAGATACCCGCTCGATAGCATTCCGTTGCAACTCGATGCAAGAACTACTACGGCCTAAAAGACTTGCCGGAGTGAGGTTCAGATACGCGCTGGGAATATAGTAAAAGTTACTAAACCTTCCATCGGTGTATTACCTATGTATTTATTTTCATAATTCATTATAGAGTTTTACACACTCTAGCCCATTGCATAAGGTATCTTGCAAGAAGGTTGTTCATAAGAGAACTTTTGATGTTCGGTGTTATGAATAACATAAGGGCCATATTTTCATTATGAATGAAATGTATGTTATGAATATTGATAATAATACTTTACCTCTGTATTTACTTTCATAAATCATTTTAGAGTTTTATACACTCTAGCCCATTTGCGTAATGTTTGTTGCAAGGGTGTTGTTCATAAAAGAACAATTGTTGTTCAGGATTATGAATAACATAAGGGCCATACTTCCATCATCGATGGAACGTATGTTATGAATATTGATGGTAATATGATACATCCATAACACTGATGCTAAATGTCACAAGACTAAAAGAATACCACACAAGTGTGGCACTGCATTTGGTCACATTGGAGAAACCCGCATGGAAAATTCCATTATGATGGATTTTGAAGTCGTTTGATTTTGAATCATCTGACACTTGCAACTTTCCTCTGAAAAGTGAAGTGACTGAAATACCGTTCATAGGCCATAAGGAACGAGCAACGAACTTATTGGTGATCATACATTTTGATGTGTGCAGTCCGATAAATGTTGTTGAAAACAGTGGATTTGTCTATCTTCAAAAATGACTCAAGTAGATATATATGGATATTTGCTTGATGAGACGTAAGTCTGGATCTTTTGAAATCATTCGAAAGGTTTTCAACATGAAGTAGAAATTATTGTAACAAGAAAGATTATGTTTCTGCAAACTAGATTGCAGAAAGGAATATCTGAGTTACAAGTTTAGCGAATGTCTGATGAGTTGTGAAAGGAGTTTCATAACTTACACCTCCCGGAACACCACTGAGTGGAATGTCCGTGAAGATGTAATCAAACCATTTTCGACATGGTAAGATCAAAGATGACATAAATCAATTTGCTATTATCCCTTTTAAAGTAATGCTTTAGTGACTGCGGCTTTTACACTGAAAAGAGCGCCATCAGGTCTGTTGAAATGACGCCATGGTATGGTACGCCCAACCATGCTTGGTCTTTTCTTAAACATTTGGAATATGGGGCTTGTGTAAAAGGTTACAAACCTATTCCAAATCAGACAAGAGCTACTTTGTAGGTTATCCCAAGTAATTGGGAATTCCTCCACCACTATACCGAGGCAAAAGGTTTGCCACCAAAAACGGTATGCTTTTAAAGAGAATGGTTCTTGCAAAAAGGTGAGTGGGAGAACAGTCCAACTCGACGAGATAAGCAGTATCTTCGTCATCAGATCAAAGAAAAGGAACCTTGGAAGTAATTCCAGAGTTTCCTACTGCGACTGATACGGAAGTCTCTACAATAAAATGTATGGACTTCGGTCGAACTTGCAGCTGAACCACGTAGGCAAAACTCGTGCAAACCTCTCAGGTGCGCAAGCGAGATATTGTTGTTAGACAACAGTATACCTACGATCACAAGGAAGCGTTGATGGGCCCTGACTCCGGAATTGGCTAAATGCCAATATAATCCGAGATAGTTTCCATAAATGATTCAAGATTATATCTTGATAAACCCTTCGGAAGACTTAGAGTCTAACGAACATTAATGGAACTATAAACTGATTTGGATAAAATGTTTTATCCATAAAGCTCGACTTGTTGCAATAACAAGTTCAAGGAGTTGACTACGATGAGGTTCTCTCACCGTAGCGATGCTTAAAGTCAGATCGTGTTAAACTAGCAATTAATACATATTTCAATCTTGAGATATGATACATGGATGCCAAAAGGATTTCCATATGATGGAAATGCAACCTAGGACTTGTATGTGGTACAGTCCGAAGTATTTTGTCAATCCAGAGGATGCTAGTAAGTATGCAAACTTCAGAGTTCCAGCAATGGATAGAAGAGAGCAAAATGGAGTTGGAATCTTCGTTTTTGATGAAATAGTCAAAGGAGTTTGATTTCATCAATGGATAACGAAGATGCTTGTGGTTTCAAGAAAGTAAGTGGGAGCATAATAATATTTCTAAAAACTTTGTGTTCTTGACACATTGTTGATTAGAAATTTCTTGACACAAATTAGGACTTCATTAAAAATAGTTTTTCGATGAAGTGCTTGGGCTAAATAGCCTTGACATTAGGCATATTTATCTACGAGATAGAATTGCCTAATAGGCTAAATCCAAAAATACATATTGACAAGATGCTAAAACATTTTAGCATTAAAACGCCAAGGAGTGATTCTTGCCGAAGTCACATGGAAAGGGTTTTTGCAAGACTCGGTGTCCCAAAACACTGATGAGCGAAATACATGATGGAGATTCCACACACTTTCGTGTTTGGATTAATCATGTATTCCATGGTATGTAAAACAACCAGATATGTCCAATACTCCAAAGCTGTTGCGAGTATAGATACCAAAGTGATCAAAGTACTGATCATGGGACAACAGTGAAAAATGTCATTAAGTACTAAAGTAGCACTGATGACATGTTTTCTCGCAAGCAGAGATTATGAAGTGCTCGTTGTAAGTGATTACATCGATACAGTCTTCATCAATGCTCCATGCGATTTTCGATTTAAGTTAAGGGTTTTGTGTGATACACAATATGGTGGCACGGTGTTTGGAAATCGTTTCTAAACAGGTTACTGTGGCGAATTCTATAACTAAGGCTAAGTATGTTGCCGCTTTCGAAGTAGAAGATGTTGAATCATACAGTTTGTTCATGAACTTAGTATGATTCCAAGATGGCTTTGGTCAATGGAACACTATTGAAGATAGTTGCTCCATAGCTCAGTCTGAGGAATCAAGGTTTGACCAGTGATTCACATATATACGAAGCCAAGTCCACACAAAATATGAATTTTGTGAAAGCGTGAAAACGCGAGGACATGCAAAGATACACACGGAACTGAAGTTTTCAGATCCGTTGGACATCAGGCTATACCACATGCGAAGCATTTTTACACCGGTGTGCCACAGGTGTAATGTGCATTAGCATTGACTAGATTATTGACTCTAGTGCAAGTGGGAGTCTGTAGGAGATATGCCCTAGAGGCAATAACAAATGTTATTATTTATCTCCATGATCATAATTATGTTTATGTTCCATGCTATAACTGCTATGGTTCTCGAGTCTGCAATAACCACGAGGCTTGAAGGAAGACTCATATGCACGTGTGGAATAATAAACGGTAAAATGTATTCCTAGTCTGGCCTCTAAGACTAGCTCAAGTGTTGCATGATGGTTCTGTTTTCCTGATCATGGGCATGACTATGCCGGCAACTTTGAGGGCACAATGTTAGTAGAACACTTGTGTTGAATCGACCCGATTGATGTTATGCTATGAGATTCATTCGTCATAAGTTAATGGTTAATAACACAGAGAAGTTAATGTTTGCATAATTCCTTAGACCATGAGAGTGTCGAGTTTCTTCATGCTTGCTTCATGAACTTTGGGGTTTGTTAAACGTCATCCGTAAATGGGTGGCTATTACGGCGGCTTACGGGTTCATGGAAAAGTATGTCAAGTAACTTGATAGCTCAAGATTGGGATTTGCTCCTTCGAAGATGGAGAGATATCTCTGGGCCCTCTCGGTGTTACGGTATCCATCATCGTCTGGCCAGACACAAGTGTGATTTGATCACAGGGATGCCGGAACACAGAAACGAGAAAAGAGAACAAAAACCGGCAACGAGGTAACTGGTATTGTGGACAAGTGTTGATCCACGAGGATGCCGATGTTTCTCACCTCGGGTATTTGTAACATATCGCGAAGCAACTGGAATAGCACACGGCAACTGGAGGTTCACTCGAATATTCATTCGTGTGGGTATAGGGGTCAATATGGGTGTCCACGGCTCCGATGTTGATCATTGATTGGAAAGAGTTCCGGTCATGTCTATACTTCACCGAACCTATAGGGTCACACGCTTAAGGGGCATCTATCTGCTGAATACTAGACGGGGAGTCTGAGAGAAAATCACCAAAAAAGTTTCGGACGAAACGGAAACGTTCCGGAGAGGACGCCGGAATAGTTCCGGTGAAACTGAAAAGTTGTTTCAGGGTATTCCATTAAGTCAAATTGGTTCTGGCACACGTCTGGAAACTTCTGGGAATTTTCCGGGACAAAAACCGGAAATGTTCCGGAGCAGCCGGAACCGCTTTGGTTGCTTTTCGCTGAAGAAACATTGTTCCGAAATTGTTTCGGAACGCGTTCAAAATTATTTTAGTGGGTACTGGAATTGTTCTAGGCACACAGAAATAATTTGGGATTTAACGGACGTAGAAAAATGTCTTCGTGAATAGTGAAAGTGCTTTCTGGATATTTTTGGGAAAGCACCTTTTTGGATATTTCCAAAAAGGTTTCTAGAAGAACTTGGGAGCCAAGGAAGCCCCCCTTGGGGGCCCCCCATGAGGGCTTGGCCGGCCACATTGTGGGCTCCTCCATTGAGCCCCACTTGCTCCATACTTCCCTAATATGCCCTTGTGGAAAGTGTTCCTTCATGGGCATTTTTGGGTTTTTGGAATGGCAACTTTACCCCTTGGTTTTCCTATAAATAGGAGGTGAGGGGGCTTCCCCAAAGCTCACTCCTGCTCACATACAAGTGCCATGACATTTCTGGCTTCTCTCTCCCTCCCAGCGAAATAGTTTCGTAGAGCCGAAAGGCTGTCTAGTTTCCGGCAGGAACTAGTTCTGGACGGCGAAGCCCTGCCGGATAGATGACACCGTATGTGTGCAACTCTGTAGAGAGATCGTAGTTTCGGTCTTAGTTCGAGAGTGGCTCCCGTAGGGCTGTCCAAGTGACCGTCTTAGTTTCGAAGGTCCTCCCGAAGGGCTGTCCGAGTGACCGTCCGGTTTTCGAAGGTCCTCCCGAAGGGCTGTCCGCGACACCGTCCGAGGGACTGTCCGACCGCCTCCCGGAGGGCTGTCCGAGGGGCAGATGTGGGAGTACATCCTCGCGGTTGGGAGGTTGTAAATCCTAGCTGCGGGGATCTGCACCGCCGATCGTCATCGACTCTAGTTCCGCTGCGCTACGAGTCGGTAACGAAACAGATCAAACCTTGTATGCAGTCTCCATAGTGTTCCTGGGCTGGTGCGTAGGTCAGAAAATTTTTGTTTTCTGCTGCGTTCCCCTACAGTGGCATCATGAGCCGTGCTATGCGTAGATGAAGGTGCGATCTAGAATACATGAGATGTATGGGTGTTGCACAATATAATCAGGTAGTAGATGAGTTCTATTGCTGAAAATTATTTGTGCGGGTAGCAGATGAAATCTATTACCCGATGTTCTTGTTGCTTCCCTGGAATTTGCATATTTCTGATCTTGATAACGGTATGGTAGAGTTTCAAAGTTCTGGCAATCCGCGATCCTGATTGATCAACGAAGTGCTAACAGTTCTTTGAATTCCACCATAGTTAAAAAGAAAGATGAAATTTCGCAGATGAAAGGGCAATGCAGATATGATCTGCACGGGGGTCATGCGTATGACGAAGTTTAGTATGGGGCTCAAGATTTAATTATCTCGTGTTTCATACACCCCGTGATGTTAATCTAGCGACTTGAATAATCATACTTGATGATAATATGTAGGTAGCTTCGGTTTGTTTCGAAACCTTAAAAGCCACGTAAAATGAAATAATGCATAAACCGATTAGAGGCGTCTAACTTGGTTTTGCAGGATGGTTTGCATGTGCATATGATGTGGTATAGCAGTGCTCATATTAATTTGATTATGTATGAGATGACTATATGATGTAAATTAACATGACCTGCGTGTCATGATTCGGCATGATGGCTGGAGCCATATGATTGTCACTTTAAATGACCTGCGTGTCAACCTTAAGTAATGCACTTATTTTATTAGCTATAGAGATAGCAATATTATCTGGTGCATCAACAAGGTGGTGGCAAACTTCGCGAAGGTGAACACCGACGCGAATGTCGAAGACGAAGAAATACAAGACTTCTCCGTCAGAAAGGGCTATACCATATCATGCTATTATGAATTGCCTGAGATGTTTATCCCTTATGATGCACCCTTCTTGATTGCGCGGTAGTCGCTTTTATTAGGGTGATCTCTCACAAAAATATCAAGTAGTTAGTGTTCACCCAAGTGTAGCACCGTCACGGCACCTATCTTTTCGGGGTGCGCCGTGTCACACGGGTACGAACGATTAGAGAAGTGTGAGGCGGGTGAGTTGAGACCTCGCAGCGAGATCACTTGGTTGTCTTGACGTTCAGGCATGACCGTCATGAGCTCGGAACACATGCATCGAAAGATGAACAAGAATCGCATAGAGATGTGATTGGCATGTTGGCCTACCGGTTGAGATTTTCGTCATCAGTGGTGTTACACCAATGGCGAACAATTGAAATACGGGTCTTGTATCACTCACAATCAATTTTGAGAGATATTGATTTGAGTGGGAGCGCACTTTAGAATTAATTATTTTAATTCTCAGTGCAATTAATTATGAACTTTGTCTAAAGTGTAATTTGCATAATAGTTGTAGAATAATGGCTCGCGCTTCCACCTTCCCTGTTAAAATTGAATAAGCTGTTAAATATCTGGTTAAAACTTTACGGTTGGTAACGTAATGTGAGGATTGTCCTCAAGAGTGCCGAGAAGGACTTTGTCCTATCGCATGCTTTTGGTATTCTCCCGCTAATGCTATGGATAATGTGACTCTCGTCCTTCGATCCAAAAGCTAGAATTCCGTTACGGTCAAGTGCAATATGTTTGCTTCCATGAGACCCGGACTTCAAAAGTTTGGGATAGCTATGTGATATTCATGGAACTGAAAATCATTTTCAGACACAAACAAAGGCTAAAAGATATGGGATATCCAAAGCAATGTTTGTTTTGCGAACTTTTAGTAAAAGGTGTTTACTATGCATTTGACTAATGACAGAGGGATCCAGTAGAACGCCTGTCATATGATGAAGGTGAATAAAACAACAACTTAAAGAGGAAGGAAATGTCCGAAGGGTGTTAGTAAGACTTTCACTCCTAGGAAGTCCGGGGCAAATGCCACTCTTAAGTTAGGTGCTTCTTCTGAGAGTAGGAGAATTATTAGAAGTAAAACTGTTAGAAGTATAAAGGCAAAAAGAGAGAAGACTGGAATATCCAGCTCATGTATGAATGTCATACAAGTTATAGATGTATAGAAGGCTGGTCAAAGAAATAGTTCTTGGGAATTATGATTAAACATGTTAATCACTAATTCTTGGGTATTCTGAGTTGATCACAAAGATACCCGCTCGATAGCATTCCGTTGCAACTCGATGCAAGAACTACTACGGCCTAAAAGACTTGCCGGAGTGAGGTTCAGATACGCGCTGGGAATATAGTAAAAGTTACTAAACCTTCCATCGGTGTATTACCTATGTATTTATTTTCATAATTCATTATAGAGTTTTACACACTCTAGCCCATTGCATAAGGTATCTTGCAAGAAGGTTGTTCATAAGAGAACTTTTGATGTTCGGTGTTATGAATAACATAAGGGCCATATTTTCATTATGAATGAAATGTATGTTATGAATATTGATAATAATACTTTACCTCTGTATTTACTTTCATAAATCATTTTAGAGTTTTATACACTCTAGCCCATTTGCGTAATGTTTGTTGCAAGGGTGTTGTTCATAAAAGAACAATTGTTGTTCAGGATTATGAATAACATAAGGGCCATACTTCCATCATCGATGGAACGTATGTTATGAATATTGATGGTAATATGATACATCCATAACACTGATGCTAAATGTCGCAAGACTAAAAGAATACCACACAAGTGTGGCACTACATTTGGTCACATTGGAGAAACCCGCATGGAAAATTCCATTATGATGGATTTTGAAGTCGTTTGATTTTGAATCATCTGACACTTGCAACTTTCCTCTGAAAAGTGAAGTGACTGAAATACCGTTCATAGGCCATAAGGAACGAGCAACGAACTTATTGGTGATCATACATTTTGATGTGTGCAGTCCGATAAATGTTGTTGAAAACAGTGGATTTGTCTATCTTCAAAAATGACTCAAGTAGATATATGGATATTTGCTTGATGAGACGTAAGTCTGGATCTTTTGAAATCATTCGAAAGGTTTTCAACATGAAGTAGAAATTATTGTAACAAGAAAGATTATGTTTCTGCAAACTAGATTGCAGAAAGGAATATCTGAGTTACAAGTTTAGCGAATGTCTGATGAGTTGTGAAAGGAGTTTCATAACTTACACCTCCCGGAACACCACTGAGTGGAATGTCCGTGAAGATGTAATCAAACCATTTTCGACATGGTAAGATCAAAGATGACATAAATCAATTTGCCATTATCCCTTTTAAAGTAATGCTTTAGTGACTGCGGCTTTTACACTGAAAAGAGCGCCATCAGGTCTGTTGAAATGACGCCATGGTATGGTACGCCCAACCATGCTTGGTCTTTTCTTAAACATTTGGAATATGGGGCTTGTGTAAAAGGTTACAAACCTATTCCAAATCAGACAAGAGCTACTTTGTAGGTTATCCCAAGTAATTGGGAATTCCTCCACCACTATACCGAGGCAAAAGGTTTGCCACCAAAAACGGTATGCTTTTAAAGAGAATGGTTCTTGCAAAAAGGTGAGTGGGAGAACAGTCCAACTCGACGAGATAAGCAGTATCTTCGTCATCAGATCAAAGAAAAGGAACCTTGGAAGTAATTCCAGAGTTTCCTACTGCGACTGATACGGAAGTCTCTACAATAAAATGTATGGACTTCGGTCGAACTTGCAGCTGAACCACGTAGGCAAAACTCGTGCAAACCTCTCAGGTGCGCAAGCGAGATATTGTTGTTAGACAACAGTATACCTACGATCACAAGGAAGCGTTGATGGGCCCTGACTCCGGAATTGGCTAAATGCCAATATAATCCGAGATAGTTTCCATAAATGATTCAAGATTATATCTTGATAAACCCTTCGGAAGACTTAGAGTCTAACGAACATTAATGGAACTATAAACTGATTTGGATAAAATGTTTTATCCATAAAGCTCGACTTGTTGCAATAACAAGTTCAAGGAGTTGACTACGATGAGGTTCTCTCACCGTAGCGATGCTTAAAGTCAGATCGTGTTAAACTAGCAATTAATACATATTTCAATCTTGAGATATGATACATGGATGCCAAAAGGATTTCCATATGATGGAAATGCAACCTAGGACTTGTATGTGGTACAGTCCGAAGTATTTTGTCAATCCAGAGGATGCTAGTAAGTATGCAAACTTCAGAGTTCCAGCAATGGATAGAAGAGAGCAAAATGGAGTTGGAATCTTCGTTTTTGATGAAATAGTCAAAGGAGTTTGATTTCATCAATGGATAACGAAGATGCTTGTGGTTTCAAGAAAGTAAGTGGGAGCATAATAATATTTCTAAAAACTTTGTGTTCTTGACACATTGTTGATTAGAAATTTCTTGACACAAATTAGGACTTCATTAAAAATAGTTTTTCGATGAAGTGCTTGGGCTAAATAGCCTTGACATTAGGCATATTTATCTACGAGATAGAATTGCCTAATAGGCTAAATCCAAAAATACATATTGACAAGATGCTAAAACATTTTAGCATTAAAACGCCAAGGAGTGATTCTTGCCGAAGTCACATGGAAAGGGTTTTTGCAAGACTCGGTGTCCCAAAACACTGATGAGCGAAATACATGATGGAGATTCCACACACTTTCGTGTTTGGATTAATCATGTATTCCATGGTATGTAAAACAACCAGATATGTCCAATACTCCAAAGCTGTTGCGAGTATAGATACCAAAGTGATCAAAGTACTGATCATGGGACAACAGTGAAAAATGTCATTAAGTACTAAAGTAGCACTGATGACATGTTTTCTCGCAAGCAGAGATTATGAAGTGCTCGTTGTAAGTGATTACATCGATACAGTCTTCATCAATGCTCCATGCGATTTTCGATTTAAGTTAAGGGTTTTGTGTGATACACAATATGGTGGCACGGTGTTTGGAAATCGTTTCTAAACAGGTTACTGTGGCGAATTCTATAACTAAGGCTAAGTATGTTGCCGCTTTCGAAGTAGAAGATGTTGAATCATACAGTTTGTTCATGAACTTAGTATGATTCCAAGATGGCTTTGGTCAATGGAACACTATTGAAGATAGTTGCTCCATAGCTCAGTCTGAGGAATCAAGGTTTGACCAGTGATTCACATATATACGAAGCCAAGTCCACACAAAATATGAATTTTGTGAAAGCGTGAAAACGCGAGGACATGCAAAGATACACACGGAACTGAAGTTTTCAGATCCGTTGGACATCAGGCTATACCACATGCGAAGCATTTTTACACCGGTGTGCCACAGGTGTAATGTGCATTAGCATTGACTAGATTATTGACTCTAGTGCAAGTGGGAGTCTGTAGGAGATATGCCCTAGAGGCAATAACAAATGTTATTATTTATCTCCATGATCATAATTATGTTTATGTTCCATGCTATAACTGCTATGGTTCTCGAGTCTGCAATAACCACGAGGCTTGAAGGAAGACTCATATGCACGTGTGGAATAATAAACGGTAAAATGTATTCCTAGTCTGGCCTCTAAGACTAGCTCAAGTGTTGCATGATGGTTCTGTTTTCCTGATCATGGGCATGACTATGCCGGCAACTTTGAGGGCACAATGTTAGTAGAACACTTGTGTTGAATCGACCCGATTGATGTTATGCTATGAGATTCATTCGTCATAAGTTAATGGTTAATAACACAGAGAAGTTAATGTTTGCATAATTCCTTAGACCATGAGAGTGTCGAGTTTCTTCATGCTTGCTTCATGAACTTTGGGGTTTGTTAAACGTCATCCGTAAATGGGTGGCTATTACGGCGGCTTACGGGTTCATGGAAAAGTATGTCAAGTAACTTGATAGCTCAAGATTGGGATTTGCTCCTTCGAAGATGGAGAGATATCTCTGGGCCCTCTCGGTGTTACGGTATCCATCATCGTCTGGCCAGACACAAGTGTGATTTGATCACAGGGATGCCGGAACACAGAAACGAGAAAAGAGAACAAAAACCGGCAACGAGGTAACTGGTATTGTGGACAAGTGTTGATCCACGAGGATGCCGATGTTTCTCACCTCGGGTATTTGTAACATATCGCGAAGCAACAGGAATAGCACACGGCAACTGTAGGTTCACTCGAATATTCATTCGTGTGGGTATAGGGGTCAATATGGGTGTCCACGGCTCCGATGTTGATCATTGATTGGAAAGAGTTCCGGTCATGTCTATACTTCACCGAACCTATAGGGTCACACGCTTAAGGGGCATCTATCTGCTGAATACTAGACGGGGAGTCTGAGAGAAAATCACCAAAAAAGTTTCGGACGAAACGGAAACGTTCCGGAGAGGACGCCGGAATAGTTCCGGTGAAACTGAAAAGTTGTTTCAGGGTATTCCATTAAGTCAAATTGGTTCTGGCACACGTCTGGAAACTTCTGGGAATTTTCCGGGACAAAAACCGGAAATGTTCCGGAGCAACCGGAACCGCTTTGGTTGCTTTTCGCTGAAGAAACATTGTTCCGAAATTGTTTCGGAATGCGTTCAAAATTATTTTAGTGGGTACTGGAATTGTTCTAGGCACACAGAAATAATTTGGGATTTAACGGACGCAGAAAAATGTCTTCGTGAATAGTGAAAGTGCTTTCTGGATATTTTTGGGAAAGCACTTTTTTGGATATTTCCTAAAAGGTTTCTAGAAGAACTTGGGAGCCAAGGAAGCCCCCCTTGGGGGCCCCCCCATGAGGGCTTGGCCGGCCACATTGTGGGCTCCTCCATTGAGCCCCACTTGCTCCATACTTCCCTAATATGCCCTTGTGGAAAGTGTTCCTTCATGGGCATTTTTGGGTTTTTGGAATGGCAACTTTACCCCTTGGTTTTCCTATAAATAGGAGGTGAGGGGGCTGCCCCAAAGCTCACTCCTGCTCACATACAAGTGCCATGACATTTCTGGCTTCTCTCTCCCTCCCAGCGAAATAGTTTCGTAGAGCCGAAAGGCTGTCTAGTTTCCGACAGGAACTAGTTCTGGACGGCGAAGCCCTGCCGGATAGATGACACCGTATGTGTGCAACTCTGTAGAGAGATCGTAGTTTCGGTCTTAGTTTGAGAGTGGCTCCCGTAGGGCTGTCCAAGTGACCGTCTTAGTTTCGAAGGTCCTCCCGAAGGGCTGTCCGAGTGACCGTCCGGTTTTCGAAGGTCCTCCCGAAGGGCTGTCCGCGACACCGTCCGAGGGACTGTCCGACCGCCTCCCGGAGGGCTATCCGAGGGGCAGATGTGGGAGTACATCCTCGCGGTTGGGAGGTTGTAAATCCTAGCTGCGGGGATCTGCACCGCCGATCGTCATCGACTCTACTTCCGCTGCGCTACGAGTCGGTAACGAAACAGATCAAACCTTGTATGCAGTCCCCATAGTGTTCCTGGGCTGGTGCGTAGGTCAGAAAATTTTTGTTTTCTGCTGCGTTCCCCTACAGTGGCATCATGAGCCGTGCTATGCGTAGATGAAGGTGCGATCTAGAATACATGAGATGTATGGGTGTTGCACAATATAATCAGGTAGTAGATGAGTTCTATTGCTGAAAATTATTTGTGCGGGTAGCAGATGAAATCTATTACCCGATGTTCTTGTTGCTTCCCTGGAATTTGCATATTTCTGATCTTGATAACGGTATGGTAGAGTTTCAAAGTTCTGGCAATCCGCGATCCTGATTGATCAACGAAGTGCTAACAGTTCTTTGAATTCCACCATAGTTAAAAAGAAAGATGAAATTTCGCAGATGAAAGGGCAATGCAGATATGATCTGCACGGGGGTCATGCGTATGACGAAGTTTAGTATGGGGCTCAAGATTTAATTATCTCGTGTTTCATACACCCCGTGATGTTAATCTAGCGACTTGAATAATCATACTTGATGATAATATGTAGGTAGCTTCGGTTTGTTTCGAAACCTTAAAAGCCACGTAAAATGAAATAATGCATAAACCGATTAGAGGCGTCTAACTTGGTTTTGCAGGATGGTTTGCATGTGCATATGATGTGGTATAGCAGTGCTCATATTAATTTGATTATGTATGAGATGACTATATGATGTAAATTAACATGACCCGCGTGTCATGATTCGGCATGATGGCTGGAGCCATATGATTGTCACTTTAAATGACCTGCGTGTCAACCTTAAGTAATGCACTTATTTTATTAGCTATAGAGATAGCAATATTATCTGGTGCATCAACAAGGTGGTGGCAAACTTCGCGAAGGTGAACACCGACGCGAATGCCGAAGACGAAGAAATACAAGACTTCTCCGTCAGAAAGGGCTATACCATATCATGCTATTATGAATTGCCTGAGATGTTTATCCCTTATGATGCACCCTTCTTGATTGCGCGGTAGTCGCTTTTATTAGGGTGATCTCTCACAAAAATATCAAGTTGTTAGTGTTCACCCAAGTGTAGCACCGTCACGGCACCTATCTTTTCGGGGTGCGCCGTGTCACACGGGTACGAACGATTAGAGAAGTGTGAGGCGGGTGAGTTGAGACCTCGCAGCGAGATCACTTGGTTGTCTTGACGTTCAGGCATGACCGTCATGAGCTCGGAACACATGCATCGAAAGATGAACAAGAATCGCATAGAGATGTGATTGGCATGTTGGCCTACCGGTTGAGATTTTCGTCATCAGTGGTGTTACACCAATGGCGAACAATTGAAATACGGGTCTTGTATCACTCACAATCAATTTTGAGAGATATTGATTTGAGTGGGAGCGCACTTTAGAATTAATTATTTTAATTCTCAGTGCAATTAATTATGAACTTTGTCTAAAGTGTAATTTGCATAATAGTTGTAGAATAATGGCTCGCGCTTCCACCTTCCCTGTTAAAATTGAATAAGCTGTTAAATATCTGGTTAAAACTTTACGATTGGTAACATAATGTGAGGATTGTCCTCAAGAGTGCCGAGAAGGACTTTGTCCTATCGCATGCTTTTGGTATTCTCCCGCTAATGCTATGGATAATGTGACTCTCGTCCTTCGATCCAAAAGCTAGAATTCCGTTACGGTCAAGTGCAATATGTTTGCTTCCATGAGACCCGGACTTCAAAAGTTTGGGATAGCTATGTGATATTCATGGAACTGAAAATCATTTTCAGACACAAACAAAGGCTAAAAGATATGGGATATCCAAAGCAATGTTTGTTTTGCGAACTTTTAGTAAAAGGTGTTTACTATGCATTTGACTAATGACAGAGGGATCCAGTAGAACGCCTGTCATATGATGAAGGTGAATAAAACAACAACTTAAAGAGGAAGGAAATGTCCGAAGGGTGTTAGTAAGACTTTCACGCCTAGGAAGTCCGGGGCAAACGCCACTCTTAAGTTAGGTGCTTCTTCTGAGAGTAGGAGAATTATTAGAAGTAAAACTGTTAGAAGTATAAAGGCAAAAAGAGAGAAGACTGGAATATCCAGCTCATGTATGAATGTCATACAAGTTATAGATGTATAGAAGGCTGGTCAAAGAAATAGTTCTTGGGAATTATGATTAAACATGTTAATCACTAATTCTTGGGTATTCTGAGTTGATCACAAAGATACCCGCTCGATAGCATTCCGTTGCAACTCGATGCAAGAACTACTACGGCCTAAAAGACTTGCCGGAGTGAGGTTCAGATACGCGCTGGGAATATAGTAAAAGTTACTAAACCTTCCATCGGTGTATTACCTATGTATTTATTTTCATAATTCATTATAGAGTTTTACACACTCTAGCCCATTGCATAAGGTATCTTGCAAGAAGGTTGTTCATAAGAGAACTTTTGATGTTCGGTGTTATGAATAACATAAGGGCCATATTTTCATTATGAATGAAATGTATGTTATGAATATTGATAATAATACTTTACCTCTGTATTTACTTTCATAAATCATTTTAGAGTTTTATACACTCTAGCCCATTTGCGTAATGTTTGTTGCAAGGGTGTTGTTCATAAAAGAACAATTGTTGTTCAGGATTATGAATAACATAAGGGCCATACTTCCATCATCGATGGAACGTATGTTATGAATATTGATGGTAATATGATACATCAATAACGCTGATGCTAAATGTCGCAAGACTAAAAGAATACCACACAAGTGTGGCACTGCATTTGGTCACATTGGAGAAACCCGCATGGAAAATTCCATTATGATGGATTTTGAAGTCGTTTGATTTTGAATCATCTGACACTTGCAACTTTCCTCTGAAAAGTGAAGTGACTGAAATACCGTTCATAGGCCATAAGGAACGAGCAACGAACTTATTGGTGATCATACATTTTGATGTGTGCAGTCCGATAAATGTTGTTGAAAACAGTGGATTTGTCTATCTTCAAAAATGACTCAAGTAGATATATGGATATTTGCTTGATGAGACGTAAGTCTGGATCTTTTGAAATCATTCGAAAGGTTTTCAACATGAAGTAGAAATTATTGTAACAAGAAAGATTATGTTTCTGCAAACTAGATTGCAGAAAGGAATATCTGAGTTACAAGTTTAGCGAATGTCTGATGAGTTGTGAAAGGAGTTTCATAACTTACACCTCCCGGAACACCACTGAGTGGAATGTCCGTGAAGATGTAATCAAACCATTTTCGACATGGTAAGATCAAAGATGACATAAATCAATTTGCCATTATCCCTTTTAAAGTAATGCTTTAGTGACTGCGGCTTTTACACTGAAAAGAGCGCCATCAGGTCTGTTGAAATGACGCCATGGTATGGTACGCCCAACCATGCTTGGTCTTTTCTTAAACATTTGGAATATGGGGCTTGTGTAAAAGGTTACAAACCTATTCCAAATCAGACAAGAGCTACTTTGTAGGTTATCCCAAGTAATTGGGAATTCCTCCACCACTATACCGAGGCAAAAGGTTTGCCACCAAAAACGGTATGCTTTTAAAGAGAATGGTTCTTGCAAAAAGGTGAGTGGGAGAACAGTCCAACTCGACGAGATAAGCAGTATCTTCGTCATCAGATCAAAGAAAAGGAACCTTGGAAGTAATTCCAGAGTTTCCTACTGCGACTGATACGGAAGTCTCTACAATAAAATGTATGGACTTCGGTCGAACTTGCAGCTGAACCACGTAGGCAAAACTCGTGCAAACCTCTCAGGTGCGCAAGCGAGATATTGTTGTTAGACAACAGTATACCTACGATCACAAGGAAGCGTTGATGGGCCCTGACTCCGGAATTGGCTAAATGCCAATATAATCCGAGATAGTTTCCATAAATGATTCAAGATTATATCTTGATAAACCCTTCGGAAGACTTAGAGTCTAACGAACATTAATGGAACTATAAACTGATTTGGATAAAATGTTTTATCCATAAAGCTCGACTTGTTGCAATAACAAGTTCAAGGAGTTGACTACGATGAGGTTCTCTCACCGTAGCGATGCTTAAAGTCAGATCGTGTTAAACTAGCAATTAATACAGATTTCAATCTTGAGATATGATACATGGATGCCAAAAGGATTTCCATATGATGGAAATGCAACCTAGGACTTGTATGTGGTACAGTCCGAAGTATTTTGTCAATCCAGAGGATGCTAGTAAGTATGCAAACTTCAGAGTTCCAGCAATGGATAGAAGAGAGCAAAATGGAGTTGGAATCTTCGTTTTTGATGAAATAGTCAAAGGAGTTTGATTTCATCAGTGGATAACGAAGATGCTTGTGGTTTCAAGAAAGTAAGTGGGAGCATAATAATATTTCTAAAAACTTTGTGTTCTTGACACATTGTTGATTAGAAATTTCTTGACACAAATTAGGACTTCATTAAAAATAGTTTTTCGATGAAGTGCTTGGGCTAAATAGCCTTGACATTAGGCATATTTATCTACGAGATAGAATTGCCTAACAGGCTAAATCCAAAAATACATATTGACAAGATGCTAAAACATTTTAGCATTAAAACGCCAAGGAGTGATTCTTGCCGAAGTCACATGGAAAGGGTTTTTGCAAGACTCGGTGTCCCAAAACACTGATGAGCGAAATACATGATGGAGATTCCACACACTTTCGTGTTTGGATTAATCATGTATTCCATGGTATGTAAAACAACCAGATATGTCCAATACTCCAAAGCTGTTGCAAGTATAGATACCAAAGTGATCAAAGTACTGATCATGGGACAACAGTGAAAAATGTCATTAAGTACTAAAGTAGCACTGATGACATGTTTTCTCGCAAGCAGAGATTATGAAGTGCTCGTTGTAAGTGATTACATCGATACAGTCTTCATCAATGCTCCATGCGATTTTCGATTTAAGTTAAGGGTTTTGTGTGATACACAATATGGTGGCACGGTGTTTGGAAATCGTTTCTAAACAGGTTACTGTGGCGAATTGTATAACTAAGGCTAAGTATGTTGCCGCTTTCGAAGTAGAAGATGTTGAATCATACAGTTTGTTCATGAACTTAGTATGATTCCAAGATGGCTTTGGTCAATGGAACACTATTGAAGATAGTTGCTCCATAGCTCAGTCTGAGGAATCAAGGTTTGACCAGTGATTCACATATATACGAAGCCAAGTCCACACAAAATATGAATTTTGTGAAAGCGTGAAAACGCGAGGACATGCAAAGATACACACGGAACTGAAGTTTTCAGATCCGTTGGACATCAGGCTATACCACATGCGAAGCATTTTTACACCGGTGTGCCACAGGTGTAATGTGCATTAGCATTGACTAGATTATTGACTCTAGTGCAAGTGGGAGTCTGTAGGAGATATGCCCTAGAGGCAATAACAAATGTTATTATTTATCTCCATGATCATAATTATGTTTATTTTCCATGCTATAACTGCTATGGTTCTCGAGTCTGCAATAACCACGAGGCTTGAAGGAAGACTCATATGCACGTGTGGAATAATAAACGGTAAAATGTATTCCTAGTCTGGCCTCTAAGACTAGCTCAAGTGTTGCATGATGGTTCTGTTTTCCTGATCATGGGCATGACTATGCCGGCAACTTTGAGGGCACAATGTTAGTAGAACACTTGTGTTGAATCGACCCGATTGATGTTATGCTATGAGATTCATTCGTCATAAGTTAATGGTTAATAACACAGAGAAGTTAATGTTTGCATAATTCCTTAGACCATGAGAGTGTCGAGTTTCTTCATGCTTGCTTCATGAACTTTGGGGTTTGTTAAACGTCATCCGTAAATGGGTGGCTATTACGGCGGCTTACGGGTTCATGGAAAAGTATGTCAAGTAACTTGATAGCTCAAGATTGGGATTTGCTCCTTCGAAGATGGAGAGATATCTCTGGGCCCTCTCGGTGTTACGGTATCCATCATCGTCTGGCCAGACACAAGTGTGATTTGATCACAGGGATGCCGGAACACAGAAACGAGAAAAGAGAACAAAAACCGGCAACGAGGTAACTGGTATTGTGGACAAGTGTTGATCCACGAGGATGCCGATGTTTCTCACCTCGGGTATTTGTAACATATCGCGAAGCAACAGGAATAGCACACGGCAACTGGAGGTTCACTCGAATATTCATTCGTGTGGGTATAGGGGTCAATATGGGTGTCCACGGCTCCGATGTTGATCATTGATTGGAAAGAGTTCCGGTCATGTCTATACTTCACCGAACCTATAGGGTCACACGCTTAAGGGGCATCTATCTGCTGAATACTAGACGGGGAGTCTGAGAGAAAATCACCAAAAAAGTTTCGGACGAAACGGAAACGTTCCGGAGAGGACGCCGGAATAGTTCCGGTGAAACTGAAAAGTTGTTTCAGGGTATTCCATTAAGTCAAATTGGTTCTGGCACACGTCTGGAAACTTCTGGGAATTTTCCGGGACAAAAACCGGAAATGTTCCGGAGCAGCCGGAACCGCTTTGGTTGCTTTTCGCTGAAGAAACATTGTTCCGAAATTGTTTCGGGACGCGTTCAAAATTATTTTAGTGGGTACTGGAATTGTTCTAGGCACACAGAAATAATTTGGGATTTAACGGACGCAGAAAAATGTCTTCGTGAATAGTGAAAGTGCTTTCTGGATATTTTTGGGAAAGCACCTTTTTGGATATTTCCAAAAAGGTTTCTAGAAGAACTTGGGAGCCAAGGAAGCCCCCCTTGGGGGCCCCCCCATGAGGGCTTGGCCGGCCACATTGTGGGCTCCTCCATTGAGCCCCACTTGCTCCATACTTCCCTAATATGCCCTTGTGGAAAGTGTTCCTTCATGGGCATTTTTGGGTTTTTGGAATGGCAACTTTACCCCTTGGTTTTCCTATAAATAGGAGGTGAGGGGGCTTCCCCAAAGCTCACTCCTGCTCACATACAAGTGCCATGACATTTCTGGCTTCTCTCTCCCTCCCAGCGAAATAGTTTCGTAGAGCCGAAAGGCTGTCTAGTTTCCGGTAGGAACTAGTTCTGGACGGCGAAGCCCTGCCGGATAGATGACACCGTATGTGTGCAACTCTGTAGAGAGATCGTAGTTTCGGTCTTAGTTCGAGAGTGGCTCCCGTAGGGCTGTCCAAGTGACCGTCTTAGTTTCGAAGGTCCTCCCGAAGGGCTGTCCGAGTGACCGTCCGGTTTCCGAAGGTCCTCCCGAAGGGCTGTCCGCGACACCGTCCGAGGGACTGTCCGACCGCCTCCCGGAGGGCTGTCCGAGGGGCAGATGTGGGAGTACATCCTCGCGGTTGGGAGGTTGTAAATCCTAGCTGCGGGGATCTGCACCGCCGATCGTCATCGACTCTACTTCCGCTGCGCTACGAGTCGGTAACGAAACAGATCAAACCTTGTATGCAGTCTCCATAGTGTTCCTGGGCTGGTGCGTAGGTCAGAAAATTTTTGTTTTCTGCTGCGTTCCCCTACAGTGGCATCATGAGCCGTGCTATGCGTAGATGAAGGTGCGATCTAGAATACATGAGATGTATGGTTGTTGCACAATATAATCAGGTAGTAGATGAGTTCTATTGCTGAAAATTATTTGTGCGGGTAGCAGATGAAATCTATTACCCGATGTTCTTGTTGCTTCCCTGGAATTTGCATATTTCTGATCTTGATAACGGTATGGTAGAGTTTCAAAGTTCTGGCAATCCGCGATCCTGATTGATCAACGAAGTGCTAACAGTTCTTTGAATTCCACCATAGTTAAAAAGAAAGATGAAATTTCGCAGATGAAAGGGCAATGCAGATATGATCTGCACGGGGGTCATGCGTATGACGAAGTTTAGTATGGGGCTCAAGATTTAATTATCTCGTGTTTCATACACCCCGTGATGTTAATCTAGCGACTTGAATAATCATACTTGATGATAATATGTAGGTAGCTTCGGTTTGTTTCGAAACCTTAAAAGCCACGTAAAATGAAATAATGCATAAACCGATTAGAGGCGTCTAACTTGGTTTTGCAGGATGGTTTGCATGTGCATATGATGTGGTATAGCAGTGCTCATATTAATTTGATTATGTATGAGATGACTATATGATGTAAATTAACATGACCTGCGTGTCATGATTCGGCATGATGGCTGGAGCCATATGATTGTCACTTTAAATGACCTGCGTGTCAACCTTAAGTAATGCACTTATTTTATTAGCTATAGAGATAGCAATATTATCTGGTGCATCAACAAGGTGGTGGCAAACTTCGCGAAGGTGAACACCGACGCGAATGCCGAAGACGAAGAAATACAAGACTTCTCCGTCAGAAAGGGCTATACCATATCATGCTATTATGAATTGCCTGAGATGTTTATCCCTTATGATGCACCCTTCTTGATTGCGTGGTAGTCGCTTTTATTAGGGTGATCTCTCACAAAAATATCAAGTAGTTAGTGTTCACCCAAGTGTAGCACCGTCACGGCACCTATCTTTTCGGGGTGCGCCGTGTCACACGGGTACGAACGATTAGAGAAGTGTGAGGCGGGTGAGTTGAGACCTCGCAGCGAGATCACTTGGTTGTCTTGACGTTCAGGCATGACCGTCATGAGCTCGGAACACATGCATCGAAAGATGAACAAGAATCGCATAGAGATGTGATTGGCATGTTGGCCTACCGGTTGAGATTTTCGTCATCAGTGGTGTTACACCAATGGCGAACAATTGAAATACGGGTCTTGTATCACTCACAATCAATTTTGAGAGATATTGATTTGAGTGGGAGCGCACTTTAGAATTAATTATTTTAATTCTCAGTGCAATTAATTATGAACTTTGTCTAAAGTGTAATTTGCATAATAGTTGTAGAATAATGGCTCGCGCTTCCACCTTCCCTGTTAAAATTGAATAAGCTGTTAAATATCTGGTTAAAACTTTACGGTTGGTAACGTAATGTGAGGATTGTCCTCAAGAGTGCCGAGAAGGACTTTGTCCTATCGCATGCTTTTGGTATTCTCCCGCTAATGCTATGGATAATGTGACTCTCGTCCTTCGATCCAAAAGCTAGAATTCCGTTACGGTCAAGTGCAATATGTTTGCTTCCATGAGACCCGGACTTCAAAAGTTTGGGATAGCTATGTGATATTCATGGAACTGAAAATCATTTTCAGACACAAACAAAGGCTAAAAGATATGGGATATCCAAAGCAATGTTTGTTTTGCGAACTTTTAGTAAAAGGTGTTTACTATGCATTTGACTAATGACAGAGGGATCCAGTAGAACGCCTGTCATATGATGAAGGTGAATAAAACAACAACTTAAAGAGGAAGGAAATGTCCGAAGGGTGTTAGTAAGACTTTCACGCCTAGGAAGTCCGGGGCAAACGCCACTCTTAAGTTAGGTGCTTCTTCTGAGAGTAGGAGAATTATTAGAAGTAAAACTGTTAGAAGTATAAAGGCAAAAAGAGAGAAGACTGGAATATCCAGCTCATGTATGAATGTCATACAAGTTATAGATGTATAGAAGGCTGGTCAAAGAAATAGTTCTTGGGAATTATGATTAAACATGTTAATCACTAATTCTTGGGTATTCTGAGTTGATCACAAAGATACCCGCTCGATAGCATTCCGTTGCAACTCGATGCAAGAACTACTACGGCCTAAAAGACTTGCCGGAGTGAGGTTCAGATACGCGCTGGGAATATAGTAAAAGTTACTAAACCTTCCATCGGTGTATTACCTATGTATTTATTTTCATAATTCATTATAGAGTTTTACACACTCTAGCCCATTGCATAAGGTATCTTGCAAGAAGGTTGTTCATAAGAGAACTTTTGATGTTCGGTGTTATGAATAACATAAGGGCCATATTTTCATTATGAATGAAATGTATGTTATGAATATTGATAATAATACTTTACCTCTGTATTTACTTTCATAAATCATTTTAGAGTTTTATACACTCTAGCCCATTTGCGTAATGTTTGTTGCAAGGGTGTTGTTCATAAAAGAACAATTGTTGTTCAGGATTATGAATAACATAAGGGCCATACTTCCATCATCGATGGAACGTATGTTATGAATATTGATGGTAATATGATACATCCATAACACTGATGCTAAATGTCGCAAGACTAAAAGAATACCACACAAGTGTGGCACTGCATTTGGTCACATTGGAGAAACCCGCATGGAAAATTCCATTATGATGGATTTTGAAGTCGTTTGATTTTGAATCATCTGACACTTGCAACTTTCCTCTAAAAAGTGAAGTGACTGAAATACCGTTCATAGGCCATAAGGAACGAGCAACGAACTTATTGGTGATCATACATTTTGATGTGTGCAGTCCGATAAATGTTGTTGAAAACAGTGGATTTGTCTATCTTCAAAAATGACTCAAGTAGATATATGGATATTTGCTTGATGAGACGTAAGTCTGGATCTTTTGAAATCATTCGAAAGGTTTTCAACATGAAGTAGAAATTATTGTAACAAGAAAGATTATGTTTCTGCAAACTAGATTGCAGAAAGGAATATCTGAGTTACAAGTTTAGCGAATGTCTGATGAGTTGTGAAAGGAGTTTCATAACTTACACCTCCCGGAACAGCACTGAGTGGAATGTCCGTGAAGATGTAATCAAACCATTTTCGACATGGTAAGATCAAAGATGACATAAATCAATTTGCCATTATCCCTTTTAAAGTAATGCTTTAGTGACTGCGGCTTTTACACTGAAAAGAGCGCCATCAGGTCTGTTGAAATGACGCCATGGTATGGTACGCCCAACCATGCTTGGTCTTTTCTTAAACATTTGGAATATGGGGCTTGTGTAAAAGGTTACAAACCTATTCCAAATCAGACAAGAGCTACTTTGTAGGTTATCCCAAGTAATTGGGAATTCCTCCACCACTATACCGAGGCAAAAGGTTTGCCACCAAAAACGGTATGCTTTTAAAGAGAATGGTTCTTGCAAAAAGGTGAGTGGGAGAACAGTCCAACTCGACGAGATAAGCAGTATCTTCGTCATCAGATCAAAGAAAAGGAACCTTGGAAGTAATTCCAGAGTTTCCTACTGCGACTGATACGGAAGTCTCTACAATAAAATGTATGGACTTCGGTCGAACTTGCAGCTGAACCACGTAGGCAAAACTCGTGCAAACCTCTCAGGTGCGCAAGCGAGATATTGTTGTTAGACAACAGTATACCTACGATCACAAGGAAGCGTTGATGGGCCCTGACTCCGGAATTGGCTAAATGCCAATATAATCCGAGATAGTTTCCATAAATGATTCAAGATTATATCTTGATAAACCCTTCGGAAGACTTAGAGTCTAACGAACATTAATGGAACTATAAACTGATTTGGATAAAATGTTTTATCCATAAAGCTCGACTTGTTGCAATAACAAGTTCAAGGAGTTGACTACGATGAGGTTCTCTCACCGTAGCGATGCTTAAAGTCAGATCGTGTTAAACTAGCAATTAATACATATTTCAATCTTGAGATATGATACATGGATGCCAAAAGGATTTCCATATGATGGAAATGCAACCTAGGACTTGTATGTGGTACAGTCCGAAGTATTTTGTCAATCCAGAGGATGCTAGTAAGTATGCAAACTTCAGAGTTCCAGCAATGGATAGAAGAGAGCAAAATGGAGTTGGAATCTTCGTTTTTGATGAAATAGTCAAAGGAGTTTGATTTCATCAGTGGATAACGAAGATGCTTGTGGTTTCAAGAAAGTAAGTGGGAGCATAATAATATTTCTAAAAACTTTGTGTTCTTGACACATTGTTGATTAGAAATTTCTTGACACAAATTAGGACTTCATTAAAAATAGTTTTTCGATGAAGTGCTTGGGCTAAATAGCCTTGACATTAGGCATATTTATCTACGAGATAGAATTGCCTAACAGGCTAAATCCAAAAATACATATTGACAAGATGCTAAAACATTTTAGCATTAAAACGCCAAGGAGTGATTCTTGCCGAAGTCACATGGAAAGGGTTTTTGCAAGACTCGGTGTCCCAAAACACTGATGAGCGAAATACATGATGGAGATTCCACACACTTTCGTGTTTGGATTAATCATGTATTCCATGGTATGTAAAACAACCAGATATGTCCAATACTCCAAAGCTGTTGCAAGTATAGATACCAAAGTGATCAAAGTACTGATCATGGGACAACAGTGAAAAATGTCATTAAGTACTAAAGTAGCACTGATGACATGTTTTCTCGCAAGCAGAGATTATGAAGTGCTCGTTGTAAGTGATTACATCGATACAGTCTTCATCAATGCTCCATGCGATTTTCGATTTAAGTTAAGGGTTTTGTGTGATACACAATATGGTGGCACGGTGTTTGGAAATCGTTTCTAAACAGGTTACTGTGGCGAATTGTATAACTAAGGCTAAGTATGTTGCCGCTTTCGAAGTAGAAGATGTTGAATCATACAGTTTGTTCATGAACTTAGTATGATTCCAAGATGGCTTTGGTCAATGGAACACTATTGAAGATAGTTGCTCCATAGCTCAGTCTGAGGAATCAAGGTTTGACCAGTGATTCACATATATACGAAGCCAAGTCTACACAAAATATGAATTTTGTGAAAGCGTGAAAACGCGAGGACATGCAAAGATACACACGGAACTGAAGTTTTCAGATCCGTTGGACATCAGGCTATACCACATGCGAAGCATTTTTACACCGGTGTGCCACAGGTGTAATGTGCATTAGCATTGACTAGATTATTGACTCTAGTGCAAGTGGGAGTCTGTAGGAGATATGCCCTAGAGGCAATAACAAATGTTATTATTTATCTCCATGATCATAATTATGTTTATGTTCCATGCTATAACTGCTATGGTTCTCGAGTCTGCAATAACCACGAGGCTTGAAGGAAGACTCATATGCACGTGTGGAATAATAAACGGTAAAATGTATTCCTAGTCTGGCCTCTAAGACTAGCTCAAGTGTTGCATGATGGTTCTGTTTTCCTGATCATGGGCATGACTATGCCGGCAACTTTGAGGGCACAATGTTAGTAGAACACTTGTGTTGAATCGACCCGATTGATGTTATGCTATGAGATTCATTCGTCATAAGTTAATGGTTAATAACACAGAGAAGTTAATGTTTGCATAATTCCTTAGACCATGAGAGTGTCGAGTTTCTTCATGCTTGCTTCATGAACTTTGGGGTTTGTTAAACGTCATCCGTAAATGGGTGGCTATTACGGCGGCTTACGGGTTCATGGAAAAGTATGTCAAGTAACTTGATAGCTCAAGATTGGGATTTGCTCCTTCGAAGATGGAGAGATATCTCTGGGCCCTCTCGGTGTTACGGTATCCATCATCGTCTGGCCAGACACAAGTGTGATTTGATCACTGGGATGCCGGAACACAGAAACGAGAAAAGAGAACAAAAACCGGCAATGAGGTAACTGGCATTGTGGACAAGTGTTGATCCACGAGGATGCCGATGTTTCTCACCTCGGGTATTTGTAGCATATCGCGAAGCAACAGGAATAGCACACGGCAACTGGAGGTTCACTCGAATATTCATTCGTGTGGGTATAGGGGTCAATATGGGTGTCCACGGCTCCGATGTTGATCATTGATTGGAAAGAGTTCCGGTCATGTCTATACTTCACCGAACCTATAGGGTCACACGCTTAAGGGGCATCTATCTGCTGAATACTAGACGGGGAGTCTGAGAGAAAATCACCGAAAAAGTTTCGGACGAAACGGAAACGTTCCGGAGAGGACGCCGGAATAGTTCCGGTGAAACTGAAAAGTTGTTTCAGGGTATTCCATTAAGTCAAATTGGTTCTGGCACACGTCTGGAAACTTCTGGGAATTTTCCGGGACAAAAACCGGAAATGTTCCAGAGCAGCCGGAACCGCTTTGGTTGCTTTTCGCTGAAGAAACATTGTTCCCAAATTGTTTCAGAACGCGTTCAAATTTATTTTAGTGGGTACTGGAATTGTTCTAGGCACACAGAAATAATTTGGGATTTAACGGACGCAGAAAAATGTCTTCGTGAATAGTGAAAGTGCTTTCTGGATATTTTTGGGAAAGCACCTTTTTGGATATTTCCAAAAAGGTTTCTAGAAGAACTTGGGAGCCAAGGAAGCCCCCCTTGGGGGACCCCCCATGAGGGCTTGGCCGGCCACATTGTGGGCTCCTCCATGGAGCCCCACTTGCTCCATACTTCCCTAATATGCCCTTGTGGAAAGTGTTCCTTCATGGGCATTTTTGGGTTTTTGGAATGGCAACTTTACCCCTTGGTTTTCCTATAAATAGGAGGTGAGGGGGCTGCCCCAAAGCTCACTCCTGCCCACATACAAGTGCCATGACATTTCTGGCTTCTCTCTCCCTCCCAGCGAAATAGTTTCGTAGAGCCGAAAGGCTGTCTAGTTTCCGGCAGGAACTAGTTCTGGACGGCGAAGCCCTGCCGGATAGATGACACCGTATGTGTGCAACTCTGTAGAGAGATCGTAGTTTCGGTCTTAGTTCGAGAGTGGCTCCCGTAGGGCTGTCCAAGTGACCGTCTTAGTTTCGAAGGTCCTCCCGAAGGGCTGTCCGAGTGACCGTCCGGTTTTCGAAGGTCCTCCCGAAGGGCTGTCCGCGACACCGTCCGAGGGACTGTCCGACCGCCTCCCAGAGGGCTGTCCGAGGGGCAGATGTGGGAGTACATCCTCGCGGTTGGGGGGTTGTAAATCCTAGCTGCGGGGATCTGCACCGCCGATGGTCATCGACTCTACTTCCGCTGTGCTACGAGTCGGTAACGAAACATATCAAACCTTGTATGCAGTCTCCATAGTGTTCCTGGGCTGGTGCGTAGGTCAGAAATTTTTTGTTTTCTGTTGCGTTCCCCTACACTGTCTCCTCTGGAGGTGAGCTCGAAGGGGTGTGTCAGCGTTGGGAGCTCGAGGAGGAAGATGGAAGAGAAAGAAGGCAAAGTGAGCTCCTGGGGTGCGGGGTGTTATTTATAGGAGGAAGAGGACCGAAACGGCAAGCATGAAATCCCAGGGGGCGCAATAAATTTTGGGTAAAAAGGCTCCTCTATTCTCGTGCCTAATAAGAAATATCCACCCAAAGATCCGTCGTAATGTCACGCATGAATTTCGGAAAGACGGTGTTGTGATGTCATGGTATGGGATAGTGAAGAAATGCTAAGTCCGAAGTAAACCGTGCGACCCGGCAAGGAATTGACCCGGTTGAATTTTTAGAGAACATAAGATGACAAAGATTGGAGGGATGAAAGATGAGGGCTCAAAAAATTAGACCCGGAACTTGATCCTTCACACTTTCGTTTCCTTGTCTTATTTTTAGGATGAAGTTTAACATGGATAAATCCAAGCTAAACTGGGGGCTAATGTTGGGGATATTACCCACGACCAGGACCCGGCTCAGGGTGTAACCCGGCAAGGTGCTAGAAGCACCTTGCGTCGTCCCATTCTCCAGGTCATGATAACGCGACAAGGGAAGGACTAAGGGCCTGTAGCAAGACCCGGCCAAAGGCCGGCTCATGGAGGAGCCTTGTGGGCCGGCTTCCAGAGAAGGCCCAGATGGAGAATCTCCTAACTTGGAAGGCAAGATGGACAAGAGTTAGAATAGGATACGGGTTAACAGTATGACCTGGAATCTTCTGTAAGGCCAGGGACTTGACCTGTTATATAAAGGAGATCCCCTAGGATGAAAAGACTTAAGTTGCAATCTCTCGAAAGCTAGGTTAGCGAATCCGCATCCTTGTAATCGAGATCTAGAGCAATATCAATCAAGCAGGAGTAGGCTTTTACCTCCACCGTGAGGGGCCGAACCTGGGTAAACCCGTGTCTCACTTTTCCGTTCAACCCCGTTCAAGCTTCCACACAACTGTGATAGCCTCACGACTACGTCCTTTCACGAGGACATCTGCCGTGACAAAACCACGACAGTATGCATTCAGATAAATTTAACTTGTGAAAAAGAGTTAGAGGCATTACACTTACCCCTGCTCCTACATCACAAAGAGCGTTATTTATATCAATATTACCAATAGAACAAGATATCGTGGGTATACCTGGGTCTCTCAGTTTTTCTGGTATCTTGTTATCAAATGGATACTCCGTTATCATGGCAACGTGTTCCTTCAGAGTCATACTCCTTTTATTATTCACTACATCACACATGAACTTAGCAAAAGTAGGAATCTTCAACATATCAGTAACATGCATTGACATTTTAAGATCAACTATGGCTTGAAGAAAAGAAGAGTATAGTGCATCATTTGAAGGTGGTCTTACAGCCCTAGGATAAGGAAGGGTTTTCTTAGTTTTACCTTTATCTTTCTCCTTCTCCATACCTTTCTCTTTGTTTTTCGATGCTTGACCACTAACCTTCTTGGTTGGATCAGATGGTCATTTACTTCTTTCCACCCTAGGTTCTTCCTCTTCTTCTGCTTCCGGAGTTTCTTCCTCATTGTTATTGCCATCTGTTGTTTCTGCATCAGAGTCAACTTGTTTTTCAACTTCTGCTTCATCCCTCTGAGTGTCTTGATGGACCTGTTCTTCAGGTTCGTCTTCACCAAAGAACAATTCTCTATTCTCCTGAGTTTGGCTTTGGCTCTCTATTCTTGTTTGTTCTTGCTCTCTTTCATACCATTCCGGGCCCTTGGGATCCTGCGTTCTCTTACCACTACGAGTAGATATTTCATTAGTAGAAACAAGACTATCTAATTGAGCAAGAATCAAAGCTTGGGTCTCAGAGATTTGAATACATTGAGTCTCTATCATACGAGAGTGTTTATCAAGATTCTTTACCGCTTGGCTTAACCCATCGACCTCTCGTGAGAGATATGCTATTACCTTTTCATTATGATAGATACATCTTCGGAAGTCTCTGTTGAAGTTATCTTGATGGAATTTAAACTTGTTCATTGTATCTTGAAGCTCATCTTCCTGGCGATAGATACTGAATATATCCACTTTTTCATTGATAATTTGTCCAACAGGCTTACCTTTCTCTTGAGTAACCTTCTTGAATTCTTCCATGTCTTCAATATGGTATACCTTTCCAGTTGGTTTGCTAGGTTCTTCAATATTCCATTGCTCGTGTGCGGATATAATCTTCTCAATATGTTCTTAGCCTTCTTCTAGGGTCAATGACATGAATTGTCCTCCTACACTTAGATCAAGAATGGATTTTGATTCATCATTAATTCCATGATAAAACATATGTAGTATAACATATTTAACATAACCATGGTTAGGACATAATGTTAAAAATTTGGAGTATCTCTCCCAAGCCTTATATAGTGTTTCACCGTCTTCTTGGACAAATAAAGTGAGGTTTCTCCTTAATTTAGTAATCTTTGAGCCTGGAAGAAATTTAGCCATAAACTTTTCAGCACACATAACCCAGCTGGTTATACTGTCTTGAGGCAATCGATTATACCACTTCTCAGCTTCATCTTTTAAAGAAAACCTGAAGAGTCTCAGTAGCACAAATTCTCGTGAGACATCTTTTATCTTAAATGTTCCACATAAAGTATCAAACATCATCAAATGTGCTTGAGGATCTTCCTCTTCAGTTCCTGCAAAAGCATGATTTCTTACTTCAGTAATAAGATCACAGTCAATCGAATACTCTTGAGCATAATTAGTAGGATAAACTATACGAGATCTAGAGACAAGTACTGGAGCACAGTGATCCCTAATAGTCTTCTTGGGCTTTTGAGTGATCGTCATTCCTGCGAACAAAGTGTTAAGCTCAACTGTCTCACTATTTTTGTATTTTTCTATTAATGAAGCTTGCTGCTCCTGAGGAAAACGAGTAATGTAATCTGGTAAATACGTTCTCCCTGAACAAGTAGATCCCCTGTGAATTACAGGAAGCATCTACAATAACAATACCTGCAAAAATAGTTAGAAAACAAATACTCAGTGCTTAGCTCCCCGGCAACGGCGCCAGAAAATGCCTTGGTGCCTGCAGACCAAACAGGGTAGTGTAGCACTTTCGCGGAAGTATCCCAATGAGTAATCGTCCCAACAAAGAGCGGAGGAGAGTATTTATGGAGGCGTTTCTGTCACACACAAGGTGTCACAGTTCTTGTGTGAAGTACTGCTTGGGCTTCTGCAAATACAGTTACTGTCCTGGGTAAATGATAAAACAAATAGGCTAATATAAAGAGGGTTTTAAAGGTGTCTACTAGGTAACTATTGAAAGTAAATAACAAGAATGGAAATATAATTGGTGTTGCCTGCAATGAAGAGATTAGGTGTGGAGAGATTTCAGTTCATGCTAAGAATATATGAATTGTGCCAGTGCGACGGTAATACCAGTTACCTTGTATTGTACTCATAGTATTTGATATAAACTTTCTGTAGGCGATTCTCCCTAGGGTAATGAAACTCCTCCACTAGGGGTTACATTTCATTCTATGGTCCTGCTTCTCCGTTGCCACAGAGTGGTCATTTCCACAATTAAGGTCATAAGACCGGAACCAAGCATTAAGTTCAATGGATCACCGTTATCTCATATTGTCTTCGGTTCTCATAGATATCTCCACCTATCACATCAGAGGTCACAGAGTTCCTGAACAATACGTGCTACCTGTGTAGGTCTTGAGATCATGTTGCCTGGGCCCTTAAATTGGACAACACGCATAGAGTTCACCACAGTATAACAACATACTAAATAGATCATATTACTATGCATTCAAATGACGACATATAGGATAGGCACATATAAATCTTACCACTTACCTACATCTCCCACACCCAAGGGAATTACTCACGCATCATAAGAGGGGAATCAATCACATCAAAGAGAAAAATCATGAAAACCATATCGATAATATTGAGGGTATCCACAATGAGATGAAATGGTGCCCAAAAAGTCTTGATCTCAGATGAGATGGGGTTGAGATTACAAGTTTCAATCCCTCTTACAATAGTGAAGGAGATGATGGAGATGAAAGGACGAAAAACTACGATGATCCTCGTGAGTTCTTCAGATCTTCTCTTGTTCTCTCCTGGATGGTGTGGCGGCGGCTAGGGTTCTTCTCTCCCCATGGTCCCTTCATGAAAGTTGCTTGTATAGATGAGAAGCTGTGGGCACTCCAAACGACCGCTCAAACGAGCGCGTGCGGTCGTTTGGAATGCCGTCTTTCACTCTAACGCGCCTGTTGACAATGCTCTCTTCGGGAGAGTTGCTCCAATTGACTTGATTTGTAGCAATCTCCTTCGGTTTCCTTCCATATATGATATTTCCTTCCATCAAAAGGACAAAGTAGATTTTCTTCTCTTTTGTTGGATTAGCATTAGAAATATCCCAAGAATAAGAAAAATCCAATGAAACCAAATGGAAATCACTATGAAAAACATTGCAAATTCTCGAGCCATCAGGAATTAGGTTAAACAGAGTTACGAGGGGCCCACAAGCTTGGGTGGCGCGCCCCGTGGGGGCGCGCCACCTGAGCTTGTGGCTCTCTCGTTGATCGTCTGGTCTCCCCCATAGCTTCTAGGGTCCCTTCTGGTCCAGAAAAAATCACTGTAAAGTTTCATCGTGTTTGGACTTCGTTTGGTATGATTTTTCTACGAAACAATAAAATAGGCAAAAACAGGAACTGGCACTGGGCACTAGGTTAATAGGTTAGTTCCCAAAAATGATATAAAATTTCATATAAAGCATACAAGATTGATAATATAATAGCATGAAACAATAAAAATTTATAGATACGTTGAAGACGTATCAGATTCAAATATATTAACAAAGCTCATGGTACATCAAGATCGTGTCCTATCAAGATCACGAGAGAGAGAGAGAGAGAGATCAAACACATAGCTATTGGTACATACCCTCGGCCCCGAGGGTGAACTACTCCCTCCTCGTCATGGAGGCAGCGGGGATGATGAAGATGGCCTCCGGTGATGGCTTCCCCCCTCCGGCAGGGTGCCGGAAAAGGCCTCCAGATGAGATCGCTTCATAACAGATGCTTGCGGCAGCGGAAAAACCCATCTAGGTTAACTTTCAGAGGTTTCTGAATTTTTAGGATTTTTCAGCATTGGAATCATGCTAGGAGGTACCACAGGGGGTCCACAAGGCATTAGGGCACGCCTGGGAGGTAGGCGTGCCCCCTGCCTTGTGGGGCCCCTGTGAGTCTTCGGGTACTCCTCCGAAGCTTCCTGGGTCTCTTTCCTTCCCGAAAAAATCGTCAAAAAGTTTCGCCGCGTTTGGACTTCGTTTGGTATGATTTTTTTGGAAAACAAAAAACAAGCAGAAAACAGCAACTGGCACTGGGAACTAGATTAATATGTTAGTCCATGAAATAATATAAAAATGCACCAAAACCATATAAAATTATTGTAAATATGGTATGAATACTTCATAAATTATAGATACGTTGGAGACGTATCAGCAAGGCGCACGGCCATCCAGCAGCGATCCAGACTTGCCAGCTAGAGGAAGATTTTGACGGTTAGGGGTGCCCACTGTTTCCAGGTGAACTACCGGAACGGTCCGGTGGTCGATCCCTAGAACAGCGCCAGGTAGCAGGAGTGCACCGTGTAGACTCCATTGTTCGTCCACTCCAGTGGATCGTGTCCGGAGATGAGGAAAGAGCAACATCGCGCAGGCGGCGCCACACTTCGATGTACTGTACCATGGCCTTTGGGCCTAGACTGCTATCGATGTCCAGGATCCAATTTTGGGACTCAAGCGCTTCAGAGACCAGCCGTTGCTTCCGCTGGTGGCGAGGGACAAGGGAACAGTGCTGGTGCAATCTCAGCGATGGAGGCGCCATGAAGCCACAGATCTGTCCAGAATTTGCAGGTACGCCCATCCCCAAGTGTAAAGACCGTAGATGTGCTGAAAATCTTCCGGACCTCGGGATCGCAAGGAGGAGGCAGGTGGCGCCATGGGCATTGCAGGTCAGTAGCTTGTAGCCATAGCCATCACACGCGCAAGGCAACGTCGGTGCGCTGGAGGTCGCGAATGCCAAGACCATCGAGCTTGATCGGGAGGAAGGTCTGCAGCTAACTAACCAGGCAATTGTCGGCCCGAGCCTCCTTGTGGCCATGCCAAAGAAAATCCCGGATGACTGATAACCCACAAGTATAGGGGATCAATTGTAGCTTTTTTGATAAATAAGAGTGTCGAACCCAACGAGGAGCTAAAGGTAGAATTAATATTCCCTTCAAGTTCTATCGACCACCGATACAACTCTACGCACACTTAACGTTTGCTTTACCTAGAACAAGTATGAAACTAGAAGTACTTTGCGAGAATAAAACTATGAGTAATTTGCAAAATAATAAAAGTTAGTTGTTTAGTAAAAAGCTTTTGTAACACAAGAGAAAGATTTGTCCCTAGGCAATCGATAACTAGACCGGTAATCATTATTGCAATTTTATATGAGGGAGAGGCATGAGCTAACATACTTTCCGTACTTGGATCATATGCACTTATGATTGGAACTCTAGCAAGCATCCGCAACTACCAAAGATCATTAAGGTAAAACCCAACCATAGCATTTAGTAACAAGTCCCCTTTACTCCCATACGCAACAACCCCCTTACTCGGGTGTAAGCTTTTGTCACTCTAGCCGCCCACTATAAGAGAATTATGAACGTATTGCAAACCCTACAGCGGGAATCCCTCACACTTGCGTGACACGGAGGGCACCATAGGACAGCACCAAAATAAAACATACAACTCAAACCAATCACGATCATTAATCAACCCATAGGACAAAAAGAATCTACTCAAACATCATAGAATGGCCACAAATCATTGGATAATAATATGTAGCATTAAGCACCATGTTTAAGTAGAGATTACAGCGGGGAGAAGAGGTGTTACACCGCTGCATAGAGGGGGAGAGAGTTGGTGTTGACGGCGGCGAAGTTGTTGGTGTAGATCGCCGTCATGATGGTTCCCCCGGCGGCGTTCCGGCGCCACCGGGAGAGGGGGAGAGAGGCCCCCTCCTTCTTCTTCCTTGGCCTTCCCCCTAGATGGGAGGAGAGTTTCCGCTTTGGTCCATGGCTCTCCCCTCCGAGATTGGATCTCTCTCTGTTTCTCTTCTGTTTCGCGTCCCCCTTTTCTGGCCGAAAACCGTTTCTTATAATCCTGGAGATCCGTAACTCCGATTGCGCTGAAATTTTAACACGATTTTTTTCTCGATATAAGCTTCCTTGCGGCCAAAGAAGAGCCCCAACCAACTTATGGTGTACCCACAAGGCAACACCACGCGGCCAGGGGGGTCGTGCCCGTTTGCCTTGTGGAGGTTGTGGGCCTCCGTTTGCATTGATTACACCTCCCAAAAATCACATATATTCCAAAATAATTCTGCGTAAAATTTTATTGCGTTTGGACTTTGTTTGATATGGATTTTCTGCGAAACAAAAAACAAGCAGAAAACAGGAACTGGCACTGGGCACTGGATCAATATGTTAGTCCAAGAAATCATATAAAATGTTGCCAAAAGTATGTGGAAATTATAGGATATTGGCATGAAACAATCAAAAATTATAGATACGACGGAGATGTATCAGCATCCCCAAGCTTAATTCCTGCTCGTCCTCGAGTAGGTAAATGATAAAAAAGATAATTTTTGATGTGGAATGCTACCTAGCATAATCTTGATCATGTAATCTAATCATGGCATGAATATTAAGACACGAGTGATTCAAAGCAATAGTCTATAATTTGATATAAAGACATCAATACTCAGGCATACCAACAAACAATCATGTCCTTCAAAATAAAAATGCTAAAGAATGCTATCCCTACAAAATCATATAGCCTTGTCATGCTCCATCTTCTTAACACAAAATATAAATCATGTACAACCCCGATGTCAGCTGAGCAATTGGTTCATACTTTTTAACACGCTTCAGCTTTTTCAACCCCCACGCAATACATGAGCGCGAGCCATGGACATAGCACTATAGGTGGAATAGAATACGGTGATAGGGATCAATAAGGAGAAGTCAAAAAGGGAGAAAGTCTCGCATCAATTAGGCGGATCAACGGGCTATGGAGATGCCCATCAATCGATATCAATGCGAGGAGTAGGGATTGCCATGCAACGGATGCACTAAGAGCTATAAGTGTATGAAAGCTCAAACTGAAAACTAAGTGGGTGTGCATCCAACTTGCTTGCTCATGAAGACCTCGGGCATTTGAGGAAGCCCATCATCGGAATATACAAGCCAAGTTCTATAATGAAAAATTCCCACTAGTATATAAAAGTGTCAACTCTGGAGACTCTCTATATGAAGAACATGGTGCTACTCTGAAGCATGAATGTGGTAAAAGGATAGTAACATTGCCCCTTCTCTCTTTTTCTCTTTTTTTTGTTTTCATATTTTTCTCTTTTTTTTGTTGGGCTCTTTTTGGCCTCTTTTTTTATTTTTTATTTTTTAGAACAGTCTCATGGACCTCATCCCCACTTTTTCGAGGACTCATTAGTCTCCACCATTCTTTCCTCACTGGGACAATGCTCTAATAATGATGATCATCACACTTTTATTTACTTACAACTCGATAAAAAAAACTATACAAGATGACTCTATATGAATGCCTCTAGCAGTGTACCAGGATGTGCAATGATCTAGCGTAGCAAAGTTATCAAAAAACAGACAAGCCATGAAAATATCATGCTAGCTATCTTACGATCATGCAAAGCAATATGACAATGAATGCTCAAGTCATGTATATGATGATGATGGAAGTTGCATGGCAATATATCTCGGAATGGCTATGGAAATGCCATAATAGGTAGGTATGGTGGCTGTTTTGAGGAAGATATAAGGAGGCTTATGTGTGATAGAGCGTATCATATCACGGGGTTTGGATGCACCGGCGAAGTTTGCACCAACTCTTGAGGTCAGAAAGGTGCACGGTACCGAAGAGGCTAGCAAATTGCGGAAGGGTGAGAGTGCGTATAATCCATGGACTCACATTAGTCATAAAGAACTCACATACTTATTGCGAAAGTTTATTAGCCCTCAAAGCGAAGTACTACTACGCATGCCCCTAGGGGGGAGGTTGGTAGGAGTTAACCATCGCACGCCCCCGACCTCCACGCAAAGGAAGACACTCAATAATAAATCATGCTCCAACTTCTTAGCATAACTAAAGACTATACGTGCATGCTTCGGGAATCACAAACCTTAACACCAATATTCTTACTAAACCACAATTATTCACTAGTACCTCCCACATATTACCATCTTAATATTGCAAAACTATTGCAAGGAATCAAACTTATCATATTCAGTGATCTACAAGTTTTATGTAGGATTTTATGACTAACCATGTGAATGACCAATTCCCGTTGACTCTCTAAATAGATATAAGTGAAGCATGAGAGTTTAATTCTTTCTACAAAAGACTTGCCCACGCTCTAATAAATATAAGTGAAGCAAAAGAGCATTCTACAAATAACGGTTTTCCACAAGTAGAGAAACAGGCATCCAAACTTCAAATGATATAAGTGAAGCACATGAAGCATTCTATAAAGCCATACTCAAAAGATATAAGTGAAGTGCATGAAGCATTCTATAAATCAACCAAGGACTATCTCATACCAGCATGGTGCATTATTAAAAGAAAAAATAGAAAGCACACAACGCTCCAAGAATTTACGCATATCATGTGAACAAAACAAAAACCGAGACATACCGATAATTGTCGAAGAAAGATGGGATGCCTTCCAGGGCATCCCCAAGCTTAGACGCTTGAGTCTCCTTGAATATTTACTTGGGGTGCCTTGGGCATCCCCAAGCTTGAACTCTTGCCTCTCCTTATTCACCTCATATCGATACCTCCTCGTTCTTCGAACACTTCATCCACACAAAACTTAACCAAACTTTTTATTAGAGGGGTTAGTACATATAACATCAAATCCCATCATGTCCTGCTGTAACATTATTGTATAATTATAATCAAACATTACCCAGTATATGCTATCACAATTCTATGGCTCCCAAGTCAATGGAGCTCAACAAGATTTCAAACATACGCAAATAAAGAAACTATAACAGCAATCTATGAAAAACAGGACAGTCTGTAAAGATGCAGATGGTACATATACTTCTGTAACTCAAAAAATTCTGAAAAATTAGGACAAAATAAACAATTTGCATAAAAGTACTGTGTAATAATTTCAGAATTTTTACATGTTCCAGTAAATTATAGAAATTCAAAAACTACAGCAAAAGTTTCTATTTTTTCACAGCACACACCAAACAAGCAATTTAAACATCCTAAAGGTAAATCTTGGCATGTTTTTTTTATAATACAATGGATTTGTACAAGGGGATAATTATTTTTGTGAGAAACTTCCATGAAAAATTCTACATTGTTTCCATGAGCATGAACACAAGTGTTCAAGGTCGACCCTCACTTCTTCAATGCATAACCTTCCAATCGCTTCTCTTTTGGAAAAAGTTTTTAGGTTCCCCTCTATATTTTTTTGTTTTTAAACTTTTTAAAAGCACACAACAGAAATAAATGACTCTCTAAAACTTCTGGGTTGTCTCCCAGGCAGCACTTTCTTTAAAGCCATTAAGCTAGGCATAAAGTGCTCAAGCAATCGATCCACCCGGATCCCAAGGTATATCAAAGCCAATTTTAATTAACAATGATTTGTAATTTAGTAGTGAGCACAAAGCAACATATATCATGCAATGACGAAGTCTAACTCTCTTCCTATGCATCGGCATGTCATAAAAGAACAATTGATGCACACATAATAAAGGCTGATACATAGCATAAACAGTTTCTTGCAATTTTATCGTACTGGAAACATAGAGAGGTGGAGGTGTAGTTCCTCTCTCATAATAATTGCAAGTAGGAGCAGCAAGCACATGCATATTATATCCATCAAAATCATCATGTGTAATGGTAAAACGCAACCCATCAATATAATCCTTAATAAGTGCAAACTTCTCCGATATAGTGTAGTTGGGAGAATTCAAAAGGATAATAGGACTATCATGTGTGGGTGTAGTAGCAACAATTTCATGTTTAACATAAGGAACTATAGCAAGTTCACCTCCAGCAGCATAATTCAAATTGGCATCATGGCCACAAGCATAGCAAGCATCAATTTCATCAAAAAGGGATATTTCAAACGAATCAAAGGGATCATAGCATTCATCCTTCGGTAAGCACGAAGGGAAATTAAACAATGTATGAGTTGAAGAGTTACTCTCATTAGAAGGTGGGCACGGGTAGCTAATCCGCTCTTCCTCCTTTTGTTCTTCGCTCTCCTCGCATCTTTTTCATCTAATGAGCTCACAGTGTCATCATTTTATTCTTCCATAGGAGCCTGCAAAATATTAGTCTCTTCTTGGACAGCGGAGACTTTCTCAATAAACTCATTAATATGGGCATTATATTCATAATTCTCATGGCAATATTTAAGTATAGCAAAAATTTCAGATCTGTAAACAGCATCATCATAATTTTCACACTTTTCAAACAAAGATTCAATTTCATAAGCACCCTTAAAAGCAACAAATTCCTCTATTTGTTCCACATCATAGTAATCATATATACCATTAGCATAAGAAGCTAAGGTTTCATTATCATTAAATTCACATGAAAAGGGAAGGTGTGGAGCCTTCATCTTAGAGCAGCAAGTATAATCATATCTTAAGCATAAATTCCAAGCATACCATTGCAAATAATCAATTTGATCCCATAAGAGTTTCCCTTTTTGAGACAAGAGATAATCCCTAAAGTATTCCCGTTGATCCAAAGTATATCCCATTATCAAGTTGAATGGAGATTTATCAGGATTATCAAAGTAGTGTTTAATATTTTTCACATAACCAGCATCGAGGGTTTTAGGAGGTTCCCCATCTCCATGAGTAGCAAGTACAACTATTTTTTTTGGTGTTTCGTGTTCCATATCCATAACTAAAGATATAAAACAACTTAGAATAGAAAATAAAAACTAATTAGTGATAAAGCAAACAAGCACACATGAGAATATCAACCCCACGCTATTGCTCCCCGGCAACGGCGCCAGAAAAAGGTCTTGATAACCCACAAGTATAGGGGATCAATTGTAGCTTTTTTGATAAATAAGAGTGTCGAACCCAATGAGGAGCTAAAGGTAGAATTAATATTCCCTTCAAGTTCTATCGACCACCGATACAACTCTACGCACACTTAACGTTTGCTTTACCTAGAACAAGTATGAAACTAGAAGTACTTTGCGAGAATAAAACTATGAGTAATTTGCAAGATAATAAAAGTTAGTTGTTTAGTAAAAAGCTTTTGTGACACAAGAGAAAGATTTGTCCCTAGGCAATCGATAACTAGAATGGTAATCATTATTGCAATTTTATATGAGGGAGAGGCATGAGCTAACATACTTTCCGTACTTGGATCATATGCACTTATGTTTGGAACTCTAGCAAGCATCCACAACTACCAAAGATCATTAAGGTAAAATCCAACCATAGCATTAAGTAACAAGTCCCCTTTACTCCCATACGCAACATCCCCCTTACTCGGGTGTAAGCTTCTGTCACTCTAGCCGCCCACTATAAGATAATTATGAACGTATTGCAAACCCTACAGTGGGAATCCCTCATGCTTGCGCGACACGGAGGGCACCATAGGACAGCACCAAAATAAAACATACAACTCAAACCAATCACGATCATCAATCAACCCATAGGACAAAAAGAATCTACTCAAACATCATAGGATGGCCACAAATCATTGGATAATAATATGTAGCATTAAGCACCATGTTTAAGTAGAGATTACATCAGGGAGAAGAGGTGTTACACCGCTGCATAGAGGGGGAGAGAGTTGGTGTTGACGACGGCGAAGTTGTTGGTGTAGATCGCCATCACGATGGTTCCCCAGCGGCGTTCCGGCGCCACCGGGAGAGAGGGGGAGAGAACCCCCCTCCTTCTTCTTCTTCCTTGGCCTCCCCCCTAGATGGGAGGAGAGTTTCCCCTCTGGTCCATGGCCGCCATGGCTCCCGGAGGGGAGGAGCCCCTCCGAGATTGGATCTCCCTCTCTCTGTTTCTCTTCTGTTTCGCGTCCCCCTTTTCTGGGCGAAAATTGTTTCTTATATTCCCGGAGATCCGTAACTCCGATTGCGCTAAAATTTTAACACATTTTTTTCTCAATATAAGCTTCCTTGCGGCCGAAGATGAGCCCCAACCGACTTACGGTGTGCCCACAAGGCAACACCACGCGGCCAGGGGGGTCATGCATGTTTTCCTTGTGGAGGCTGTGGGCCTCCGTTTGCATTGATTCCACCTCCCAAAAATCACATATATTCCAAAATAATTCTCCGTAAAAATTTATCGCGTTTGGACTTCGTTTGATATGGATTTTCTGCGAAACAAAAAACAAGCAGAAAACAGGAACTGGCACTAGGCACTGGATCAGTATGTTAGTCCAAGAAATCATATAAATTTTTGCCAAAAGTATGTGGAAATTGTTGGATGTTGGCATGAAACAATCAAAAATTATAGATACGACGGAGACGTATCAATGACGCGGGTGGCAAGCTTGAGAATCGTCTTGTTTAGGGCCATCGCAAGCATGAGGTGAACGGGCATGGCAGTGAGGACGTGTCGGACCAGCGCGAGGCGCTCACCATGGGACAGGTGGGAAGCCCGCCAATTTGGCAGTATCTTTGCGATCTTGTCCACCCGGGGCATGAGGGCAGAGGAGTGGATCTTCCTGGTGGACAACGGTAGGTCGAGGTAGTTGATAGGAAAACTTGTCACTTAACAGCTTAGGGTTGTGCCGACGGCATTGGCCAGGTCCTCAGGGCACTGAATTGGTGTTACTGAGCATTTGGAAAAGTTTGTCCTTAGGCCCGAATCAGGGCCAAAGGTATGTAGGATCTCTAGGATGACCTGGAGCTGGGGTTGATCTGTATGGCTGAAGATAACCACATTGTCCACGAATAACAAGATGCAGGGGGCGTCTAGGCACGCGGCAAGGCGCTATAGGAGTCCACCCCGAATCACGCACTGGAACAAGAAGCTCAGGGCATCGATCCCCAACACGAATGACATTGGTGATAGTCGATCGCCTTGGCGCAAGCCTTGCTCGTGGATGATGATACGTCTCCAACATATCTATAATTTATGAAGTATTCATGCCATGTTTATAACAATTTTATATGGTTTTGGTATGATTTGATTAGAACTAACCTGGACTAACGTTGTTTTCAGCAGAACTACCGTGGTGTTGTTTTTTTGTGCAGAAATAAAAGTTCTCGGATTGGGCTGAAAATTTTCGGTGATTTTTTATCGACCAAACGAGACCCCCGAAGCTTCAAGGAAGGACCAGAAGCCTCACGAGGAAGCGACAAGCCTGGGGGCGCGCCCTCCACCCAGGGCGCGCCTACTGAGCTTGTCGCTCCCTCGTGGGCCCCCCGGCGTGAATCCAACGCTGAAAAATCCTATAAATATAGAAAACACTGAAACTAAACCTAGAACTCCCACTCCGCCGCTGCAAGCCTCTGTACCGAAGCGATCTCATCCGGAGCCCTGTTCCAGCACTCTGCCGGAGGGGAGAATCTTCACCGGAGGCCATCTTCATCATCCCAGCGGTCTCCATGACGAGGAGGGAGTAGTTCACCCTCGGGGCTGAGGGTATGTACCAGTAGCTATGTGTTTGATCTCACTCACTCTCTCTCTCGTGTTCTTGATTTGGCACGATCTTGATGTACCATGAGCTTTGTTAATATAGTTGGATCATATGGTGTTTCTTCCCTCACTATCTTCTTGTGATGAATTGAGTCTTTCCCTTTGAGGTTTCGTTATTGTTGAATTGAATACTTTGGATTTGAGAACACTTGATGCATGTCTTGCATGTGGATACCCGTGGTGACAATGGCTCATTCTATTGAGTTACTTGATGTATGTTTCGGTATTCAACTTGCGGATTCCTGTGGTGACATTGGGGTAATCTACGCACATAGGTTGATACACGTTTTCGTCCTACGTTCTCCAATAGAAACTTTGGAGTGATTCTTTGTCGCACGTTGAGGGATGGTTATATGATTCAATTATGTTAGCACTGTTGACAGATTGCACTAGTGAAAGTATGAACCCTAGGCCTTGTTTCCAAGCATTGCAATACCGTTTGTGCTCACTTTTATCACTTGCTACCTTGCTGTTTTTATTTATTCAGATTACAAAAACCTATATCTACTATCCATACTACACTTGTATCACCATCTCTTCGCCGAACTAGTGCACCTATACAATCTACCATTGTATTGGGTGTGTTGGGGACACAAGAGATTTCTTGTATTTGATTGCAGGGTTGTTTGAGAGATACCATCTTCATCCTACGCCTCCCGCGGATTGATAAACCTTAGGTCATCCACTTGAGGAAAATTTGCTGCTGTCCTACAAAACTCTGCACTTGGAGGCCCAACAATGTCTACAAGAATAAAAGTTGCGTAGTAGACATCAAGCTATTTTCTGGCGCCGTTGCCGGGGAGGTGAGTGCTTAAAGGTATATCTTTAGATCTTGCAATTGAATCTTTTAGTTTCTTGTTTTATCACTAGTTTGGTTTATAACAGAAAACTACAAAAAAAATGGAATTGAAGTTGCATCAAATGCTTTACCTATATGATGTCTTTCTTGAAAATATGGATTCCGATAATTGTGCTCAATTGTTAGAGGAAGAATTCAATAAAAATGTTTAATGTGAATCCTTTGAATGATGAGCATGATTGCAATGTTGTTAGTATGCTTTCTATGAATATACATGATGCTAATGATATGCAAAGCCATAAGCTTGGGGATGCTATGTTTGATGAATATGATATTTTTAGTCCCCCTACTTTTGATGAGCAAATTTGTTATGATGAAAGCATGCCTCCTATTTATGATGATTATATTGATGAAGTGGGTTTGGAAGAGTGTCAACTCTAGGTACTAATGATCCCACTATTTTGGAGGGTGTTGAATCTTATGGCAATAATTATGAAAGTGGATTTTGAGAGGCCATGACTTTATTTAATGATGATTCCACTATTTTGGAAGAGGTTTCAATTGACTATGATAACAAAGTTTCTATCTATGATGATTATTGTGATGACATGTATGCTCTAAAGAATAGTGATAACTATGAAACATGTCATCATGATTTTAATTTTCAATTGGATTATTCCAATCAAGTATCACATGATAGTTATTTCACTGAATTTGCTCCCACTATTATTGATGAGAAGAAATTTGCTTATGTGGAGAGTAGTAAAAATTCTATGCTTATGGATCATGAAAAGAATGCTTTATGTGATAAATATATTGTATAATTCATTCATGTGCTACTGAAAATTATTATGAGAGAGGATCATATGCTTGTAGGTGTTGCAATAATATCAAGTTTCCACTCTATGTGTTGAAAGTTTTGAAGTTATATTTGTTTTGCCTTCCTATGCTAGTTGATTCTTTCTCCAACAAATTGTTTGCTCACAAAATCCCTATGCATAGGAAGTGGGTTAGGCTTAAATGTGCTAGTCAAATGCTTCATCATGCTCCCGTTATTTTTCAATTCTTTACTTTTATATGAGCATCATTGAAATCATCATGCCTAGCTAAAAAGGCATTAAAGAAAAGCGCTTGTTGGGAGACAAAACAACATTTATACCTATTGTTTTTGTGTTTCCACATGATTAAGCTACTGTATTAATCATGTTTTATATGTTTTCTTTCAATAATGTGCCAATTAAACCCTTTGGGATAGTGTGGATACTTGTTGATTTGATTCTGTGTAAAAACAGAAACTTTTGCGCCCAGTTCTGGAATTTTTATTATGTACTGGAATGTGATAAAATTCTGAAATTTGTTCACATTATTGATTTACAATTTTTTCATGTTGTACTAATTTTTCAGAATTTTTGGAGTTACAGAAGTATGACTTTAGTTCAGATCATTACAGACTGTTCTGTTTTTGACAGATTCTGTTTTCAATGCATAGTTTGCTTGTTTTATAGTTTATATGGCTTATATTGGTCAATATAAATTGTGTAAATGATAGAGTACAGTAGGAATTATGTGAGAAAAATTATAAATCTTATCTTGACAGTACCCAAGTGAATGATTTGTTTTATTATACTAACGCATCTCACGAAGTTCCGTTTAGTTTTGTGTGATTGAAGTTTTCAAGTTTTGGGTGAGATATCGATATGAGGAGAAGAAGGAGTGGCAAGACCTTAAGCTTGGGGATTCCCAAGGTGCCCCAAGGTAATATTCAAGGAAGACCGAAGCAACTAAGCTTGGGGATGCCCCGGATGGCATCCCTTCTTTCGTCTTCAACACTATCGGTATATACTACTTGGAGCTATATTTTTATTCATCACATAATATGAGTTTTGCTTGGAGCGTCATTTTTATTTTGTTGAGATTTCCTTGCTGTTATCAATAATCATGTTTTGTATCATTTAGTTCAATAAAATGCCAATTGTAGCCTTTACCATGCTCAGTTTGCAAGTTTATGTGTTGCTGTTTGAAAACAGAAAGTTTTCTGTTATGTCCTGAATTTATGTGAATATTCAGAATATGATAAAAATCTGAAACTTTTACACAGTAAGCATGCATGAGTTCTCTATCACGTGGTAATTTTTCAGAATTTTTGGAGTTAAGGAAGTATGAATTTTTATTCCCCCTTTACAGACTGTTCTGTTTAGACAGATTTCGGTTATAGTTGCATTGTTTGCATATGTTTGCTTGTTTAATGTTTCTATTTGTGGATAGGGGTATTAAATATGCAGAGGCATTTAGTATGCAATGTTTAATTATAATTTTAGTGATTTGCTACAATAAAGAATGTTAAGGTTTTGAGTTGATTTATACTAACTTATCTCACGAGTTCTTGTTGAGTTTTCTGTGGATGAAGTTTTTAAGATTTAGGAGAAGCCATGATATGAGAGGAATTAAGGAGACACAAGAGCTTAAGCTTGGTATGCCCAAGGCTCCCCAAGGTAATATTCCAAGAAGTCTCAAGCATCTAAGCTTGGGGATGCCCCGGTGGGCATCCCACCTTTCTTCATGAACACCTATCGGTTAGCCTAAGTTTTTACTTGTTCACATGATATGTGCTATTCTTGGAGTGTCATTTTATTTTCATTTTGTTTGCTGTTTTAATAAAATCATTAGATCTGAATTTTTTTATTGATAGAGAGTCTTCACATAGCCACTTAATTGCTTAACTACTCATTGATCTTCACTTATATCTTTTGGAGTAGTTTGTCATTCACTATTGTGCTTCACTTATATCCTAAGAGTGAATTGTTGAATGAATTGAATATCATAAAGTTGAAATTATATATGCTTCATATGCTTGTCCCATGGGGAGTAATGACTTCACATATAAGAAGTACAAGTGGTAAAATTTATTGAAAGTTAGCAAACATAGCATTGGTCACTTGAACAATTCATGAAAGAATATTGAAGGAAGAGAGATTTCACATATAAATATACTATCTTGGACATCTTCTATGATTGTGAGCCCCCATTAATTATTTTCAACCTTGATCAAGTAGTTGATGTTGGACAAGGAAGACAACGTAATGGGTTATGTTTGTTTATATTCACATAGAAGTTATATGTTCTTGGATCCTCTAACATGTGGTGCTTGCTCATAATATTTTGCTAGCCAAAATTTCATACTAAGTAGAAATACTACTTGTGCATCCAAAAACCCTTAAACCCAGTTTCTTGCCATGAGAGTCCACTATATCTACCTATGGATTGAATAAGATCCTTCAAGTAAGTTGTCATCGGTGCAAAAGCAATAAAAATTGCTCCTAAATATGTATGATCTTTTATTGTAAGGGAAAATAAGCTTTGTACGAACTTGTGATGGTGAAGAAATAAAAGAGACAAATTGCATAATAAAGGTTGCTATCACAGGGGCAATATAAAGTGACGTTCCTTTGCATTAAGAGCTTGCACATCCAAAAATAAAAAGCGCATGACAACCTCTGCTTCCCTCTGCGAAGGGCCTATCTTTTACTTTATGTATTTACTTTTATGCAAGAGTCGATAGTGTTCTTCTTTATTCCATTTTTATTTTCTCTCTTGGCCAGCATCATGTGGTGGGGAAAGATCCAGGCACATATATCCTGTTGAATATAGGTGATCATGAGTTATTATTGTTGACATTATCCCTGAGATAAATAAGTTGGGAGGCGAAACATTAAGCCCCTATCTTCCTATGTGTTTGACTGAAACAGTTTGTTCTAAAAATATGCTTTGAGTGTCAGCAATCATGGAAGACTATATGATAGTTGAGTATGTGGAATTTTCCAAATCAAAGCTCTTACATAGACCCTTCCTGAAAATAAGATGAATTGCAATTGTTTGATGACTGAAAACATAGTTTGTTAGTTTTCAAGAGAGTTTATGGTCTATACTTTAACATGTGAATAGCTTGCTACTTGATCATGAGAAGTTTTATGAGATGAACTACTGTTTATGATATATAATGATGCTGGAAAAAGTGATTGGAATTATCATTGATCAAACTTATGCACTATGCTAGCATTCACACTTCATAAATTATTTCTTTTATCATTTACCTACTCGAGGACGAGCAGGAATTAAGCTTGGGGATGCTGATACGTCTCCAACGTATCTATAATTTATGAAGTATTCATGCCATGTTTATAACAATTTTATATGGTTTTGGTATAATTTGATTAGAACTAACCCGGACTGACGTTGTTTTCAGCAGAACTACCGTGGTGTTGTTTTTTTGCAGAAATAAAAGTTTTCGGATTGGGCTGAAAATTTACGGTGATTTTTTATGGACCAAAAGAAACCCCCGAAGCTTCAAGGAAGGACCATAAGCCTCACGAGGAAGCGACAAGCCTGGGTGGCGCGCCCTCCCCTAGGGCACGCCTACCGAGCTTGTCGCTCCCTCGTGGGCCCCCCTGGCGTGAATCCAATGCTGAAAAATCCAATAAATATAGAAAACCTCGAAACTAAACCTAGAACTCCCACGCTGCCGCCGCAAGCCTCTGTACCAAAGTGATCTCATACGGAGCCTTGTTCCGGCACTCTGCCGGAGGGGGGAATCATCACCGGAGGCCATCTTCATCATCCCGGCGGTCTCCATGACGAGGAAGGAGCAGTTCACCCTCGGGGTTGAGGGTATGTACCAGTAGCTATGTGTTTGATCTCTCTCTTTCGTGTTCTTGATTTGGCACGATCTTGATGTACCACGAGCTTTGTTAATATAGTTGGATCATATGGTGTTTCTTTCCTCTCTATCTTCTTGTGATGAATTGAGTCTTTCCCTTTGAGGTTTTGTTATTGTCGGATCGAATACTTTGGATTTGAGAACACTTGATGTATGTCTAGCGTGTGGATACCCGTGGTGACAATGGGGTATTCTATTGAGTTACTTGATGTATGTTTCGGTATTCAACTTGCGGATTCCCGTGGTGACATTGGGGTAATCTAGGCGCATAGGTTGATACACGTTTTCATCCTACGTTCTCCAATAGAAACTTTGGAGTGATTCTTTGTCGCACGTTGAGGGATGGTTATATGATTCAATTATGTTAGCACTGTTGACAGATTGCACTAGTGAAAGTATGAACCCTAGGCCTTGTTTCCAAGCATTGCAATATCGTTTGTGCTCACTTTTATCACTTGCTACCTTGCTGTTTTTATTTATTCAGATTACAAAAACCTATATCTACTATCCATACTACACTTGTATCACCATCTCTTCGCCGAACTAGTGCACCTATACAATCTACCATTGTATTGGGTGTGTTGGGGACACAACAGATTTCTTGTTTTTGATTGCAGGGTTGTTTGAGAGATACCATATTCATCCTACGCCTCCCACGGATTGATAAACCTTAGGTCATCCACTTGAGGGAAATTTGCTGCTGTCCTACAAAACTCTGCACTTGGAGGCCCAACAATGTCTACAAGAATAAAAGTTGCGTAGTAGACATCAAGCTCTTTTTTGGCGCCGTTGCCGGGGAGGTGAGTGCTTGAAGGTATATCTTTTGATCTTGCAATTGAATCTTTTAGTTTCTTGTTTTATCACTAGTTTGGTTTATAACAGAAAACTACAAAAAAAATGGAATTGAAGTTGCATCAAATGCTTTACCTATATGATGTCTTTCTTGAAAATATGGATTCCGATAATTTTGCTCAATTGTTAGAGGAAGAATTTAATAAAATGTTTAATGTGAATCCTTTGAATGATGAGCATGATTGCAATGTTGTTAGTATGCTTTCTATAAATATCCATGATGCTAATGATATGCAAAGCCATAAGCTTGGGGATGCTATGTTTGATGAATATGATCTTTTTAGTCCCCCTACTTTTGATGAGCAAATTTGTTATGATGAAAGCATGCCTCCTATTTATGATGATTATATTGATGAAAGTGGGTTTGGCAGAGTGTCAACTCTAGGTACTAATGATCCCACTATTTTGGAGGGTGTTGAATCTTATGGCAATAATTATGAAAGTGGATTTGGAGAGGCCGTGACTTTATTTAATGATGATTCCACAATTTTGGAAGAGGTTTCAATTGACTATGACAACAAAGTTTCTATCTATGATGACTATTGTGATGACATGTATGCTATAAAGAATAGTGATAACTATGAAACGTGTCATCATGATTTTAATTTTCAATTGGATTATGCCAATCGAGTATCACATGATAGTTATATCATTGAATTTGCTCCCACTATTATTGATGAGAAGAAATTTGCTTATGTGGAGAGTAGTAAAAATTCTATGCTTGTGGATCATGAAAAGAATGCTTTATCTGATAACTATATTGTAGAATTCATTCATGATGCTACTGAAAATTATTATGAGAGAGGATCATATGCTTGTAGGTGTTGCAATAATATCATGTTTCCTCTCTATGTGTTGAAAGTTTTGAAGTTATATATTTGTTTTGCCTTCCTATGCTAGTTGATTCTTTCTCCAACAAATTGTTTGCTCACGAAATCCCTATGCATAGGATGTGGGTTAGGATTAAATGTGGTAGTCATATGCTTCATGATGCTCCCGTTATTTTTCAATTCTTTACTTTTATGTGAGCATCATTGAAATCATCATGCTAGCTAAAAAGGCATTGAAGAAAAGCGCTTGTTGGGAGACAACCCAACATTTATACCTATTGTTTTTGTGTTTACACATGATTAAGCTACTGTAGTAATCATGTTTTATATGTTTTCTTTCAATAATCTGCCAAGTAAACCAATTGGGATAGTGTGGATACTTGTTGATTTGATTCTGTGTAAAAACAGAAACTTTTGCGCCGAGTTCTGGAATTTTTATTATATACTGGAATGTGATAAAATTCTGAAATTTGTTCACATTATTGATTTGCAATTTTTTCACGTTGTCCTAATTTTTTAGAATTTTTGGAGTTACCGAAGTATGACTTTAGTTCAGATCATTACAGATTGTTCTGTTTTTGACAGATTCTGTTTTCAATGCATAGTTTGCTTGGTTTATAGTTTCTATGGCTTATATTGGTCAATATAAATTGTGTAAATGATAGATTACAGTAGGAATTATGTGAGAAAAATTATAAATCTTGTCTTGACATTACCCAAGTGAATGATTTGTTTTATTATACTAATGCATCTCACGAAGTTTCGTTAAGTTTTGTGTGATTGAAGTTTTCAAGTTTTGGGTGAGATATCGATATGAGGAGAAGAAGGAGTGGCAAGACCTTAAGCTTGAGGATTCCCAAGGCACCCCAAGGTAATATTCAAGGAAGACCGAAGCAACTAAGCTTGGGGATGCCCCGGATGGCATCCCTTCTTTCGTCTTCAACACCATCGGTATATCCTACTTGGAGCTATATTTTTATTCGTCACATAATATGAGTTTTTCTTGGAGCATCATTTTTATTTTGTTGATATTTGCTTGCTGTTATCAATAATCATGTTTTGTATCTTTTAGTTCAATAAAATGCCAATTTTAGCCTTTACCATGCTCAGTTTGCAAGTTTATGTGTTGCTGTTCGAAAAAGAAAGTTTTCTGTTATGTCCTGAATTTATGTGAATAGTCAGAATATGATAAAAATCTGAAATTTTTACACAGTAAGAATGCATGAGTTCTCTGTCACGTGGTAATTTTTCAGAATTTTTGGAGTTAAGGAAGTATGAATTTTTATTCCCCCTTTACAGACTGTTCTGTTTAGACAGATTTCGGTTATAGTTGCATTGTTTGCATATGTTTGCTTGTTTAATGTTTCTATTTATGGATAGGAGTATTAAATATGCAGAGGCATTTAGTATGCAATGTTTAATTATAATTTTAGTGATTTGCTACAGTAGAGAATGTTAAGGTTTTGAGTTGATTTATACTAACTTATCTCACGAGTTCTTGTTGAGTTTTGTGTGGATGAAGTTTTTAAGATTTAGGAGAAGCCATGATATGAGAGGAATTAAGGAGACACAAGAGCTCAAGCTTGGGCATGCCCAAGGATCCCCAAGGTAATATTCCAAGAAGTCTCAAGCATCTAAGCTTGGGGATGCCCCAAGGTAATATTCCAAGAAGTCTCAAGCATCTAAGCTTGGGGATGCCCCGGTGGGCATCCCACCTTTCTTCATCAACACCTATCGGTTAGCCTAAGTTTTTACTTGTTCACATGATATGTGCTATTCTTGGAGTGTCATTTTATTTTCATTTTGTTTGCTGTTTTAATAAAATCATTAGATCTGAAAGTTTTTATTGAGAGAGAGTCTTCACATAGCCACTTAATTGCTTAACTACTCATTGATCTTCACTTATATCTTTTGGAGTAGTTTGTCATTCACTATTGTGTTTCACTTATATCCTAAGAGTGAATTGTTGAATGAATTGAATATCATATAGTTGAAATTATATATGCTTCATATGCTTGTCCCATGGGGAGTAATGACTTCACATATAATAAGTACAAGTGGTAAAATTTATTAAAAGTTAGCAAACATAGCATTGGTCACTTGAACAATTCATGAAATAATATTGAAGGAAGAGAGATTTCACATATAAATATACTATCTTGGACATCTTCTATGATTGTGAGCCCCCATTAATTATTTTCAACCTTGATCAAGTAGTTGATGTTGGACAAGGAAGACAACGTAATGGGTTATGTTTTTTATATTCACATAGAAGTTATATGTTCTTGGATCCTCTAACATGTGGTGCTTGCTCATAATCTTTTGCTAGACAAAATTTTGTACTAAGTAGAAATACTACTTGTGCATCCAAAAACCCTTAAACCCAGTTTCTTGCCATGAGAGTCCACTATATCTACCTATGGATTGAATAAGATCCTTCAAGTAAGTTGTCATCGGTGCAAAAGCAATAAAAATTGCTCCTAAATATGTATGATCTTTTATTGTAAGGGAAAATAAGCTTTGTACGAACTTGTGATGGTGAAGAAATAAAAGCGACAGATTGCATAATAAAGATTGCTATCACAAGGGGCAATATAAAATGACGTTCCTTTGCATTAAGAGCTTGCACATCCAAAAATAAAAAGCGCATGACAACCTCTGCTTCCCTCTGCGAAGGGCCTATCTTTTACTTTATGTATTTACTTTTATGCAAGAGTCAATAGTGTTCTTCTTTATTCCATTTTTATTTTCTCTCTTGGCCAGCATCATGTGGTGGGGAAAGATCCAGGCACATATATCCCGTTGAATATAGGTGATCATGAGTTATTATTGTTGACATTATCCCTGAGATAAATAAGTTGGGAGGCGAAACATTAAGCCCCTATCTTCCTATGTGTTTGACTGAAACAGTTTGTTCTAAAAATATGCTTTGAGTGTTAGCAATCATGGAAGACTATATGATAGTTGAGTATGTGGAATTTGCCAAATCAAAGCTCTTACATAGACCCTTCCTGAAAATAAGATGAATTGCAATTGTTTGATGACTGAAAACATAGTTTGTTAGTTTTCAAGAGAGTTTATGATCTATACTTTAACATGTGAATAGCTTGCTACTTGATCATGAGAAGTTTTATGAGATGAACTATTGTTTATGATATATAATGATGCTGGAAAAAGTGATTGGAATTATCATTGATCAAACTTATGCACTATGCTAGCATTCACACTTCATAAATTATTTCTTTTATCATTTACCTACTCGAGGACGAGCAGGAATTAAGCTTGGGGATGCTGATACGTCTCCAACGTATCTATAATTTATGAAGTATTCATGCCATGTTTATAACAATTTTATATGGTTTTGGTATAATTTGATTAGAACTAACCCGGACTGACGTTGTTTTCAGCAGAACTACCGTGGTGTTGTTTTTTTGTGCAGAAATAAAAGTTCTCGGATTGGGCTGAAAATTTACGGTGATTTTTTATGGACCAAAAGAGACCCCCGAAGCTGCAAGGAAGGACCAGAAGCCTCACGAGGAAGCGACAAGCCTAGGTGGCGTGCCCTCCCCCAGGGCACGCCTACCGAGCTTGTCGCTCCCTCGTGGGCCCCCCTGGCGTGAATCCAACGCTGAAAAATCCTATAAATATAGAAAACCCCAAAACTAAACCTAGAACTCCCACGCCGCCGCCGCAAGCCTCTGTACCGAAGCGATCTCATTCGGAGCCCTGTTCCGGCACTCTGCCTGAGAGGGGAATCATCACCGGAGGCCATCTTCATCATCCCGGCGGTCTCCATGATGAGGAGGGAGTAGTTCACCCTCGGGGCTGAGGTTATGTACCAGTAGCTATGTGTTTGATCTCTCTCTCTCTCTCTCTCTCTCTCTCTCTCTCTCTCTCGTGTTCTTGATTTGGCACGATCTTGATGTACCGCGAGCTTTGTTAATATAGTTGGATCATATGGTGTTTCTTCCCTCTCTATCTTCTTGTGATGAATTGAGTCTTTCCCTTTGAGGTTTCGTTATTGTCGGATTGAATACTTTGGATTTGAGAACACTTGATGTATGTCTTGCATGTGGATACCCGTGGTGACAATGGGGTATTCTATTGAGTTACTTGATGTATGTTTCGGTATTCAACGTGCGGATTCCTGTGGTGACATTGGGGTAATCTAGGCACATAGGTTGATACACGTTTTCGTCCTACGTTCTCCGATAGAAACTTTGGAGTGATTCTTTGTCGCACGTTGAGGGATGGTTATATGATTCAATTATGTTAGCACTGTTGAGAGATTGCACTAGTGAAAGTATGAACCCCAGGCCTTGTTTCCAAGCATTGCAATACCGTTTGTGCTCACTTTTGTCACTTGCTACCTTGATGTTTTTATTTATTCAGATTACAAAAACCTATATCTACTATCCATACTACACATGTATCACCATCTCTTCGCTGAACTAGTGCACCTATACAATCTACCATTGTATTGGGTGTGTTGGGGACACAAGAGATTTCTTGTATTTGATTGCAGGGTTGTTTGAGAGATACCATCTTCATCCTACGCCTCCCATGGATTGATAAACCTTAGGTCATCCACTTGAGGGAAATTTGCTACTATCCTACAAAACTCTGCACTTGGAGGCCCAACAACGTCTACAAGAATAAAAGTTGCGTAGTAGACATCAGATGACAGGAGGACCCTGAAAGAGCATGGTACCCCCATGTTTGGTTTTGGTAATTGATGACAATCCCTATGGACTAATGGTTGCCTTGAGTTATACTTTAAGGTTTGTCCATAGGTATTGCTTGAAGACCATATGTTGGTTTCAAGGTTATAAGAAGGATATTATGTGTTGACCAAGGTGCTATTCAAGGAGTTATCCAAAGATTGGTCATGTGAGAGTTGAGCCTATTGCAACCATGTCTTGAAGAAGAAGATTGTGTGAACATCCATGTTTACCTTCAAGACATCATCTTTATGAAGAGAGAAGATAAGATTCAAGGCTGATGAAGACTAAGTGCTAAGAGTGGATTCAAGCTGATCAACACACAAAGTGTAGAAGATGTACCGAGTAGGATCAAGTGATCTCATGTTATGGTAAGCATTGTCCATTACGCTTTCTGTACTAACCCATGTTCTTTGTGAGGTTTCTTTGTGGGGTTAGGTATGTTTCCATGGGCTTACATCAAAAGGAAGATCTCATATGACCCACGGAGGATGACATCAAGTGGTGATCGTCATCAAGGTTGCGTTGTGCAAGTTCAAGTGGAGCATCACGAACAGATCACATGCTTGAATCTTTCTGTCCATTCTGGTGATAATGGACATGTGAAGATGTGCCTAAGAGAGGCTCACCCATAGTGGAGTATGGGGGGAGCAATTCACTAGTCTTCATCGAGTCAACGCAATCAAGAAAGGTGGTCCAACTTGAGAAGGTCAAGATCGTCATCATCTAGCTCAAGTGGATTATGCGCAAGGCAAAGGTTTGTCCTTGATAGGTTTTCTATTTTACTGATCCTCATGGTGTTAGTTGGGAGACCAGGTTATAGGATCGATAGTCGTACTATCAAGGGGGGATCTTAAGTTGAGTAGCTTGATCGTATCGTTCGTAGAGAGCTCAAACCATTGCATCCTTGGCATCATCTTTCTTGGTTCTTGTTTGGCTTCTCTCTATGTGAGTTTTAGAGCTTGTAGTTATCTTCATGACAAGCTCAAGTTCATCGATAACGGATTTCGTATGCATCATCTATTGTGTTTTCTATGTTGGAGTTTTTGTCGGTTCTTCACTAATGGAGGTTTCACACCTTTATATCATTGGCATTTTTCTCTTGCCACTTCTGAAGATTTGATAGCTCATGTCATTAGCTTTCTATCAAGCTTGAGTTCGTCAAAATCATAGTTCGTTTGCAGAAGGTATGGCAGTTTTGGTCTTACTTGTTTCCTCCTTTGTGTTCTGGCAATTCATGTTGGTATTTAGCGGTAGTACCTCTGGCTACCACGGTAGTACCGCTTGTGCGGTACTTCCGATGGTGTGTCGCGGTTACTACCGGGAGGGTCTCTGTTACCCTTCTGGCATTCGCAGTAGTACCACTTGTGCGGTACTTCCGCTGGAGTACCATGCGCACTACCATGGATTTCTCTGTTACCCTTCAGGAATTCGCGGTAGTACCGTTTGCTCCTAGAAGTAGTACCGCTTGGGCGGTACTTCCGCTGGAGTACCGTGTGTACTACCATGGAATTCTCTGTTATTCACTGGCTAATTCACGGTAGTACCGTTTATCTTAGGCGGTAGTACCACTCCGGCAGTACTACCGCGTCAGTTCTGCGCTGGTCCTCTGTGAATCTCAGCGATTATCATGTACTTAGCGGTAGTACCGCTCCCCCGAGTGGTAGTACCGCTTAAGGCAATTCCAGCACATAACGGTTGGATTTAGACACCCACTATATAAGGGGGTCTTCTTCCCCAATGGCTCCAATGGTTCTTGACCAAGCTTTCTCCTCCATTGTTGACCTCCAAAAGCTTGCTTACTCTCATTTCCTCCCATGATTCTTGATTCTTTTTGAGAGAAAAGAGAGAGGAGATCTAGATCCATATTTCCACCAATCATTTTCTCATCTAAGTGAGGGGAACCTTGTGGATCTAGATCTTGGAGTTCTTTTGTGTTCTCATTGTTCTTCCTCTCATATTCCTCCATAGCTTTCGTTGCTTTGGTGGGATTTGAGAGTGTGGGACTTGAGCACTTCATGTGTTCTTTCCATTGCATTAGTTGCATCAGTTTGAGTTCTCCATGGTGATACGTGGAAGTGGGTGTTGAGAAGCTTATTACTCTTAGGTGTTTGGGCACCCTAGAGCTTGTGCCTCTTGGGTTCTTGGGCGCCCTAGACGGTTGGTGGTGTCGTGGAGCTCAATCATTGTGGTGTAAAGCTCTGGGCAAGCTTCAGGGTCTCCAATTAAGTTGTGGAGATTGCCCCGAGCAATTTGTATGGGTTCGGTGACCGCCCCCAAGGATCGCCATTTGTACGGGTTCGGTGACCGCCCTCAAGGGTCCCTTAGTGGAATGACGGCACCTTGCATTATGCGAGGGCGTGAGGAGAATACGGTGGCCCTAGTGGCATTTTGGGGAGCATTGTGCCTCCACACCGCTCTAACGGAGATTATCATCCGCAAGGGTGTGAACTTCGGGATACATCGTCGTCTCTGCATGCCTCAGTTATCTCTTACCCGAGCTCTTTACTTATGCACTTACTTTGTGATAGCTTCCCGCTTGAAGTTATATATCTTGCTATCACTTAGTTGTTTATCCTGCTTAGCATAAGTTGTTGGTGCACATAGTTGAGCCTAGTATATTTAGGATTTGTTCTTTAGAAATTAAACGCTAGTTTTATTCCGCATTTGTTCAAACCTAAATCGTAATTGCTTTAAAGCGCCTATTCACCCCCCTCTAGGTGACATCCATGTCCTTTCAGACCCGGATTGCTATTGATGAGGATCCCAGTGGAGGCGGTGGATATCAAGATTGATACCCATTCATGCCATCTTGACCCAAAGCCAGGATGGCTAAGGATTTCCAGCAGAAAGGACCAGGAAACAGAGTCAAACGCCTTTGCAATGTCGAGTTTCAAGAGAACTCGTGGGGCCTTGAGTTGATGTAGGTGGCGGGCAGTTTGTTGGACTAGCAAGAAATTGTCGTGCACACTACAAGCGGCGACAAATGCACTTTGGTTGGTGGAGACAATCTCACCGAGGCGCGGGCGAGTCATAGGGATAAAACATTAGCGAAGACCTTGGCGAAGATGTGGATCAAGATGATAGGGCGATAGTCTGAAAGAGTGGATGCATCCGGCTTCTTTGGCAACAACGTAAGAAGGGCCTCATTCATCTTCTGGAAGCCACAACCATTCATGAGATAAAGCTTGTCGAATGCCTCGTAGAAATCATGCTTGATTATGGGCCAGCAAGAGAAAAGGAACTCGCAGGTGAAACCATCCGGGCCAGGCGCCTTCCCCGTGGGCGTTTTCTTGATGGTAGCCCAGATTTCGTCCTCCGAAAAGGGCATGTCTAGGTCGCCGAGATCAAACTGGCGCTGGGCGATGAAGTCCAGATCGATGGTGAAGGCGTGCTATTCGTGGGAACCAAGGATGGTGGCGAAGTGATCATAGGCGGCCCGGGCCATCCTTGGTTCGTCGGAGACAGTGAGATCACCAACTTGCAGCCCTTGGATGTGGTTCGTGTTCTTCCGATGGGCTGCGTGAATCTTGAGGAAGGCCGTGTTTGTCTCTCCCTCCTAGAGCCAGGAGAAGCGCACTCGCTGCCATGCAATCGAGCGATCAAGGGAAGCAAGACACATGTAGGAACACTTGAGCTTGCGCCTGAGCCAAGCCTCGTCGGCAGCGAGGGGCCGAGTGCCTTGAGCCGCGTCGAACCGTGCAATCAGCTCACGTGTGACCTGCAGCTGCAACGAAATATTGCCGACCATGCGAGAAGCCCAACCCTGAAGGCGACGTGTCGTTGCCTTGAGCCTGACAAAGATTTGGCGGAATGGGTCAGCATACGAGGGCACCGAGACCCAAGCCTCAGAGACCACCTGGTGAAAGCCCTCTAACTTGGGCCAAAACCTCTCAAAGAGGAAGCGCCGAGAGGCCCCGGACCTTGGGGCACAATCCATGACCAGGGGGCAGTGGTCGGAGGCCACAGATGATAGGCATCGCAGGGTACAATTGGGATGTGGAGGGGGTGCATAGTACCCTGTCATTGTGGCTGACATGCGGGCCCCTTCCAGGTGTGGAAGTGGACTAGCCGGTCCACGCATGGGCTAGGCATTAAAAAGGACCCGGGATGGGGCGTCGTGGTGGTTGACATGCGGGCCCCTTCCACGCGTTTGGATTAAATGGTGCCGGTGGGAGGTGGTTGGCCGGCTGACACACGGGGCCGAGGACGGACACCGAGAGGACACGCGCGCATCCGTCCTTTGTCCGTCTGGACACAAATCCGGTCCAAATTAAGTTAGAAATGGATTCAAACGGACACGGGGCGGACAGATTTTGCGCCCGAGGCCAACGTTGGGCCGTCGTATTTTTTGTCTCAACCTAATCAGACAGTGACGGACGAAATGCGTTCATGCGTTGGAGTTGGCCTAACAAAGCCAGAGCACAGTGCAAGCCGGCGAGGGTGGCCAAGCATAGCGTAGGGCGGGCGCGTTGCCAGCACAGTGCACGCTGCAGGCGGCGGCACGAGGATGGTCCTCGACTGCCCTTCTCTCTCATGTCGCCTTCCTCCCCCACCCCAACGGTTTGGTACAAGCTTTCTTCGGTCCCTGGCAGTGGCAGGCCCGCCGCCCAATGCACCCCCCTGCAGTGGTAGGCGAGACGCTGAGCCAGGCCTGTGCCCACGCATCGCGCGTCGAGGGCAGGGTCCCCTTCCCTTTGAGTTTGAGGTCCCGAGCCTATGCAGCGGGAGCGAGGAAGACGTACGTACCCGGTGAAGTTTCTCGGCTGGTTGCCTGGTTGGCTGGCTGGCCGGCCGGTCGATCAAACAGTGGCTACTGAGCTAACATCACGCACCGTGCATGTAGACGAGACCTTCTATACTCGTTTGGTAAGCTGCAGCCTGCAGCCGGAGTTTGCATTGCTTCCTCGTCTGATTGACACCGCGCCAAACTTCCGGGCATATATGCACTATACGCGTGGGCACATCCACTGTTCATCAACCATTTGCACTGGGTTTTCTGGCAGTATGCGGTGATGCGTATCCTGTATCTATTGTACTACTACCTCTGTGCATGCATGCCAACCAGTAGACTCTAGACACGGCACGAACCAAGCTAGCCCTTTTTTCCTTCCTTTCACTGACCGGCATGCGTGCTGCATGATGGAGTACATGATACAGATCTCTATATGATACGTATGATTTCATGCACAACTAGTTGGATCTTGTCAGCTGTTTTATGCTATGCTAGGAGTGCTATTGTATTTGCACTGCTGCACTCTGCAGATGGACGAGCAGAAACAGGTAGAAGTAGTAGTACTACGTACCTTGAGTCATGTGGCGAGCAAGCAAGTGACGTAGATGGTAAGCCAAAGTAGTGGCGGTAATAATTATCGCAGCAGGGAGAGAGGGCCTCACCCGCAAAAAAAAAAAAGGGAGAGAGGGCCCGTTGCGCCCGTTTCTTCGGTTTTGACGAACGGGCGCACACCCCCCCCCCCCCCCCCCAACCATCCGAGTCATTTGGGCTCGGCCCGTTTTTCTTTTTCGACGACGTCTTTCCTTCGTTCTGCGCCTCCTCCTCTCCTCTTATCCTCCTCCACCTCCCCTTCCCCCGCAGTTGTGGTTCTAGGGTTTGTCTGGATTCGATCGAGCCGTTCTATCTCGTGTCGCGGATCCACTCTCTGGAGATCGTCATGGCTTCCGCTGGTTCGTGCCTGTTTTCTCCCTCGCTAGGGTTCGTCCTGTCGTGAAATCAGTACTCGTCATGGTTGTGCTCCTGCGCGGATTTTTTGGTTTTGGTTTCTACTCTAACGGCACGTTATTTGTGCTCTCTAGGGGTCGTCCTTCCTTATGGTCTTACGAAATTTCTAGGGTTCGTCCTGCCTAGGGGGTTCGTTCTCCTTAGCGTCTTACGAAAATTTTCTAGGGTTCGTCCTCCTCGGCGGTCTTAAGAATTTTCTTAGGTTCGACGTGCTGCGTGGAACTGATTCCCTTAGATTTTCTGAAGATTCTGTGGTTCAGTTTTTCTAACCAACGGATCGTCACAGCCTAGGGTTCGTCCTTAGGGGGTTCGTTTTGTACTAACCAACGGATCTCACTGATTTTGTGGTTCAGCAATCTAAGATAGTGCCCTTGTCTGGTTTTTTTTGCAAGAAAGATTTTTCACGTGCCTTGTGGATCATGGCTTCGAAGTTCGGTGACTCTCATCTGGAGAGTACTACTAATATAAATGTTTGTTTGGATGTTTGTCTCTCTGAGTTTATGTCCCTGTGTAGCTTCATGTAAGCTGAAGAGAGTATAAGGTTTATCTGAAATAGCAATACGTTGCAGTCAACTTATGGTCCTATCTAGGGTAGTTCAGTTTTGTCGAACTGAATGCCCCATGTTTGATGTTCGACTGTTTGTTCTGATCACTTTGGTTTTTTTTGGCGCTGGTTATAAGGCTATGCTGGGAAAATTTTATGTGGTCTTCCAAGCGTGATTTGTTTTAGTTATTTGTAACGTATAAGCCATTTTCAGGGATAAAAATGTTTACTAGCTAGTTTTCTTTTTTGGCAGTGAAAGCTCGGTCAGCTTTTGGTTAATGCAGAGTTTTTTTTATGTGCATAACAAGAACAGAAAAATAAATCTGTAAGAGAGGAGCCACTATTCGTGTTTGAGGTTTTTGCTAGGTTGTTTCTTAGTTTATGTATGCGGAGGAATTACGCAGTTGATGCTCATTTTTTTATTATATTCAACTTGTTTTCCAGATGCAGAAGGTATTGGAGATGGTGAAGATAAAGAACAAGACGACACACAACCAGTTGTACAAGCTGGTCAGGAACATCATCAAGAAGTCCAAGTGCCAGTACAAGGTCTCCGAGATGTCCAAGGAGGTCCGTTTCCTCAGCTTTTATATATCAGTCTCATAGGCCCTGATATCATATTGTTTCAGACGCTCAGCCATTATAAATATCATTTAGAAATTTACGCTAATCAGAATTAGTCAAGAGTTATTGAGATTCAGACATTCATTTTTATCACTGCTAGCAGTTGTTTATGTTTCATGTAGCTGTGTAGCTGTGTAGACATGTTTTAGTAGTGCTAGCAGTTGTTTATGTTTTTCCAGGTCATGAATCAGGTAGGTGGGTAGATACAAAAAACCACAGAGCTGGACTGTTTGCTAAATCTGTGTAGTTGTTGTTGGTTATGTTATTTGGTCACTTGTATAGCCCTTTTTTCGCACTTGCTACATGCTCATGTTCATCTGAATCAAATTATATGATGTCTTGGCTATTCCATTATGAGCTACTACATCTATCAGTTGATCTGCTGCTACCATTCATTTATGAAGCATGACACTTAGATGTCTTGATTATATATGTTTTCTCTTATCTTATATTACCTTTTTTTCGCTGAGATGTTGCTCATTTTTTTTGTATGTATTTTTCTTTGCGGTAGCAGATGGTATTGGAGATGGCCAAGGCAAAGATATACGGCAGGTTTATACAAGAGGTCTCCGAGATGACCAAGGGGGTATGTTCATACTCCATCACTCCCGCAGACCCATATGTTTTTTGTTTCTACCCTCATTGACCCAGTGTGTTTGTGTTTTTATCAATTTTTGTTCAAATCAGTTTCTTTTTTGGATAATTCTTGGCTCAAGTACTCATAGCTATCTGAATTTTGTTGGTTATGTTCAAAGTTCAAGACACTATTTTGTTCAACTCAATTAACAATGAAAAAGCAAAAGAAGATGAAGCAGCTCACATCAAATTTCCCTAGTTTTTTTTATTCATTGGTGTGCCATATATGTACTAAAACTGCAGTGCCAATGTAAGCTAGCATCATGATTTCAACGTTTTTGGTTGTAATATTGCTCTCTTTCATCATGTTAGCAACAAGGGAAATAAGTAGGTGCATTTTTTTCGGGGGGTGCTGTGTTTTTTTTGTGAACTATGCGTGTGAAACGTCACCTTCTAAATATAATATATGTTTCAGCATAATACTTGTTTCCTGTTCTAGTTTATCTTGTAGCACTCATTTTTTTTCTCCTCTGATTCTTAGTTGTCATTTTTTTCTGTTTGCAGCAAGGGTGTACCCTAGGAAGTTATGCAATCCCACATACATAACTAGACTGTCAACTATGCGTTTCATCAAGACTGCTAGGAAGTTTAGTGAAATTCAAAAAGGTCATGTTAGGAAATATAAAATGGAAGCTCTTCTTCATATGCCATATCACCTTTCCATCCCAATGAATCTTCTTGAGTGGCTAGATCAACATATTGGCGGCACTGTACCTCGTTTTAGACACAAGGACAAAGTCATTAAGATCACTAAAGACATGGTGGATAAAATATTCAATTTTCCCGGTGGTACTGTGCCTTTCGTCTTTAGTAGTGACGACCCTCAAGTCAAAGCACAGGTTGTAGAGCTAAGAAGCAAGTACACTGACTATCGCAACAAGATACCTATCAACAAAATTGAGGAAGTGATGCTTGCTGATGAGAGTGAAGAAGGGTTTATGAGGAGCTTTGCTTTTTTACTTCATAGCCTCTATCCTGTGTCCTGCTTCGTACTGCTATGCTAGTTCCAAGTACCTTTTCTCCCTCATAGATGTGTCTGCTATTCCTACTTTGGACTTTGGTAGCCTGGGCCTGGAATTCATGCTTGAGGAGTCAGAGAGGCACTCTGAAATGATCTTCAACAGAGAAACTTTAGAGGAAATGAATAAGCCTTCTCACATAGGCGGCTGCCTTCCTATTTGGGGGGTAAGTGTTCTCCATTTTTGTTGTATTTTCATGGCTTTTCACTGTATGCACTAAAACTTAATTGTCTTATTCTATAGTTTTTTTATTTTTCTGACTTGGTTACTTACTTTGTTTTTGGTTAATCACAGATCATTTATCTGGACTTTGTTGATTTTGATGCCATCCCACTGCATCAGTCCACTGTTGACTACTCTCTTCCGCGCATTTCTCACATTAAGAATGAAGATTTTCAATATCTTGCCTTGGTTGATAGGAATTATCAGTCTAGGAAGGCTTTCGGAGTTCTACCAGTAATTACTCTGCTCCTTTTTTTAATGCTTTTTATCTAAATTTTTTTGTTGAGGAAGCGTAATAGGTTTTGGTCTGATTCATATGGTATCTAACTTAGTTATTTTTCTTTTGTCCACTATTGTTGTAGCTACGACATATATCTCAAACTCCGTATGCCACAGCTGTTCCACTTGGCAATGCCTCCGATGAGCCAGATTTTTCCCATCCAGTTGTTGAAACAGAGGTATTTTCTCCAACATTTATTTAGGAAATGGGGCTAGTTTGCTTACTGTAGTCCCTTTTTCTCTTTTTTTGCTTCGCTGGATGACATTTTCAAATTAATTTTCTCCTTGCTCTTTTTTTCATCAACATCTCAAATGCAGGCAGACAATAACAATGAAGTCCCATTCCTGAACACGGCAATTAATTTGAACAGCCAGCAAAGCAATACAGCAGAACCAAAAATCACCCCTAAAGACGAGGTAGATGTTAAAGTGAAGACCGACAGTCAAGTCAAATATGAGGTACATTTTATCCTTCACTCTCTCTCAAATTTTCGATTTGTGTATGCATATCCTTTTTTCCTACCATTATTTGTTTTTGAAAAATATCACATGCATCAAGCTGGGTAGTTATAGATTCCTGTGTGTGATCGTAGAATAGATGAGCTAGCCTAGTATACACTAACCCACTGCGATTTTTTTCTTTTTTACCCTCTTTTTTTGGGGGGGTATTTTGATATGCAAGGCTAGTATACCTGGCTTTCACTTTTTCAACAACCAACGCATTCCTTTTTTTTAGCATCCTTACATATTTTTTGTAATCAAGTAGTTAATCCTGGTTCCAGAGTTTGAACTTTTACAATTCCTTTTTTATCCAGATCCCTTTTAAACAAGAAGTTAATAAACAAGAACCTGTTGAACCGAAAGCTGAAAACCTTACAGAAGCTGAGGTATTTATTCCATTTTGGTTCCTTTCTTTTTTGCATTTTTTTGAATAATGACATAAATTTCTGCTTTTCATAGTTTAACACTTAAATACCGTTTTTTTCTCTTCTGGGTTTGAACTACGCACAGACTAAAGTTGAAGACAATACTGTGGTTGAAACTCCAAATATAGCTATCAATCCTGCCAATCTTAATAGGATCCCAGTTCCCAGTGGAACTACTTCACAACCTAAGGTACGTAACAGCCATCCTATCTATGCCATATTTTTTTCTTCACTTAGTTTTAGTATGAACTCATAATAATTAACATTATTTCTCTATCAATGTCTTTCTGTATGTAGTTTTCCTATGAATTAACATATGTCATTAATTTTCTGTCTATTTATCAGGTAGAAGTGAATTCAACACTGGAGCCCCGTAGTTATGTATTGATTAGCTCCAGCCCTCAAGCTGATAGACGAAAGGATTTTCGCGCCTCCCCTATCATAATTGAAGATGAGTCTCCTTTCACTCCTGGTGCTGCTGGTGGTAGCCAGAACACACAACCCCCCAATGATGATCCTAATGTAGGAATTCACATAGCCATGTCCTTTGCTGATACACCAGGTTTTTTCTTATTCCTATTTCTTTTCTTCTTTGTGTTTCATTCATCAATGATTCATTTAGCTCTTTTTCTTCAATATTTTTTGTTCAAACTTATGTTTTTTTTTACTTTTTTTAATACCTTGTGGACAGATTCTTATAGATTCAACGATGCAGGGGCTGGAACAAGCACGGGACCAAACACTATTGATAAGAAGAATAGGAAAAAAAGGGCAGCTAAAACTCAATCTCCGGACGCACCTAAGAAGCTCAAAATTTCCAGAGATGTGGACCTGTTCTTTACAAAATTTTTGAGGAAGCCAATCTACAAAGAACAGTAATATCCCCCAAACCATTCTTTTTTATCTGTTAATTTCTTCCATTCGTCAGATCTATCAACCTATAGTAAACTATCAGTTTGACTTGTTCATATATTTTTCTGTAGTCTATGTAATAGATCCTTCGACATTCATTTATGTATATAGTTCATAGTCTGTTTTTTCAAGGAGCATATATGACAAAAGCCATTCAGTGTTATATCCTTTTTTGTCAGTGGTATCATGCACAAACATCCAGTATTACAATATGTTTCCACTTCAACAACCATTTTTCTCACTTATTGGGTAGAACAAAAAATTTGATGTTTAAAACAACTTTCAATTCCTCAACACACAGATTCACTTAATACATAAATTCTCCAGCGTTTTTCCTTGTTATATTTTTTTCTTCATTAATTTTTTTATGTAAACTTTTCTCTATGCTTTCAGCACTCTTTTTGTTGATGTCGACGGATTTCCTGTTAGCTATGAGAACTTCTACAATTCCTTTAAGGCAAGGGCTGATATTGGCGATGATGTCATGAACTGCCTCATTCAGACTATAAACCTAGATTCAAAGACAAGTTCTCAGATAAAACCTTTCATCAAGAAATTCTGTTTCACTTCCAACTTCACTGTGAGTTCCATATTCCATGTTTTATGTTCCATATTCTGTTTCACTTCCTACTTCACTGTGAGTTTCAGATAAAACCTTTCAGACTATAAAACATTTTTTTATCCAAACATTTTTATTTCCTTTCTTTTATTGTTATCATGTCACACTTTAATTTTAAAATTATTTTCCAGGATAAGTTATTGGTCAAGCCAGAAGTTTTTGATCCTATCAGCTGCCAAAGAGAGTTCGTAAGAATTAATTCAGAAGAAAGTCTTTGGAAAGACGATCTGGTACTGATTCTTTTTTGTATTCACTTTGTAACAAGATATCGTCTAAGTAGGCATTGTTTTTTTGTCATACTGACATATGTAATTGACTGTTTTTTATATTTACACAGTTGTTCTTCCCTACCATCAAGAACACCCACTGGGTCTTGTGTTGCATCAACTCACTTTTCTAGAAGACACATTTTTTTGATCCATGTGGCACAACACAAGACAATGCCCAGCAAGAGATTATTCACAATTTGGTATGGTCCTATTATTTTTTCATCCTAATCACTACATTCTTGAACACTACTTTACATTTTTTATCTTAAAGAAATTGATCATTTACTATGTCCATAACAGGTTTCCAACTTCAATTTGCTTGCAAAACTTAGCAAAAAGCCCTTCAAGAATGTCTTCACCTTCAAGCCTCAAACTACAGGACCTTATCCCACCAACTGCCTGATGTAAATTTTTTCTTTTACCACTGTTTCTAGTATAAATCTAATTTTATTATATGTAACTCTCAAACAGGTCTTGAAACCAGCCAAATACATTCACCTTTCTCTAATAAGAACTTGATGCAATTCAATTCTTTTTAATACAACAACAACAACAAAGCCTTTAGTCCCAAACAAGTTGGGGTAGGCTAGAGGTGAAACCCATAAGATCTCGCGACCAACTCATGGTTCTGGCACATGGATAGCAAGCTTCCACGCACCCCTGTCCATGGCTAGTTTTTTGGTGATGCTCCAATCCTTCAGGTCTCTCTTTACGGACTCTTCCCATGTCAAGTTCGGTCTACCCCGGCCTCTTTTGACATTATCAGCATGCTTTAGCCGTCCGCTATGTACTGGGGCTTCTGGAGGCCTGCGCTGAATATGTCCAAACCATCTCAGACGATGTTGGACAAGCTTCTCTTCAATTGGCGCTACCCCAACTCTATCTCGTATATAATCATTCCGGATTCGGTCCTTCCTTGTGTGGCCACACATCCATCTCAACATGCGCATCTCCGCCACACCTAACTGTTGCACATGTCGCCTTTTAGTCGGCCAACACTCAGCGCCATACAACATTGCGGGTCGAACCGCCGTCCTATAGAACTTGCCTTTTAGCTTTTGTGGCACCCTCTTGTCACAGAGAATGCTAGAAGCTTGGCGCTACTTCATCCATCCGGCTTTAATTCGATGGTTCACATCTTCATCGATATCCCCATCCTTCTGCAACATTGACCCCAAATATCGAAAGGTGTCCTTCTGCGGCACCACCTGCCCATCAAGGCTAACATCCTCCTCCTCCTCGTGCCTAGTAGTACCGAAAGCGCACCTCATGTACTCGGTTTTAGTCCTACTAAGTCTAAAACCTTTCGATTCCAAAGTTTGCCTCCATAACTCCAACTTCCTGTTGACCCCCGTCCGACTCTCATCGACTAGCACCACATCGTCCGCAAAGAGCATACACCATGGGATATCTCCTTGTATATCCCTTGTGACCTCATCCATCACCAAGGCAAAAAGATAAGGGCTCAAAGCTGACCCTTGATGCAGTCCTATCTTAATCGGGAAGTCATCAGTGTCGCCATCACTTGTTCGAACACTTGTCACAACATTATCGTACATGTCCTTGATGAGGGTAATGTACTTTGCTGGGACTTTGTGTTTCTCCAAGGCCCACCACATAACATTCTGCAGTATCTTATCATAGGCCTTCTCCAAGTCAATGAACACCATATGCAGGTCCTTCTTTTGCTCCCTATATCTCTCCATAAGTTGTCGTACCAAGAAAATGGCTTCCATGGTCGACCTCCCAGGCATGAAACCAAACTGATTTTTGGTCACGCTTGTCATTCTTCTTAAGCGGTGCTCAATGACTCTCTCCCATAGCTTCATTGTATGGCTCATCAGTTTAATTCCACGGTAATTAGTACAACTCTGAACATCCCCCTTGTTCTTGAAGATTGGTACTAATATACTCCGTCTCCATTCTTCTGGCATCTTGTTTGCCCGAAAAATGAGGTTGAAAAGTTTTGTTAGCCATACTATCGCTATGTCCCCGAGGCCTCTCCACACCTCAATGGGGATACAATCAGGGCCCATCGCCTTGCCTCCTTTCATCCTCTTCAAAGCCTCCTTGACCTCCGACTCCTGGATTCGCCGCACAAAAAGCCTGCTAGTATCAGCAAAGGAGTCGTCCAGATCAATGGTAGAGCTCTCACTCTCCCCATTGAACAGCTTGTCAAAGTACTCCCGCCATCTATGCTTAATCTCCTCGTTCTTCACCAGGAGTTGATCTGCTCCGTCCTTGATGCACTTGATTTGGTCAACATCCCTCGTCTTCCTCTCTCGGATCTTGGCCATCTTATAGATGTCCCTTTCGCCTTCCTTCGTGTCTAACCGTTGGTAGAGGTCCTCATACGCCCGGCCCCTTGCTTCACTCACAGCTCGCTTTGCGGCCTTCTTTGCCATCTTGTACTTCTCTATGTTGTCTGCACTCCTATCCAGATATAGGCGTCTGAAACACTCTTTCTTCTCCTTAATTACCTTCTGGACATCATCGTTCCACCACCAGGTATCTTTAGCTTCTCTTCTACTTCCCCTGGACACTCCAAACTCCTCTGAGGCCACCTTACGAATGCAAGTCGCCATCTTCATCCACATGTTGTCTACATCACCTCCTTCCTCCCAAGGGTCCTCCTTAATGACCCTCTCCTTGAACGCCTGAGCTACCTCCCCCTTGAGCTTCCACCACTTCGTTCTAGCGACTTTGGCACGCTTGTCCCGCTGGACACGAATCCGAAAGCGGAGGTCAGCAACCACAAGCTTATGCTGAGGGACAACACTCTCTCCAGGTATCACCTTACAGTCTAGGCATGCACGCCTGTCTTCTCTTCTCGAGAGGATGAAATCAATCTGGCTAGAGTGTTGCCCACTACTGTAAGTCACTAGATGTGATTCTCTCTTCTTAAAGAGGGTGTTAGCTATGATCATGTTGTAGGCTAGCGCAAAGCTTAAGACATCTTCTCCTTCTTAGTTCCTGATGCCATAGCCAAAACCCCCATGCACCCCTTCAAAACCTGTGTTAGATGTGCCCACGTGGCCATTGAGGTCTCCTCCTATGAAGAGCCTCTCGCCAATCGGTACACTCCTAACCATGTCCTCTAGGCCTTCCCAGAACTCCCTCTTGGTGTTCTCATTGTGGCCTACTTGCGAGGCATACGCGCTGATAATGTTGAGAACTAAGTCCCCAACTACCAGCTTGACCAGGATAATCCGGTCCCCACGTCTCTTGACGTCTACCACTCCATCCTTGAGGCTCTTGCTGATCAAGATGCCTACTCCATTTCTGTTTGCAACCATCCCCGTGTACCACAGCTTGAAGCCGGTACCCTCCACCTCCTTCGCCTTTTGTCCCCTCCATTTGGTCTCTTGGACGCAAAGGATATCAACGCCTCTCCTCACCGCGGTATCAACTACCTCCCGAAGCTTACCTGTCAGAGACCCTACGTTCCAGCTACCTAAGCGAATCCTCCTAGGCTCGGCTAGCTTCCTTACCCTTCGCACTCGTCGAGTCAAATGCGAAGACCCTTGCTCAATTTCCACTACACCCGGGCGCCGATGTAGTGCGCCACTAAGGATGCGACGACCCGATCCTCGCTCACTTGCCACCGTATCCAGATCAAGATACGGCGCGCCACCTGGGGGGTGACGGCCCGGCCCTTGCCCATTTTCCACCACACCCGGGTTCCGATGTGGCGCGTCGCTGAGAGGGTTATGCCCCAACGAAAATCTTTTGGGTTTCATCTCCATAAGAGTGGCTGAGTTTTGACGTTGGCTCGCCAAGCCTATCACAACCCTCCTCCTTTATCCGGGCTTGGGACCGGCTATGTTGAGACAACATAGGCGGAGTTAATTCTTTTTAATATTTTTTCTTTTTTCTGTTTGCTGCAGGCATGACTCAGGCCATTATATCCCTTTGTACTTGGACAATTTTGAAGGCAAGATCATGAAGAGTTTTACTGCGGTAAATTTATAATTTAAACAAACTCAGTCTTTTTAGCACTTTTTTTAATTGCAGCCAAAAGGATCAATTTCATATGAAGAAGTTAGCGAATGTCATATTATCATACGAAAACCAGCACCAGCATTTTATACTCTGAATGTTGTTTTCATCGTTTCTAGCTCAAGTCTTTTAGAGTGTTCTCATTTTATTTTTCATCGTCTCTAGCTCAAGCCTAAGAGTGTTCTCATTTTATATTAACTAGATTTTCTTTATACACAGGAGAATGTGCCAAAGTACAGAATGATAACAGCATTCAAGCTATTCAAAAGCTCTTTGAACAAGCTGAATGAAGAAGACCTGCCACTGCCCAACTGAAGAAGTTTTTATTTGATAGGTTCCTGTGAAACTTTTTTAGTGTCTCTTTTTGTGCGCATGACCAATCCGGATGGGGATGTGAATGTTTTTAGACTGGATATTGATGATTAAATCTGGATGTGGATCTGTATCCCTCTGTCATAGGTTTTGCTTTTTTTTCAATGTGAAAGTGGATGCTTTTTTCTAGCTGGATGTGATACCCAGTAACTACAGTTTTATATGAACGAAACTTTTTTTTAAAGTATCTCTTTTGCGTGACTTGATGTTTTCTTTTTTGCAACAGATGCGACATTTTTTTAACTGATAACGATACAGTTTTCTGTTTAACAGTTTTTTTTCTCATGTGATCTTCTGTTGCAATTTTGTTACCTATCTATGAACGCTCTAGTTCACTGAATTACATGCTTAGTTCACTTCATTTTTTGGAACAGTCGTTCTTGATGCAGCATAGGATCACAGAAAGTATTTTGCAACCATTCGAAGCATGGACATAATCACATCTAGGATGATGGTTTCAAATAGCTACTACCCCCGTCTCAAAAAATAAGACATTTTTGTAGGGTCTACAAAAATGTTACATAAAACTGGAGTTGGCTAGAGTTTTTCTTTCTTATCTTTTTTTAATTTTCTCTCGTAAATACTGTTTTTATTATTTATGTTAATGAAAAAACCGTAAACCAAATTGTTTTAAATTCACATATAATTCATCAAATTTCAAAAAATAGATCACTAAATTTCAAATCTAGTTCACCAAAATTCAAAATCTGTTCACTGAAATTTGAAATTAGTTCACTTAAATTCAAATTTAGTTCACTAAAACTAAATTTCAAATATAGTTCATTAAAATTCAAATTCTGTTCACTAAATTTTAGTGAACTATTTTTTTGAAAAGAAAACAATGCAGTTTTCTTTTTCGCAACAAGTATTTTTTTCTAATGTGATCTTATGTTGCAATTTTGTTACCTTTCTATAAACGCATTAGTTCACATCAATTACAAGTTTAGTTCACTTTCTTTTGGAAATCTATTCACTTTTTTCACTTCTAGTTCAATAAATTTAGAATTAAAAACTAGGTCACTTAAATTCAATTTTTCAATTTACTAAAATATAATTACAAACTAGGTCACTTTTAATTTCATTTTTATGTTTTTATAACGAAACTATACTTGAATTTTAGTTCACTTTTTATTTTCAAATTAAGTTCACTAAAATTAAAAAAAAATAGGTCACTAAATTTCAAATCTAGTTCATCATAATTACAAATCTATTCATTGAATTTGAAATATAGTTCACTAATTTTCAAATACAGTTCAATAAATCTCAAATATAGTTCACTATAATTCAAATTTATGTTCACTTAATTTTAAAATATGTTCACTAAAATTCAAATTTTGTTCACTAAATTTCAATTTTACTAGGTTTTCAAAATTAGTTCACTACAATTCAAGTTCAGGTCACTAGGTTTTCAAAATTAGTTCACTATATTTCAATTTTTTAGTTCACTATAATTCAAATTTAATTCACTAGGTTTTAACATTTAGTTCACTGCATTTCAAAATTAGTTCACTACAATTCAAATTTAATTCACTAGGTTATCAAATTTAGTGAACTACATTTCAAATTTAGTTCACTCTAATTCAAATTCAGTTCACTAGGTTTTCAAAATTAGTTCACTATAATTCAAGTTCAGTTCACTACATTTCAAAATTAGTTCACTACATTTCCAATTTTAGTTCACTATAATTCAAATTTTAGTTCACTAGGTTTTAAACAAAATTAGTTCACTATAATTCAAGTTCAGTTCACTAGGTTTTGAAAATTAGTTCAATACAATTCAAATTCAGTTCACTAGGTTTTCAAAATTAGTTCACTAGCCTTTAACCAAAATTAGTTGACGACAATTCAAATTCAGTTCACTAAGTTTTCAAAATTAGTTCACTACAATTCAAGTTTAGCTCACTAGGTTTTCAAATTTAGTTCACTCTAATTCAAATTCAGCTCACTAGGTTTTCAAATTTAGTTCAATACATTTCAATTTTTTAGTTCACTATAATTAAATTCAGTTCACCAGGTTTTCAAATTCAATTCACTAGGTTTTCAAATTTTACTTCACTACAATTCAAATTTTAGTTCACTCTAACTCAAATTCAGTTCACTAGGGTTTCAATATTAGTTCACTATAATTCAAGTTCATTTCAGTAGGTTTTCAAAATTAGTTCACTAGGATTTAAACAAAATTAGTTCACTACAATTCAAATTCAGTTCACTAGGTTTTAACAATTAGTTCACTATAATTAGTTCACTAGGTTTTCAAAATTAGTTCACTATAATTCAAATTCAGTTCACTAGATTTTCAAAATTAGTTCAATGCAATTCATAGTCACTTTACTAGGTTTTCAAATTTAGTTCGCTATAATTCAATTTAGTTCACTAGGTTTTCAAAATTAGTTCACTAGGTTTTCAAATTTAGTTCACTCTAATTCAAATTCAGTTCTCTAGGTTTTCAAATTTAGTTCACTAGGTTTTCAATATTAGTTCACTATAATTCAAGTACATTTCAGTAGGTTTTCAAAATTAGTTCACTAGAATTTAAACAAAATTAGTTCACTACAATTCAAATTTAGTTCACTAGGATTTAACAATTAGTTCACTACAATTAGTTCACTAGGTTTTCAAAATTAGTTCACTATAAGTCAAATTTAGTTCACTAGATTTTCAAAATTAGTTCAACGCAATTCATAGTCACTTCACTAGGTTTCAAATTTTAGTTCACTATAATTCAAGTTCAGTTCACTAGGTTTTCAAAATTAGTTCACTACAATTCAAATTTAGTGAACTCTAATTCATATTCAGTTCAATAGGTTTTCAAATTTAGTTCACTACAATTCAAATTTAGTTCACTCTAATTCAAATTCAGTTCACTAGGTTTTCAAATTTATTTCACTAAAATTAAATTTTAGTTCACTCTAATTCAAATTCAGTTCACTAGGTTTTCAATATTAGTTCACTATAATTCAAGTTCAGTTCACTAGGTTTTCAAAATTAGTTCACTTTATTTCAAATTTAGTTCACTCTAATTCAAATTCAGTTCACTAGGTTTTCAAATTTATTTCACTAAAATTAAATTCTAGTTCACTCTAATTCAAATTCAGTTCACTAGGTTTTCAATATTAGTTCACTATAATTCAAATTCAGTTCACTAGGTTTTCAAAATCAGTTCACTAGGTTTTAAACAAAATTAGTTCACTACAATTCAAATTTAGTTCACTAGATTTCAATTTTTAGTTCACTATAATTCAAATTCCGTTCATTAGGTTTTAACAATTAGTTCACTACAATTCAAATTTAGTGAACTAGATTTCAATTTGAATTATAGTGAACTAAAATTTAGTGAACTAATAATTTAGTTCACTATAATTTGAAATTAGTGAACTAGATTCAAATTCAGTTCACTATAATTCAAATTCAGTTCACCAAGTTTTCAAATTCAGTTCACTAGGTTTTCAAATTTAGTTCACTAGGTTTTAAACAAAATTAGTTCACTACAATTCAAATTCAGTTCACTAGGTTTTCAAATTAAGTTCACTAGATTTCTATTTTTAGTTCACTACAATTCAAATTCAGTTCACTAGGTTTTCAAATTTAGTTCACACGGATTTCAATTTTTAGTTCTCTATAATTCAAATTCAGTTCACTAGGTTTTAACAATTAGTTCACTACAATTCAAATTTAGTTCACTCTAATACAATTTCAGTTCACTATGATTCAAAATTAGCTCGGTGCATTTCAAATTTTAGTTCACTATAATTCAAATTTTACTTCACTAGGTTTTAAACAAAATTAGTTCACTACAATTCAAGTTCAGGTCACTAGGTTTTCAAAATTAGTTCACTATATTTCAATTTTTTATTTCACTATAATTCAAATTTAATTCACTAGGTTTTAACATTTAGTTCACTGCATTTCAAAATTGGTTAACTACAATTCAAATTTAATTCACTAGGTTTTCAAATTTAGTTAACTACATTTCAAATTTAGTTCCCTCTAATTCAAATTCAGTTCACTAGGTTTTCAAAATTAGTTCACTATAATTCAAGTTCAGTTCACTACGTTTCAAAATTAGTTCACTTCATTTCAAATTTTAGTTCACTCTAATTCAAATTTTAGTTCACTAGGTTTAAAAAAAATTAGTTCACTATAATTCAAGTTCAGTTCACTAGGTTTTGAAAATTAGTTCAATACAATTCAAATTCAGTTCACTAGGTTTTAAAAATTAGTTCACTAGCTTTTAAACAAAATTATTGACTACAATTCAAATTCAGTTCACTATGTTTTCAAAATTAGTTCACTATAATTCAAGTTTAGCTCACTAGGTTTTCAAAATTAGTTCACTACAATTCAAATTCAGCTCACTAGGTTTTCAAAATTAGTTCACTATAAGTCAAATTCAGTTCACTAGATTTTCAAAATTAGTTCAATGCAATTCATACTCACTTCACTAGGTTTTCAAATTTAGTTCACTATAATTCAATTTAGTTCACTAGGTTTTCAAAATTAGTTCACTAGGTTTTCAAATTTAGTTCACTCTAATTCAAATTCAGTTCACTAGGTTTTCAAATTTAGTTCACTAGGTTTTCAATATTAGTTCACCATAATTCAAGTTCATTTCAGTAGGTTTTCAAAATTAGTTCACTAGAATTTAAACAAAATTAGTTCACTACAATTCAAATCCAGTTCACTAGGTTTTAACAATTAGTTCACTACAATTAGTTCACTAGGTTTTTGAAAATTAGTTCACTATAAGTCAAATTCAGTTCACTAGATTTTCAAAATTAGTTCAATGCAATTCATAGTCACTTCACTAGGTTTCAAATTTTAGTTCACTATAATTCAAGTTCAGTTCACTAGGGTTTCAAAATTAGTTCACTACAATTCAAATTTAGTGAACTCTAATTCAAATTCAGTTCACTAGGTTTTCAAATTTAGTTCACTACAATTCAAATTTATTTCACTTTAATTCAAATTCAGTTCACTAGGTTTTCAATATTAGTTCACTATAATTCAAGTTCATTTCAGTAGGTTTTCAAAATTAGTTCACTAGGATTTAAACAAAATTAGTTCACTACAATTCAAATTCAGTTCACTAGGTTTTAACAATTAGTTCACTACAATTAGTTCACTAGGTTTTCAAAATTAGTTCACTATAATTCAAATTCAGTTCACTATATTTTCAAAATTAGTTCAATGCAATTCATAGTCACTTCACTAGGTTTTCAAATTTAGTTCACTATAATTCAATTTAGTTTACTTGGTTTTAAAAATTAGTTCACTACGTTTTCAAATTTAGTTCACTCTAATTCAAATTCAGTTCACTAGGTTTTCAAATTTAGTTCACTAGGTTTTCAATATTAGTTCAGTATAATTCAAGTTCATTTTAGTAGGTTTTCAAAATTTAGTTCACTAGAATTTAAACAAAATTAGTTCACTACAATTCAAATTCAGTTCACTAGGTTTTAACAATTAGTTCACTAGGTTTTCAAAATTAGTTCACTATAATTCAAGTTCAGTTCACTACGTTTCAAAATTAGTTCACTGCATTTCAAATTTTAGTTCACTATAATTCAAATTTTAGTTCACTATGTTTTAAACAAAATTAGTTCACTATAATTCAAGTTCGGTTCACTAGGTTTTGAAAATTAGTTCAATACAATTCAAATTCAGTTCACTACGTTTCAAAATTAGTTCACTAGCTTTTAAACAAAATTAGTTGACTACAATTCAAATTCAGTTCACTACGTTTTCAAAATTAGTTCACTATAATTCAAGTTTAGCTCACTAGGTTTTCAAAATTAGTTCACTACAATTCAAATTCAGCTCACTAGGTTTTCAAATTTAGTTCACTACATTTCAATTTTTTAGTTCACTATAATTCAAATTCAGTTCACCAGGTTTTCAAATTCAATTCACTAGGTTTTCAAATTTTACTTCACTACAATTCAAATTTTAGTTCACTCTAATTCAAATTCAGTTCACTAGGGTTTCAATATTAGTTCACTATAATTCAAGTTCATTTCAGTAGGTTTTCAAAATTAGTTCACTAGGATTTAAACAAAATTAGTTCACTACAATTCAAATTCAGTTCACTAGGTTTTAACAATTAGTTCACTAGGTTTTCAAAATTAGTTCACCATAATTCAAATTCAGTTCACTAGATTTTCAAAATTAGTTCAATGCAATTCATACTCACTTCACTAGGTTTTCAAATTTAGTTCACTATAATTCAATTTAGTTCACTAGGTTTTCAAAATTAGTTCACTAGATTTTCAAATTTAGTTCACTCTAATTCAAATTCAGTTCACTAGGTTTTCAAATTTATTTCACTAGGTTTTCAATATTAGTTCACTATAATTCAAGTTCATTTCAGTAGGTTTTCAAAATTAGTTCACTAGAATTTAAACAAAATTAGTTCACTACAATTCAAATTCAGTTCACTAGGTTTTAACAATTAGTTCACTAGGTTTTCAAAATTAGTTCACTATAAGTCAAATTCAGTTCATTAGATTTTGAAAATTAGTTCAATGCAATTCATAGTCACTTCACTAGGTTTCAAATTTTAGTTCATTATAATTCAAGTTCAGTTCACTAGGTTTTCAAAATTAGTTCACTACAATTCAAATTTAGTGAACTCTAATTCAAATTCAGTTCACTAGGTTTTCAAATTTAGTTCACTCTAATTCAAATTCAGTTCACTAGGTTTTCAATATTAGTTCACTATAATTCAAGTTCAGTTCACTAGGTTTTCAAAATTAGTTCACTACAAGTCAAATTCAGTTCACAACCAAACAACAAGCTTTTTTTAAAAGGAATACTGCATCAAGCATTTTTTAAAACAAATAATAGCAACTTGTTTCTCTTTTGTCCATTCAATTCTTTCTACTTCTATAACATCTGTCCAACGAAACTAAATCTCCAAACAGGTAAACTTTGTTGTGATAATCAAGCGCCCCTCAAATGAAATTACAATTTCAAAAAATTATATTCCAGTTTCTCTATCTCTGCAGAATTAATCTTCAAATAGATTTCTTCCTTTTCTCAGCAGCTTTTCTCCAACCTTCTCTCTCTGAACGAGTCTTCAACCTGTTTCCTTTCTTCACTGACTTGTTATTTATCACAGCAGGATCTTTGAAAGGCATGCTAGCACTAGCTTCGATTTCTGTATGTTGATTCCCCTTATTCCCTTCTGCACTTTGTTGCTTGCCCAGAAGGAACTTAGTATGAATAGCATTAACTGCATCCATCAGTTCTTGACAATATCATGAATCATGACTTATATCAGAGCATACCTCCCCAACTATATTCATCATAATGGCATATCTAACAGCATTGTGTGACTGGTCTTCTGCATGAACACCAAGCACATTAAACTTGTGTTTCTGTAATTCTTTCTCCCTAAACTCTCTAGTCCATCTAGGTACAATCTACTGGTCAGGGATCTTCAGCATGTCAAACTGAGTAAACAGTCTGAGAATGTGGCAACAAAGGATACCATCCCTCTCAAACTTACCACAATTGCACACAAATTCTTCTTTTTCTCGGTTTACTCGCACAGCAAAGAATTCCCTATCAAACTCTGGATTTTCATATTGAAAGTTCCTCTTTAGTTCATATTTTTCGTCCTTCTGAATCTCTCTTACCCCAAAAGCAGTTGAATTACACATTTCAGTCAAAAACTTGGTATATATAGCCCTGGTGTATATTTCAGCTGCATGACGCTCTACCCGCTGGTATCCCCACATGATAGGCACTTTTTCGTTAGACAAGAACCTATCTTGATCCTCTATGTGAATCACATTCTCCTGAAATAATTCATATTGACGTAGGAATGTTTCTATTGTATCATTTCGCTGTACATAGTCCTTGAAATTTGAATTGAAACTCTCACTTCTGCTTGTTGACCTGATGAACGGGCAGAAGACTCCTCGGAAATAAGCTGGAACAAAGTATCGCCTGTTGTCCCACATGCGCTTAATGTGAGCATGCTTTCCACAATTATACTTCATCTCCATTTCTTTCCAGTTCTTTTCAAACTCTTCAATAGTCATGGACTGCATGATACAGTAGTCCATGTCTTGTTCCATTCCTTTTTTGATTGCCATGTATACACTCAAATTTTCTCTTGCTTTCCTCCTAAAATGCCAAATACAAAACCTATGGAAGGCATCTAGGAACACTTTCGGAACTGCTATCTTCATACCTGCATCTTGATCAGTAAGTACTACTCTAGGCTTTTTTCCACCCATCACTTCAACAAAAGTTTCAAACAGCCACTTAAAAGTATCTGCCTTCTCATTCTGCAAAAGGGCCCAACCAAAAACTATTGTTCTTGAATGGCCATTAACTCCAATAATGGGTGCAAAGGGCATATTGTACTTATTCGTGCTGAACGTTGTATCAAATGATATTATATCTCCAAACAGCAAGTAGTCTAGCCTTGACCTTGAATCTGTCCAGAACAAGCTAAGCACTAAATTGCACGAGTCTCTTTGAGCCTTGAAAATAAACCCAGGTTTGTCGGTCTGCAGTTTCTCAATGTACTCCATTGTGTGTTCAATGTCTGTGTGCCTTCTCTTTTCACGATCTTCATGTTTCAAGTTGTCTAGCTTCTTCACATCGAACGTAATATTGCCCAATTTCCCACCAGACAGCTTCCTAAAAATACTCATAATCTTCCTTGGTTTCACTCTATGTTCTTGTAACAATCTGGAGAGAAGTTTTTCAGCCTCATTCATGCTCCTATGACTTAGGAAGAATTTAGTCAGTGTTGGCGAACAGACCAAATCATGATTATGCGCAAGATCTTGTGAAGTTATAATCCATTTTCCATCTTGCAAGCTCACTGTAACATGCATCTGACAGTTTGTCCTATCCACAACACTCCTCCTGCGCTTTCTCACCCCTGATACATTGGACACCGATTTCCTACTCTTGTTGCAACAAATGGTTATCTTCCTGTGTTTGTAATTCCTCCCTTTTTTTATTCCAAACCCAGTGATATGAGCATAAGCATTGACAAATCTGACAGCATCTTCTAAAGTACAGAAAACTTTTCCTACTTCAGGTGTACTTGTATTTTCCATCTCATCTGGTGTAGGGAACAAATACTCTTCTGGTTTTGATTCATTCTCAGTTAACTCCTCATCAGAATCCTTATAGCTCACATCATCTTCTGAAGGGACACAAGCTTTCTCACTAGCATATTGTTCCTGGAAAAAGTAATCCAAATATTTTAAATACAACCTATGGACTAAGTATAAATCCAAAATTAATGCTCACCTAATTTCATTATTTCTTATTATATTTTGGAAAAAAATTGTAATCAGTGAACATTTTTTAAAGCAGTCATACAGTAAGATTCTTTTGTCCCAAAAAAGGTTTCTAACCTGCTCAGTAGCATCCTCCGGAGAGACGTCATTCTCTTCTTTGTTTTTTGAACTAAGGCTTGCATCTTCCGGAGAGTCTGGATTCTTTTGTTTGCTTTCTGAACAAAGGCTGGCATCTTCAATACAGTCTGGATTCTTTTGTTTGCTTCTTGAACAAAGGCTGACATCTTCTGCAGAGTATGCATTCTTTTGTTTGCTTCTGTGTTCAGAGTCATGGCAGAGGATGGAGACCCTGAATTGACGACAGAATTGCTTCGGATCTGCTAAAACACATTCATTCGTCAAATATTAATTTCGGACTACTGCTTCTTCTTTAATATGTAGTAGTAAAGAAAACAATAATATGTTTACTGAACTTCCTCAATTTAAATATGAATTGCAGCTTTCTTTGTTCCTTTTTACTCACCTTTTCTGTGGTAACATCCTTTGCTACCAGTAGTTGTGCATCAAATTTCTCTTCCTCAACTTGTTCTATCTGAGCTTCATCAGTAACAGATTCCACCTGATTTTGCTGGTTCCCTTCCTGGCTACTACTACTCCTACTTTGGCTAAGAATTTTTTCTTGACTGCTCACAAATTCTTGTGCAATAAAACTTTATAGAATTAGCAATCAAAAATAAAAACAGTATTTAGTACAACAATACTAATCCCTCCAGAAGCAATAAAAGGTACCAACCTCTGTTTTTTTCTTCATCTCATGGTACTGAACAAACTGGTCAAATTCCATCATCACATCATAAACCTTTCAAAGAGATAAAAGAAAAACTTATGTTCATTTAAATTAATTACTTTATTTTTTCACACCCCATATAATCCGAAACTGAAGGACATAAAAAACAACAACAGTTAAAGACATGCATAACAAATATTTTCAATGCTTTTTTACTTACGGCAGCTGCTTCTTTAAGTACACTACAAACTCCTCCGGTACTAGTCGTAATCTCCACTGGATCTTTCTTGTTCAACCCTTTTCGTTTTCGAGCTGTTGCTACCTTCTTCTTGGAAACAATCTGCACACAATCAAACATAAAATTAATAAACTGCTTTAAAACCAAAATGTGTGCAACATGACTGTGTGTTCTGAACGGCACTGAATTCTTGCTCAAATACAAGTGGCTATCCATCTAATACAAGTAGCTAAACATACTGAGTTCTCTCTTAATTTAACCTCTTATTTTAGGAGAAATAACAAAATTCAGACAGCCACAATTTTTATCCACTTCATTTCTGAAACCATTTACTTTGTTTTCAGACAGCCACCTTCCTTCACCCTATGCTTCTTCTACTAATCCAAACAGCCTGTTGTCAGGGAACACAGTTTCTGATTTTGAAGAAACCAAATGAAAAACGAAAACGGACTGATCAACTACCAATTATAACTCAAATCCCCCACACCCTGTGCAAAAATCATTAAATCAGAGCCAGTTAAAGGAATTACCTGATTTCCCCGACCACAAACTGGATCTGCCTTCTGGCTTGCAAAATTACAATCAACGTTCATCGTACAACGATCAAAGGTCACCGGCGGCGTCACCACTGATTCTGCCTTCTCAACACAACCGGCGGCGACCGGTGGGTTGACTTCTTCGGAGCCTAGTCTGCCCCGCCACCGCGAACGCCGCCGCCGCCGCCCCTAACTCCTACTCCTATCCAATTTTCCTTGCCAACCAATACAATGTCTCTATTTTTTCTTTCCCTTTTTCTACAAGCAAACAAGAGTGGGACCTTGGTTCAGAGACTACACGGCTGACATGGAGCTCTTACAGGTGGACCCAGTCGGGGCAAGTGAAGGGCAAATAATGAGGAGCAAGAGGCGGGGGGGGGGGGGGGGGGGGGGGGGGGTCTAATTGCAAAAGAGGAACCATTCAACACCCGAGACCACTTTCCCCTTTCTCCTCTAATTACAACACTTCTCTCTGGCGATTTTCCCAGTTCTGCTTCACGAACTTTCAAATCCGTTCCCGTCGCCGGATCAAAAGGTACCTCCTGCATACAATCAATTTTTTCAGCAAAGGTGCATGATCTAGATCGATTCCTGCATTAGGTTTCTTCAGAATTTCTGCAATTTTTCCGGTTCCGCCCACCACCCACCCCCCGCGCATGAATAAGGTATCCAGAAGATCCCCCGTTCTTACATCACGTGCCGCGACGAGTATTAATTCGTACAAGTTTTCAACCTGTGTGTCAATCTGACGAACGAACAGCTAGCTACAAATTTTTCAGTACACGACTACTTACAGATTTTTTTCTACAGTCATGACCTCTGGGATCAGTTCACTTTTTTACAGTGCTACATATATGTAATACAATCCGCCTAAACTAGTTTTTAAAAAGTTGTTTATACATAGCTAAGATTGGGAGCTCACTTCTCTGGATTGCAAGAGAAAGTCCTTCCATATATGCCATAATAGATGCTACAAGCAGGAAATCTCTCTGAAGTTAATATCACTGCCAAAGGGGGATTTAGCAGCTGGTCAACCAAGGTGCTAATTATTTCGTGTACATATGAACTTAAACGAGAAGCTAACACGCACATTCGCCATGCCGTTCTACACTAGTGGAATATCCTTTTTCTCCAGCAGGTTATCATGGTCTATTGTTTCTTCTTGCTTTCATCAGTGTTGGATTGAGCTTAAATTATGTTTCGACGGTTTTTCTTACGTTCATACATCATGATGGCCTTTTCTTACAGACATTTTTTTATTGAGAGAACGGAGTTGTTTGGTTTGTGGTTGTGGTTTCCTTGACTGTTTGGGCCTCGATGCCCACCAGTAGACCACCAGTAGTTGTTGTTAGAGTCTAGTATGATACATATCTGGGTTGCGAACAACATGCACTTGGTACATGTAGGATGATTAAAACTATCAATTTAATTAGTACTGTCATTTCCTAATTTGTTCAGTTCAACAAGTCAGAAGAATGGAGGAAAACACACCAAAGAAGAGGGGGAGCCAACATCTTCCTGCTAATGAAGACAATGGAAATCATCCTCCCAAAAGGAAGAAGGTAAAATACATCAACGGTTTTTTTAGGCTTTATTTAGTGAGACTTAGACCATATATATTCACGCCTCATGCACACAAATTCTTTCAAACATTTTTTTATTCTGTTACTGAGCATTGAAACTAATTTTCCTTTCCTTCTTCTCTGTTTACCAGGTCAACATTTATGATGACCTCAAGTTGTTTCTTAAATTTTTGTCAGAACTTGATGACAATCAGAAGAGTATAGTGCGTAAACTTGGCTTCGGTTCACTTCTGCAAATTTCTTGTGACTGCAACGTTGATGATATTTTCATGTGGCTTGCACTTCAATTCAACACTACTACATACAGTATAGAACTTAGGAATGGATTCAAATTTCAATTCAACCCATCTGTGGTTCACAAAATCCTTGGCATCCCCTGTGGTGGCTTACCAATAAATTCTATGCCAACCAAATAATCTGTGGAGGCTATCAATAACCTTGTTCATTCATCAACACCTACTATAGAGCATCTCCTCTCACTGATCACAGACAAGACCTCAGAAGAAGATTTCTCGAAAATATTCTTGCTCCTCGCTTTCTCATGCTTGATTGCTCCTAATGCAAAAGGATTTCCATCAAAGAAATTCTTCAGTCTTTTGCAAAATATTAATTGCATTGACAAATACAACTGCTGCCTTTTTGCTCTTTCCTATCTATCACATCAAATTAAAAAAATGAAGTCAGCTCTTCAAGAGAACAAGACATTTCACCCTGGAGGTTGCAAACTTATCTTGGTGGTAAGTTTATTAAAAATTTTGCAACTAACCTTCTTTTTGGTAATTATAAGATAGCCTCATGCAGCCCATTAAACTTTTCCAACTAACACAGATATCGTAATCTCAGAAGTTAACCTTTTTCCTTTTTTTCTCATTCTACCATAATGCAGGTTGTGCACTTCGAATTCTTAATTACTTCTGAGTTCAAGATCCCTACGAACATCTACCCAATGCTTCCTTTATGGTCCAGAAGCTTGCTACAAACTTTCACCACTCTGGACACAATGCACGGCGTGCATCTCCAGTTTGGAAGACTTTCTGTAAGTGACCTTAGCTTCCAACCAGGCTCCCTCCTCTCTTTTGCCTCATACATTTTTTTCCTCCATGCCACATTTAAATATTTTCCAATTTTTAATTTCTTGGTATGCATCGAAACAGCTGAAACATATTTCTTCTACTCCATTCAATGATATATCAAATGAAGAAAGAGTTGAACTCCCTGAATGTATTCTCCAGTACATCAGCAACAAATTTCCATCAATCCACAACATACAGGTCAGTAATTTTTTTCCTTGCTAGTTTCCCGTAAATGGATCAACCATCCTTTTTATTTGCAGTTTAACTTGTTGCCATCTAAATTTTTTCAAACATAATATGCTCAACCTCCTTTTTCTGTTGTGGATGCCCAACAGGAAAAGACAATCCTTGAAGGTAGGAGCCAGAAATTTTGGGAAACTATAGTAACAAACTCCATATCAACACTGGAAAGATACATTGACGACGTGGATTCCACATTCTCCAACAGACTTACCTCCACCACCATTCAAAATTCTGAGTCTACAACAGAAATAACAAATACCAGGTCCCAAAGATGTATTCCTGCAGGAAACACAACTGTAGGAAAGTTTCCACACCAAGACTACAAAGACCCAACATCCTTCTTATCTTCATCAGATTTTCTGGATTTTCCAATGCCTTCCAATTATCCTCCAAGCTGGTCCAACCAAGATAGTGATCTTCAACTTGTTTTACTGGAACAGAAATTTTCAGACTGTCTAGTTTTACAAAACTCATCAAGCATTGATGCACTATATCAAAAAAGCTCTCTGACATTTGAAGATCTTTTCAAGATTGAAAAAATCATTGAACAGAACAGCTATCCAGTAACTGATTATCTCCAAGGTACTTCGCCTGTGTTAACTTTCAAAAAAAAAATCCAGTGTTTTTTCCTTTAAAAATCCTGCAAAAAATATTTCATAATTTTTTAATCATCTGTGCAAATCTGTAAACAGTGCTCAAAGATTACATCAACAATCAAATGTCAAAGAAGGAACTGGATGAACCACAAAGAATTGATTGCACCAAAGAAAAAATCTGCTTCAGCCAATTAAGATTCATCAGGCCAGATCAAAACTATGCAGGTTATTTCGTTTTTTTCATTTTTTCCTTATATGTCTGCACATTCATACTTTTTCTTCTCCATGTAATTTTTTTGCAAATGATTAATGAAGGAAATTTTCTAGTTATACTTGCATGACATTTACTATGTTCTGTCAATCTTTTCTTATATGAACTGAAATGATAATCTGTTATTCTCACTTTGTCTAATGGACTTTTTACTAATTTTTTACAACCCAGGTAACAAACTGTACTGTTTGAAAGAAGAGGCACGCCCACCCACATCTTTCTCCAAATCCTGCCATTTAGCAATTCCTAACCAACAAACAATCTCCAACCCAAGTTGTCCAACTTCTACAAAATGTATTCTGGGAACTACAACCACTATGTGTGAACCACACAACACAGATACTGACATCCCATCATTCAGCGCTATAACAGGAAGCCTGAATTCCGTTCCTGTACCCCAAAAGCCTTCCTACTACCAAGCAAACTATTCAGCTCCTGGTTGTTCGTTAGTTGTTCCAAACACAAACTATCAATCTGTTCCAAGGATTCCAAATAGCAACAGTCAGTTCCTTTATAGCAACAGCCCTCTTAGGTCCTTCCACAATTCTTCACCCAAAGCAGCCAACAAGTTTGGCACCCCTATATCAGACCCTGAGCTGTACCAAGTTCTAGAAGATTATGAAACTAAATGTTTGTTGAGAGAAAAGGCAGGATTCTCTTCGGCAGCAGATGCTCAGAAAAAATCTCAGCTGGCTTCAAATCAAGTTATTTTCTCAACAGTAGCTCAAACAGAATTCTACAAGATGATGTCTTCACTTCTGCCTCACATAGACATCAGGTGCATATGTTTCACCTGCTTCTTCTGTTCCCCTCCACTATGCTTTCTTTTTATGAGTACTATATTAATTTTCTCATTCCAATAGCCAAAGGATCTTCGAAATTGATAAAGTGTGGGTTGATAAAAAAACTTTGACTGTCTCAATGAGGCCTGGATGTTGGATGAATCCACACACATTGGATTGCTATTCTAAAATGCTCAACACACAGCAACAAAATCGAGGAAGACAAGGCCTAATACCGATCAATGAGTCTATTATCCATATTGTTGGCATCGAGGACATGGTACTTCCTTTTTTTGCCCTATTATTTGTTGACTAACACACCTAGATTTCCCAAAAAATGAGAATGTTATTTACTCTTATGTATTCTTTGTTTTCTTCTTTATCTATTTAAAAAAAAATACTAAACACACACAAATGCTTCTCCCTTTCTACATAACTTTTTGAAAAATGTACTAATGATAATGTCTCTGATTTTCCCATTTTTTCCAGGAGCTTCTAATGAGACCTTTATTAAACCATTCTGACCCAATATGTGCAGACATGTTAAGTGAAGCAACTGTTGGTTTCAGCTTACAAAATGCAAACTTTGTATGAACCTATCCTTGAAAGCAATTAATTTTAAAAAAACTTCTACACATTTTTTATTCGTCTATTCATTAATCTGTACTAATTTCTGTCACGTCTTCCTAATAGGTTCATCTACCTTGCTTCAACGACAGACAGTGGATTGTAATTACTGCAAATTTTAGTTCAGGCAAGTTTTTCGACATAATGAATCCCGATGGATCTGGTACCGACAAATTCACTTCAATTATCAGCGCTGTAACATTTAACTTCAAGACGATTTTTGCCAAAACATACCCCAACTGCACCGCATTCAACATAAGAGAATTTGACTACCGGTTTGTTCCAGTACCTCGAACTCACTTCAGGTAAAAAAAAATATATCAAACTTTCTACACTTCACATCAAATTTCTAAGGTGTTTTCTTCTATTTTTTCTCAATTTGTCGACAAATGCTTTTTCTATTTTTCTATTTTTTTCTCAAACAGGTATGACACAGGCATATTCCTCTTGCAAATTTTGAAAACATATCGGGGAATGGGAGTGCCAGGATTCTCAACTGTAAGTTCTGCTCCCTTTAGTTCATACTGAACAAATACAGGTTCATAATCATGATGACAAAAAGAGGTTCATACTTCGGTACATATCAAAAAGAAATTTGAGAGTGGCTAAGAGAGTTTTCCTGTGCAGCATGACCTACAGGCTCTAAGAGAGATTTTCCTGTTCGAGATTGCAACCTGCTCCATCAGTGAAGTTCAACTACCAGTAGTCAAGGCTTTTCTGCAAAATCATGTTAGTTCCAACGTTTATTCTGCAATTACTAATACATTAATTAAACTTATTTGAAGCATAAATCAAACACCTCTGCTCTTTTTGTCCTATTTAACTGCTCAATCTTCTTCTCCTTTTTTCCAACAGGGTTTCCGGCTTTTCAAGTGAATCATTTTTCAGCTATTTACCAGATTCTTTCATCAACTACTTTTGAGGACGTAAGATGCCATCAATTTCAAACAGCATTCCCCGCTCACATAACAAAATTCACATGAAGTAGTTTTAAAAATTTATTTGTAACAGGACAAAGATACAAGACTGGTGCACTATGCTGCAGATGCATTGAAGCCCTGTTAGAAAGAACAATTTTTTTCTTTCTTCGGGCTCACTTGTTCAGTCAGAAAAAAATTAAAACTTCATTCGAGATAATAGTTTTTGGTTTGTTATCAACTTTGACGTTGAAAAAAAGACACAGTACTTTGTCATACCTTCTTTTTCTATAAGCAATACTGAACAAAGTATTTTTTTAAAAACATTTTATTCATGCTCTATTATTTTTAATACATTCTAAACTGCTTCGGACCTTATTTCATTAAATAAGGTGTTACAAAAATTCAAAGCAGTTTTTATTTTCATCCACGCTAATCCACAAACGAGAACCAGACAAAACAGTTTTATAGTAGGCCACGAAACAGTTTTATACTAGGCCCCGAAACAGCCACGAAACAGTTTTATACTAGGCCACGAAACAGCCACGAAACAGAGAAACAGTCACGAAAGAAGTTGGGGATGAATACTAGTTCGGGAGACATGACCCCGACTGGGCTTCGAATAAAAGCCCACTAGGGACACCTCTGTAGGCGCCAGGAGTACGAACCGACGCTGAAGGCGCCGGTTAGGAGCTCCCTATCCTAAGCGCTGGTTGGAGTTTTTTTTTTTTTTTGTTGAGAAACTAGCGCTGGTTGGAGTTGTTTCTGCAAACCGGCGCACACACCCGCCTCAGCTATGGGCCGGCCCATTCTACTCTTATTTTTCTGTATCAAATGTCATAAAAAGGTGCAAGCACCGGGTTTTGAACTCGCGGCCTTTTCGTTGGGAGGAATCCCCAACCACTAGGCCATCCCGCCGCTGGTGCACACTAACTTTGTTGGTTCGTTTTATTTCTTTCCGTCACGTTCGCAAAAGCCCCGGTTTTGGGAAGCTTCCCAAACCGGTTTTCCGCGGTTCACTATTCAGTTTATGGACGCTTTTATTTGGTTTTTATTTTTCCTTTTTCCCTTGTTCTTTTTCTTTTTTTAATGCGTGGATGTTTTTTCAAATTCGTGTTTTTTTTCAAAAGCGATGAACTTTTTTTAATTAGTGAAAATTTTCTTCAAAATCGATGAACTTTTTTCAAACCTGTGAACCTTTTTTCAAAATCGTTAAATTTTTTTCAAATTCAGTGAACTTTATTTAAAATTTGATGAACTTTTTCTCAAAATAGATGAACTTGTTTTCAAATTCAATGAACTTTTTTCAAAATAGATGAACTTTTTAAAATTCAATGAACTTTTTACAAAATCGATGAACTTTTTTTCAAATTTGATGATTTTTTTTTTCAAAATCGATGAACTTTTTCAAATTTGGTGAACTTTTTTAAAATTCGATAAACTTTTTTTAAAATCCGTCAGCATTTTTTAATTCACAAATTTTTTCGATTTTTTGTGAATTTTTTTCATTTTTTAAAGTCAACCGCGACCGGTCAAACTGCACTCGAAGCGACCAGGGGTGGATCGGTGAAGCGATCGCTCGCCTTACATGGGCCGGCCCAGGAGCAGGCGGCTGTGAGCGACAGCTTAGAGAGCTGGCGCCTGAAGCGCCAATTAGGAGGTCCGTCCTATTAAGAGCTTATGTCTCGGTTGATGCGAGATGTAGGGCAGCCTCGCCTGAGGGAGCACGAATCTCGGCCGGTCCAGCTCGCGGGAGGCCACAACCTCAATTTTTCTGTTTTTCTTACGTTTTTGGTTTTCATTTTTTGCTTCCTTTTTTTACTTTTGTTTATGCTACTAAATATTCTAAATATATGTATTACAAAAAACACTCTACATAAAACATTTGAAAAATGTTAATCTAGCACTGCAAAATGTTAAATGTGTATAGAAAAAATATTTCTAATGTTTAGGAAAAATGTATACAAAAACCATACAATGTGTATGAAAAAGGTTGATCACGTATTTAAAAGATGTTAATCAAGCTTTTGAAAAAAATGTTGATCGTATATCAAGAAATCTTAATCATATATTTTAAAAATGTTATGCATGTACAAAAAATGTTCGTGATATAGACAAAAAATGTATAATGTGTATGAAATAGTAGTAAGACACACAAATTTTGAAAACAAAATCATCTATTTCAAAAATGATAAATGTGAACAAAAAATGTAGAACGTGTACTAAAAAATTTGAACATAAAATATAAATTTTTAAAAATGTTGAATGTGTATAAAAACGGTTAATACTATGTTTCGAAAATGTTAAACATGTAATAAAAAAATGTTCCTCATATACCCAAAAAGTACAATGTGTAGGAGACAAGTAGTCAGCAAACATGTTTTTTGTAAAAATATTAATCATGTATTTAAAAATTATTAAATATATAAAAAAACATAAAACCCGAAGAAAACCCATGAGAAAACGAAGAAAAACAAATCAAAACCGAAGCAAAACGAAAAACTTGATGAAAACTAAGAAAGAAAGAAAACAAACCGAAGAAAAATAAAGAAAATAGGAAAGAAAAAAAACCAAAAAATGGAGAAAGAAAGTGAAGAAAAAAGAAAAACTTAGTAAAAACGAGTTCTTTCCCCTCTCGCAAGGCGACTAGGAAACCCTTCTTCCCTTCGATCTCCGTCGGCGAGTCCGTGGATTCACCTCCCCTCTGCTTGCCGCTCCGACGGCTGGTGGCGGGGACGGTATTCCTGGTGCCTCGGCTTTAGATAGGTAGGGTTTTGGTTCTCGCAAGGGCGGCGCTTCTTCTTCGAGTCAGTCTTCGGGGCTTCGATCCTCCTCAAGTTTGTTCGTCGGGACGGATTAGACGGAGCTCCGGCGTAGATTCCTGCCAGCTCCTCGGAGCGGCGAGGTTAGGGTTTCTCGTCGTGCGTACGCAACAGCGAGATTTGGTGTCAGGTTCTTCAGATCGATTCAAAGGTTCAATGGCGACGACTGTGGCTCCCGAACGCTGGTCCTTAGGGGCACATGCACGAAGACTTCTCGGCTGTCATCGACAAGGTCAAGCCGGCTCCGGTATGGAAGCGGCGACAGCTGCGCGTCGGCGACTCATTCTGGCGGCGGCAATGGTCGTTCGGTTGTTCATGGACCTTGATGTAATTTTTATTATGTTAGGGGTGCTTTGTACTTTCGATAAATCTTTATAATAGATCTGATATTTTCGCAAAAAAAACCAGAATAAAACAAAAAAACTATAAAGAAGTAAGAAAACGGAAGATAAAATAAAAACAAATGAAAAAAAACCGTACAAACAAATCAGCCATCAGATTGAAGAACGAACCAGAAACATCCTACTGGGCCGTCCATATATTCAGGCGAGAAGAGAGGAGCTACGAAATAACTAATTGAGGAGCACTTCATGTAAAGGTCACTCCCACCTCCCCAGTTTATGACAAGTGGCGCACTGCATGGGAGTTTTCCTTTTTTCGTAAATCCGTTTATTCAAAACGTTTTATCTCTTAAATCGTGCGTCCAAATCTCGAACCGTTTTCATCGTTGAATTTCTCACGTCGAGATCTTCAAAACTAGATCCCATGTTGATAGGTTTTGACGAACTTTTTTTTTCACGAAAAAAACTGGATGAAAAAACTGGACGAAAAAAACCGGGCGAAAAAACGTGCCACTCGCGGAAGGAAAAAAAACGAAAACGTGTTTTTTTTTCTGTTTCCGAGAGGCACGGCTGTGCCTCTCGCGGAAGCAAATCCGTGCTTCTCGTGGAAGTAAAACCGCGCCTCTCGTGGAAGGAAACAAAACAAAAACGCATTTTTATTTCCCGTTTTCGAGAGGCATGGCCGTGCCTCTCGCGGAAGCAAAAAAATGATTTTTTCCCGTTTTCGAGAGGCACGGCCGTGCCTCTCGCGGAAGTAAATCCGAGCCTCTCATGGAAGAAAAACCGTGCCTCTCGCGGAAGGAAAAAAATGGAAACGCATTTTTTCGCGAAAAAAAAAATCAAATTTTTTTGTCCAAAAGCTAAGAAAGACCTGTTGAAAACCAAAAAACCATCTAAAAAGCCAAAAACGAGTGCGAAAAAAAACAAAAACAAAATCTGAAGGGAGCGCCCAGAGCGTGACACGTGGCGGCGGTTGAAATCGCGCCGAGTGGCGCGCTCTCAGCCCACCCCCAGGTGACCCTTGGGAGGCTCCCGAAGGAACGCTCGTCAATTAGTTGCTCTCGAGGAGCTACCATCTCGCATGAGCAAGATGCCAACTCCTATTCGGCACTTACCATCTCGCATGAGCAAGATGCCAAATCCTATTCAGCGCCTTAAGCGCCGAATATAGGCCATTTGGTACAGGGCGAACCACGCTCGTTTCGTTTAAGTAGCAAGCGCAGCTGTTTTCCTGTTTGCTTTTCTTTTTCTTTTCCTTTTTTTACTATATCTTTTTTTTCTTTTTCTTAAATGCGTGAACACTTTTCAACCGCGACAATTTTTTTGCAAAATAGATGATTTTTAAACAAAATTAGATGAACTTTTTTCAAATTTATGAACATTTAAAAAAAATCGATGAACTTTTTTTCAAAGTCGATGAACTTTTTTCAAATGCGATGAACTTTTTTTCAAACTCAATGAACTTTTTTTCAAATATGATGAACTTTTTCAAATTCGATGAACTTTTTTCAAGATTGATGAAATTTTTATTCAAAATCGATGAATATTTTTTCAAATTTGATGAACTTTTTTTTCAAATCGATGAACTTTTTTTCAAACTCGACTAAATTTTAGAAAAAATCAAAATTTTATCTTTTGTTTTTTATAGAAGTCAAAAACGGTTGACTTTGGTCAACAGCTGACCGATTAACCTGTTTCTTTTTGAAGACACAACGGCCCTTTGTTGATCCAAGCGATGGAAGAAATAGCGATCGATCAGTCCTTGTTGGGCCAGGCCTAGGACGCTCGCTATAGGTGCCAGCGAGCTTTCGAGGCATTGAAGGCGCCAAAGAGGAGGTCTCGAGCAAGATATAGCTCCCGCGCCAGTTCTTACTATTTTCGCAACTTAACGCACACCCCCATGTCGCTAGGAGGTACGTGGGCTGCCGGCCCATTATCACGCGCCCATCGATTTTGGGTTCCCCCGTTTTTAGGTGGGTTTTCTCTAATTTCTTCGGTTCTTTTTTCTTCTTCTTCTTTTCCTTTTTTCTTTCTTTCCTTTTTTTGGTTTTTGTTTGTTTTTCTTTTTCTTTTTCATTTATCATTTTTTCCTTTTTCCTTTTGAATTCGTGTTCTTTTTCAATCCCTGAAATCTTTTCAAATTCGTCAACCTTTTAAGTTCTTGAAGTTTTTTTTAAGTTTCTGATTTGTTTTGAACTCGCGAATATTTTTCAAACGTGTAAGTTTAATCAAATTCATGAACTTTTTTTCAATTTTCGTGATTGTTTTATGTTTTTTGTGAACTTTTATAAATTTGTGAACTTATTTCATTTATTGATTTTTTTTAGAAAAAGTTAACGGCCAACGATCGCCTGGTCAATGGTCAACAAGTCAATGGTCAACCAGTGGACCGAGCGAACGAACGGCATGGTCGAACGGAGCGAGCGAGCGAGCTGCTCACGTCAATGGACCGGCCCACACGGGGGCATAGGTGAGCCCTGGTTTCCGTTGCGGAGCTATGAGCACTGACTAGGAGCACTCTTGACGCACGAGGGCGTCAACTAGGAGGTCTTTTGATTAAAGCTTTATTGGTACTTCCCGCAAAAAAAATGCTTTATTGGTACGAAGCGACATGCAGCTTGTACGATAATACTATACGAGCTGGCCCATGTGTATTTTCTCTCATCGGTTTTAGAAACCTTCCAGAAGGTTTTCTCAGGCTTTTTATGAGACGGTTCTTCCATGGTTTATCTCGGATGGGTTTTCTTTGGTTTTCATTCTACTTTTTATTTTTTATGTTTTCAATTTCGTGAACTTTTTTTAATTCATAAAATTCTTCCAAATTCACGATCATTTTTTTTCAAATTCACAATATTTTTTTGAAAATTCATGATTTTTTTCAAAAAACTAAAGCCAAGTTCATGAATATTTTTTCAAATTCACAAACTTGTTTTGCATTTAGAACTTTTTAAGAAATTGTAATATTTTTTTCCAAATTTGTTAACATTTTTCAAATATGTGAACCTTTGTCAAATTCATGATTTTTTTAAAAGAAAAATCAAAACCAATAGCCGTTTGTTTTTCTTAAACATCAAAGCAACATGAAAAAATGAGCAAAAAAAGAAAACAAACGGGCAAATGTGGGCAGTCTGCCTTTTATTGGGCCGATCCATGCGCGCGGTGGTTAATCGGCGCTATAAGCGGTAGGGTGGAGGTCTCGCACGACCACGTCATGATCCCATCACCCTTCAAGTAGAGAAATGGGTACTTTTAAGGCTGGTCATAGTGGGGAGTAACTTATACTAGTGTCATGCATATGTGACGCCCCCGACTTAATCGTGCGCTAACCATACACGCAAATGCACACGATCAAGTCTAAACACTTGAAGATATCACAACACAACTCTAAACACAAAATAAAATAATACAAGCTTTATATTACAAGCCAGGGGCCTCGAGGGCTCGAATACATAAGCTTGAGTCATACAAGCAACAGCGGAAGCAAAAGTATTTGAGTACAGACACAAAGTTAAACAAGGGTGCCTTAAGAAGGCGAAAACAAACAACGACTCTGATCGAAAGAGGCAAGGCCTCCTGCCTGGGAGCCTCCTAAACTACTCCTGGTCGTCGATGATCTCCACGTAGTAGCAGGCTCCTCCGGGGATCTCCTGCTCCTGGGCTCTGACGTCTGATCGTATCAATCGGATATGGGGGAAAAAGAATAGCAAAGCAACCGTGAGTACTCATCCAAAGTACTCGCAAGACTGACATCAGAACTAAACTACTTATGCATTGGTATCAAAGGAATGGGGCTGTATCTTTGGACTAAGCTACAGAAATGCTGGAATAGAGGGGGAAAGCCTAGCCTATCGAAGACTAGCATCTTCAGTGTCTTGCAGCATAAGAAGAGTGCAGATTGGCATATTATAAATTAACAAGCATGTTGAAGCAAGGCCCATAGATCCTTCCTCGACTCCCTGCGAGAAAGCGATCCCGGAGCTTACATATTAATTAACATGTATCCAGTTCAAGTTGTAATAGATCGGGATACAACACTGAGCGTCCTGTTACCGTGGACACGGCTATTCGAATAGATAACTTCCCTGCAGGGGTGCACTACTGTTACCCAGCACGCTCGATTACATCTGGCCAGACACACTTGCTGGGTAATGCCCGGCCTCGGGTAATCGACACGACGTAGTCCTACCTAGGCTCAACAGAGAGGTCCCCGCCGGTCTACATCCTAAGTGCTCAGGGGTCTTGGGCCATCGCCCTATGCACTCCGGGTCGTTGTGAGGACGGTGGATACCAGCGCCAACGGCACGATCCGACCGTGCCACAATGCTGAACTGGACATCTGACAAAGCTTTCGGCTGATACATACGACGTAGAGGGTCCCATAACCATTATCCCACATGGTGGTAATGCGTATAGGGCCAACGACCCACTCAGATCAATACCCAAATCGGTTAGCGAATTATTAGGAGCTCGCGGTGACGATCAGTACTCCTGTCGTCCCGTCTCGAGGAAGTGCAACAAGGGCCAGGCCCATCCCTCTCTAGGGTGGTCTCTGCCTGCCCGGTCGCGCCTCGTAATTATCTCGCGGGTACCCTCACGGTCAACCCGACTTCACATCTCTCGCGGGTACCCCTCGGGGTCGACCCGACTTTACCTAGTAACTGTAGTAAAATCCCGGTAACTGTGTGTTCAAAACACCAAGAAGGAATCCGAGGAATCACCCTCGTTGGGTTCCCAATCGACGTCTCCGTCAAGGTGAACCCGGAGGAATCACCCTCGATGGCGTTCACACTTGCGGGGTTGCACGACAGAAGCTTCACCGGAGGTGGAGGGAGAGGCATCACCCTCGGTAATTCCACGTCCGACTAGCTGTACTACAAAGGCATCATCGGGAGTGAGTTAAGAGGTATCACCCTCGACACTCGAGGATAACTCTGTAGAGTCGAACAACTTAGGGGGTGTGCGGTGCTGTGCTGGTCTCAGCTCGACGATCACTTCGATCGGGGCACTAGTAACTAAGCGGGGCAACTAGAACAAGGAGAGGGTCATAGATGGATTACCAACCAAAAATATACTAAGTATCTCGGATAGCAGGCATGTATCAAATATCAGTTACAAAATTAGGCTATGCAGCAGAATAGGATAAACAATAGCAGTAGCAATTTCTAATGCAAGCAGGAAGGAGAATGAATAGGTGATATAGGCATGCTCAAAGGGGTTTGCTTGCTTGGTTGCTCTGCGGAAAAAGAGGGGTCGTCGACGGAGTAGCAGTCCTGTGGGGCGGCGTCGGTCTCGGTGTCTAACGGAAGAGAAGAGGGGGAAGAAACAGATAAATACACGGCAGCAAAAGCAATCACAAAGTATGACATGGCAATATGCAACGCAGGGGTGACCTAATGCATCTCTAAGCCACTTTAGGAATTTTAGGATTTAAGTTGGAATTATTAGCCGGTATGTAAGCACTATTCATCTGCCGGAAACAGACGAAAAGTTGCGGGTTCACCTACGTAGAGGGTCCCGACATGAAAACAGATGGCACGATCGGATTCGTGGGATTTTTCTGAGCAACTTTCATGTAGAAAACTTTTTGATCCGAGTTACAGATTAATTTCTACGAATTTCCGAAGTTTTAGCAATATTCTGAAATTTACTGGATTTATTTAATTCGAATTTAAACAGTAAACAGAAATGTTGGGTGCACCCGGTGCAGTGCACCAGAGATGCACCAGAGGGGCTGACAGGTGGGCCTGGTCAACCGCTGACACAATAGTCAACAGTTGACTGGTCAACAGTCAACTGTGCAGGGTGGGTCCCAGGTGTCATAGACACAGTGTTAATAAAAACAATTTAGTTAGTTTAATTAGTAGCGGGGCCCCACCTGTAAGTGTCTCAGGGGTTGTTTTAATTAACCAGAACAATTATTCTAATTAACCCGATGGGCCCGCCTGTCATAGAGTGATTAGGGGTGCGGGTTAGCTCTAATGAGGTGCCACGTCAGCGGCACACCGGCTGTCACCGGAGTTCGGCCGGCGTCGAGCCGCCGGCGAGGCCGAGACGGCGGAGCGCGTCGGAAAACCGCTACGGAGCTCGGTTTCGCGCGTGGTTTGCATCTACGGTTAGCTGGTGGAGTGCCGCATCCATTGGTGGCCTCAGGGAGGCCGGGGAGGGACGGTAGCGATGGCGGCGTTGGATCGAGCGGCGGCCGGAGTTCGGTGATCGCACGGGAGATGACAACGGTGACCGAACCAAAGGGGAAACGGGGCGGGAGGAAGCGCAACTCACAGCGGAGCTCGGTGACGCGCTCGGAGGGGCCGAGCGTTGCCGGAGACGAGCAGATCGAGGCGGCGGCCGAGGCGGATTCCGGCGAGGGGAACGGGCGCGGGCGGTGTTGAGAGGGCTCCACGAGCTCGAACCAGTGCGGTAGGCGGTGAAGAAGACCTCGACGGAGCGGCTGGGCATCCTGACGACGACGGCCCGGCGGCGGTGCTCTCGTGCGAGCCATAGAGAGAGAGGGAGAGGGGCGGGCGAGGAACGGGGAGCGGTTAGGGGTTCGAGGGAGAGGGCGAGGCGGCCGGTGGTGGCCTTATCCCTTCCTCCCACCTACTCCAGCGCCGTGGCGAGCGGTGAGCGGTGCGGTGCGCGTCGGACGCGGGCGAGCCGACGCGGCGGGGGCGGAGCAGGTGAAGACGACCGTGGCGGGCCGAGCACTGTAGCACTGGGCCAAATGCACAGGCAGTTTCTTCTTTTCTTTTATCTTCTGTTTTTCCATTTATTTAATTATCAGGGAGAGTTAGGGATTTATCTGGACCTCCAAAACATTTTGTAAAAATGTGGGACTAGGCCACATAAATACTTAGTGTTATCAAGCACTGCCACAAAAAGTTTGAGAGTGATTTGAATTCACTTGTATTTTTCAAAAATGAAAATGGATTTAATAGTGCTGTTTTGGGTACTGTTTTGGTTGCTAGGGTCAGATTTGGAATTTAAATAATGTTGGCTTTATTTTTATAATTGCCTTGGGATTATTTGCAATATTATGAACATTTTGTTTTGCTGTTTGGATAATTATTAATTTTGACTTTTTATTTTAAATTTAAATTTGAAGTTGGATTATTCTCTAATTACAATTTATTTAGGATGATCATGATGGCAAGGCTAATTAATTAGCTTAATGATAGAGTTAAGATCTGGGGATGTTACAGCATATGACCCTAGACTAGGTTACTACCTTTATAGTGCAAAGTAACCTAGTAGTAGTGTCATAGATGGCTTTATTTATTAGCTTGTAGACTATCTTGTCTGAGGGAACGCTATGTTATAGTAACATATTATGTTACCACTTCTCATTAACTACTTGCCACATAAGCAAAATTTTCTTGGAGTGCGCTATATTACTAGCTAAGTTACTCCACTATGACTAGCCTAAGAAAGAGAAAAGTATGCCTCAAATCATCACCCCTCCCCGAACTTTAAAACGGGATAAATCACACTCTAAACCATATCAAAACTGGATAAAATTTGGCTGTGCGTAGTTTTGGACAAAGTCACAAGTGGCTTCATCCAACTATTGCAGACTGGGCACGCTGACTTGGCATAAAGTGTTTCTGGCTGCCTCCTCCACTGTCGACGTCACCCTCCTTGCTTGTGCCACCGTCTCCTTCGCCGACGCCATGGACGCAGCTTAGTGAAGGAGACATAGCTTGAGGTCCGGTGTTTGCAGCTTAGTGAAGGAGACATAGCTTGAGGTCCGGTGAAGAAACACCTATGCCAAGTCACCATGGTAGCCAATTTCGTCGAGGTGGGCGTACGTGCGTTAAAAAAAATCCCTTTTCGTGCGTCTCTCTCAACCTCAGTGCAGTGCTCCATGATTAGTCCTTAACGTCAGACTACCTCATACCAGCCGCGACTATTTAGCCTCGGGGGTACTGCTGCACTTTGCTGCTCGGAATCAACGAGTCATACGTGGTGATGGGGAGGATATCAGCGGCGGGCCGTTTGCTAGTGATCCTGCTAGTTTTGCACCTCCTCGTCCTTTTCCCATGTGGCATGCTTCACGAGTGAGAAACCCCTTCTTCCAGCTCATAATTTTATGATGTTCAACCCGGTGGTGGTTTAGAAGCAAGGTGTGAATGGTTTCTGTGTGAATTTTGATGTGGATATATACAGGGAGCTACAAGATGGTGGTGGTGCAGGCTCCGGAGTTTCGTGGAGCTGGTGATTCAGTAGAGGTATGCATGTGCTTAATCGATTGGTTGTTTGAACAAGCCTTACAGGTTTGACATTTAGCTGCCTTCTCCTCATGCTATTCTTGCCGACTTCCCAACCTGAATTGAATAATTTTGTATTACTATTGATGACATCATGTCATCTGTCACGAGGAAATGATAAAGTCTCTCTATATATCTCTTCAAAATAAGAAGTCAAAACAAAGTCGTGTCATTGTGCAACTAACTCCGCATCTTTTTAGTTCTCTGCAGGTAGTGTGATTGTTGGTGATGAGGCCATGTTCTTTGATGTTTGAGAAGAATCACACACAATTGTTGTTTCTAGTACATCAACGCGGCTTTGCTACATCCAAATCTTTTTTTATCAGAAAAGATCTGAATCTCTTGATTTTTTTACACTTGATGAAGTCATAAACCATTCATATTCAGAATAGTGGACTAAAGTATCTAGCTGAGTTCAGGAAACACCTAAGGCAAAGCTCTTGCTACTATAAGACAACCTCATTCCTTAAGCATGTCAAAATGCTGCAGGACAATGTGAGGGGTAGCGACGCAATCGTAGAGGGGATGTTCGGGGAGGATGGTCTACAAACAACTGACTACCCTGGTTCAGGCCCAAATGATCGTCGCACTTCGAAGGCGACCGACACACGATCATGCCAAGTCAAGCCCAGATCACTTTCGTTACGAAGAAGTGACGAAGAGGAGGCAGATAGAAACACTTGATGCCAAATTAGCATGCCCAGTCAGTATCAATAGGATAAAACCACCTGCAATTCTATCCAAAACTACCCAGGGCCAGATTTTTCCGGTTTTTACATAGTTTAGGATGTGATTTATCTGGTTCAGAGTTTGGTTTTTTATTCATTAGCGAGGATTTGAGGGGGGGGGGGGGGGTCTACTTTCCTCTTTAAGAAAATATTAGTTATTCCTCAAAAGAAATCTTATTTTCCTAAATGATCTTTCTTATAACTTAAGTACCACTACTGCAGGAAGGTCCTAAGACGACACATGTATAGGAGACCAATCGACCAAACTGTGTGCGATGCATTAATCGCAAACGGTATGGTAATAAAACCGTCACCAATAAAATGAACTGTGTGCGACGGCTGATCCATCAAGCATGATTCAGATTAGAGTTGTGTGTGCGATACGTGGCATACCGTTGATCTATATGAACTGTTTGCGACGAGCAAAAAAACACAAACGGTTACCCAGGTCAAGATGTGTGCGATAGACGGCATACAGGTTACTCGGATGAACTGTTTGCGACAAGCCAAAACAACAGAAACGGTTAGCCAGATCAAGGTGTGTGCGATAGACGGCATATAGGTCACTCAGATGAACTGTTTGCGATGATCCAGAAGAACACAAACGATTCGGCTTAACAAGATGTGTGTGATACCCGGCAAACAGGTCAGTCATCAGAATTGTGTGGGAAGACCGATAATAACACAGACGATTCCTGCTAATTAGCTGTGTGTGTTGTGGACAAACGCTTGCTGGTAAAAAAATGTCAGCGATAGATGAAATCATCACCGATGGGTTCCGTAGTTTAATCCGTATGCGATGTGATTTGCTCTGCACAACATCTATGCTCTGTCTACAGAACAACAACATATATACATATAACAATGATTGCATAACCAAAATAAACATCCAATTACATAACTGACTACGGATAACATTTGCACACACCTCAATAAACAATTACATGCATACTAAACTAGGAGAAACGATCATCAAATCATCTACTTCTTGTGACGCTTGCCGCCACTGCTCTGCTTGTGGATCGATCCCTCGCCTGGGGCAGGACGAAGGCACTTCGTCATGTCAACAATCTGTCTATACATCTCGTAGCCTATGTACGCGTCCTTGGCCGCGTACTTGATGTGTTCTTCATCCAGTCACTGCACCCAGGCCCTGTGCTAGGCAGCCTTGTTCTTGTCGCACTCATCCTTCATGTCTCTGTAGTAGGGGTCGATGATGGCCATGGCGAGGTCAACCAGGGAGTCCTTCTGCTTAACGCTGCCTCAGACCCTGTACTGGCCTTGGATGTCGACAAGCTTCTGGCAGGCCAAGCCCGAAGTCTCGAGCACCTTTAGATCATTGATGGTGTCCACCGTAGCGAACTTGTAGTCGGGGCTGTTGACAAACCTGGCGAAACGCTCGCAAGGCCTTGTGGCCAAGCAGTAGTGGTAGACGAGGATGTGATAGCGCACACACAACTGGGCGACGACAACCTTCTGATCATACCCGACACGACCGCCGGTGTACTCGAGGTCGAAGCCGACCACTTTGTACTTGTCATCCTCAACAAGCAACTGCTCCATACTATTGATGGAGTTCTCCACCACGACCGGGTTGTTGGTGTAAACTACCGAGAGGTCCGTGTTCCTGATGTTGGTGTCCACTACAGGATAGAAGTCGAACTGCAGCTTGTCGTCGGCCGCTGGGAGCGCCATTGGAGCCGCCATTGGAGCGCCGCTAGATATCCTCTCTGTATGTGTCGTCGTGGATGTGCTTATTGTGTTCATTCCCATTTCTTGCATGGGACCTAAACATGCACCCAAGGACACATATATGATTTTTCAACCCATTTTGGTGCACTAGATCATGTGCATGTAGTTCAAATTTGAATCACGCACATTAAATGCCTAGAAAACTCAATTAATGTATAAAAATGACAAACGAACCCTGAATAAATCCATATTTTAGCAGGACACTCCTATTGGTCTATGTTGCCTCAAGAAAAAAAATTAAGGCGAGAAGAGGCATCGAATGTCCTATCGCCCACAAAGGTGACACACGTTCCCTATAGGAACCACGAGGCTTCTTGTGAGAAGCCCCAGTTTGTAAGAAGCTTGTACCAAAACTTGTCCCAAATTGGACACAAATTTTACCACGGCATATATGTGCTATGTCATGACACCATGCCAAGTTTCACGAATTCCATGCGAGTTTTGGGTTTACGGGGATTTAAAAACCAAGATTCTCAATGTTTGCGGCCGAGCCACGACGCCGAGATGTTTGAAATTCATTCACATTTCTTGCATGGGACCTAAACATGCATCCAAGGACACATATATGATTTTTCAACCTATTTTGGTACACTGGGGCATGTGCTTTTAGTTCAAATTTGAATGGGTTTTTATCATTTATGCCACTAATTGTGTCCCACTACTAGTTTTGCCATTAGAAGTTACAACTTCTCAAAAATGCCATTAGATATCTAAAAAATGCCATCGTTCCGTTAGATGTTTGCTCAAAAATGCCACCAGACATCGTTATTGTCAGGTCAAACCCGTTGACCATGTTATATGACAAAATACCCCTAGACCCACATGTCAGTTCTCTCTATCTCACAATGATAAGTGTGGGCCCCACTTGTCAGGAGTAAGCAAGCGAATAATTTTACAGGAAAATAAGAATGTTGTTGGGATCAACTAGGACCCACACTTTATTGTAGTGAGATAGAGGGAGAGCCGACATGTTGGTCCATAGGTATTTATGTCATTATGACATGGCAAACGAGATTTGAGCTCACAGTAATGGTGTCGAGTGGCATATTTGAGCATGCGCCTAACGAAGCGATGTCATTTTTGAGCAGTTGAAATTCCTAGTGGCAAAACTGAGTAGTGGGACACAACTAATGGCATAAATGATAAAAACCCAATTTGAATTGTGCACATTAAATGCCTAGAAAACTCAATTAATGTATAAAAAAGGCCAAACGAACCCGGAATAATTTCATATTTTAACACGACACTCCTACAGTTACATGTTCACTGCAGATAAATGTTCTAGCAATTCAAATACCATCCTGTGCTGATGTAACCCCATTTTGTCTTTCAAATCAAAATGAGAATTAAGAACACCACAAACCGTTTATTAGCAAGAATCGTGTGCGATGCGGTATAAAATAACTTGGGGCACCCTCATATATGGCTTATGCCGGAATCTTAGTCAGCTACAGTCCACCGCTGACGCGTCAATCAGACTTGCTCCCCAATCCCATTTTACTGTTCAATCGTCACCGGTGAAAGATGGGGACGTGGATCCGTGTTGTGAGGGCAACTTCGGCGGCCCACTCCAGCCCGAGCGCAGACGCATCCGCCATGAGCGCGCTCACAACCTCCATGAGCGCGGCCGCAATCTCCGACAGGGAGGTTGCGGCAGCTGAAAGGGCAGCAGCTGCAGCTGAGATGGCGGTAGCAACATCTGCGACGGGGATAGCAAATGTGGAGAACGACACAGCAGCTGTCCGTTCCTCGGCGGCCACCGTAGCCCTGATGGAGGCCGCCCACGCCTATGTCGAGGCCGCCCATGCCCAACTCATGTCGGTCACCGCAAAAATCACAGCGGCCTTCTCCGACACCGGTCGACAACCCACGTCCGAAGAGTTGGCAATCGCCGAGAGCGCTCGAGCAGCTGTCCATTCGTCGGCGGCCTCCCTAGCCGAGATGGAGGTCGTCCACGCCCGGACCACGGTCGCCCACGCCCGGCTCGTGGCGGCCTTTTCCAAAGAGATGGCGGACGCAGACGGCGAGATGCTTGCCGAGTATGTGGGGATGGATGCCATGGAGCCCCTTCCCCAGGAGGTCGCCGAGCGCGAGCTGGACATGAAGGAGGCAGTGGAGATCGACGAGCGCCAGGCGGAATATTATTCTTTGTTTAGAGCGTTGGTCTTTTGTTCGAGTAATGTTTAGGTCAACCAGCTCTGTTTAATTGCTGAAATTGCTCGATTAAGTAAGTGCGGGCTGCACTATAGGCTCTTTTGTGTACCCAAATTAGCAAGTGATGTTAAATTATGCAATGGCGTGGATGACCACTGTAACCAGAGAAATTCGGACCAAAATTTTCACATTCAAACTCATCACACACGAGGTAAGCTATAGGAATCGTTTGTGATGTTCAGATATCGCACACAGTGCTGAATAAGGGACCGTGTCTGATGACACTTTGCGCGCCAGTTTTTCGCTGCACTGAGCGAAAATTTTCGGCAATCGCGAAAATATCTACCTCCCCCCTCCTCCTGACCAAGAGCCACATTTCCCCTGTTTTCTCATTCCTTTCCAAGCTCAAACCTTCACTGCTTGCTTGCAGCGCCACCTCCTCGCTGTCGACGCTCCTTCCTGCTGCTCGGCCTCATTGATCTAGCCAGGTAATCCAAACCCCACCCCCATCCTCCTCCTCCTCCATCCCACATGCCCCGACCGCCGGCGCGACACCTTCCATCCAAATCACCGCCCATCCTCCAAATAAGTGCCGCCCAAAGCCATGGTGCACGCAGTATAGCCAGGAGCTAAAGGAGCATTTGGCAGCGGAGAAGCAAATCGCGGCCGCACGCGCGGATGAGGTCGCGATGGCTGTCATGCGTGCCAACCCCCAGATCTTGGAGGAGCACCTCGCCGTCGAGGCCACCGTCGACGCCTCGCGTGCGGACGCCGCCACGCGGTTGGTTGCTTTAAGCGATAGTTCATGGTGTTTTCTCGAGGCCACCGCCGGTGCCTTCGACGAAGACTACGAGGTGTTTTCTTAGCGTTCCCGTGCTTACCTCAACTCCAAAGCTAGCAGGTTGGTGCCCGGAGCGGCTCATGCGACTCACCACTACAAGGAGGGCACCCGCGATGTGGAGGCCTCGCCCTCTTCCAAGTTTAAGGAGCCCATCGTCATCGATATCTCCGACGATGAGGAGTAGCTTGTTTTTTTAGCTTACTATAAGGACCTATGTTCAGCTAGCTACGCCGGTTAAGCATGTTCGGTTTACCTGTTGCATGTGCTGCTCCTGCCTTTCCTTTAGAAATTCTAGTGAATTGTCCTATATAATGTTACTATGCAATCTGATCTTCTAGTATATATGTTCTACATATTGTGCAATGTGGTGCTCAGTTAACTGTTTGGTTCATTTGTTATGATCTTCAGTTAACTGTTTGGTTCAATTCTGCAATGTGATGTTCAATTCTTGTGGGTACAATTTTGTATTGTTATGCATGTGAGGAATAAATCGAATTTGGATGTACTAAATACATGAGAAACATATACAATTGCTATATTTCCAAGTTGTTAAACATGCTTGGTTTGGTTAACTGCCTGATCTTCTAGTATGTTCTATTGTGCAATGTGGTGCTCAGTTAACTGTTTGGTTCATTTGTTGTGGTGGTCAGCTAACTGTTTGGTTCAATTCTGCAATGTGATGTTCAATTGTTGTGGGTACAATTTTTTATTGTTATGCATGTGAGAAATAAATCGAATTTGGCTGTAATAAATACATGAGAAACATATACAATTAATATATTTCCTAGTTTTAAGCATGCTTGGTTTGGATAACTGGCTTTTCCATGTGGCTCGAATTAATCTGCTGGATCTGCAATGTGTTTATTTTTCATCAACATATTTTACTCATAGTATGCCAACTCTCACTTAACCTGAACAATAACTACCTTATGTGTTGTAGGGAAACAATGGGAGACACTGCGGTTTACCATCGAGGTTTGCACATGCATGGTCCTTTGGCTAATAGCACATTATTTTGCAATTGCAGGAACCATTCTAATATTTAGGTTTTTAATAATTTGGTCTTGCACATCTAGGTCCTGCTATCAGAGGTTTAGACCCACTGTTCGACCCATTTTACATATGGGGAAATAAGATGTCCATGAATATCAGTCAAGTCAAGAAACTCAGAAAGATTGTTAGGATAAAGAAACTAGCGACGAAAAATAAGAAGATCTTTGTCTGCACAATGAAGAAGACATCAGTCAACTACAGGATGGTACTAACTCTTGTACCTTTTTTTTCCTTTGTGCCATTTCAAATTTAGAGAAGATATTTAAGCATATCTCTGTTTTCAGGCCTTTTCAAAGCAGTTCACCGATGATTACCTCTCAAACCACCTGTATGGTCAAGAGGCGAGGAAGGTATTCATAAAACACCCACGATACAAAGAGGACGAAGGATGGGCGGTCAATCATCCACAGGCACTGGCCTAAAGTTGCAAGGACCTTCAACATCATTGAAGGCTCAATATTCGCCTTCCGCTTCAGCAGTTTTCTAGATGAGATTCATCTGTCTATTTACCGTCTATGATGTTAATTTCCAAAGGTTTTAGATGTTGCATGTGAAACTTGTTGCTGTTGTGTAATGGGCTAGCTAGCTATATGCCTATATGGTGTAACTGAGTGCTGAAGATATATGATGTTGTACTCTGATGTATTTCAATTATGAAATCCTGGTTGCCGTAATACGAATATGAAATATATTGTGTGTTTGATACGAAATGTCAATTTGATTACTAAATGGATTAAAAATAATAGGTCAATTAGCCTGCTTATTGGGTTTTTCTATTGCAGACGGTTGTTGAGACAACACCATGGGCGATGACCTCAAACAACCCACACAGTTTCTAGAAAGTAGGCGTGGATGGACTTCACCATCTAGATGATGGTATTCAATTCATGAGCATCCACTTCAAGTTCAACTACATGATGGACTTCACCACAAAATCCCAATGTAAGTTCTCACATCTTAGAGAAGCTTTACTCAAAGACATGAGCTAAAGCAACTCAACAAGATATGAATACATTGAAATGCTTAAAGGAAAAATGGCAACCCCATTTTAGAGCTTAAACGATGAGTATGACCTATGATCAAGTGTTCTCACTTGACTCCTAAGTCAATATACTCTAACAAAGGTGACCTAGTCGCCGACCCATCTAGATGAAGTATAAAAAAAAACTTCATCTAGATGTTTCTTTGCTTCTTTTCTGCTCATTTCGTTTGGTTTGTTTCGCAGTTAATTCATTGCAAATCCTTGTGAGATTTCCTTTGCCTGGTGAGCTGAGTTGACAAAATGGTTCCATTGCATCAAACTCGGTCCCACCGAATTGAATCAACTCGGTGTCACCGATTTGGCTGCCCTAAGGAACCTTCTGTCAAATTTGTCCTGAGTTTTTCTGCTCCAGCTCCACTCAATGATTCCTATCCTCTATTTGCATCTAGATGTGTTTCTCACGGACCAAACCCACTTATTCAATAACCTTGAAGTCCCTTCTTGGAAATTGATGTCAAAGGGGGAGAGAGGAATACATCAAAGCTTATCATTACAAAGAGATGCACCTTACAAGAGGAGAGAATGTTACATGTTTATTTTAGGGGGAGAGAAACATGATAAGTTTGTTCTTCGGTTGTTCTAGTTTTCTCTCCTTACCTACTCCCAATATCCAATGTCAGATTCAGGGGGAGAGGAAGTTCTTTAAGGGGAGACAACTATTTCTTTTGGGGACATGTCTGCTTCAAAGAAATATTCACCTAGTGATACTCTCTTCTACATGTCATCCCAATCTTGGTTTCTTGTTGATCTTGTGTCTTTTCTTGAAGAAATTATCTTGTGTTATCTAACCCTGTTTTCTCAAGTGTATTTCTTCAGGTACTTGATCAAGAACCTCAAGGTAAGTATATGCATCACGCTCATGTGCATGATTGACCTCTTGCTAGTAAATACTGTTTGCAAGAAGACAATCATGGACATGTGGACACCTAAATGCTATATATATTGCTCTGATGCATATCGCCAAGATACATGTTGCATGTATATCTCCCATGTGATATCATCATATTATATGCACCTCTCCAGGGGGGAGTTAAATGAGATCCATACATGTTAAATGTTTCCTTCAAAGCTTTCATACATACCTCTGCTACATCTGTATTTGAAGCCTTGATGTATGTTGTCATCAATTACCAAAAAGGGGGAGATTGAAAGCACATTTGCTCCCTTGGTGGTTTTGGTAATTTATGCCAACATACATGTTGTTGGACTAATGCTTTTATCTAGTGAATTTCAGGCAAGTTCAGCAATGGCGTAGCATGGACAAGAGGACGTGGAACCCCTTCGAAATGCTAAGGACAAGGATTGGCAAAAGATCAAGACTCTACATTTTTGGTTTAGTGATCCAAGATCACATTGAGTCCATAGGAAAGCCAATACTATTAAAAGGGGATGAGGTGTTGCTTAATGGTCTTTTTGCTCAAGTGCTTAGTGACAGTATTCCTAAACCCTCAACCACTCTCTCTACCCAAATATGTCCTAAACCTAAAGTCCAACTCGGCCCCACCGATTTTTCCTATCCGGCCCCACCGAGTTCATCCAAGACTTAGCCACTGCCAAACCCTAACAAATCGGATCCACCGAAATGGATCTCGGTCCCACCGAGATGGCCTTGCCAACTCTCTGTAATCGTTTGCATTTACTTTGGTCTCACCGACTTTGCAAATCGGTCTCACCGAGATGGCTTGCCAAGTCTCTGTTGCCTTATTGCTTCACTTCGGTCCAACCGAGTTGATGCAATCGGTGCCACCGAGATGAGGTTTGCCCTAAGCCATTGCACTTCGGTCCATCCGAGTTGTCCGTATCGGTCCCACCGAGATTCCTAACGTTCATATCTTTTACACAGTTCGGTGCTACCGAGATGATTGTTTCGGTGCCACCGAGTTGGGTCAAAAGTGTGTAACGGTTGGATTTTGTGTGGAGGCTATATATACCCCTCCACCACATCCTTCTCTGAAAATAGAGCCATCAGAACATGCCTACACTTCCACCATTCATTTTCTGAGAGAGAACCACCTACTCATGTGTTGAGATCAAGATATTCCATTCCTACCATTTGAACCTTGATCTCTAACCTTTCCCAAGTTGCTTTCCACTCAAATCCTTCTTGCACCATAGCCAAATCTGTGAGGAGTTGTTTGAGTGCTGGGAAGACTATCACTTGAAGCACAAGAGCAAGGAGTTCATCAACAACACACCGTCTATTACCTTTTGGAGAGTGGTGTCTCCTAGATTGGTTAGGTGTCACTTGGGAGCCTCCAACCAGATGTGGAGTTGAACCAAGAGTTTGTAAGGGCAAGGAGATCACCTACTTCGTGAAGATCTACCCCGAGTGAGGCTAGTCCTTCGTGGACGTAAGCCATGGTGGAATAGACAAGGTTGCTTCTTCATGGACCCTTCTGTTGGGGAACGTTGCATGGGAAACAAAAATTTTCCTACGCACACACAAGATCTATCCATGGTGATGAGCATCTACGAGAGGGAGAGTGAATCTACATACCCTTGTAGATCGCTAAGCGGAAGCGTTTAAGAAACGCGGTTGATGTAGTCGAACGTCTTCGCGATCCAAATCGCAAGTCGTCCCTCGATCCGATCACGAACTAGCGCCGAACGGACGGCACCTCCGCGTTCAACACACGTACGGCTTGATGACGCCTTCACCTCCTCGATCCAGCGAGCGATGGTGAAGTAGTGGTTGAGTTCCAGCAGCACGACGGCGTGGTGATGGTGGTGAGGAACAATCTCTGCAGGGCTTCGCCAAGCGCTACGGAGATTATGATGGAGGAGCTAGAGGGTTAGGGTTGCCGCACACGGCTTGGGGAAATCTTGATGTCTCTCGTGTGCTAGCCCTGCCCCTCTATTTATATGTTGAGCCTTGGGATCTAAACTTGGAGTAAAAGCCTCCTCCAGGTCGGTTTTGCCCGCACAAGGTCGGTTTGGCCCGCAGGAAAAGAGTTCAACTCGGATCCCTGCCGAACCGTGCACAGCCGCGCACAAGCGGTAGTACCGCTTGGGCGGTAGTACCGCTTCACACAAGCGGTAGTACCGCTTGGGCGGTAGTACCGCTTCACACAAGCGGTAGTACCGCTTACGCGGTGGCAAAACTACTTTTTGCACTTTCCAATACCTCGTGGGTTTTATCCCTTTGGCCCATATAAAGTGTTGCTGCACCCGAACACTTCGGTAAACATCCGGAACCCCTTCCGGTGAACTCCGGAACTCTTCCGGAGATCAAAACACTATTATCACATATATCAATCTTTACCTCCGGACTCTTCCGGAGATCCTCGTCATGTCCGGGATCTTATCCGAGACTCCGAACAACTTTCGGTCACCAACATAATAACTCAATTATACTAATCGTCACCAAACGTTAAGTGTGTAGACCCTGCGGGTTCGAGAACTATGTAGACATGACCGAGACACTTCTACGATCAATAACCAATAGCGGGACCTGGATGCCCATATTGGCTCCTACATATTCTACGAAGATCTTTATCGGTCGAACCTCTATGTCAAGGATTCAGTTAATCCCGTATGCTGTTCCCTTTGTTCTTCGGTATGTTACTTGCCCGAGATTCGATCGTCGGTATCTCTATACCTAGTTCAATCTCGTTACCAGCAAGTCTCTTTACTCGTTCCGTAATACAAGATCTCGTGGCTAACACTTTAGTCACATTGCTTGCAAGGCTCATTGTGATGTTGTATTACCGAGTGGGCCCAGAGATACCTCTCCGTCATACGGAGTAACAAATCCCAGTCTTGATCCATGCCAACCCAACAGACACCCTCGGAGATACCTGTAGAGCACCTTTATAGTCGCCCAGTTACGTTGCGACATTTGATACACACAAGGTATTCCTCCGGTGTCAGTGAGTTGCATGATCTCATGGTCAAAGGAACAGATACTTGACATGCAGAAAACAATAGCAATAAACTAACACGATCATATGCTACGTTCGTAGTTTGGGTCTTGTCCATCACATCATTCTCCTAATGATGTGATCCCGTTATCAAATGACATCTCATGTCAATGGCTAGGAAACCTTAACCATCTTTGATCAACGAGCTAGTCAACTAGAGGCTTACTAGGGACACAGTGTTGTCTATGTACCCACACATGTATTTGAGTTTCCAATCAATACAATTATAGCATGGATAATAAACGATTATCATGAACAAGGAAATATAATAATAACCAATTTATTATTGCCTCTAGGGCATATTTCCAACACCTTCGTGGGTGGAGCCCTCCGTGGACTCGCGCAGCCGTTACCCTTCGTGGGTTGAAGTCTCCATCAACGTGGACGTACGATAGCACCACCTATCGGAACCACGCCAAAAACCACCGTGTCTTCATTGCGTTTGATCTTCCATACTCTACTCCTTTACTTTCCGCACACTTGCATGCTTTACTATTTCCGCTGCTTAATCTCTAGATATGCATGTGTAGAAATTATTGGAGAGATCTTAACTTGTGCCAAAATTTGCCTAAGTTCCAAGAGAAATTATAATCTGCTAATTTGGCTAGTTAAGAGTCTATTCACCCCCCTCTAGACCTATCTCCTCGATATCACAATTGGTATCAGAGGTTTGGTCTCCATTGCTTTGGTTTCATTACCATTGGAGGGAGATGGATGTGTCTACGTTGGGAAGTCTTAGACGTAGAGTGCCTATTCTCGATGGGGAGTATTACAACTTTTGGAAGAATGAAATGCTTGATATCTTTGATGAATTTAACTTGAGCAAGTATATTCATAATCCTTATGTGCCCCCTATTGATCCCTTGCATCCTACTCATGAAGAGGAAATTGACATGCTTCGTAGTCTTAGAACCGTCAATCTTATCATTAGAGGATTACCTAAGGTTGTGCTTGGTTGTATGCGAAACTTTGCATGTGCTTATACTCTATGGCATGATTTAGAAAAGCGATATCCCGATTACTCTCTAAAGAGTCTTGATAAGATTCTACATAAGGCTGTTGCTTTTCACAAGATGAGTCCTAGTGATCCTAAGTTTGATGATTGCTTATTTGAGCGTCGTGATCTTATGCATGCCAAAGGAGATGTTAGAACTATTAGCAATATTATCATGGAAACTATTAGAATCCATAAACTTGAACATTGTCATGATCATGAAACTAATGAATCAATTGCCATAGGTAATGATCACATGCATGATGATGATGATGTTGAGCATGGCTATTACGATGAGGATGAAGAACTTGATATCGAATTTGAGAAGACCATGAGGAACCTCAGTCTTATGGCAAATCTTCGAGATTATATGGCCGGAGGAAAAGAGTGGATTCTTGACAGTGGATGTACCGATCACATGACCGGAGATAGAGACATGTTTCGTGAGCTTACTAAAAATGATGGTCCACGCAAGTATGTGACTTTTGGAGACAACTCCAAGGGTAAGGTACTTGGCCTTGGTAAGGTGGCCATATCCAATGATAGCTCCATACAAAATGTTATGCTTGTTGAATCCCTTGGTTACAATCTTCTTTCCATATCTAGACTAGCCGATTTTGGTTTTAATGTTCTATTTACCAAAGTAGATTGCCAAGTGTTTCGCCAAGATAATCATAATATGGTCTTTACCGGCATTCGTAGAGGTGATCTTTACATTGTTGATTTCACTAAGAGAGCTCAACCTCGTACATGTTTAATTGCTAAATCTTCTAAAGGTTGGTTATGGCATAGAAGACTTGGACATGTCGGTATGCGTAACCTTGATAAACTCGTTAAAGGAGATCACATTCTTGGAGTGAAAGATGTTATATTTGACAAAGATCGATTGTGTAGTGCTTGCCAAGCAGGAAAACAAGTTGGAGGAAGCCATCCCGTGAAGAACATTATGACCACGAGGAGACCACTCGAGCCACTTCATATGGATCTTTTTGGTCCCAACGCCTATAAGAATCTTGGTGGTAACTCTTCTGGTTTGGTCATTGTTGATGATTTTTCCAGATTTACGTGGGTGTTCTTTCTTGATGACAAATCGCAGGTACAAAAGATATTCAAGAACTTCACAAGAAAGGCTCAAAATCAATTTGAAGTGAAGATCAAGAAGGTTCGGAGTGACAACGGAACGGAGTTCAAGAACGCCAATGTGGACACCTTTCTTGATGAGGAGGGTATTTCACATGAGTTCTCGGCTACGTACACACCTCAACAAAATGGAGTTATTGAGAGGAAGAACCGAACACTCATTGAGATGGCAAGAACGATGCTTGATGAATACAAGACGCCAAGACATTTTTGGGCGGAAGCAGTTGAAACAGCTTGTCATGCAACAAATCGACTATATCTTCACAAGCTTCTTGGTAAAACGGCGTATGAACTGCTCACCGGTAACAAACCACAAGTTGGATACTTTCGAGTATTTGGCATAAAATGTTACATTCTTGATAAGCATCGTCGTTCAAAATTTGCTCCCAAATCTCATGAAGGGTTCCTACTTGGTTATGGATCAAACTCTCACACTTCCCGTGTCTACAACAACTTCACTCGAAAAGTTGAAGAGACGGTAGATGTGAAGTTTGATGAGACTAACGGCTCGCAAGTCGAGCAATTGCCACTTGATGTAGGAGATCAAGAACCTTCGGAAGCAATCAAGGACTTGCCCATTGGCAAGATTCGCCTCGTGGAAGTGAAGGAGAGTACCTCGTCTATTCAAGTGGAAGCCCCAACTTCACATCAAGATGAACGACAAGTTGATATGGAGGCATCCACAAGTGGAACACGTCAAGACGATGGGAATGAGGAAGTACAACAAGATGATCCACCTCAACCTCCTTCTCCACCTCCACAAGCGAACCACGACAACATCAACGAAGAAGAAGGAGATGATGATGATGAGGAAGCCTCACCACAACCCAAGAAAAAGCTACCTCAAGTTAGAGCAAGGATCGACAAGGATCATCCCGTCGAACAAATACTTGGAGATATCCAAACCGGGAGAATCACTCGCTCTAAATCTCGTTTAGCTAATTTTTGTGAGCACTACTCATTTATCTAGTGTTGAACCTCTGAAGGTGGAAGATGCTCTCAAGGACCCCGACTGGGTGAATGCAATGCACGAAGAGCTACACAACTTTGAGAGGAACCAAGTGTGGACATTGGTTGAGAAGCCTAAGGAAGAGCAAAACATCATTGGAACCAAATGGGTGTTTCGGAATAAGCAAGATGAGGATGGACAAGTGGTACGCAACAAAGCTCGTCTCGTAGCACAAGGTTACACACAAGTCGAAGGTATGGACTATGGTGAGACCTATGCCCCCATTGCAAGACTTGAATCCATTCGCATTTTACTTGCTTATGCCAATCACCATGATATCACTCTTTACCAAATGGATATTAAAAGTGCCTTCTTAAATGGTGAAATTGAGGAGGAAGTGTATGTTAAACAAGCTCCCAGCTTTGAGAATCCCAAGAAACCTAATCATGTGTACAAACTTCGTAAAGCTCTTTATGGTCTTAAACAAGCCCCTAGAGCTTGGTACAAATGCTTGACAAAGTTTCTTCTTGAAAAAGGTTTTGAAATTGGGAAGATTGATTCAACTTTGTTCACTAAGAGGGTTAATGGAGAATTATTTGTATGCCAAATTTATGTTGATGATATCATCTTTGGATCTACTAACCCCTCTTTCAGTGAAAAGTTTGGAAGGTTGATGTCGGAAAAATTCTAGATGTCTATGATGAGTGAACTCAAATTCTTTCTTGGTTTGCAAATCAAGCAAACTAGGGAAGGTACCTTTGTCTCTCAAACAAAGTATACCAAGGACTTATTCAAGAAGTTCAGCATGCAAGAGAGTAAAGGTATGAAGACCCCTATGCCCACGAGTGGACATCTTGACTTGGCCAAGGATGGCAAACCTGTTGATCAAAAGGTTTATCGATCTATGATTGGTTCATTACTATATCTATGTGCCTCCCGACCCGACATTATGCTAAGTGTGTGCATGTGTGCACGATACCAAGCGGCACCAAAAGAGTGTCATCTTAAGGCGGTGAAAAGAATTGTGAGATACTTGATACATACACCAAACTTTGGCATATGGTACCCCAAAGGATCTTCTTTCAATCTTGTTGGCTACTCCGATTCGGACTATGCCGGAGACAAGGTTGACAGAAAATCCACTTCGGGTACATGTCAATTTCTTGGTAGATCTCTTGTGTCTTGGTCCTCCAATAAACAAAATTTCGTATCTCTATCTACTGCCGAAGCGGAATACATTGCCGAGGGATCATGTTGTGCTCAATTACTATGGATGACACAAACTCTTAAAGACTATGGTGTGCATGTGAGACATGTACCATTACTATGTGACAATGAGAGTGCTATTAAGATAGCACACAATCCCGTGCAACATTCTCGAACTAAGCATATTGAGGTTCGTCACCATTTTATTCGAGATCATGTTGAGAAAGGTGATATTGACCTTAAACATGTTCGTACTGACAAACAATTGGCGGACATCTTTACCAAACCCCTTGATGAGAAAGTGTTTTGTCACTTGAGAAGTGAGTTGAACATCATTGATGCTTCAAATGTGAACTAGAGGTTCATATGGATGCATACAAGGGCATGAGCATTCTTGACTAATTCATGATATCTTTCTTGAACATTTTATATCTTGGATGTTTTGCTCCCTTGTATGGAATCTAACCTTTTGTAGGTACTTGGACAAGCTTCATGTCACAAGGTTGCGACACACTCTTATCATAAGCAATCTTGTATAACCCAAGTATCAACAATTGATGGTGGAACAAGGAACAAGACAACCTAAACATATCCCTTGACAACATTTGAGTTATATTTCATTCTTGTCATTTTGGATACACATGTTATTCCTTGCAAAACTAACCCATGTAGGAAGATGAACTACAAATGATAGGATAGCTCCAAACTTCAATTCATGAGCATCCACTTCAAGTTCAACTACATGATGGACTTCACCACAAAATCCCAATGTAAGTTCTCACATCTTAGAGAAGCTTTACTCAAAGACATGAGCTAAAGCAACTCAACAAGATATGAATACATTGAAATGCTTAAAGGAAAAATGGCAACCCCATTTTTGAGCTTAGAAGATGAGTATGACCTATGATCAAGTGTTCTCACTTGACTCCTAAGTCAATATACTCTAACAAAGGTGACCTAGTCGCCGACCCATCTAGATGAAGTATAAAAAAACCTTCATCTAGATGTTTCTTTGCTTCTTTTCTGCTCATTTCGTTTGGTTTGTTTCGCAGTTAATTCATTGCAAATCCTTGTGAGATTTCCTTTGCCTAGTGAGCTGAGTTGACAAAACAGTTCCATTGCATCAAACTCGGTCGCACCGAATTGAATCAACTCGGTGTCACCGATTTGGCTGCCCTAAGGAACCTTCTGTCAAATTTGTCCTGAGTTTTTCTGCTCCAGCTCCACTCAAGGATTCTTATCCTCTATTTGCATATAGATGTGTTTCTCAAGGACCAAACCCACTTATTCAATAACCTTGAAGTCCCTTCTTGGAAATTGATGTCAAAGGGGGAGAGAGGAATACATCAAAGCTTATCATTACAAAGAGATGCACCTTACAAGAGGAGAGAATGTTACATGTTTCTTTTAGGGGGAGAGAAACATGATAAGTTTGTTCTTCGGTTGTTCTAGTTTTCTCTCCTTACCTACTCCCAATATCCAATGTCAGATTCAGGGGGAGAGGAAGTTCTTTAAGGGGAGACAACTATTTCTTTTGGGGACATGTCTGCATCAAAGAAGTATTCACCTAGTGATACTCTCTTCTACATGTCATCCCAATCTTGGTTTCTTGTTGATCTTGTGTCTTTTCTTGAAGAAATTATCTTGTGTTATCTAACCCTGTTTTCTCAAGTGTATTTCTTCAGGTACTTGATCAAGAACCTCAAGGTAAGTATATGCATCACACTCATGTGCATGATTGACCTCTTGCTAGTAAATACTGTTTGCAAGAAGACAATCATGGACATGTGGACACCTAAATGCTATATATATTGCTCTGATGCATATCGCCAAGATACATGTTGCATGTATATCTCCCATGTGATATCATCATATTATATGCACCTCTCCAGGGGGGAGTTAAATGGGATCCATACATGTTACATGTTTCCTTCAAAGCTTTCATACATACCTCTGCTACATCTGTATTTGAAGCCTTGATGTATGTTGTCATCAATTACCAAAATGGGGGAGATTGAAAGCACATTTGCTCCCTTGGTGGTTTTGGTAATTTATGCCAACATACATGTTGTTGGACTAATGCTTTTATCTAGTGAATTTCAGGCAAGTTCAGCAATGGCGTGGCATGGACAAGAGGACGTGGAACCCCTTCGAAATGCTAAGGACAAGGATTGGCAAAAGATCAAGACTCTACATTTTTGGTTTAGTGATCCAAGATCACATTGAGTCCATAGGAAAGCCAATACTATTAAAAGGGGATGAGGTGTTGCTTAATGGTCTTTTTGCTCAAGTGCTTAGTGACAGTATTCCTAAACCCTCAACCACTCTCTCTACCCAAATATGTCCTAAACCTAAAGTCCAACTCGGCCCCACCGATTTTTCCTATCCGGCCCCACCGAGTTCATCCAAGACTTAGCCACTGCCAAACCCTAACAAATCGGATCCATCGAAATGGATCTCGGTCCCACCGAGATGGCCTTGCCAACTCTCTGTAATCGTTTGCATTTACTTCGGTCTCACCGAGTTTGCAAATCGGTCTCACCGAGATGGCTTGCCAAGTCTCTGTTGCCTTATTGCTTCACTTCGGTCCAACCGAGTTGATGCAATCGGTGCCACCGAGATGAGGTTTGCCCTAAGCCATTGCACTTCAGTCCATCCGAGTTGTCCGTATCGGTCCCACCGAGATTCCTAACGTTCATATCTTTTACACAGTTCGGTGCCACCGAGTTGGGTCAAAAGTGTGTAACGGTTGGATTTTGTGTGGAGGCTATATATACCCCTCCACCACATCCTTCTCTGAAAATAGAGCCATCAGAACGTGCCTACACTTCCACCATTCATTTTCTGAGAGAGAACCACCTACTCATGTGTTGAGATCAAGATATTCCATTCCTACCATTTGAACCTTGATCTCTAACCTTTCCCAAGTTCCTTTCCACTCAAATCCTTCTTGCACCATAGCCAAATCTGTGAGGAGTTGTTTGAGTGCTGGGAAGACTATCACTTGAAGCACAAGAGCAAGGAGTTCATCAACAACACACCATCTATTACCTTTTGGAGAGTGGTGTCTCCTAGATTGGTTAGGTGTCACTTGGGAGCCTCCAACCAGATGTGGAGTTGAACCAAGAGTTTGTAAGGGCAAGGAGATCGCCTACTTCGTGAAGATCTACCCCGAGTGAGGCTAGTCCTTCGTGGACGTAAGCCATGGTGGAATAGACAAGGTTGCTTCTTCGTGGACCCTTCATGGGTGGAGCCCTCTGTGGACTCGCGCAGCCGTTACCCTTTGTGGGTTGAAGTCTCCATCAACGTGGACGTACGATAGCACCACCTATCGGAACCACGCCAAAAACCACCGTGTCTTCATTGCGTTTGATCTTCCATACTCTACTCCTTTACTTTCCACACACTTGCATGCTTTACTATTTCCGCTGCTTAATCTCTAGATATGCATGTGTAGAAATTATTGGAGAGATCTTAACTTGTGCCAAAATTTGCCTAAGTTCCAAGAGAAATTATAATCTGCTAATTTGGCTAGTTAAGAGTCTATTCACCCCCCTCTAGACATATCTCCTCGATCCCACACATATTAAGAGAGAAAAGGCATTAGAATTGCTCCAAAAAGTGTTATAATGATTAAAAACACTATAAATAACAGTAGCAAAACATGATGCAAAATGGACGTATCAACTCCCCCAAGCTTAGACATCGCTTGTCCTCAAGCGAAAGCCGATATCGATAATCATGTCCACATGTTTAGAGAGAGAGAGAGAGAGGTGTCGATAAAAACAAAATACGGACATAGTAGCATCATGACCATTATTATAATAGCAATATTCATTATCATAAAACTTCTCATGAGCAAGTAACAATTCTTCACAACAATGAAGTATAAGGCATAAACTTTCTTGAAAACTAACAAACTATGTTCTCAGTCAACAATGCAATTGCAATTCATCATATTTTCAGGAAGGGTCTCATGTAGGAGCTTTTTAGCAAGTCCACATACTCAACCATCATATAGTCTTCTATGATTGCTAACACTCACAACATATACATGGAACAAAAAGTTTCGGCCAGACACATAGAAAGATAGGGGCTTATAATTTCTCCTCCCAACTTATTCACCTCAAGGGTGATGTCAACAATAATAACTCATGATCACTCATATCCAACTGGATATATATGTTTAGATCTTTCCCCACCATATGATGCTTGCAAAAGAGAAAAATAAAAAGGAATAGAGGAGAACACTATTGATTCTTGTATAAAAAGTAAATGCATAAAAGTAAAAGATAGGCCCTTCGCAGAGGGAAGCAGAGGTTGTCATGCACTTTTTATTGTTGGATGCACAAGCTCTTAATGCAAAGGAACGTCACTTTATATTGACCCTTATGATAGCAACCTTTATTATGCAGTCCGTTGCTTTTATTTCTTTGCCATCACAAGTTCATACAAAGCTTATTTTCCCTTACAATAAAAGTTTCATACATATTTAGAGGCAATTTTTATTGCTTTTTGCACCGATGACAACTTACTTGAAGGATCTTATTCAATCCATAGGTAGATATAGTGGACTCTCATGACGTGAAACTGGGTCTAAGGGTTTTTGATGCACAAGTAGTATCTCTACTTGGTGCGGATTTTTGGCTAGCAAAGATATTGGGCAAGCACCACATGTTGGAGGATCTATAACAATATAACTTCTATGTGAATATAAGCAAACATAATTCATTACGTCGTCCTTCTTGTCCAACGTCAACAATTTGACACAAAATACTTAATGGGGGCTCACAATCATAAAAGATGTCCAAGATAGTATATTTGCATGTGAATCTTCTCTTCCCTTATTAATTCTTTCATGAATTGCATCATTGACTAATACTATGTTTGTTATCCTCCAATAAATTTTACCACTTATACTTTTCTTTATGTAATGTCATTACTTTACATAAGATTAGCATATGATCTTTTTCATTATTTTCATTGCTAGGATTGAAACATAAAAGTAAAGAAGCAAAAACTCAAACTACTCTTTATTATATAACTCTCAGATCGATTACATAGATAGATGGATCACGAAACTAACCCTCGAAAATAAATCATACTAAACTTTTATTCAACTAGATCACGAAATAACTAAGGATCGAACTAAAAGTAGGTAAAGATAATAAAAGTGATGGTGATACGATACCGGGGCACCTCCCCCAAGCTTGGCACAAGCCAAGGGGAGTGCCCATACCCATGTACTCAAGTGTCCTTCTTCAGAGATGGTGGTTGACGGTGTCCTGGATTAGGGGGTACCAACCTAGCCGGCCCGACTCCTCGGTTGGGCCGATATGCCCCCGTACGTGACCAAGATGGACTCCGGAGGCCACACACCGGAGACGTAATTGAGGCTGTCTCTACCGAAGACTTATAGTACACTTCAAGATTTGTCCAGCCGCCTTACTCCTAGATACCGACCTTGTAACCCTAGGTACCCTCCCTGGCGTGTATATAATGTAGGAGATATGCCCTAGAGGCAATAATATATGTTATTGATTATCTCCCTGTTCATAATTAGGTTTATGTTCCTTGCTATAACTGCTATGGTTCTCGAGTCTACAATAACCACGAGGCTCGGAGGAAGACTCATATGCACGTGTGGAATAATAAACGGTAAAATGTATTCCTAGTCTGGCCTCTAAGACTGGCTCAAGTATTGCATGATGATCCTGTTTTCCTGATCATGGGCATGGCTATGCCGGCAATTTTGAGGGCACAATGTTAGAAGAACATTTGTGTTGAATCGACCCGAATTGATGTTATGCTATGAGATTCATTCGTCATAAGTTAATGGTTAATAACACAGAGATGGTTAACGTTTGCATAATTCCTTAGACCATGAGAGTATCGAGTTACTTCATGCTTGCTTCATGAACTTTGGGGTTTGTTAAACGTCATCCGTAAATGGGTGGCTATTACGGCGGCTTACGGGTTCATGGAAAAGTATGTCAAGTAACTTGATAGCTCAAGATTGGGATTTGCTCCTCCGATGATGGAGAGATATCTCTGGGCCCTCTCGGTGTTACGGTATCCATCATCGTCTGGCCAGACACTTTGTGATTTGATCACGGGGATGCCGGAACACGGGAACGAGAAAAGAGAACAATACCGGTAACGAGGTAACTGGCATAGTGGACAAGTAGTTGATCCGCGGGGATGCCAACATGTCTCACCTCGGGTATTTGTAACATATCGCGAAGTAACAGGAATAGCACACGGCAACTGGAGGTTCACTCGAATATTCATTCGTGTGGGTATAGGGGTCAATATGGGTGTCCACGGCTCCGATGTTGATCATTGATCGGAAGGGGTTCTGGGTCATGTCTATGCTTCACCGAACCTATAGGGTCACACGCTTAAGGGTCATCTATCTGTTGAATACTAGACAGGGAGTCTGAGAGAAAATCACCGAAAAAGTTTTCGGACACCGGAAAAGTTTCGGACAGCGGAAAAGTTCCGCAGAGAGAACACCGGAACAGTTTCGGTAAAACTGAAAAGTTGTTTCAGGGGATACCATAAAGTCAAATTGGTTTTGGCACATGCCTGATAATTCTTGGAGGGTGCCAGAATCATTCTGGAAACTTTCTGGAATTTTCCGGGATGAAAACCGGAAATGTTCCGGAGCTGCCGAAACCGCTTCAGATGCTTTTCGCAGATGAAAATCACTAAACCAGAATTGTTTCGGATCGCATTGAAAATTATTTTAGTGGGTACTGGAAATGTTCTAAGCCCACATAAATATTTTCAGTTCGACCGGACGCTGAAAAATGTCGTCGTGAATAGTGAAAGCACTTTTTGGGCTGATTTGCAAATGGGGTTTTTCTTCTAGAAGAAAACCACTTTTGGTGTGTGAAAGGGAGGTGGAGCTCCCCAAGGGGGCTGCAAATTTCGGCCATGGCTTGGGGGGGCCCTCCTTGAGGTGTCCTTCCACCTCATGGTGGATATCTTCTACACACCCTTATGTGGCATGTGGTGGAAAGATCCTAGGAAGGTCCTTTTGGTCTTTCCTCTACCCCTTGCTCCTCCTATAAATAGAGGTGGAGATTGCTCTCCAAAATCAGATCATGCTTGCTCTCATACACATGCCATAGACTTGTCTGGCTTCTCTCTCCCTCCCAGCGAAATAGTTTCGTAGAGCCGAAAGGCTGTCTAGTTTCCGGCAGGAACTAGTTCTGGACGGCGAAGCCCTGCCGGATAGATGACACCGTATGTGTGCAACTCTGTAGAGAGATCGTAGTTTCGGTCTTAGTTCGTGAGTGCCTCCCGAAGGGCTGTCCAAGTGACCGTCCGAGTTTCGAAGGTCCTCCCGAAGGGCTGTCCGCGACACCGTCCGAGGGACTGTCTGACCGCCTCCCGGAGGGCTGTCCGAGGGGCAGATGTGGGAGTACATCCTCACGGTTGGGAGGTTGTAAAATCCTAGCTGCGGGGATCTGCACCGCCGATCGTCATCGACTCTACTTCCGCTGCGCTACGAGTCGGTAACGAAACAGATCAAACCTTGTATGCAGTCTCCATAGTGATCCTGGGCTGGTACGTAGGTCGGATTTTTTTTTTCTGCTGCGTTACCCTATAGTGGCATCAAGAGCCGTGCTATGCGTAGATGCAGGTTGCGATCTAGAATACATAGAGATGTATGGGTGTTGCAGAATATAATTAGGTAGTAGATGAGATCTATTACTGAAAATTATTTGTGCGGTTAGCAGATGAAATCTGTTACCCAATGTTCTTGTTGCTTCCCTGGAATTTGCATAGTCCTGATCTTGACGGCATGGTGGAATCTCACAAAGTTCTGGCAATCCGCGATCCTTTCATGCTGCTCCTGAGTATGCTGATTGACAGATCAACGAAGTGCTAACAGTTCTTTGGGTTCCACCATAGTTGAGAAAGATGGATGTTTCGCAGACGAAAGGGCAATGCAGATATGATCTGCACGGGGGTCACGCGTATGACGAAGTTCAGTATGGGGCTCGAGATTTTATTATCTCGTGTTTCATACACCCCGCAATGTTAAATCTAGCGACTTGGATTATCATGCTTGATGATGGACGTTGGTAGCTTCGGTTTGTTTCGAAACCTTAGAAGCCACGTAAAATAAATTTTTGCATAAACCGATTAGAGGCGTCTAACTTGGTTTTGCAGGATGGTTTGCATGTGCATGTGATGTGGTATAGCAGTGCTCATATAAATTTGATTATGTATGAGATGACTATATGATGTAAAATTAACATGACCTGCGTGTCATGATTCGGCATGATGGCTGGAGCCATATGATTGCACTTTAATGACCTGCGTGTCAACCTTATGTAATGCACTTATTTTATTAGCTATAGAGATAGCAATATTATCTGGTGCATCCACAAGGTGGTGGCAATCTTCGCGAAGGTGAACACCGACGCGAATGCCGAAGACGAAGAAATGAAAGACTTCTCCGTCAGAAAGGGCTATACCATATCATGCTATTATGAATTGCCTGAGATGTTTATCCCTTATGTTGCACCCTTCTTGATTGCGCGGTAGTCGCTTTTTATTAGGGTGATCTCTCACAAAAATATCAAGTAGTTAGTGTTCTCCCAAGTGTAGCACCGTCACAGCATCCTTCCTTTCGAGGTGCGCCATGACCTACATGGGTACGAACGATTGTACGGGTGTAAGGCGGGTGAGGTCAGACCTCGCAGCAAGATCACTTGGTTATCTTGACGTTCATGGCAGGATCGTCCTGAGCTCGGAACACACGCATCGAAAGATGAACAAGAGTCACATGGAGATGTGATTGGCAAGTTTGCCTACTAATTGAAGTTCGCGCCATCAGTGTTCATCTCGAACAATGGCGTTGAATGGAAATGTGGGTCTTGAATCACTCACAATCAATTATGAGAGATATTGATTTGAGTGGGAGCGCACTGCAGAATTAACTTGTTTAATTCTCAGTGCAATTAATTTTGAACATTGTCTAAGTGTGGTTTGCATAATAGTTGTAGAATAATGGCTCGCGTTTCCACCTTCCCTATTTAAATTGAATAGCTGTTAAATATCTGGTTAAAACTTTACGGTTGGTAACGTAATGTGAGGATTGTCCTCAAGAGTGCCGAGAAGGACTTTGTCCTATCGTATGCTTTCGGTATTCTCCCGCTAATGCTATGGATCATGTGACTCTCGTCCTTCGATCCAAAAGCTAGAATTCCTTTTCAGTCAAAGTGCAATATGTTTGCTTCCATGAGACCCGAACTTCGAAAGTTTGGATAGTTATGTGATATTCATGGAATCTGAAAATCATTTTCAGAGACAGACAAAGGCTAATAGATATGAGATATCCAAAGCAATGTTTGTTTGCAAACTATTAGTAAAGGAGTTTACTATGCATTAGACTGATAAGAGAGGGATCCAGAAGAACGCCTGTCATATGATGAAAGGTGAATAAAACAACAACTTAAAGAGAAAGGAAGTGTCCGAAGGGTGTTAGTAAGACTTTCACGCCTAGGAAGTCTGGGGCTAACGCCACTCTTAAGTTGGATGCTTCTTCTGAGAGTAGGAGAAATACTAAAAGTTAAACTGTTAGAAGTATAAAGGCAAAAGGAAAGAAGACTGGAATATCCAACTCATGTATGAATGTCATACAAGTTTTTTGATGTATAGAAGGCTGGTCAAAGATATAGTTCTTGGGAATTATGGTTAAACATGTTAATCACTAATTCTTGGGTATTGTGAGTTAATCACAAAGATACCCGCTCGATTGCATTCTGTTGCAACTCGATGTAAGAACTACTATGGCCTGAAAGACTAGCCAGGGATGAGGTTTAGATACACGCAGGGAACATAGTAAATGTTACTATGCCTTCCATCGGTGTATTCCCTATGTATTTATTTTCATAATTCATTTTAGAGTTTCACACTCTAGCCCTTTGCATAAAGTATCTTGCAAGAAGGTTGTTCATAAGAGAACTTTTGATGTTCGGTGTTATGAATAACATGAGGGCCATACTTTCATTATGAATGAGATGTATGTTATGAATATTGATAATAATACATAACCTCTGTGTTTATTTTCATAATTCATTTTAGAGTTTCACACTCTAGCCCTTTGCATAAAGTATCTTGCAAGAAGGTTGTTCATAAGAGAACTTTTGATGTTCGGTGTTATGAATAACATGAGGGCCATACTTTCATTATGAATGAGATGTATGTTATGAATATTGATAATAATACATAACCTCTGTGTTTACTTTCATAATTCATTTTAGAGTTTCATACACTCTAGCCCATTGCACAATGTTTGTTGCAAAAGAGTTGTTCATAAAAACAACAATTGTTGTTCAGTATTATGAATAACATGAAGGGACATGCTTCCATCCTAGATGGGATGTATGTTATGAATATTGATGGAAATATGATACATCCATAACACTGACGCTAAATGTCGCAAGACTAAAAGAATACCACACAAGTGTGGCACTGCATTTGGTCACATTGGAGAAACCCGCATGGAAAATTCCATTATGATGGATTTTGAAGTCGTTTGATTTTGAATCATCTGACACTTGCAACTTTCCTCTAAAAAGTGAAGTGACTGAAATACCGTTCACAGGCCATAAGGAACGAGCAAAGAACATATTGGTGATCATACATTATGATGTGTGTAGTCCAATAAATGTTGTTGCAAGTAGTGGATTTATCTATCTTCAGAAATGACTCAAGTAGATATATGGATATTTACTTGTTGAGACGTAAGTCTGGATCTTTTGAATTCATTCAGAAGGTTTTCAAAAATGAAGTAGAAGTTATTGTAACAAGAAAATTATGTTTCTACAATTCGATTGCAGAAAGGAATATTTGAGTTACAAGTTTAGCGAATGTCTGATGAGTTATGAAAGGGGTTTCATAACTTGCACCTCCCGGAACACCACTGCAAGTGGAAAGTCCGTGAAGATGTAATCGAACCATTTATGACATGGTAAGATCAAAGATGACATACATAAATTTGCCATTACCCCTTTTAAAGAGTGATGCTTTAGAGACTGCGGATTTTACACTGAAAAGAGATCCATCAGGTCTGTTGAAATGACGCCATGGTATGGTACGCCCAACCATGTTATATCTTTTCTTAACATTTGGAATATGGGGCTTGTGTAAAAGGTTACAAACCTATTCCAAATCAGACAAGTGCTACTTTCTAGATTATCCCAAGTCATTGGGTATTCCCCCACCACTATACCGAGGCAAAGGATTTTTGCCACAAAACGGTATGCTTTTAAAGAGAATAGTTCTTACAAAAGGTGAGTGGGAGGACAGTGCAACTCGACGAGATAACCAGTATCTTCGTCATCAGATCAAAGGAAAGAAACCTTGGAAGTGATTCCGGAGTTTCCTACTGCGACTGATTCGGAAGTCTATACAATAAAATGTATGGACTTCGGTCAAAATTGCAGCTGAACCACGTAGGCAATGCTCGTGCAAACCTATCAGGTGCGCAAACGAGATATTGTTGTTAGACAACAGTATACCTACAATACACAAGGAAGCGTTGATGGGCCCTGACTCCAGAATTGGCTAAATGCCAATACAATCCGAGATAGTTTCCATATAAGTGATTCAAGATTAAAATCTTGATACACCTTTCGGAAGACTTAGAGTCTAACGAATATTTATGGAACTAAAAACTGATACGGATAAAATGTTTTATCCATAAAGCTCGACTTGTTGCAATAACAAGTTCAAGGAGTTGACTACGATGAGATTGTCTCACCGTAGCGATGCTTAAAGTCGGTTCGGGTTGAACTAGCAATTAATACATATTTCAATCATGAGATATGAAACATGGATGACAAAAGGATTTCCATCTGATGGAAATGAAACCTAGGACTTGTATGTGATACCGTCCAAAGTAATTTGTCGATCCAGAGGATGCTAGTAAGTATGCAAACTTCAGAGTTCCAGCGATGAACAGAAGAGAGCAAAGTGGAGTTGGAATCTTCGTTTTTGATGGAATGGTCAAAGGGGTTTGACTTCATCAAATGGGTATCGAAGATGCTTGTGATTCAAGAAAGTAAGTGGGAGCATGACAATATTTCGAAAAACCTTGTGTACTTGACACATTGTTAATTGGAAATAAATTTCTTGACACGAATTAAGGACTTCATTTGAAAATAGTTTTTTTTGATGAAGTGCTTGGGCTAAATAGCCTCAATATTAGGCATGATGATCTATGGAGATAGATTTACCTAATAGGGCTAAGCAATGAATACATATTGACAAGATGCTAAAACCTTTTAGCATTTAAAACGCCAAGGAGTAATTCTTGCCGAAGTCACATGGAAAGAGTTTTTGCAAGACTCAGTGTCCCAAAACACTGATGAGTGAAATACATGATGGAGATTCCACACACTCTTGTGTTTGGATTAATCATGTATTCCATGGTATGTAATACAACCAGATATGTCCGATACTCCAAAGTTGTTGCGAGTATAGATACCATAGTGATCAAAGTACTGATCATAGGACAACAGTGAAAGATGTCATTGAGTACTAGAGTAGTAGTGATGACATGTTTTCTCGCAAGCAGAGATTATGAAGTGCTCGTTGTAAGTAATTACATCGATACAGTCTTCATCAATGCTCCATGCGATTTTCGATTTAAGTTAAGGGTTTTGTGTAATACACAATATGGTGGCACGGTAGTTGGAAATTGTTCCAAACAAGATACTATGGCGAATTCTATAACAAAGGCTGAGTATGTTGACGCTTAAGAAGCGACAAAGAAGTTGTTGAATCATATAGTTCATTCATGAACTTAGTATGGTTCCAAGATGGCTTTGGTCTATGGGACAGTATTGCAGATAGTTGCTCCATAGCTCAGTCTGAGGAATCAGGTTTCGACCAATGATTCACACATATGTAAAGCCAAGTCCACACAAAATATGAATTTTGTGAAAGCGTGAAAACGCGAGGATATGCAAAGTTACACACGGAGCTGAAGTTGTCAGATCCGTTGGACATCAGGCTATACCACAAGCGAAGCATATTTTACACCAGTATGCCATAGGTGTAAAGTGCATTAGCATTGACTAGATTATTGACTCTAGTTCAAGTGGGAGTCTGTAGGAGATATGCCCTAGAGGCAATAATATATGTTATTGATTATCTCCCTGTTCATAATTAGGTTTATGTTCCATGCTATAACTGCTATGGTTCTCGAGTCTACAATAACCACGAGGCTCGGAGGAAGACTCATATGCACGTGTGGAATAATAAACGGTAAAATGTATTCCTAGTCTGGCCTCTAAGACTGGCTCAAGTATTGCATGATGATCCTGTTTTCCTGATCATGGGCATGGCTATGCCGGCAATTTTGAGGGCACAATGTTAGAAGAACATTTGTGTTGAATCGACCCGAATTGATGTTATGCTATGAGATTCATTCGTCATAAGTTAATGGTTAATAACACAGAGATGGTTAACGTTTGCATAATTCCTTAGACCATGAGAGTATCGAGTTACTTCATGCTTGCTTCATGAACTTTGGGGTTTGTTAAACGTCATCCGTAAATGGGTGGCTATTACGGCGGCATACGGGTTCATGGAAAAGTATGTCAAGTAACTTGATAGCTCAAGATTGGGATTTGCTCCTCCGACGATGGAGAGATATCTCTGGGGCCTCTCGGTGTTACGGTATCCATCATCGTCTGGCCAGACACTTTGTGATTTGATCACGGGGATGCCGGAACACGGGAACGAGAAAAGAGAACAATACCGGTAACGAGGTAACTGGCATAGTGGACAAGTAGTTGATCCGCGGGGATGCCAACATGTCTCACCCCGGGTATTTGTAACATATCGCGAAGCAACAGGAATAGCACACGGCAACTGGAGGTTCACTCGAATATTCATTCGTGTGGGTATAGGGGTCAATATGGGTGTCCACGGCTCCGATGTTGATCATTGATCGGAAGGGGTTCCGGGTCATGTCTATGCTTCACCGAACCTATAGGGTCACTCGCTTAAGGGTCATCTATATGCTGAATACTAGACAGGGAGTCTGAGAGAAAATCACCGAAAAAGTTTTCGGACACCGGAAAAGTTTCGGACAGCGGAAAAGTTCCGCAGAGAGAACACCGAAACAGTTTCGGTAAAACTGAAAAGTTGTTTCAGGGGATACCATAAAGTCAAATTGGTTTTGGCACATGCCTGATAATTCTTGGAGGGTGCCAGAATCATTCTGGAAACTTTCTGGAATTTTCCGGGATGAAAACCGGAAATGTTCCGGAGCTGCCGAAACCGCTTCAGATGCTTTTCGCAGATGAAAATCACTAAACCGGAATTGTTTCGGATCGCATTGAAAATTATTTTAGTGGGTACTGGAAATGTTCTAAGCCCACATAAATATTTTCAGTTCGACCGGACGCTGAAAAATGTCGTCGTGAATAGTGAAAGCACTTTTTGGGCTGATTTGCAAATGGGGTTTTTCTTCTAGAAGAAAACCACTTTTGGTGTGTGAAAGGGAGGTGGAGCTCCCCAAGGGGGCTGCAAATTTCGGCCATGGCTTGGGGGGGCCCTCCTTGAGGTGTCCTTCCACCTCATGGTGGATATCTTCTACACACCCTTATGTGGCATGTGGTGGAAAGATCCTAGGAAGGTCCTTTTGGTCTTTCCTCTACCCCTTGCTCCTCCTATAAATAGAGGTGGAGATTGCTCTCCAAAATCAGATCATGCTTGCTCTCATACACATGCCATAGACTTGTCTGGCTTCTCTCTCCCTCCCAGCGAAATAGTTTCGTAGAGCCGAAAGGCTGTCTAGTTTCCGGCAGGAACTAGTTCTGGACGGCGAAGCCCTGTCGGATAGATGACACCGTATGTGTGCAACTCTGTAGAGAGATCGTAGTTTCGGTCTTAGTTCATGAGTGCCTCCCGAAGGGCTGTCCAAGTGACCGTCCGAGTTTCGAAGGTCCTCCCGAAGGGCTGTCCGCGACACCGTCCGAGGGGCTGTCCGACCGCCTCTCGGAGGGCTGTCCGAGGGGCAGATGTGGGAGTACATCCTCGCGGTTGGGAGGTTGTAAAATCCTAGCTGCGGGGATCTGCACCGCCGATCGTCATCGACTCTACTTCCGCTGCGCTACGAGTCAGTAACGAAACAGATCAAACCTTGTATGCAGTCTCCATAGTGATCCTGGGCTGGTACGTAGGTCGGAAATTTTTTGTTTTCTACTGCGTTACCCTACATATAAGCCATAGGGTTTAGCCCGTAGAGGGGGACAACGCAACATTGCTCACCTAGCCCTAGAAGTTAGACTCATATTACGATCTCGAGGTAGATCAACTCTGTACTTGTTTACATCTCCATCAATATAAACAGAAGCAGGACGTAGGGTTTTACCTCCATTAAGAGGGCCCGAACCTGGGTAAATATCGTCTCCCTCGTCTCTGTTACAATCGATCCAAGATCCACAGCTCGGGACCCCCTACCCCGAGGTCTGCTGGTTTTTACACCGACACTGGTGCTTTCATTGAGAGTTCCGCTGCGTGATCACCAGAAGGATTGATGGCTCACCTGCAGATCAACTGCGCCAACGGCTGTGGGGACATTTACGCCCCCGGACAGCTTTTCGTCTTCGGCAGCATGGTATTTTGCGCCGACTCGACGGGTCACCTGACCTTTGTCGAGAACTATGCCCCTGGTCGAATCGTGACTTTCGGCGGCCTCGAGTACACTGCGGATTCTCGTGGTGAACTCATCCTATCAGGATGGACTCCCGGCCGGATCGAGAGCTCGGCCGGTTCTGGAGGCTCGACTCCGGAGTCGGACTCTGTCACGACGCCTCTTGAGACCCCTAACACCACTACTCCGGCCAGTCTCTCCCTGATTGCCACTCTGGAGATGGATCCGACTCCCACTCCCGAAATTGCGTCGGTACCAGAACCGATTTCGGCACAAAATCCGGGATTATGTTCAGATTCCCTTCGCCTGGAAAACGCATCTGGCTACACGCCGGGTGTACTTCAAATCAGCCCTGCCTATGGCGCATCCATGAATCCCGAAGAGCTATCTCACCTCGATGAGATGCTTGACCGCATCCGGAGCATGTCCATCTCGGACGGCAAGACTTCGGTTTACAATCAGATCGGCCTTAAAGCCGACGATAGGGAAATTTACATCCCACCCACCACCCACCTAGTCGCCACGATCGATGAATTAACCGACGTGTTGGACTACGGCAAACCCTCAGACATGGAGGAGGACGCCGATGGCCCCACCAAGAACACCTTGCCCCCGGTAAACGCGGGCAGGTTGACCGCCACATCCACCTACGATGTCTACCTAGTGGACACCCCGAAATCCCCTACAAGACGCCGGCGAAAGCGTCGAAGGGGCAATAATGGGGAACCTAGTGGCAACGACGCGACAACCAATAACGGCGACGTGGAGGACGGCGACGCCGATAACCATGAGGAGGAAATTCAAGCCTCCCCAGTAAGGAACGGCACACCAGACCGACCTCTCGGAGATTCAGATCCCGATGACCTCTTTGAAGGGGCCGACGACAACTACATGCCGGAATCCGAGGAGGACGAGAGCCTCGGTACCGAGGATTACATCGTCCCCGAGGACCCCTTTGAACAAGAACGCTTCCGGCGACGCCTCGTTGCGACGGCCCGGAGCATAAAGCGCAAGCAGCAGCAGCTGCAGGAAAATACCGATGCGCTAAATGAAAAGTGGGTTGAAGTGCTCTCTGCCGAGCAAGATATGGAGAACCGACGCCATAATGCGCCGAAGTCATACCCACGCAGGCGCCTTTTACCGGAGTTCGACGAAGAACTCGCCGACGACCTCGATCGGCCCCCTAGAGGCCGGGACATGCCAAGACGAGAAGACCACGGTGAACGGCCACCTCCGCGCCGTCATGGAAAAAACCCCGTGGACTACCTGGATCCTCACGACGCTAGACGTCGTATTGAGGAAAATAGGTCTCCCCTCGGTCCATCTATGGGTCAAGGGGACGCGCGCCCGCCGGGCCCGACGGCTACGATGCCTGGACGGACAGGAACAGTCGTGCCCGAGATCAAGCCTACTCACGACTCTCCCCCGGCCTCCGACGAGATGCTCCTCGGTCCCGAGGTCCGGCCCACCCGATCTGCTTCACAGATAGGGTGATGGAACATCAGTTCTCGGAAGGGTTTAAACCCATCAACATAGAATCATACGATGGCACCACGGACCCAGCAGTTTGGATCGAGGATTTCCTCCTGCATATACACATGGCCAAAGGAGATGATCTCCATGCCATTAAATACTTGCCACTCAAGCTAAAGGGGCTAGCGAGGCATTGGCTTAACAGCCTCCCTCCTTACTCTATCGGCAGCTGGGAGGCCCTAGAAGACGCTTTTCGAGCAAACTTCCAGGGCACATATGTCCGACCTCCGGACGCTGATGACCTCAGCCGTGTCACCCAGTAGCCAGGCGAATCAGCCCAGAAATTCTGGAATAGGTTCCTCACCAAGAAGAACCAGATCATAGACTGTTCCGAAGCCGAGGCCATCGCCGCATTTAAAAACAATATTCAAGATGAATGGTTGGCTCGACAACTCGGCCAGGATAAGCCGAGGACTATGGCTGCCCTGACCTCACTTATGACCCGCTTTTGCGCGGGAGAAGATAGCTGGCTCGCTCGAAGCACTCATAACAGCGAGGCAGGCACTTCGGAAACTTGCGACGCCAATGGAAAACCAAAGCGCAACAAAAATAAGCGCAGGTACAAGAATGGCAGAAGCGACACTAAAGACGCCGCGGTCAACGCATGATTTACCAGACCTAAATCCGGGTAGAAAAGAAAACCCTTTAAAGGGAACAAAGACGGACCTAGCCAGCTTGATAGAATCCTGGACCGCCCATGCGGGATCCACGGTACTCAGGAAAAACCAGCAAACCACACTAATAGGAATTGCTGGGTCTTTAAACAAGCCGGCAAGATAGCGGCAGAGGGTCAGAGTAAAACCCAACACCGCAGCGATGACGAGGATGAACCTCGGCAGCCCAATAATGGAGGCCAAAAGAAATTTCCTAATGAGGTAACAGAGGTCAACATGATCTACGTCACCCACATCCCTAAAAGGGAGAGGAAACGTGCACTTCGGGACGTATACGCGCTGGAGCCAGTCGCCCCAAAGTATAACCCATGGTCGGCCTACCTGATCACTTTCGACAAGCATGATCATCCGATCAGCATCAGGCATGGAGGATCGGTGGCGCTCGTCCTGGACCCTATCGTTGATGGTTATCATCTAACGCGCATCCTGATGGACGGGGGAAGCAGCCTCAACCTCATCTACGAGGACACAGTTCGGAAGATGGGCATTGACTCATCTCGGATTAAGTCGAGCTCTACCACCTTTAAAGGTGTCATTCTGGGCGTCGAAGCCCGTTGCACCGGAACAGTCACCCTAGAGGTAGTTTTCGGTTCGCCCGAGAATTTCCGAAGCGAAGAGTTAATCTTCGATATCGTACCCTTCCGGAGCGGATACCATGCGCTCTTAGGGCGCACAGCCTTTGCATGCTTTAACGCAGTCCCGCATTACGCCTATCTCAAGCTCAAAATGCCGGGACCCAACGGCGTCATCACAGTCAATGGCAACACGAAACGTTCACTCCGGACAGAGGAACAGACCGCGGCTTTCGCAGCCGAGGTTCAAGCGCCCGAGGAGGCAGCCCGCAGCGATAAACGCGCCGCCCGCTCCTTGAAGCGCGCCCGTGCTGCACAAATCGACCTCGGCCAGGTGCCCCCGCACCCAAAATAGGGATGCGGACTCCTCGTGTGCCCTCTTTGGAGTGGGCACTACGTCCCCAGAGTACATAACTTCGCACTCAAGATTCCTTGGGACGTCGAGGAGCCAGAACGACTACCCAAACATCGGCGCGGATTAACCACGCAAAGATGGGGCTTAGAGCCCCCGCACAGGCAAGCATCTGTAAAAGGAATTGCCAAACTTCTATGTGGTTTTAAAACCACAGAGTGGCTTCGGCCACACCTCCCTTCAAGGAACTCGGTCAATCAAACACCTAGAGTGTATAAAGGGCCGAAAGGGCATCGACCTTCGCAAATTCTTCGCCATCAATGGTGACGATCTGGTTAACAGTCCGGAAACGCAGACGTGCGGCAGGTAGCGGTCCGGATCTTTTCAAATCCGTTAACGATTATCCGACCTGTTTTTCCCTCTTTCTTCTTTACCACCTACATTGTACTCTTTCAATTACTCTCGTCACAGCTGGGCATGTACACGATTGATATTATGAAATAAAGAAACGGTGCCCTTTCAAGGTCTCTACTGTATTTCTTTATCAGCATAAGCTCTGGGACGATGCAGTTCTCTAAAAAGATGCAATTGTATAAAAAAAGTCCGATGTATTCGGCGTCTCGGATGTTGGCTTTATATGCATCAGTTTCGAACCTAGATTTCGGTCAATAGTTGGGTTGCTCGGCTCCTATGTGTACCCCTTACGTTTCCGATGAATTCGGCTAAGGGTGTAACGGGAGAACCACTGCGATTGCGCCGCCAGGTTAATTGGCATGGCGCCTCAGTGGAGAAAGCCAAAAACTGACTATCTAGGTAGGCGTAAACTGGTCTGCCATCCGGAGAACGCGTCAAGCGATGTGACGATAGAGATCACCCGTGTCAAATGAAGGGCTTCCATTCATCGCCGAAGTGTGCTCTGGCCTAGACCTCGGCCGAGCTGGCCGACCACTTCTTACACTGGGGGCTGGTCATCAGCCCCCCACAGTCAAACTCCTATGACTGAATGAAAGATATCAAGCCACTATAGTCCGATTGCCTAGTTCCTATAAGACACCGACCGCCTCCGGGTGCCGAGACATCGGCTAAGGGTGTAGTGTGCCTTAAGGAACACCCTTTGTATGATCTACACTGGGGCTGAAGCCGATGACTGGCCACTCTCATTTTAAACAGTCATATAGGAGGAATAATTAAAATTATAAAAACAACACACATGGAATCTTAAAGCCATTCTCATTCAACAAAAGATAACGTTTTTACATTGTACACCCCGACATTCCGAAGTATCATCTAAAAATACAGAGTGTCTTTGGGGCACATGGCCTCGGTGGTCCGAGCTCCCTCCACCTCGGCGAAAAACTGCTCGGCGGTCCGCGGCTTGTCGGCAGGAGGGCCAACGGCACATGTTTCCGCATTAACCTTGCGGAAGTGAGTCTTCACGCAAGCGTATGCCCTCCGCGCCCCTTCGAAGCACGCGGACCTTTTCCAGCGATCCACGCAGGGCACGGCATCTCGGATACGGGCCGTCAGGCCGAAGAGGCTCTTCGGCATGGCTTCGGCAGGCCACAGAGTGACGCAGAGGTCCTGGAGCACCAGTCTCGTCATGCGAAACAGTTCCACCAGCTGCTTCACTCGATGATTCAGCAGCTGCACGGACGGCGACCCTGGAAACTGCCCCCAGAAGGCCTTCTCCGCCTCATGGCCCGCCAACTAGCCGAAGTATGCCACCGCATCCGCCGCGCTCTGCGGGAGATCCTCAAAGACTTCTGCGGAATGCCATAACTGGGTGATCTCGACACACCCTTTGCTGCCAAACGCACACTGCAGCAAAAATATCTTACCCGAGGCGATTTGCTCCACTTGCTGGAGCACCTTGCGGTCCGCTCGGGTCGAGGTCTTGAGCTTGGAGTGGGCACGTTGAAGCTTCTCGAGCTCCTCCTTCGTCTGATGCCCCTCCTCCTGAAGTTTGTCGCGTGCTTCGAACACGCCCTGCAGGGTTTCCTCGACCTCAAGCACCCGAGCCTGGTGCTTATCCCCGGCTGCCCTATCGGCAGCCCGGGCCTTCTCGGCCGCGGCGGCAGCAGCTTCTTGCTGCCGCACCTCCTTCCGAGCCCTTTCGAGCTCGGCCTTGAGCGTCTCCAACTCCGCTGTCAATACATTTCGGCTTTAGTTGTTTTCTTTCATATTCATTATACCTCTTCATCCAAAATACAAGGCAAGTTTAAACTTGCTTACCTTGAGATTGCTCAAGTTTCCGGTTCATCTCCGCCATCTCTTCAGCGACGGAGTCCGGAACCGAGGCCGCAACCTGGAACAAAACAAATCCTTATTAGAAAGGGAATAGTTAAGATCACTACAAGGCTCCAGGGCGACTGCTTCAAGCAGTGCCCTGGGGGCTACTTCACGGGCTCCTATTTAATCAAGCGACCCCGATGCTTGTTTCTTGAAACCGACTTCGGGCTCGGGGGCTACTCACTCACTAAGCCGTTTAGAAGGCTATACTTTTATGTCCTCGGACAAAATTCATAAAACAAACAGCTTAAATAAATAAATGGATTGCGCAGAAGGCGTACCTCGAAACCTGCTATGAGATTCTTGAAAACCTCGTGCAGGCCGGCCCCTGCAGACCGGTAACCTTCCAGCGCCGTGCCTATCAAGGCACGGTGCTCCTCCTTGATGGAAGAGCCCTTTAGGCCCCCCTCCACCTCCTCGGTCCACTCCGCGCTGTTCCGTCCTTTGGCAGTAGGCTGGGGTGAAGGGATGACCTCGGGTGTATCCACCCGAGCAGCCTTCGCTTGGTGTGGTGGAGCCGAGGTACACGTCGGCTGGGCCAATGACTGACCCAGCCCTTCTTCGATGACCTCGGGGCGCTCCGTCCCCGGGTCTTGTTGGGCCGATGTATTGACCTCGGCCATGATCGCCACCTCGTTGGCCCCCGTCAAGCCGACGTCGGGGACCAGGGTGGATGTCGCCTCCCCTAGCCCATCATGCTTCGGGGGAGAAGCGGCGGGCTCTAGAGTCCCGCTGGCGGATGGCAGCCCGCTTGAAGAACCGCTGGGGATTACCCTCGGCGGACTGCATGTGAAAGATTGCTTCTGTAAAGATTTCCATTGCTGAAAAAATGACTCAAGTAGGGAAGACAAGAACAAGTGCTTACCCTCGGGGTGTCGGTCTCTTCCTCCCCTTAGCGAGCAGGTCTTCCGCTGAGTCACCGGAGAGCTCGACTCTCTCTGACGACTTGTCGGTGGCCTCGGATGAGGCTCGCCTCGGCCTCTTTGGGCCCTTCGGCGGAATGACCGCGTCGGGGTCTTCTAACGCCGACCTCTTCCCCTTCAGAGGGGGAACCTCCTCTTCCTCACCCTCCTCGGCGCCGCCGTCTTGAGCGGCGGAGGTGTGGGTCTCTTCGGACCGGGTGACCGAAGTCTCCCGGGTCCGAGCACTTGACCTCCCCGCCAGGGACTTCGTTCCTTTGGACGCCACCACATGCGGCTCCTCGGTCAGAAGCGCTGAGAGCAGGGGAGTTGGGGGCTGCTCTGGCAGTGGGGCCGGGCATCGTACCCCTTGCACCCAGGCCAACCACTTCTGCAAAATGTTAAAACACGTCAATTTAAATAAAAGCTTTACTCCTCGGTGCAATAAGTAAAAAATAAAGATTGAAGGGTGAAACCACTTACTGGGGGGGACTCATAGCCGTGCTCGAGGCCGCGGTCCTCCCCTGCCTTGGGGATTTTGTCCTTGGCCAGCTTCATGAGCCTTGACCACATGGCTGCCAAGGTGGAGCGGAAGAAGGTGTTGATGGTGTCCATGTCCTCGGGCTTTTGCGCCCACATCAGGGTAGCCCGAAGTTGGAGAGGGAGTATACGGCGGTTGAGCATGACATTGATGACGTCGGCCAGCTCAACCTTCCCCGTTGTAGACCACCACAGGATCCTGTCGATCAGGGTCTCCACCTCTTCTAGCTTCCCCCAAGCAACGCCCTTCTGCTTCCAGGACTTGAGCTTCTTGGGAGGCCCGACCGAGAAGGCTGGGACTTCGGTTTGACCAGGGGCGAGTGGCTCGGTGATGTAGAACCACTCCCTTTGCCACTCCTTCATCGTTTCGATGAAGGTGCCCTTAAACCAGGTGGCCCCCTGGTTCTTGCTGATCATGGCCCCTCCGCACTCCGCGAGATCAGAGCCACTTGACTTCGGCTTGATCCCGAAGAGCTTCAGCCATAAGCCGAAGTGCGGCTCACAGCGGAGGAAGGCCTCGCAGACTGTGATGAAGGCGACGAGGTGGAGAACGGAGTTAGGGGCCAAGTGGTGGAAGTCTAAACCATAGTAGAACATTACCCCGCGCACGAAGGGGTGCATCGGGAACCCCAGGCCTCGGATGAGGTGGGGGAGGAAGACCACCCGCTCCCCGGCATTGGGAGCAGGCACCAGCTGGTCGGCCGCTGGAGCGCGGGCGGCGATGGCGGGGGCCAGATATCCCGCGTAGCGCAGCTCGGCGATGGTCGCAGCTGTCACGATGGAGCCGCCCCAGTGTCCCTTAAGGGTGTCAGCCATGGCTGGTTGAGGAGTTGGGCTCGCAAAAGGGAAAGGAGCGCTGGTTGGATCTGGGCGCTGGAGCTAGACGAAGCAACAGTGGGGGAAGAATGGGAGCGTGGGCTATCGCGCTGTTCTCCCCTTTGCTCTTATAAGCATGTGAAAGGCCAAAAGTTCCCCCCGCAGTGCCGATAAATTCGTGGTTGCTATCAAAAATGCCGTTGAAACATATGGGGGGAAACAAAATCTTGATGATATCTCTAAGAAAGCGGGCACGATCCCTGCCTCGAAGGGACGTGCCAGTAAAAAGGCTGCCTCGAACCATGATTTGAGGAGGAAGCAGTAACTGCTCAGCCTGTCATGGGGCAAGCCTCTTCGATAAAGTTGTCAGGCCGGATTGGATCGTTCATACGTAAACAACAAGCCTCCGAGGCTAAGATATCTACCCACTTCGGGTAGGGAACAAGCTCGGTTGGACCGCGGATGTTGATGCTCCATTAAGAGAATCCGAAATGCAAAGTGGAACTCGTCTGTCAAGCTGAGGACTCCGGATCCGAAGTGATGTTTGTTAAAAGTCGTCCTCGGCATAGAAGACCAGTTTAGGGGCTACTGACGGTGTCCTGGATTAGGGGGTACCAACCTAGCCGGCCCGACTCCTCGGTTGGGCCGATATGCCCCCGTACGTGACCAAGATGGACTCCGGAGGCCACACACAGGAGACGTGATTGAGGTTGTCTCTACCGAAGACTTATAGTACACTTCAAGATTTGTCCAGCTGCCTTACTCCTAGATACCGACCTTGTAACCCTAGGTACCCTTCCTGGCGTGTATATAAGCCATAGGGTTTAGCCCGTAGAGGGGGACAACGCAACATTGCTCACCTAGCCCTAGAAGTTAGACTCATATTATGATCTCGAGGTAGATCAACTCTGTACTTGTTTACATCTCCATCAATATAAACAGAAGCAGGACGTAGGGTTTTACCTCCATTAAGAGGGCCCGAATCTGGGTAAATATCGTCTCCCTCGTCTCTGTTACCATCGATCCAAGATCCACAGCTCGGGACCCCCTACCCCGAGGTCTGCCGGTTTTTACACCGACAGTGGTGGTGATGAAGTGATGGGCTTGTCCTTCAGTTTCCTCTTCAGAACACAGTTTTCTTCCTTCAACTGGTTAATTTCTTGCTCAAGCTCCAGTATCTTCTCACATAGTGCGTTCTTGTTTTCCTGTAGAAGACGGAAAGGGATAAATTGGATCTTAGATTTGTTTACTGTGTTTGGGAGGCTCGACTTCTTGAATTCCACATGCATATCTCCGGGTTGAGGTAGAGGAGCATCGTCTTCATCCGAGCTCACATCTTCCGTTCCCTTCATGTTGACACCTCGCTCCTCCTCCGCGGACCACCCATAGGGATCCATGTCCCCATAGATCCTTGGATTTGTAACATAATGTGATACGAAGCTCTCTCCATCTGAGTCTTGGGACGACATACTTTCGAATCTGTTAGGAAACTAGCACGAAACAAAAACAGAGGAGATTTCTGTGATATGGTGGTCAAAACATACGGGAGTATATATAAAGAATTTTTATCTTGCAAAACAAGTAATCCAGGAGAAAACGGAGTCGGGAGAGCTCACGTGGGGCCCACGAGCCACCATGGTGCGCCTGGGGGGGTGGTGCGCCCTGGTGCCTCGTGGGCACCAGGTGGGTCCCCTCGGCTGTTTCTTATTTTTATATTTTTTCTAATATTCCAAAACTGACAGAAAATATTTTTATGGAATTTTTGGAGTCGGTTTACTTACCGTATCACATACCTCTTCCTTTTCAGGGTTCTGGAGTGTTCTGGAAGGTCTCTCTTATGTATTCCTCCGGTGTAATTGTTTCAATAATATTAGTTTCGACATTAATGGGAGTACCTGAAATATAATGCTTAATTCTTTGCCCATTCACCACTCTCGGATTAGTGCCTTCGGAGTTGTTTATTTTGATGGCTCCGGAGCGATAGACTTCTTCGATAATATACGGTCCTTCCCATTTAGAGAGAAGCTTTCCTGCAAAGAATCTCAGACGAGAGTTGTACAATAGAACTTGCTCACCCACTTTGAATTCCCGTTTTTGAATTCTTCTATCATGCCATCTTTTAACTTTTTCTTTAAATAATTTGGCATTTTCATAGGCTTGGGTTCTCCATTCATCTAATGAGCTAATATCAAATAATCTCTTTTCACCGGCAAGTTTAAAATCATAATTGAGTTCTTTAATTGCCCAATATGCTTTATGTTCTAACTCAAGAGGCAAATGACATGCTTTTCCATAAACCATTTTATAAGGAGACATACCCATAGGATTTTTATAAGCAGTTCTATAAGCCCATAGTGCATCGTCAAGTTTCTTAGACCAATTTTTTCTAGTCTATTAACGGTTTTTTGCAAAATTAATTTTATTTCCCTATTGCTCAATTCTACTTGACCACTAGATTGAGGGTGATAGGGAGATGCAATTCTATGGTTGACATCATATTTAGCAAGCAATTTACGGAATGCACCATGAATAAAATGTGAACCACCATCAGTCATTAAATATCTAGGGACTCCAAACCTTGGGAAGATAACTTCTTTAAGCATTTTAATAGAAGTGTTATGATCAGCACTACTAGTTGGAATAGCTTCTACCCACTTAGTAACGTAATCAACATCAACTAAAATGTGAGTATACCCATTGGATTTAGGAAAAGGTCCCATATAATCAAATCCCCAAACATCAAACGGTTCAATCGCAAGTGAATAATTCATAGGCATTTCCTGACGTCTACCAACATTACCAATTCTTTGACATTCATCACATGATAAGACAAACTTACGAGCATCCTTGAAAAGAGTAGGCCAGTAAAAACCAGATTGCAATACCTTATGTGCAATTCTGTCTCCCGCATGGTGTCCTCCGTAAGCCTCGGAATGACACTTCCATAGGATTTGTTCCTGTTCATGCTCAGGTATACAACGCCTAATAATACCATCTACTCCTTCTTTATAGAGATGTGGGTCATCCCAAAAGTAATGTCTTAAATCATAAAAGAACTTTTTCTTTTGTTGGTATGTGAAACTAGGTGGTATAAATTTAGCAACAATATAATTAGCATAGTCTGCATACCAAGGAGTATTACGAGAAGCATTTATAACAGCTAATTGTTTATCAGGAAAGTCATCATTAATAGGAAGTGTAGGGGAACGCGACAGAAAACAAAAAAATTCGGTACAGCGAGCACGCCCAGGACCACTATGGAGATGTCATACAGGGTTTGATCTGATCCGTACCGACTCGTAGCGCAGCGAAAGAAGAGTCGGTGTAGATCGTCGATGCAGATCCCCGCAGCTAGGATTTACAACCTCCCAACCGCGAGGATGTACTCCCTCGTAGGACAGCCCTTCGGGAGGCGGTCGGACAGTCCCTCGGACGATGTCACGGACAGCCCTTCGGGAGGACCCTCGAAACTCGAACGGAAACTCGGACAGCCCTTCGGGAGGACCCTCGAACAGCCCCTCGGGCAAAAGATCGAAACTACGACCTATCTACGGGGTTGCACACATACGGTGTCAGCTATCCGGCAGGGCTTCGCCGTCCAGAACTAGTTCCTACCGGAACCCAGACAGCCTTTCGGCTCTACGAAACTATTTCGTGGGAGGGAGAGAGAGAGAGAGCCAGACGAGCATGGCATGTGTATGAGAGCAAGGATGAGGTTTGGAGAGCACCCCTCCACCTCTATTTATAGGAAAGCCAAGGGGTAAAGTTGGCATTCAAAAATACCAAAAGTACCCCCACTTTATGTCTTTACATAAAAGAATAAAGCAAAAAGGGATGGCATGTGGAGCTCCAAGGAGCTCCACCCCCTTTGGCCGGCCACCCCTTGGGGGCCCCCCCATGAGGGACTTCCTTGGCCCCCAAGCTCTTCAAGAAGCCTTTTGGGAAATATCCCAAAAGGTGGCTTCCCATAAAAATATCCATAAAGTGATTTTCACTATTCACGGAACCAATTTTCCGCGACTGTTAAATCCGAAAATATTTCTGTGGGTCTTAGAATAATTCCAGTACCCACACAAATGATTTTGGACGCATTCCGAAACAATTTCGGATTAGTAAATTTCATCTGCGAAAAGCAACCAAATCGGTTCCGGCAGCTCCGGAACATTTTCGGTTTTTATCCCGGAAAATTCCCAGAAGTTTCCAGAACACTTCTGGCATCCTCCAAGAATTTCCAGGCGTGTGCCGAAACCAATTTGACTTAATGGTATCCCCTGAAACAACTTTTCAGTTTTACCGGAACTATTCCGGTGTCCTCTCCGGAACGTTTCCGTTTCGTCTGAAACTTTTCCGGTGATTTTCTCTCAGACTCCCTGTCTAGTATTCAGCAGATAGATGACCCTTAAGCGTGTGACCCTATAGGTTCGGTGAAGTATAGACATGACCCGGAACACTTTCCGATTAATGATCAACATCGGAGCCGTGGACACCCATATTGACCCCTATACCCACACGAATGAATATTCGAGTGAACCTCCAGTTGCCGTGTGCTATTCCTGTTGCTTCACGATATATTACAAACACCCGAGGTGAGATTTATTGCATCCCCATGGATCAACAACTTGTCCACCATGCAAGTTACCTCGTTACCGGTTTTGTTCTCTTTTCTCGTTTCCGCGTTCCGGCATCCCAGTGATCAAATCACAATGTGTCTGGCCAGACGATGATGGATACCGTAACACCGAGAGGGCCCGAGAATATCTCTCCATTATCGGAGGAGCAAATCCCAATCTCGAGCTATCTCGTTTCTTGCCATACTTTTCCGTGAACCCGTAAGCCGCCGTAATAGCCACCCAGTAACGGATGACGTTTAACAAACCCCAAAGTTCACGATGCAAGTACGAAGGAACTCGATACTCTCATGGTCTAAGGAATTATGAAAACATTAACTATCTCTGTGTTATTAACCATTAACTTGTGATGAATGTATCTCATAGCATAACATCAATTCGGGTCAATTCAACACAAGTGTTCTACTAACATTGTGCCCTCAAAATTGCCGGCATAGACATGCCCATGATCAGGAAAACAGGATCATCATGCAATACTTGAGCCAGTCTTAGAGGCATGACCAGGAATACATTTTACCATTTATTATACCACACGTGCACATGAGTTTCCCTCCGAGCCTCGTGGATATTGCAGACTCGAGAATCATTGCAGTTATAGCATGGAACATAAACATTCATTACAAACTCGGAGATACAAAATAACTGTTATTACTGCCTCTAGGGCATATCTCCTATAGACTCCCACTTGCACTAGAGTCATAATCCAGTTACATGGCTTCCCTAACACCAATGGCTATCCGGTGCTGCTCATGCTTTGCTCGTGGTAGAGGCTTTGTCATCGGGTCTGACACGTTCAGATCCGTGTGAACTTTGCGTACTTTCACTAAACCCGCTTCGACATGATGTAGAATGAGTTTATATTTGCGTTCAAAATGTCTTCTCTTATGGTGCGAACTTGGCTCCCTTGCCTGAGCCACGACACCACTATTATCACATTAGATCTCCACCGGGTCCAGAGCACTTGGAACCACACTGTCGTGGTTTTGTCACGGCAGATGTCCTAGTGAAAGGACTTAGTCGTGAGGCCGAAGCGGACTAGGTAGTAACTTGAACGGGGTTGATCCGAAACGAGAAGACACGAGTTTTACCCAGGTTCGGCCCCTCGCGGTGGAGGTAAAAGCCTACATCCTGCTTGATTGATATTGATGATCATAGTCTCAATTACAAGGGTGCTGTTTCCCTGACTCTGTCTCGAGAGCTATCAAAACGTCTGTCTCGAGACCTGCCAAAACATCTGTCTCGAGACTTATCTGTCTATCTTGACCTCTAAAAATTTGTCCCTCTTGGAGTGCCCTGCCCCTCCTTATATAAGTTGAAGGGGCGGCTTACATGAGATTCCGGGTTATACCCGTGATTGGAGTCCTACTCTAAGTCATCTGTGTCTTCCAAGTTAAAGGGTCTCCATCTTGTATTTTGACTCTTTCTTGACGGAACCTCGCCCGGGTCACTGTAGCAGGACGGGTTAACTTCAGGCATGGCACTATAGCATGCCGGGTTAACTTCAGGCCTGGTACTGTAGCAGGACGGGTTAACTTCAGGCCTGGCACTGTAGCAGACCGGGTTAACTTCAGGCATGGCACTGTAGCAGACCGGGTTAACTTCAGGCCTGGCACTGTAGCAGGCCGGGTCATACTTTGGCCGGGTCTCATCCTCAGGGTGACTTAAGCCCAGAGATGACTTATCCTCAGGGTGACTTAAGCTCAGAGACGACTGAACCAGAGATGACTTATCCTCAGGGCGACTTAACGTCATGAGCCGGGTCATATCGTGGAGTTATATCCCCGACATTAGCCCCCATATTAGCATGGATTTATTCATGCTAAGCTCCTGAGTTTCTTGATGCTGATTCCATGCAGAAAAAATAACCCTTATGATATTTTTGAATTGTCTTCAAATGCCTTGGCTTGATAAAAAGAAAATCCGTTTGATGTTGTGCCAACTTTCAATGCTTCAGACTTGGATGAAAAAATGAATAAAAAATCCGTATGATGTTGAGCTAACTTGTCTGAATAGCTTGGAGGAGATAAACTGTAGCCCCCAAGTCTTAAGAGTAGAACAAAGTGATAGCTTTAAGACTTGCTTAAATATAAATGTTGCAACTTTGAAGAAAATCCGGGTTGTCCGGCTGCGTCTTCAATCATGAACTGAAAGTTTTGCACTTCACATGTGTAGCCCCCAAGGGTCGGCTCATCAGTATATGATGGGCCGGGTCTTCAATTTGGACCTTTTGATCTATTTAAAGAACTGACTATTGTAGCCCCCAAGTGTCGGGTCATTTGCTTGCAGCGACTTGGAACTTACATGTACACCTTTGAAAAGAACATACAATGCAGCCCCCAAGCTCCGGGTCACTATTAAGGCTTGTGTACTTTGAATTTTTGACAGGAGCAATTGGTAGCCCCTAAGGGCCGGCTTATCATTATGTGATGGGCCGGGTCTTCAGTGAGACTAGTAAAAATGAACATGCATTAGCCCCCAAGTGTCGTGGTGTATGCTTGCAACGACATGGGTCTTTATTCTTGAAGTAATCTTGATTTGAATAATGTAGCCCCCAAGTGCCGGGTCGTGTGCCTGCGGCAACTCGGGACTATTCCTTCCATTGTAGAATAAAATCATATCCACTCTGTGAACTGATGATGCCTTTGCGATGAAAGAAATCCTTGGCCGTGGTTGCAGTGCAAACGGGCGAAGGCAGTGAATGGTTAGCTATTCGAATGGTTTACTTTACTTCGATACTGGCATTCTTCTTTAATGAATTCTATTTCACAGGTGGACCGGCAAATATGTGTGAAAAAATCCATAAGTGTTGTAGTCTTCTACAAAGCACATGTTGAATAACCAAAAACCCGGTCAATTAAACGACCAGGTATTATATGTGACCCGGCTGGAATTGTACCCTGGGAAAATAGGAGAATTGATATCTCAATCATTTAATGCTGGTTATGATAAACCATGATGAAGATCCAGCCATTTTGGCTATTAAAGATTTGTTTGTTCCTGTAGAGTTACAATGTAACCCGGTTTGAAAAACCGGCTCCTGCAACATAAACAAATATGTTCATGCATATATGATGCATTGTATGATGATGCAATAATGATGCAATGTATGATGATGTATGTGTATGATAAATGAGTATAAAAAGCGTCGGCTTTCGAGGCACGACAATTTAGACCGGCTTTCGAGGCTCGTGTCTTGCTTCAATGAAGCTGGCGTGATAGCCCATGGTTTATCCTCGCTCTCTGTAAGCAGGCTCTCACGTGACATAACCGATGTTTTAACCAAGACAAGTTCAGGGTCATAAAAATGATTGACTTGTCAAGAGTACACCGGGTCACCTAAGCGGAGTAGCATCAAGCAGACATGCAGGTTTAACCAAGATAATGTGGTGTTTATTGCCGGGTCAAGAGGGTGAGAAAGCTAAACTCGGTGAGTTGGAAGCCCCCAAGTGACCATAATTGAACGGGATACCCATATTTAGACTGCGCATCATGGCGGCTAGTCCTCTTTGGCAACTTTTTAATCTTTCACCAATATGGCAGCAGCCCCCGGGACCGGGTTGTCGTCCTTGCAATGATCCGGGGAAAACGGCCAAATCTGCCGAATCATGTCTGTGTAGCCCCCGAGTCTTAAGTCGACTTGAGGAGTTGGCTTGAGATTCTTCATACTTGACCGTAACATAAACCGGCATATAGTTGACAGCTGATAGCTGAAATTTATTGAAGCCAGAAGCGTGTGGCGAGTTGATGATCTTCGCGATGCTTGTTGTATGTCCTTGGCGTTGATAACGCGATGTGAATCCACGAAAGGTTGAGGTCGACTGTGGCGGGTCATAGATGATCCCGTATAAGTCGTGTCAGTAATCCGGCCGATGGTTTGTCCCGGCTGGTTGTTGAAGTTAACCAAACCGCAGCGGCGGCAACTTGTGCGCCTATCCATTGAGCCATCTGGTACAGGCAGAGGCTGATAATTGTTTTTACTTGCTTCAGAGTTGTTGGAGTAGACCGGGCCACGGGGGCGGTGGCGTCCGTTTGAGCAGTTCGTGCAGACGGGCGCGGATCCGGTGTGTTGATGTGGATATGGGAGTCGGCCGGTAACCCGGCGCGGACACGGGGGTCGCCCGTGGCGTTGTAAGCGCAGACGCGCGAGTCGACCACGGCTTGTAAGTCGGCGCAGACGGGCGAGTCGACCACGGGCGCGGACGGATGAATCGGCCGCGGCGTGAGCAGATGAGTCGGCCGCGTGTTGATGTAGACCGAACCGCATAGGCGGTGGTTTGCACACACGTTCATTGAGCAGTACGGCACGGTCGGATGCTGGCGCATGACAACGTTTGGCGCGCGTTCTGTATCCGTGGCACGACGATCGCCCTTGCAGTGAACAATTGTCCTGCATAAAAAACATCGCAAGCGAGAGTAATTGTTCTTTAAAGAACTTTAATATGTGCTATGTAAAATAGACTGGACGGATATCACCTGATGTACTTGGATGATGGACGATCCGTATGTAGCGTCCGTAGATAACCTGGTAATGGTGCGGCCCATCCAGTGAAAACAGAATACTCTGACGATCAGCGGTCTCAGATGTTGCCGCGGCTCTTTTTTTTTTAGGCCTCCCTTTAGTCCAACCGGTAACTCCCCCTTCTTGCTTTATTCTTCTCCCCTATTCGCACTGGCGAGACAAGGCTGCCCCATCAGGGGTGCGTCGGCCAGGCGGGTCAGCAGAGGTAGGGGCGAGGTGGAGGCGAGGGCGGCTTGGGTGGCATAGTCTAGCACGCCGGCGAGTAGGAAGTGGCGGCTTGATGTAGGGGCGGGTCAGTGAAGGTGAAGCAGCGGCTCATGTCAGAGGAGCAGAGGCCGGCTCGCGGCCAGGCCAGAGGCAAGGCGGGCGGAACCGGCAGGGCCAGGCCGAGGGCGCGTGAGGCCGAAGCGGTGCCGGGGGCGCGTCAGCCCTGGTCGAGCTCGGAGGAGGAGCCTGGGCGGGGCGAGTTGCCAGAGGAGGCGGCGGGTCAACGACGGCGGCTCGAGGCCGTGGCGAACCCGGGGCGAGTCGAGGCCGCGGAAGACTTCGACAGCGGCTCGGAACGGCGACTTTGACGGAGACCAGCCACTCGCCCGCGGAGTCACGCGGGGACGGGCCGCAGCGGCGGGTTGATGTGAGGCGGCTCGGCGTTCAGCGGCTGAAGCGGCAGAGGCAGGGCTGACCCTCGGAGGCGGAAGCGGCCCGGAAAGGCCGGCGGCTCAGCACGGCCGCGCGGCGGAAGCCCTTGGCGAGGCGAGGCGCAGGGAGGCCACGCAGCCGGAGCGGCGAAGGCGAGCCATCGGGGTCCGCCCGAGCAGCCGTTGAGGCGAGGCCGCGGGACGGGGCGGCTCGACGATGGAAGGGCGACTCGTCGTAGCCGCGGAGGTGGTGGCTCGTCGACGGGGCGGGGCCGCAGCAGCAGAGGGCCGGCTCGAGGCGATCCAAAGGCGTCGAAGGTGAGCAAGAGATGAACATCGTCAGGCGAGGCCAAGGCCATTGCAAAAAATGAGCGAGGCCGAGGCAGACCGCATCGGCGGTTGGACACGGCGGCGAAGGCGGCTCCAGGTGCGGACGGCGGAGGCGGGTCGATGAGGCGCCGGCAGGTCGACGAAGTGGAGGAGGTGGCCGTGGACGGCTCGAGGTGCAGCGGCGGAGGCAGGCGTCTGGCTCGGAGCGAGGCACGGCGGGACAACGTAGGACCGCGGCAGAGGCGAGTTGGCGGAAGTCAGCAACGGCAGCAGCTCGCGGCAGCGAGCGGGCCATGGCTGCAGAGGCGGCGATGGAGGCCGGTGACCCAGAGCGAAAACGAGCGGGGGCGGCTTGCAGGCGGAGGCGGCTTGGCACGACACGAGGCGAAGGCGGCTTGACGCGCCGGCGGACCCGCCACCGCCCGGCGGCGGCTTGCGGCAGCGAGGCTTTATTGGCGAGGGGAGGCCGCGGCAGAATCCAACTCCGCGCCCACGACCAAATCCTCCTTCCGGATCGTGGTTTGTTTGACCATTTTTTTTTCTTCTTCTTTTTTTTACTGCTCCTGCACTTAGACGCGCCGAACAGGGTCAGCAAGCTCCGGCACTTTAGACGCGCCGAACAGGGTTAGCGAGCGCAGGTCTCGACGCTGCAACGTCCAGGTCTCCGCCCGAGTGTCTGTTGCTGCAGTTTTCTGTTGGTCTCAGCTGTAGCAGACATCGATCCGTCCTTGGACAGATCCCCTCAGACATGTGCGGCGGCGCATACAACGAAGCCCTAACTTCCCTTGAACTCAATCTTGTGTCTTCTGCTTTTACTGCTTGTTGATGATGTAAGTCCTTCCGTGCTGGCTTTTCTTGAACCAGTCAATTACGAGTCTCTCGATCCGTGTGGACCTCCCTCCAAGAACACAACACCACCGTGCTCTGGCCCCACGGTGGGCGCCAACTGTCGTGGTTTTGTCACGGCAGATGTCCTAGTGAAAGGACTTAGTCGTGAGGCCGAAGCGGACTAGGTAGTAACTTGAACGGGGTTGATCGGAAACGAGAAGACACGAGTTTTACCCAGGTTCGGCCCCTCGCGGTGGAGGTAAAAGCCTACATCCTGCTTGATTGATATTGATGATCATAGTCTCAATTACAAGGGTGTTGTTTCCCTGACTCTGTCTCGAGAGCTATCAAAACGTATGTCTCGAGACCTGCCAAAACATCTGTCTCGAGACTTATCTGTCTATCTTGACCTCTAAAAACTTGTCCCTCTTGGGGTGCCCTGCCCCTCCTTATATAAGTTGAAGGGGCGGCTTACATGAGATTCCGGGTTATACCCGTGATTGGAGTCCTACTCTAAGTCATCCGTGTCTTCCAAGTTAAAGGGTCTCCATCTTGTATTTTGACTCTTTCTTTACGGAACCTCGCCCGGGTCACTGTAGCATGCCGGGTTAACTTCAGGCCTGGCACTGTAGCATGACGGGTTAACTTCAGGCCTGACACTGTAGCAGGCCGGGTTAACTTCAGGCCTGGCACTGTAGCAGACCGGGTTAACTTCAGGCCTGGCACTGTAGCAGGCCGGGTTAACTTCAGGCCTGGCACTGTAGCAGGCCGGGTCATACTTTGGCCGGGTCTCATCCTCAGGGTGACTTAAGCCTAGAGATGACTTATCCTCAGGGCGACTTAAGCTCAGAGACGACTGAACCAGAGATGACTTATCCTCAGGGCGACTTAACGTCATGAGCCGGGTCATATCGTGGAGTTATATCCCCGACATTAGCCCCCATATTAGCATGGATTTATTCATATCGTGGAGTTATATCTCAAGAAAGACTCCATTTCTAGCGACAAACACTTTGTGCTCGGAGGGAAGATAGAAGGAATACCCAATGGTCTCATTGGGATAACCTACAAAATAGCATTTATCTGCTTTGGGATCGAGTTTGCTAGGCTGTAAACGTTTTACGTATGCCTCACAACCCCAAATTTTGAGATGCGACACAATGGGTTTCTCCCATACCATAATTCAAATGGCGTCGTCTCAACAGACTTAGACGGTGCTCTGTTTAGTGTATAAGCGGCAGTTTCTAGTGCGTGACCCCAAAAAGATATCGGCAGATCTGTAAGAGACATCATCAACCTTACCATGTCTAACAGGGTTCGGTTACGTCTTTCCGATACTCCGTTTCTCTGTGGAGTTCCGGGAGGCGTAAGCTGTGAAACGATTCCACGATCACTCAGATGTTGGCTAAACTCATGACTAAGATATTCGCCCCCGCGATCAGACCACAGAAACTTAATCCTTTTGTTACGATGATTTTCTACCTCATTCTGAAATTCTTTGAACTTTTCAAACATTTCCAACTTATGCTTCATCACGTAGATATATCCATACCTACTTAAATCATCAGTAAAAGTCACGAAGTAGAAATAACCACTCCGTGCGGCCGTGCTCATTGGACCACATACATCACTATGTATTATTTCCAATAATTCAGCCGCCCATTCAGGATGACCCGTGAACGGCGTCTTGGTCATTTTCCCCATCAAGCAAGCTCCACATGTGTCAAATGATTCAAAATCAAAAGACGGTAAAACTCCATCTTTATGGAGTCTTTGCATGCGTTTCTTTCCGATGTGGCCAAGCCGACAGTGCCACAAGTAAGTGGTGGTGGTATCAGCCTTCTTAAGGCGTTTAGCATTCACGTTAAAGACATCATTTCCACATTCAAGATTTAGTATGAAAAGGCCCCCAACAATGGGTGCAAATCCATAAAACATATCATTACAATAAAGTGAACAACCATTGTTCTCAGACTTGTAAGAGTAGCCATCGTGTACTAAACATGATCCAGAGATAATGTTTCTACACAATGCCGGAACAAAATAACAGTTATTTAGTTCTAAGGTAAATCCTGAAGGGAGACGTAGAGGCATAATGCCGAAGGCTTGAGCGGCGATCCCAGCGCCGTTCCCGACGCGCATCATGACTTCATTCTTTGCTAGCTTGCGCACCTTCTGAAGTCCCTGTATCGAGTTGCAAATGTGAGCAACCGATCTGGTATCAAATACCCAAGACTTAGAATTTTCGCTAGCAAGCAAAACGTCAATGACATTAACTTGTATAACAATTATACCTTTTCTAGTTTTCCCGGACTTCTTATCTTCCAGATACTTCTTGCAGTTTATCTTCCAGTGTCCTGTGCCCTTGCAGTAGAAGCACTCAGTTTCATTCTTGGCTCCGCCCTTAGAGTTGCTTTGGGAGCCGGTCTTACCGGCGCCCTTGCCCTTCTTCGGCTTGCCTTTCTTTTTGAAACTGGCAGTTTTATTCACAAGCAACACTTGCTTGCGATTTTTCCGCAGTCCTCCTTCCACAGTTTTCAGCATGGCGAGCACCTCTTCCGGTGTTTTCTCCATCCCACTCATGTTGTAGTTCATGACAAAACTGTCGTAAGAAGGGGGGAGTGAAGAAAGCATCATGTCCATCATATGGCCAGGCGGAATTGGAAATTCCAGGGTTTTAAGCCTTTCAGCATAGCCAATCATTTTGACTACGTGTTCGCCAACTGAACTACCCTCAGCCATCTTGCATTCCATCAAGGTCTTCATGATATCAAATCGTTCAGACCTTGCGGTTTCCTTGTACAGAGCATCCAATTCCCGGATGATATCACGGGGTTTATGGAATTCAAAATGTTTTTGAAGCCCTGCACTCATGCAAGCCAGCATGCGGCACTGCACTAAGTTGTGATCATCATCCTTAGTGGCCTAGACATTTTGTTTATCTTCCGGGGCAGTGGCCGCCGGTTTGGCTAGAAGAGCATTTTCAAGCACATACATTTTCTTAGCGCTCCTGAGGACAATCCTCAGGTTATGGACCCAGTCCGCATAGTTGTTTCCAGTCACAGCTAACTTCTCTTTCTCTAACATCGGGCCTAAGTTGAACGTGGTGTTGCGAGCCATTTGATCTACAACGGAAAACACAAGTTTCACTTAGACTTTGTTCATAATGATTTTGGCACTAGTGAATAAACAATTTTATTCTAAAGTGCGCTCCCACTCAAATCAATATCTCTCAGAATTGATTGTGAGTGATTCAAGATCCAAATTGCAATTCACGTCATTGTTCGAGATGAACACTGATGGCACGAACTATAATTGGTAGGCAAACTTGCCGATCACATCTCCATGTGACTCTTGTTCATCTTTCGATGTGTGTGTTCTGAGCTCAGGACGATCCTGCCATGAACGTCAAGACAACCAAGTGATCTTGCTGCGAGGTCTGACCTCACCCGCCTTACATCCGTACAATCGTTCGTACCCATGTAGATCATGGCGCACCCCGAAAGGAAAGATGCTGTGACGGTGCTACACTTGGGAGAACACTAACTACTTGATATTTTTAGTGAGAGATCACCCTAATAAAAAGCGACTACCGCGCAATCAAAAGGGTGCATCATAAGGGATAAACATCTCAGGCAATTCATAATAGCATGATATGGTATAGCCCTTTCTGATGGAGAAGTCTTTAATTTCTTCGTCTTCAGCATCTACGTCGGTGTTCACCTTTGCGAAGATTGCCACCACCTTGTCGATGCACCAGATAATATTGCTATCTCTATAGCTAATAAAATAAGTGCATTACTTAAGGTTGACACGCAGGTCATTAAAGTGACAATCATATGGCTCCAGCCATCATGCCGAATCATGACACGCAGGTCATGTTAATAAATTTACATCATATAGTCATCTCATACATAATCGAATTAATATGAGCATTGCTATACCACATCACATGCACATCCTGCAAAACCAAGTTAGACGCCTCTAATCGGTTTATGCAAAATTTTATTTTACGTGGCTTCTAAGGTTTTGACTTAAACCGCAGCTACCAACGTTTTATCATCAAGTGTGATTATTCAAGTCGCTAGATTAAAATCGCGGGGTGTATGAAACACAAGATAATTAAATCTCGATCCCCATACTAAACTTCGTCATACGCATGACCCCCGTGCAGATCATATCCGCATTGCCCTTTCGTCTGCGAATTTCATCTTTCTTTTGACTATGGCGGAACCCAAAGAACTGATAGAACTTCGTTGATCAATCAGGATCGCGGATTGCCAGAACTTTGTCAAATTCCACCATGCTGTCTCGAGATCAGAAATACGCAAATTCTAGGGAAGCAACAAGAACATCGGGTAACAGATTTCATCTGCTACCCGCATAAATAATTTTCAGCAATAGATCTCATCTACTCCAAAATTATATTATGCAATACCCATACATCTCCATGTATTCTAGATCGTAACCTGCATCTACGCATAGCACGGCTCATGATGCCACTATAGGGGAACGCGACAGAAAACAAAAAAATTCGGTACAGCGAGCACGCCCAGGACCACTATGGAGATGTCAAACAGGGTTTGATCTGATCCGTACCGACTCATAGCGCAGCGGAAGAAGAGTTGGTGTAGATCATCGGTGCAGATCCCCGTAGCTAGGATTTACAACCTCCCAACCGCGAGGATGTATTCCCTCGTAGGACAGCCCTTCGGGAGGCGGTCGGACAGTCCCTCGTACGATGTCACGGACAGCCCTTCGGGAGGACCCTCGAAACTCGAACGGAAACTCGGACAGCCCTTCGGGAGGACCCTCGAACAGCCCCTCAGGCAAAAGATCGAAACTACGACCTCTCTACGGGGTTGCACACATACGGTGTCAGCTATCCGGCAGGGCTTCGCCGTCCAGAACTAGTTCCTACCGGAACCCAGACAGCCTTTCGGCTCTACGAAACTATTTCGTGGGAGGGAGAGAGAGAGAGCCAGACAAGCATGGCATGTGTATGAGAGCAAGGATGAGGTTTGGAGAGCACCCCTCCACCTCTATTTATAGGAAAGCCAAGGGGTAAAGTTGGCATTCAAAAATACCAAAAGTACCCCCACTTTATGTCTTTACATAAAAGAATAAAGCAAAAAGGGATGGCATGTGGAGCTCCAAGGAACTCCACCCCCTTTGGCCGGCCACCCCTTGGGGGCCCCCCCATGAGGGGCTTCCTTGGCCCCCAAGCTCTTCTAGAAGCCTTTTGGGAAATATCCCAAAAGGTGGCTTCCCATAAAAATATCCATAAAGTGATTTTCACTATTCATGGAACCAATTTTCCGCGACCGTTAAATCCGAAAAAAAATCTGTGGGTCTTAGAATAATTCCAGTACCCACACAAATGATTTTGGACGCGTTCCGAAACAATTTCGGATTAGTAAATTTCATCTGCGAAAAGCAACCAAATCGGTTCCGGCAGCTCCGGAACATTTTCGGTTTTTATCCCGGAAAATTCCCAGAAGTTTCCAGAACACTTCTGGCATCCTCCAAGAATTTCCAGGCGTGTGCCGAAACCAATTTGACTTAATGGTATCCCCTGAAACAACTTTTCAGTTTTACCGGAACTATTTCGGTGTCCTCTCCGGAACGTTTCCGTTTCGTCCGAAACTTTTCCGGTGATTTTCTCTCAGACTCCCTATCTAGTATTCAGCAGATAGATGACCCTTAAGCGTGTGACCCTATAGGTTCGGTGAAGTATAGACATGACCCGGAACACTTTCCGATCAATGATCAACATCGGAGCCGTGGACACCCATATTGACCCCTATACCCACACGAATGAATATTCAAGTGAACCTCCAGTTGCCGTGTGCTATTCCTGTTGCTTCACGATATATTACAAACACCCAAGGTGAGATTTATTGCATCCCCATGGATCAACAACTTGTCCACCATGCAAGTTACCTCGTTACCGGTTTTGTTCTCTTTTCTCGTTTCCGCGTTCCGGCATCCCAGTGATCAAATCACAATGTGTCTGGACAGACGATGATGGATACCGTAACACCGAGAGGGCTCGAGAATATCTCTCCATCGTTGGAGGAGCAAATCCCAATCTCGAGCTATCTCGTTTCTTGCCATACTTTTCCGTGAACCCGTAAGCCACCGTAATAGCCACCCAGTAACGGATGACGTTTAACAAACCCCAAAGTTCACGAAGCAAGTACGAAGGAACTCGATACTCTCATGGTCTAAGGAATTATGCAAACATTTACTATCTCTGTGTTATTAACCATTAACTTGTGACGAATGTATCTCATAGCATAACATCAATTCGGGTCGATTCAACACAAGTGTTCTACTAACATTGTGCCCTCAAAATTGCCGGCATAGACATGCCCATGATCAGGAAAACATGATCATCATGCAATACTTGAGCCAGTCTTAGAGGCATGACCAGGAATACATTTTACCGTTTATTATACCACACGTGCACATGAGTTTCCCTCCGAGCCTCGTGGATATTGCAGACTCGAGAATCATTGCAGTTATAGCATGGAACATAAACATTCATTACAAACTCGGAGATACAAAATAACTGTTATTACTGCCTCTAGGGCATATCTCCTACAGGAAGTGGGTCATCAAGAACATTTTCCATTCTAGACAAATTATCTGCTACGGGATTCTCAGCTCCCTTTCTATCAATAATATGCAAGTCAAATTCTTGTAGAAATAAAACCCACCTAATGAGTCTAGGTTTATCATCTTTCTTTTCCATAAGGTATTTAATAGCAGCATGATCAGTGTGAACAGTTACTTTAGAATCAACTATGTAGGATCTGAATTTATCACATGCAAACACAACTGCTAGAAATTCTTTCTCGGTGGTAGCATAATTTCTTTGGGCACTGTCTAGAGTTTTACTAGCATAATGGATAACATTTAATTTCTTATCAACTCTCTGTCCTAGAACAGCACCAACTGCATAATCACTAGCATCACACATAATTTCAAAAGGCAAGTTCCAATCAGGTGGTTGAACAATAGGTGCAGTGGTTAAGGCTTTCTTAAGTGTTTCAAAGGCTTCTAGACAATCATCATCAAAAACAAATGGAACATCTTTTTGCAAAAGATTGGTAAGAGGCCTAGAAATTTTAGAAAATTCTTTAATAAACCTCCTATAGAAACCAGCATGACCAAGGAAACTTCTTATACCTTTAATATCTTTAGGGCATGGCATTTTCTCAATAGCATCAACCTTAGCTCTATCAACTTCAATACCTCTCTCAGAAATTTTATGCCCCAAGACAATACCTTCATTCACCATAAAGATGCACTTCTCCCAATTCATGACAAGATTAGTTTCTTCACATCTCTGCAAAACTCGATCAAGGTTGCTTAAGCAATCATCAAAAGAAGTTCCGTAAACGGAGAAATCATCCATGAATACCTCAACAATCTTTTCACAAAAGTCAGAGAATATAGCAGTCATACATATTTGAAAGGTAGCAGGTGCATTGCATAAACCAAAAGGCATACGTCTATAAGCATAAGTTCCAAAAGGACAAGTAAATGTGGTTTTCTCTTGATTAGATTGTGATACGGGTATTTGAGAAAAACCAGAATAACCATCTAGGAAACAAAAGTGTGTATGCTTAGACAATCTTTCTAACATTTGATCGATGAAAGGTAAGGGGTAATGATCTTTTCTAGTAGCTTTGTTTAATTTTCTAAAATCAATTACCATCCTATATCCAGTTATAATTCTTTGTGGACTGAGTTCATCTTTATCATTAGGAACAACGGTAATACCCCCTTTCTTAGGGACACAATGAACGGGACTTACCCATCTACTATCAGCTATGGGATAGATTATACCTACTTCCAAAAGTTTTAATATTTCAGTTCTTACCACCTCTTTCATCTTAGGATTTAATCGTCGTTGGTGGTCGACAGCTGGTTTAGCATCAGGCTCCATATTAATTTTGTGCTGACATAGAGTGGGACTAATGCCCTGAAGATCATCAAGAGTATATCCAATAGCAGCTCGGTGCTTCCTCAGAGTTTTCAATAATCTCTTTTCTTCATGCTCTGAAAGGTTAGCACTAATAATAACATGATATATCTTCTTTTCATTAAGATAAGCATATTTCAATGTATCAGGCAATTGCTTCAATTCAAATACAGGATCACCCTTAGGTGGAGGAGGACCTCCAAGAGTTTCAACAGGCAAATTGTGTTTAAGGATAGGTGGTTGATCAAAGAACATTCTATCTATTTCATTTCTTTCATTCATGTGCATATCATTCTCATGGTCTAGCAAATATTGTTCTAACAGATCAGTAGGAGGTACGGCAATAGAAGCAAGACCAATAATTTCATCTTTACTTGGCAATTCTTTATCATGAGGTTGTCTATGAAATTTGGAGAAATTAAACTCATGAGACATACCACCAAAATCAACACTAACAATTTCTTTAGCGCAATCAATCTTGGCATTAACAGTGTTCAAGAAAGGTCTACCAAATATAATGGGGCAAAAATCATCTTGTGGAGAACCGAGGACTAGAAAATCAGTAGGGTATTTTATTTTTCCACACAAGACTTCAACATCTCTAACGATCCCAAGCGGTGTAATGGTATCTCTGTTTGCAAGTTTAATAGTAACATCAATGTCCTCAATTTCAGCAGGTGCAATATCATTCATAATTTCTTGATATAAGGTAAACGGAATAACACTCACACTAGCACCCAAATCACATAAGCCATGATAACAATGATCTCCTATTTTAACTGAGACAACAGGCATGCCCACAACGGGTCTGTTTTTATCTTTAGGATCAGGTTTAGCAATTCTAGCTGCTTCATCGCAGAAGTAAATAACATGCCCATCTATATTATCAACCAAGAGATCTTTAACCATAGCAACATTAGGTTCAACTTTAATTTGTTCAGAGGGTCTAGGTTCTCTAATATTACTTTTGTTAACCACAGTTGAAACTTTAGCATGTTCCTTAATCCTAACAGGAAAAGGTGGTTTTTCAATATAAGCGGTAGGCACAACTGGATCAACATGGTAAACAATTGTTTCTTCTTTAACACTAACGGGTTCCTCAATCTTTTCTTTAACAGGGGGATGATATTTAAACCACTTCTCCTTAGGGAGATAAACATGAGTAGCAAATGATTCACAAAAGGAAGCTACTATCTCAGAGTCAAGTCCCTATTTAGTGCTAAACTTATGAAAAGCATCGGTAGCCATAAAAGATTTAACACAATCGAACTCAAGTATTATACCTGACTCATTACCTTTGTCGATTTCCCAATCTTCAGAGTTGCGTTTAATTCTTTCCAGAAGATCCCACCTGAATTCAATAGTTTTCTTCATAAAAGAGCCAGTTGAAGAAGAATCGAGCATGGTTCGATTATCATGAGAAAGCCGAGCATAAAAATTCTGTAAGATAATTTCTTTTGCGAGCTCATGATTGGGGCATGTGTACATCATGTACTTAAGCCTCCCCCAAGCTTGAGCGATGCTTTCTCCTTCACGAGGCCAAAAATTATATATAATTCCGATCACGATGAACCAAATGCATAGGATAAAATTTCTGATGGAATTCCAGTTTCAATCGGTTCCAGTCCCATGTATCGGTATCATCACACAGCCTATACCATGTCAATGCCTTTCCCTCCAAAGATAAAGGGAATACTTTCTTCTTAACTCCATCTCCGGATAAACCTGCAAGCTTAAACAATCCACAAATTTCATTCGCATTGATCAAGTGCATATCAGGATGTATCGTTCCATCTCCTGCATAAGAATTAGCTAGTAGTTTCTCTATCATACCCGAAGGAATCTCATATTCAATATTTTTAGTAGGTGCAGTAGGTTGAGGAGCAACTCTTGGTGTTTCCGGTCGAGGCAAAGATACCCCGAACAAACTCCTCAAAGGATTACTTTCCATAGTGACAAGTGACAGTAAATTTCAGCACGTAATATAAATGTTTCCTTACCAAATTCCACTCACCAAAGGCGCTTCACTCCCCGGCAACGGCGCCAGAAAAGAGTCTTGATGACCCACAAGTATAGTGGATCAATCGTAGTCCTTTCGATAAGTAAGAGTGTCGAACCCAACGAGGAGCAGAAGGAAATGACAAGCGGTTTTCAGCAAGGTATTTTCTGCAAGCACTGAAATTATTGGTAACGAGTAGTTTGATAGCAAGATAATTTGTAACAAGTGACAAGTAGCAATAGTAACCAAGAGTGCAGCAAGGTGGCCCAATCCTTTTGTAACAAAGGACAAGCCGGAACGATCTCTTATAGTAAGTAAAGCGTTCCCGAGGACACATGGGAATTTCATCTAGTCACTTTCATCATGTTGGTTTGATTCGCGTTCGCTACTTTGATAATTTGATATGTGGGTGGACCGGTGCTTGGGTGCTGTTCTTACTTGAACAAGCCTCCCACTTATGAATACCCCCTCTCGCAAGCATCCGCAACTACGAAAGAAGAATTAAGATAACTCTAACCATAGCATTAAACATATGGATCCAAATCAGCCCCTTACGGAATAGCACATAAACTAGGGTTTAAGCTTCTGTCACTCTAGCAACCCATTATCTAATTACTACTCCACAATGCATTCCCTTAGGCCCAAAGATGGTGAAGTGTCATGTAGTCGACGTTCACATGACACCACTAAAAGAATCAACAACATACATATCATCAAAATATCGAACGAATACCAAATTCACATGATTACTTATGACAAGACTTCTCCCATGTCCTCAAGAACAAAAGTAACTACTCACAAATCATCATCATGCCCAAGATCAGAGGGGTATTAAATATCATATTGGATCTGAACATATAATCTTCCACCAAATAAACCAACTAGCATCAACTACAAGATGTAATCAACACTACTAGCAACCCACAGGTACCAATCTGAGGTTTTGAGACAAAGATTGAATACAAGAGATGAACTAGGGTTTGAGATGAGATGGTGCTGTTGAAGATGTTGATGAAGATTGGCCCTCCCATGATGAGAGGGTTGTTGGTGATGTCGATGGCGACGATTTCCCCCTCTCGGAGGGAAGTATCCCCGGCAGAATCTCTCCGCCGGAGAGCAAAAGTGCTCCTGCCCAAGTTCCGCCTCGGGATGGCGGTGCACCATCCCAAAAGTCTTCTCCTTATTTTTTCTACGGCAAATGGGCTTATATACCAGAAAATGGGGGCCAGAGGCTGGCCAGGGGGCCCACGAGGTACCAGGGCGTGCCTGGGGGGGTGGCGCGCCCTGGTGCCTCGTGGGTACCTGGGTGGCCCCCTCTGGTACTTTTTGCTTCCAGTATTTTTTATTTATTCCAAAATAATTCTCTGTAAAATTTCAGCTCATTTGGAGATGTGCAGAATAGGTATCTTGACATAGCTTTTTCAGGTCCAGAATTCCAGCTACCGGCATTCTCCCTCCTTGTGTGAATCTTGCATATTAAGAGAGAAAAGGCATTAGAATTGCTCCAAAAAGTGTTATAATAATTAAAAACATTATAAATAACAATAGCAAAACATGATGCAAAATGGACGTATCACCCGTGTGTGTGACCGGAGGAGCTATCGCCAACGACTTTTGAGTCATGTGGGATGGACCCCCCATCGCACACACAGGCAAGATGACGGTTTAAAACTATGTCACGGAAAGGGGGTAAAAACCGTTTATATAGGACCCACCTGCACTAGTGTACCTGACTGGCTCTTGAAACACTTATTTGAATCTCTAAGAGCATCTACAGCCGGACTTTGCAAATCCGGCCCTCAAACGCCCGCGGACGCGCCCGGACGCGTCCGCGGACACTGACCGGGCACCCCTCAAATTTGCCTCTCTGCATCCGCGTCTCTCATATCCGGCACCTCATATCCATACTAAGCATGCAACGTAGAACTAAACAACGTAGATCATCAAACAGACATGGAATCGAACATAGAAATGCACATTCCGATCACCAAAAGATCACCATCGGATGTCCAAAAGATCGCCAAAGTTCACATAATTTACATAAACGACGGACAAGCTTAAACTAGATTACTAAAAACTTGAAATTAAAGACGGAGACGGCGGAGCTTCACCACTTCCTCGCCGGGCCTTTGCCCTTCCGGTCGCCGGCGTAGCTGTAGGCGTCCGCGGCTGGTGGAGGGTCTTGGTCGTCCGACAAGGAGGAGGAGCTGTAGCCGTCGTCGGAGTCAGAGAGGACGATGAGCCCCTTCATCCGACGGAGCGCCCTGTCCTGCTCCCGCTTCAGCCTGGTGACCCGAGCCTTCTCCGCCACTGCCTCCTTCGCCTCGCGCTCCGACTGCTCAATAGCAAGCCGGAGCGCCTTGGCGTTCTTCCGTCGGAGGCGGCGAGCGTCCGTCTCCGCCGTCGTGAGGGAGCAGCGGTCGACCCATGCAAGGAGACGCGCGTCCTCGTCGGGGTCCACCTCCGTCCCGCGGCGGCGGCGCGTGGACTGCTCCGCCGCGTCCCTCTCCCGTGCACGCTGCCTCTCGTGGCGCGCGGCACGCGCCTCCGACTCTGGAGTGCGCGTGCGGGCCGGCGGCGCGGGGACAAGCACCCACCGCTGGCCGCGTGGAGGAGCGGCCGGCAGGGGGAAGGAGACGGCGCGGGGCGGACGGTGCGGACTGCGCTGTCCTGGCGTCGCTAAGCGCGGGCCGGGAGGGTCCAACTCCGGCGTCCGCGCTGCGCCGGCGCGGGAGCTGCGGCGACCCTCCAGATCCGGAGCTGCCGCCGGTCTCCACCTTGGACCGATCCAACACAATGCGGAGGGCCATCTCCTCCTCGTAGTCGAGCTCGGAGCCGGAGTCGCTGCCGGAGCTGCTCATCGTGGTGGATGGGATCGGAATCGGAGAGGGAGAGGAGTGGACGGAGCGAGAGAGAGGGAGAGAGTGAGCTAGGGTTCGAAGCGGTGTGCCCGGATTGAGGTTTTTTGTGGGGCAGCGGTGGGGTCGATGGTGGGCCGGGCCTGTTAGGCGGACGCGCCCGGGCATGCCCGGGCCGCCCTATATCCGCCCTATATTTAGGCTGGATATGAGGGTGCCGGTCAGCCCGGGCGTTTGAGGGTGGTTTGAGGCGTCCGGTTGGGTCGCTTTTTTGCGACCGGTCAGTGACCGGACAGCCTGCCCGGCAGTGGCGAAGCCACACATAGGCTGTGTAGTCACTTGACTACACAACTCTTTGGAAAAAACGTCATATAGCAAGTATAAATCATGCAAAAAAATCATAAAAATATGTACATTTGACTACACAATTTTAAAGTGACTACACATGATTTTATTTCTGGCACCGCCACTGCTGTCCGGGCGTTTGAGACGGGTATGAAAGGTCCGGTTGTAGATGCTCTAACGCCTGAGGTACATACACGGTTATTTTGGCGCTTCTTGGTGGACGTGGCGCTATGTATTGGAGTTGGTGCATCTATCTAACTTCGTCACCTTGCACGCAGACAGTCAATGCCATGCGGTATGAAACAGGGGAGGCAATTTTTCTAGAGATAAACAACGAGTAGGCATTTTGAAGACCGAGCTCCATGAAGCCTTTTATTTTGAAAAATTCAAAATTCATAAATTTTAGTTTCAAAAATTTCTGAAAAAAATACACATGTATGCAAGGACGTAAAGTGTATGTGTGAAAAATTTCAGGATGAAATACCTTGAATTGCGAGCTGCACAAAAAAAAACAAAATCATGGACTTTAAAGATGAACAGTACATATGCTAAAAAGCCCCAGATTTGTCTTTTTTGTGTAGCTCACATTTTAATGTATTTTGAACTGAAAATTTGCACACATGTACATTATGTATCTAGGTATATGTGTATTTATTTTCAGAATTTTTTGAAACTAAAAAGTTTGAATTTTAAAGTTTTCAAATAAAGGCCTGCATGGAGCTCGGTCTCCGTCTGGCATTTTCGATAAACAACGGGCTCAATTATTTGTTTGCCTCCGCGGTTGGATTTGTGTGATACATCGTCGGGACAATTCAGATCGTTAGATTTAAGCAATGAAGAGCTATGATTAGGGGGGCATGATACAACATTAAACAATCCTAGAGCGTTCGATTAAGGCGATCGTAGAGCTAATTAATGTTATATGGATGCAACCACACCCGTGCTTTCACTATTGTTATAGTGGAGATGGAGATACAAAATATAAATAAGGCATTTGTCCTCGAATTGTTGCATTCCTCGTTTTGTTGGTAATTTCATGACTTAACTAAAATATCATTCGTGCGTGCTCCTGGCTTTCAACAACAAGACAGCATTGCATTGCATGCACACTTTCAACAACCAGACAGCATTCGTGTTGTCGCACACCGTCTTGCTTCACCGCAGGTCTCCCGAGCGACCGACCACTTGGTGATCTTTTTTTCTCTTTCCTTTATGTTCTTTTGAGCGTGTTTGTGCTGATGCTTTAGCAGACTATTTTATTTTCGGTGAGGCATTTGAACTTGTTGTATGAACATGGTGATTACTTTATTGATAAAACGGGGTGAATCCTGTTTGAAGAGAGGGAATAGCAAAATTTGGCTCAACTCGAATAAAATACGTCTAGTTTTCCCCTTGGGTTGATTTCTTTTTTACCGAAAAAGCCCTTGGGTTGATTTGCAAGCACCTTTTACTGCCGTGCATCACTTGCCAAGTTGCTATAGAGCGGGAAATTGGAGAATCAAGTTTTTCTCTTCGTTGAGATGCTTAACCTTTTCCCTTTGCTTATCTGGAATTCTAGATTACGGCAAGAAACAGTGTCTACATTGTTAAGTAGAACTACTAATCTAGCTACTGCACCAGAAGGTCGGTCGTTCTCCAAGAATACTGTAGTTGATTAAAATCCATGTCGAAGCAGAAATTGTCAACATCAGTGGTACTGGTCACCAGCGTGCTCCAGCCTTGATAGTTGTCGACTTGCCCGATACTTGCGGTGTTCGCTGCCGGCGGTGCATGCTGGCGGGCCGCCGCTTGACCGTTGCCGGAAGTATTGAGGGGCCGGCGATCGAAGGATCTTAGCGTCCCCGTGCTGATGTAGAGCCGGCAGACGCTGAATTCGTTCCTCAGCTGAACAATAAAGAGCAGATTATTAAGGCATGCAGAGCATCAAATCAGCGATTAATTAACCACAGCTGGTATATGCACGTACCCTGAGAGGTGCCGTCGTCTGGTGTCCGGTCGTCGTGTCGTCGTCGGCGGCGACAGCCTTGTACTCGTTCATCTTCCACGTGGTCTTGGCCCCCGTGGGCGCACGGCCCTGGTAGAAGACCATGGTCCTTTTCACCCCGATGACCTTGCTGTTACCGGCGGCGGCTGAGGAGGAAGAGGAGAAGACGCAGGACGGCGAGCCCGTGGCCTTCCAGTACCCGGACGGGGTGGTGCGCGCTGGCCGGCCGCCGCGCAGCTCCCTCTCAGCCCGGGGGCAGAAGAAGAACCACTGCTCCGCGTCTTGCACGCTCGCCTCCCCCGCCATCGCTGCGCGTGTACCAGATGTTGCATGATTAGGACGCAAGTTCAGGCCACAGGAGCGTGCCGCACGCCATCGTTATTCACTGGACCGACATGATGAACTTACAGCGGAGGTGGGAAGGGTGGTGGCTGTAGACGTCGACGACGGGGATGACGCGGTCGACGTGCGGCCTGGTGGTGCCGGCGAGGCGATGGCGGAGGTAGAAGCCCAGCAGCTCATCCTCCGTCGGGTAGAACCGAAACCCCGGCGTGCCGCCACTGCTAGTAGTCGTCATCACCGCAAGTTTGATCAGTTGCTACCTTTGTTCCCGTTCGTGTTCCGCTAAATTTGTTTGTGCTGGGTCCTGTTAGTGCACCTATATAGTGCTGGGTCCATCATGTGCACTTCACAGCACAGGCTAGTTCAGAAGTTTGGGTGCAGCCGTGCTGGTCGTGCATTTCTAAACGGTCCGGGAAATTCACGGCCGGTTTGACGCGGACCAGCTGAGAGTGAGAAATCAAACTAGTTTAGTCCACTGAACCCATCACGTAGGCAACAGTGACACGTGGCTGGCTCTCAAACTCGGTGGTCGTGGTCTTGTGTCCATACGTGTGGTTTGGTTTGTCTTACGTGCGTGCGTACACACGTACAGGGCAAGTCTTTGACTCCTACAAGTGATGTTTGAAATATTTATTATTTCGGTCGACTGGTTCATCGCATTCTTTTCTAAATGGAGCGTACTCCCGGTCTCTACGCACGCAATCATTTTTATCGTGAAGGTTTTTTAAACCTATATATACACAAAAGATAAATATAGAGTGCTGAAGGGTTAGAACAAATGAACACGACACATTTATGCGTCACTAATTATATTTTAGCTATCTGAAAACCAACTATCAACATATTGTATTACCTGAGAAAGTTTGAAGTTTGAACTACCATCTCTAGTGGAGTGAATTACACAAAAACAAAGAATTACAAACAACATCCACATTAGAAGTTCAATTTCAGGTTTGCCACCACATTCTTTGGGCCCTACAAAAATCTATCGGTTTTCTTACTAACTTTCTTAATAAACACTAATGACCGATTTGAAGCGAATTATTCCAACTACAAGAAAGGCCCGCTGATCAGGTCCACATGACACTAAAAGTCAACACAAATAGTGTTGACCGTTAAGTTGGACGTGGGACCCACTTGGCAGTGTTAATATTCCTGTCTGATAGCTTTTCTCTTTGTGGCATTTCCTCAAGCACCTTGTGTGCAGGTGCAGTACACCAGTTGGAGCAGTAGGCCATGGCACCGAGAGCTAGCCACCTTGGCCGCTAACGAGCTGGATCGTGGTCGGCGCCACCACCTCTTCCTCCTCGTCGCTCTGGTGCTCTGTCATCGCTGTACCCGCTGCTGCAGTCGTGCCACGGCGGCCACCCGAGTGCCCAGGGATGCGCGCAACCCGTAGAGCGCCTGGAGGTCCCGTGCGTGAGCGACGGCTGCCCCTGGCCCCAGGCGGGTGGCGCGAGCACGGGCAGCAACAGCACGCGGAAGACGCACTGCACCTCGCACGCACACCACAAAACACACACCACGCACACACAACATGCACCACACACACGCGCCAGCTGTGCTTCACTGGGTCGGAGTCCCCAGAGCTACTCCAGACCCCCTCCGCCGCGTCAACGTCTTGCATATCGCCACACCATCCTCTAACTCTAAGCTAACGCTGTGGTCGTGCACGGGTCCCTCTCAGCCGCTGCCATAGTCGCGTAGGTCCTCCAGCTCGTGCAGCTGGTTGCCGCACACGAAGACGATGCGGAACACCATGGCAGCCAACGACAGCCCGGCCAGGAAGGTGTTGCTCAAGAGCGACCACCAAGTCACAGTCAGCATCGGCCAACGATAGAACCCGACAGCGGCCAGGTCTGGCGTGCGGCCCATCAACGTCCTTTTGCACGATTTCAACCTCCTGGCGAACAGCCCAACGACGCTCTCCGGCGTGGCTTCCAGTGGCATCATAGCGCCGACCTCCTCCGACGCAATCAGGGACGGAGCTCACGTACAGCCACTGTCAATTGACACCAGTGCGGTTCAGCGTTTTAACTAGCTGCGTTGACAAATTTTGTGTCTGACCCCACCCCGAAAATTTGATTGACCCCAGTCCAGCCGACAGGCAGTTGCACAAGCCCAAAGTTTCAGCCCAACTATGATCATACAGTGTACTATAAATTAAAAATAGTACAACATGTGTAACGCTAATGGACGCGGTGGTTGTCCTTTCCCCTTCGGGGTGGCGTGGCGTCGTCTCCCAGTGGTTGTGGCGGTTACGGGAGAAAGAGGGGAAGAGGAGCGGGCGTGTGAGAGACGGTGGTGACAGTCAACAAAAGGTTTTGACTATTTTGCCATGTCAGCACTTACAAGCGGACCCATCCTGTCAGAAATTGGATTAATTCGCCTCTGATTGGTTATAAATGTTTATTGAGAAAATTAGTAAGAAACCTGATAGTTTTTTTCTGGAGAGTTCATAGACTATCGCTTTTTTCCAGAGAGGCCATAGGCTATCCAACCTTACATTACGTATGGCTCTGGTGTATAGTCTTGTGAATAACTTGCAAGAAGTTGAAAACTCTAATTTAATTTTAAAAAATATTACAATATTTTAGGTGGCCGAACATAAGTCCATGTGTGTAGACGACTGACGCTGCTAGCTGGTTTTGTGATGATTCTTTAGCTGATTTTTTTTACGGAGTGTTTGATTAGTCTTAATTTGGACCAGCTCAATCAGCGAACGTTCGCTAAGGAGAATGACAAAATGCTAAATTTGCATAGCAATTTGTGTTGATTGAAAATGATATATTTAGTTAGCAAGCGTGGCAAATCCGTCTCAGTTCAGTTATTTGCCATCATTTGTTGTGTTTGCTAAAAAAAGTTACCAACCATTTGATTTGCGATCTTGCCCCAGCGAAAGTGAGCACAATAACATTAGGGAAATGTTTCCACCCGGACAACCGGCTGAAACTTCGGCCGGTCGCGCGTGGGCCACTGTATCCATCGATATCCTACGGCCACAACCAGCGCATCGCCCTCCACACCTACCTTATCTTCTTCAGTCCTTTCTTTATCCTCCTCACACGCAACGGATGTCATAGCCAACGCCAGCGACGGCGACGACGAGCGGACGTGCTGGAAGCCCACGCGACGCCGTCCTAAACGCCTCTCCCTCGTCCCCTATTATCGATTGCTTGCACCAGTGCTTCAAGTGCGCGTGCACCCTGCCCGTAGGAGCTCTCCTCCATGGCCGGCGTCTTTTTTCCCCAGCAGCCTCGGTGGAGGCCACAGGCGCCGGTGATGGCAACAAGCCGCACTTCAAACCACCGGTCAGGCGACCACGGATGCTGCGACGGGTGGCCATGGTCCCTTGGGACCGGCCCACACCCATGTTGCATAAGTCTACGACGCCCAACAGCTGCCGGGCACCGATGCTGCAACCGGCTGTCACTTTGCTGGAACCGGCAGACGGAAAGCTGGAACCGCACTGACATTTTGCTGGAACCAACACCGATGATACAACCGGTGTGTCACTTTGCTGGAGCCAGTCGCCGGGAAGCTGCAACCGCACTGACATTTTGCTGGAACCAAACAGCCGTTGATTCGATTTTTGCTGGCACCGTCATTATTTTTTCCTGGAACCGGTCGCCGGAGAAGCTGCAACCTCACTAACATTTGTTGGAACCAAACCATCGCGACTCGTTTTTGCTAGCACCGTCATTTTGTTTTGCTGGAATCAGCGATAATTTTTGCTGGACCGGCGAGTGTTTTTGTTGCAACCCCGGCGACGGTGATGTATGCTTTGCTGGAACCGATGAGTGCTCTTTTTTGGGAACGGGCGTTTTTTCTTGATGCAACCCGGCGAACTACTGGTCGGCCTCGCCGGAGACGCGACCGTCGACGAGAACGTCGTTTGCTACAAGCTGGATGGGGCGCCACAGTAGATGCATGCGGCGAGCCAGCGAGAGCGATGGCGAACCGAGGGGCGATGCTGCCAGGGGCAGGCCATGCTGGGAATAAGCGACGGTGACGCTGGTGAGCGGCGTTGACGGTGGCGGACGTACGCGACCGGCCGAAAGTTTGGGCCGGCCGGCCGGCGCCTAGTGTCCGCCATAACATTATGATAATTTTAGCTTTTGCGCTTTACCTTGTAAGCTACTCCCTCCATTCCTTTATATAAGGTGTATTATTTCCGGCACGGTGAACAAGGCACATAATTATAGACAATTTAGGACGAAATTAACCTTGTCTAATTCGTTGATTAGTGGCAAGTAAATCATTTATGCTAGGAAAGGAAGAGATACACGCAATCGGGAGAGATACTTTTTTTTTTTTTGCAATAGGGGGAGAGATACTTCCCCTTTTCTAGAGGGTCAAGAACGGAATTACAATAAGGAATTAGAACAAATGCATCATACATTGTGAAATTTTATAAAAAAACAATTACACCTTATATAAAGGAACGGAGGGAGTAAATAAGAACATATTTATGTGATTTCGGCTTTGTCTTTTGGTTTATGACTAGATATTGTTATATGATGGTATAAGCCAGCCCAGAGCCGATCAGACTAAACTAGGTTAAACCCTGCAGATGTCGGATCCGAAGCTTTTCTCCCAAGAAAACTTTACCGAAACAACAAAAAGAAAGAAAAGGTTCAGTTTCTCGCAGACCCAGAATTCAATAGCTGAATCATCCGCGTTCGGTCCCCGTCTCCTCAGACTACAGGGTGATTTAGGTTGGACGTCTCTTACCGAAATGCTAGCGACATTAATAATAACAGGGATGTAGAGGCTAGAGGGTCGTCGCTCTTGCCAGAAGGACGCGGTTTCACAACTGAAAAGGTCTGAGGTATTCGTATGGATGCACACGGCAGAGATTGCATGCGTCTTGACTTCAACTTCTTCCATGGACCCGCGCAGAGGGTGAGAGGGACCTCAGGCTCTGCAGCTGGTGAGCATTGGGAATTCTAGTGCCGTGTACTTTTTTTCTTTTTGAGAGATTCAAGGGTACTGTACTTCTCCTGCGGTTGATTTTTATGGAGTGCGCTCTGAGTGTTTTAAGTTTTATAAGTTGTCCTCATAATAAGAGCATCTCCAATAGGTGCTAAAATAGTGCAACAAAAACTACTTAAAGTAAAATTTGCAATATCAAAAGGCGATTTTTAGGGCATCCGAAAATGCTCATCTCCAACAGTTGCCCTATTCTAGGGCAGCGGCACCACAATTTTGTTCTCCAAACCCATGTCAAACTATTCTAAAATAATGAATTTAGCATTCTTGATAGATAGCAAGAAAATAATGTCATATACTAATTGTACAAGCCAGGTAAACTAAACTGAACAAGACCTGCAGAAACCGAACTGTCGCAATTCATTCAAGTTAAACAACAACCTGTAAATGTTGCCTCTGAATCTGATCACACAAACAGACGACACGCAAGTATTCCAAGACGAGACGCAAGTATTTCAACACCGCGGTTCAGAACATGATGAGCTTGGGGCCATGCAAATCACTACGTATTGGGGCCAGGTTCAGAACACATGTTTGCAGAACTAGTTTCCAATTGCGCTTTAATTCGGAACTCCAAATTTGTTGCAAATTCACATGGTAGCTAGCGGAGGTAGGCAAAAGCATGCAACAGTTCAGTTGCCCATACTGTACTCCAAATTCAGGTTGCAAATTCGAAACTCCAAATTCAGTCTCCAACCACATCAAAGAGAGGACGTTTCAGAGTATCACAAATTTCTAGCACAAACAACACCTAAACAGATCGAGATGCATATCTAGTGAGGCTAAAGACTAGAAATGCCAAATTTGTAGCTCAACTCCGACCCAACTTCAATTTTTGACTGGCGGGCTTCCGTTGAGACATTCAGTGGAAATTTCCTGTTTGACTGTAGGACATCTGCAAACTTATCAGCTTCAGAGGCCACCGTGTGAAACCATCTTTTTTTTTTTTGAAAAGCTACAACCGATGGAAATTTCCGTATCAAATAGAGTGCAAAGGAGCCAATAGGAAATATTCATATATGGATTACAATAGTAGTAAGGGCATCTCCAACGGTGACCCGCAAATTTTCTCCCGCATCCATCCGCGGACATGGATGCGGGAGACCGCCATCCAACGTTGCCCGCATACATCCGGCCAACAATTTGAACTAACCAGACGAAAATCGTTCAAACCGAACGGATTTCATTGAAATTCAGACATAATTTACATAAAAGGTCGATATTTCAACCGTTTAACAAAAAAATAGAAAAAACATAAACCCTAAACCGGACGACCACCTCGAACGCGTGGCCGCCCTATCCTGCCGCACCGCCGTCGCCGTCGCCGTCGGTGCCATCGTCGTTGTCGTGGTCCCTCCAGCGACGGAACGGCGCCGAAGGGCCACGACAACCTTGTCCGGCGGCTGCTTGCCACTCGCGTAGGAGCCGCTACGCCTCCTGCTGCGCTGTGCGGAGTGCCGATGTGGCCTTCGGAGCCCTGGCGGCAGCCTTGCCACGACCGGCGTTGGCGGAGCAGTCGCTAAGCGACCACTCCTCGTCGGGTGGGGGATTTTTGATGGGCGAGAGCGGTCAGAAGCGGGCTTGGGAGCGGTACAAACGCCCGCAAAGCCCCCACGTTTGTCTCCAGTTTGCGGGAGAAAGTACGTCCGGACCGCCCGACGAACAGATACAGGCCTGCGTTGAATGGCGCAACACGTCCGAACAACGTGGTCCGGACGGATGCGGGTCGGTGTTGGAGATGCCCTAATACACGTAGTACACATCACTAGATAAAATAGGGAAAACATAAGGATTATAATCCTCTATATTCCTAGGGAAGTCCTTTGAATCGAAGAGCCTCCTCTTGCACCTCATCATTGAGGTCTGGAAGCATCGTCACATACTCCCTCCATTCCACAATATAGTGCGCCCGCGCTTTTCGAAATCTAAGTTTGACCATAAATTTAACCAACGAGACCGACTGCTAAGTGGTACGCAGTCGGTCTCGTTGGTTAAATTTATGGTCAAACTTAGATCTCGGGAAGCGCAGGCGCACTATACTGTGGAATGGAGGGAGTAATAAGAGGGAACAGATTTACTCCGAGGAGCAAAGTTTCCACGGGAATTGCCAACTGAAGGATGTCGAAAAACGGATGCACAGGGAGCATATTCCTTGGCAACTGAAGGAAGCAGCACGATGTTCCTGTGAACCATCTTTACAGGCAACAAAGTTGAGAAAATCTTTCCAACATGTCACACCATGACCATCATAGCAGTGGACCACAATTGTGCCAGAGCCCGCATCACACTACAAGTGTCCCAAAAAACCAGAAAAGAATCCAGGACAGGCATGTAAACCACATGATCACACAAAGTAGATCTGGGCAAGCAACAATGCAAGACCAGCATTTAGTAATCCAGAATGGGCCAATTTTCGGTTCGGTATGCATTTATTATCAGATATAATTCGGTCGATTAGGGATGCAAATTTGGAACCTTGAGTGTACCCTTCAATCCTTCTTAGTTCAACTAAATGAACTAATTTTTCAGAATTTACATTACTTTCGAAATTTTAGTTCATTTGATTCAACTAAGGAGGGTCTAAGGGTATCCTAAAGGTTCCAAATTTGTATGCCTACGGTCGATGCCGCATAACCACAATCAGATGAAACTTTGTGAAGGGAGAATGGATACAAAAGGGGAAACCAGTAGTATATGCAATAACTTGCATCTACATATTAATACATAGACCAGAACTGCAAGCAACCAATTAACGACCGTCAAGCAACATTCTGACCAAAACTGCATGCAAACAACCCTTTGAGATTTTTTTTTCCCATACACGGAAAACACACTATTTCAGATTGACAAAATAAAGTAAGCAGTTGGTGATCTATGAAATAGTCTGAGTAGAACTAAATCAACAGCTGATCACTGAATCAATAAGATAATGGAGGTAATCATGGACTAGGCAGTAAGCATCATATATTGTTTACTCCGTAATAGAAATATGAGTTGCACTGATTCAAAAATATATGAGCTGGACATCACATATGCTCATTAAATAAGTTATGGGCCTATGGTCATCAGCAGACAGTAGTACATAAAGGAGGATACATTGCATATTCAGAGCAGTTGAGTTTCACAATGTGGAGACCACAGGGGCAAAAAGAACTCAATGGCCCAATTATATGATGGAATCAAATAAAGGGACATCAGTGGACCAAGTCTTGAAAAGGATACCGATTAATGAATGATTAAAACATAATGATTGTTTCTTTGACCACGCAGTGTGAAGGCAATATGTATAAGGTCACCATCAGTTATATTACTAAAATGTACTACTGTATAACCTTAACATTTGTAGAATGACCTTGCAAACCAGATAAGTTATTTGTTTTAATCTGCAAAAACTGATAATTGAGCAGGAAGCGAAAATCCAATCTCGGTAGCAATGGGTAGTCATGTGCTTGGATTAAATTCCTTCTAGTGATAATTCACTACATATTAATCGATTATTTGAGATGGTGCCACTTTTATTAACAAAAAAATCAACAAAGCATATTGCACTAGACTAGTGATAGCTCTGAGCTGAGGATAATCTCGTCAGTTCTCTCAAAAGCTTCGTTTTTGAAGTGACCGGGCAAAAACATCTTTTCCACAGGATAAGATAGCAATGAGCTATAGACTATTTGAATAGCTGTATCTTGATGCATATAATCCAAGCACCATGTGTCCTTGTGTTATGAGTTATTACTGCATTTGAATGAGGAACATTTCATTAGTAACATTGGCAATGCAATGGTGGTCTTTGTACCTGAGGAATGCAAATAATTCCATGACAATAATAATGAGTTTTGTAGTAGTTTCCAGAATCACAATAAAAAATCACTACTGCAACAGGAAGGAAACTACTAAAAAATGATCTTACATTTTGGGACGGAGGAAGTAAGAGGAAAGCCCAGCAAACACAAGTACTCCCTCTGTAAAGTAATATGAGCGTTTAGGTCACTAAAGTAGTGACCTAAACGCTCTTATATTTCTTTACGGAGGGAGTATAAAGGATTTCCATGGAATCTGAATTTATGCTCCCATGTTAATAATTTCTTAGTGAACATCAAATGTAAACATTAAATTATTCAGAGATCAACAGAACATTTTGACCTAAGCGTTACTTATCTCTAATCTCCACAACACAACCATTGTTTGAAAAACAACACTTGCCTCCAGTGCTAAGTTTCTCCGTGAGAGTGAATTTACATGAAAAACTAGAAACAGAAACAAAATACCAACTAATTATTACCACATGTGATAACCCATAACCAGCACAAATGTTTTAACGGCAATAAGAATTCCACGACATAGAACTACCAGTACTAGTACTATGCTGATAACATTATAGCGCTGAATTTTCTCCGCCATTAGCTAGAAATGGAAGCATGCTATGATCCAAATTTAACAACACATGATTAACAAGCACAAGCCTGTGAGCAGACAGCCAATTCAACAATCCTCTGGCCTCCAAAATGCAACCACCAAAGAATTTCATTATGCATCTTCGACCTGATTCTCTACATCAAGCACTATAGAAGCTAGGAGCCCAACATAATTCGTCAGGAACAGCATTTCGCATAGAACCCAGGCACTAATTTCTTTGGTCCATGGGACCAGGCCTAGATTTTCACTTCATCGTGAAACACAACATACGAACTGATTGAACAAACATAATGGCCAAAAATTCCATATATATAATGTGATGGAATGGAACAGCACTGTTATTGTCGTGTTGTAATCCTCGCTCACTCATCTCACCTCACCTCACCTCTTTACTTTTCATCCCCTTCCCATCGGGGAATGAAATCAAAACTGCCGGAAACGCAACGGATGGAACTAAAGGGGGGAATTAACAGAAGTCAAAACTTTATCGCGAAAGCGACGAGGCGACTCGCCTCCGCCTCTCAGTCGAGGAAGCCGGTGCGGCGCAGGACGGCGTTGCGCACGCGGCGGAGGTCCCGGCCCTTGAGCGTCCTCCCGGCTCCCTCCAGCACCGAGCTGTGCGCTGCCGCGCGCCGCGCGACGATCTCGTGCGGCGGGACCATGGCATCCCCGTCGTCGCCGCCACCGACGACGTGGGACCACCTCCCTCTCCGCGCCGCAGCATCCGAAGGTATGCGCACCGGAGCCGACCTCGCCGCCGAAGACGGGGTCAACGCGGCCTTCTCCGGGACGGCGCGGGCGGCGGATCGGACGGCAGGGCCGCCCGCGCGCTTCTGCTTCTTCTTAGCCTCATCATCGGGAAGCGCGGCGAGGAGTCCAGGAGCTGAAGAGGCGGGCCAGAGGACGTCGAGCTCGAGGAGGTCGCCATCTGCGGCCGTGGCAGCGCCGCGGACGGGTGTGGGCATCGGGGGGCGGGACAGCAAGAGGCGGTCCATCGGTGTTATCCGGGGATCACCAGTACGGCGGATCTCCGGCTACGTTGCGGCGCTCCGGCATCGGAGGTCGGGGAAATGGGGTGGGGTGGGTTGCGCGTGAACGAGGACACGATACCGGCGAGGGGAGGTGGGCGCGGCGGAGTTGTTATAGGGAGGGAGGGGGGAGGAGGTTGGTTTCCTCGTTTGCACTTGGGCCCTTACTTTTTTTCTCAATACATCGTTAACCCTCTCTCCATGAATTTAGAACTAGTTTTTTTTTTTTTTGATAAACTGAATTTAGAACTAGTTAATACAATATCTTTACACATAGCACACATAACAGTGGTACTCCCTCTGTTCATAAATGTAAGATGTTCTAACTGTTTTAAAAAAACTTGGATTATATAGACATGTTTTAGTGTGTTTGTTCGCTAATTTCAGTTATATAGTTTATATTAAAATATTCGAAACATCTTACATTTGTGATAAAAGGAAGTACAAGATTTAAAAAAACGATCATTGTGAGACATGTGGAAAAGTGAGTGCATACAGAAGAAACATCGGCAATAGTGAATTTATGATCAAGTTAGGATCCAACATCGAACGGGTGTGGTGGGCATTTTGCGATGAGGTTAATATGGGGATGGTGTGAAACACTTACACTCGTCCGTGGCCGTTGGTCGGCGACTTCAACCTCATTGTTACTTTGGAGGACAAAAGCAACGTGCTATTCAATCATCGGATGATGGCTTTGATTTCGGCTCGTCCTAAATAAATTTACCTTGCTGGACGTTGCTAAACTTGGTCGAATGAGGGCGGGTGCACTACCCTCGATAGGATTTACCACGTCTTCATTTCCAAGGACCGAAGAGAAAAGTTCCATTCTTGCTTTCTTTCAACATTGAGTACCGCGGCTTTTGATCATTGTCCCCTTCTCTTGGACTTGGCCACTAGGGTCTCATCTTATACTCGCTTTTGATTCGAGAGTATTGGCCGATTGTGGAGGAATTCTATGAAGTAGTAGTAGTGACATGAATTTTTTTTCCTCTGAGGGGAACCCTTTCTTAATGATCGACACCAAACTAAGGGCTACAACCAAGGCACTTTAATCCTAGAGTGATCACTTGATTGGAAATGTTAAACTTCAATCCTCCTGCAGTTGGATATCATTGCTCGCCGTGACGCCGCTATGGACTTTAGATGTCTATCGGCTCAGGACGAGGATTGTGTTCCCTTTTAAAAACAAAGCTTATCGGCATCTAGACTCTCGACCATACGATCACTTGCCAAAGTCCTAGCTTTTGTGGCTGAAAGAGGGGGACGCGGACACAAAGTTTTTCCACAACCACACAAATTATCGGTGCCATAGGAATTGCATGTCCACCTTGCGGGTTGATGGCGCGGTGGTCTCCAATAAGGAGCAGTTGCCTGATGCAATCGACACCTTTTATTGCAACCTTCTTTGCTCGGCGCCAGGTTGTGAATTCACCCTCGATTCTGACTACCTTCATACCCCAGTTGTGACCTTAGCTCTCTTGAGAATGCCTTCACTGCCCACAAGATATGGGGGAGGGGGGGAGGGGGTCAAGCTGATGGAAATATGCCCTAGAGGCAATAATAAAGTTGTTATTATTTTATATTTCCTTGTTCATGATAAAGGTTTATTATTCATGCTAGAATTGTATTGACCGGAAACTTAAATACATGTGTGAATACATAAACAAATACCGTGTCCCTAGTGAGCCTCTACTAGACTAGCTCGTTGATCAAAGATGGTTAAGGTTTCCTAACCATAGACATGAGTTGTCATTTGATAACGGGATCACATCATTAGGAGAATGATGTGATGGACAAGACCCATCCGTTAGCTTAGCATATGATCGTTCTGTTTATTACTACTGCTTTCTTGAATGTCAAATACATGTTCCTCAGACCATGAGATCATGCAACTCCCGGATACCGGAGGAATACCTTGTGTGCTATCAAACGTCACAACGTAACTGGGTGATCATAAAGATGCTCTACAGGTATCTCCGAAGGTGTCCGTTGAGTTGGCATGGATCGAGACTGGGATTTGTCACTTCGGAGAGGTATCTCTGGGCCCTCTCGGTAATGCACATCATAAGAAGCTTGCAAGCAAAGTGACTAAGGAGTTAGTTACGGGATGATGTATTACGGAACAAGTAAAGAGACTTGCCGGTAACGAGATTGAACTAGGTATGGAGATACCGACGATCGAATCTCGGGCAAGTAACATACCGACGGACAAAGGGAATTACGTATGTTGTCATTGCGGTTCGACCGATAAGATCTTCGTGGAATATGTAGGAACCAATATGAGCATCCAGGTTCCGCTATTGGTTATTGACCGGAGAGGCGTCTCAGTCATGTCTACATCATTCCCGAACCCGTAGGGTCCGCACGCTTAACGTTCGTGGACGATATAGTGTTATATGAGTTATGTGAATTGGTAACCGAATATTGTTCGGAGTCCCGGATGAGATCCCGGACGTCACGAGGAGTCTCGGAATGGTCGAGAGGTAAAGATTTATATATGGGAAGTCATATTTTGGGTTCCGGAAAAAGGTGCAGTTTTTTCGGTATTGTACCGGGAAGCTTCCAGAAGGTTCCGGAGGATTCCGGAGGGGTCCGGAAGTCCACAAGTGGGTCCACCACGTCCCAAGGGCTGGCATGGGCTAAGGGGAGGCGCCCTGGCCTTATTGGGCCAGGCGCACCAAGTCCTCAAAAGCCCACGCAGCTAGGGAAGGAAAAAGGGAGAGTCCTAGTAGGAATAGGATTGGACTTTGGAGTCCAAGTCCACGTGTGTACTATTCATGGTTACTGTTCACGTGGCACTATTCCTTCTACTCCAAACCCCTACACATATATAAATAGAGGAGAGGGGGGCGCCCCAAAGGAGACACAACATTGTCTTAGCCGTGTGCGGCGCCCCCCTCCACAGTTCCGTCCCTCGGTCATATTTTCGCAGTGCTTGGGCGAAGCCCTGCGGAGATAGCATCACCATCACCGTCACCACGCCGTCGTGCTGCCGGAACTCATCCACTACCTCGCCGTCTTGCTGGATCAAGAAGTCGAGGACGTCACCGAGCTGAACGTGTGCTGAACGCGGAGGTGCCGTACGTTCGGTACTCGGTCGGTTGGATCGTGAAGTTGTTCGACGACATCAACCGCGTTGTTCTAATGCTTCCGCTTACGGTTTACGAGGGTACGTAGACACACTCCCCCTCTCGTAGCTATGCATCTCCATGGATAGATCTTGCGTGTGCGTAGAATTTTTTTTGTTTTCCATGCAACGTTCCCCAACAGTGGCATCATGAGCCAGGTCTATGCGTAGATGATATGCACGAGTAGAACACAAAGAGTTGTGGGCGGTGATCGTCATACTGCTTACCACCAACGTCTTATTTTGATTCGGCGGTATTGTAAGATGAAGCGGCCCGGACCAACCTTACATGTCCACGTACATGAGACCGGTTCCACCGACAGACATGCAACTTGTTTTGCATAAAGGTGGCTGGCGGGTGTCTGTTTCTCCTACTTTAGTTGAATCGAATTTGACTGCGGCCGGTCCTTGTTGAAGGTTAAAACAGCAAACTTGATAAATCACCGTTGTGGTTTTGTGCCGTAGGTAAGAACGGTTCTTGCTAGAAGCCCGTAGCAGCCACGTAAAACTTGCAACAACAAAGTAGAGGGCGTCTAACTTGTTTTTGCAAGGTATGCTATGATGTGATATGGTCAAGACATGATGTGATATACGTTATTGTATGAGATGATCATGTTTTGTAATTTATCGGCAACCGGCAGGAGCCTTATGGTTGTCTCTTTATTGTATGAAATGCAAGCGCCATGTAATTGCTTTACTTTATCGCTATACGTTAGCAATAGTTGTAGAAGCAATAGTTGGCGAGACGACCACGACGCAACGATGGAGATCAAGGTGTCGAGCCGGTGACGATGGAGATCATGACGATGCTTTGGAGATGGAGATCAAAAGCACAAGATGATGGCCATATCATGTCACATATTTTGATTGCATGTGATGTTTATCCTTTATGCATCTTATTTTGCTTAGAACGACGGTAGCATTATAAGATGATCCCTTCACTAAATTTCAAGATAAAAGTGTTCTCCCCGAGTATGCACCGTTGCTAAAGTTCGTCGTTTCGAAGCACCTCGTGATGATCGGGTGTGATAGATTCTACGTTCACATACAACGGGTGTAAGCCAGTTTTACACAAGCAGAATACTTGAGTTAAACTTGACGAGCCTAGCATGTACAGACATGGTCTCGGAACACTGGAGACCGAAAGGTCGAACATGAGTCATATAGTAGATATGATCAACATGGAGATGTTCACCATTGATGACTATCCCATCTCACGTGATGATCGGACATGGGCTAGTTGATTTGGATCATGTATCACTTAGTTAACTTGAGGGATGTTAATTTAAGTGGGAGTTCGTTAGTAATTTGATTAATTGAACTTAATTTATCATGAACTTAGTCTTGATGGTTTCTTTGCATATCTATGTTGTAGATTAATGGCCCGTGCTACTGTTCCGTTGAATTTTAATGCGTTCCTAGAGAAAGCTAAGTTGAAAGATGATGGTAGCAACTACACGGACTGGGTCCGTAACTTGAGGATTATCCTCATTGCTGCACAGAAGAATTATGTCCTTGATGCACCGCTAGGTGATGGACCTGCTGCAGGAGCTGCTGCAGACGTTGTGAACGCCTGGCAGGCTCGATCTGATGACTACTCGATAGTTCAGTGTGCCATGCTCTACGGCTTAGAACCGGGACTGCAAAAGCGTTTTGAATGCCACGGAGCATATGAGATGTTCCAAGAGCTGAAATTGATATTTCAAGCTAATGCCCGGGTTGAGAGATATGAAGTCTCCAACAAGTTCTTTAGCTGTAAGATGGAGGAGAATAGTTCTGTCAGTGAACACATACTCAGAATGTCTGGGTACCACAACCACTTGACTCAACTGGGAATTGATCTTCCGGTTGAGAGTGTTATTGACAGAGTTCTTCAGTCACTGCCACCAAGCTATAAAGGCTTCGTGATGAACTATAATATGCAAGGGATGGAGAAGACAATTCCCGAGCTCTTCGCGATGCTGAAATCAGCGGAGGTAGAAATCAAGAAGGAGCATCAAGTGTTGATGGTTAACAAAACCACTAGTTTCAAGAAAAAGGGCAAGGGAAAGAAGGGGAACTTCAAGAAGAACGGCAAGCAAGTTGCCGCTCCCACGAAGAAACCCAAAGCTGGACCCAGGCCTGAAACAGAGTGCTTCTACTGCAAAGGGACTGGTCACTGGAAGCGGAACTGCCCCAAGTATTTGGCGGATAAGAAGGATGGCAAAGTGAGCAAAGGTATATTTGATATACATGTTATTGATGTGTTCCTCACTAATGCTCGCAGTAGCGCCTGGGTATTTGATAATGGTTCGGTTGCTCATATTTGTAACTCGAAACAGGAGCTACGGAATAAGCGAAGATTGGCTAAGGACGAGGTGACGATGCGCGTCGGGAATGGTTCCAAGGTTGATGTGATCGCCGTCGGCACGCTACCTCTACATCTACCTTCGGGATTAGTTTTAGACCTCAATAATTGTTATTTGGTGCCAGCGTTGAGCATGAACATTATATCTGGATCTTGTTTATTGCGAGACGGTTATTCATTTAAGTCAGAGAATAATGGTTGTTCTATTTATATGAGTAACATCTTTTATGGTCACGCACCTTTTGTGAATGGTCTATTCTTGTTGAATCTCGATCGTAGTGATACACATATTCATAATATTGATGCCAAAAGATGCAAAGTTGATAATGATAGTGCAACATACTTGTGGCACTGCCGTTTAGGTCATATTGGTGTAAAGCGCATGAAGAAACTCCATGCGGATGGACTTTTGGAATCTCTTGATTATGAATCATTTGATACTTGCGAACCATGCCTCATGGGCAAGATGACTAAAACTCCGTTCTCCGGAACAATGGAGCGAGCTACTGATTTGTTGGAAATAATACATACCGATGTATGCGGTCCGATGAATGTTGAAGCACGCGGCGGGTATCGTTATTTTCTAACCTTCACAGATGATTTGAGTAGATATGGGTATATCTACTTGATGAAACACAAGTCTGAAACATTTGAAAAGTTCAAAGAATTTCAGAGTGAAGTAGAGAATCATCGTAACAAGAAAATAAAGTTTCTACGATCTGATCGCGGAGGCGAATATTTGAGTTACGAGTTTGGCCTTCATTTAAGAAAATGTGGAATTGTTTCACAACTCACGCCACCTGGAACACCACAGCGTAATGGTGTGTCTGAACGTCGTAACCGTACTTTATTGGATATGGTGCGTTCTATGATGTCTCTTACCGATTTGCCACTATCGTTTTGGGGTTATGCATTAGAGACAGCTGCATTCACGTTAAATAGGGCACCGTCTAAATCCGTTGAGACGACACCGTATGAACTATGGTTTGGCAAGAAACCTAAGCTGTCGTTTCTTAAAGTTTGGGGATGCAATGCTTATGTGAAAAAGCTTCAACCTGATAAGCTCGAATCCAAAGCGGAGAAGTGCGTCTTCATAGGATACCCTAAAGAAACAATTGGGTACACCTTCTACCACAGATCCGAAGGCAAGGTCTTTGTTGCCAAGAATGGGTCCTTTCTAGAGAAGGAGTTTCTCTCGAAAGAAGTGAGTGGGAGGAAAGTAGAACTTGATGAGGTAATTGTACCTTCTCTCAAATTGGAAAGTAGCTCATCAGAGAAAACCGTTCCCGTGATGCCTACACCAATAAGAGAGGAAGATAATGATAAAGATCATGAAACTTCAGATCAAGTTACTACTGAACTTCGTAGGTCGACCAGAGTACGTTCCGCACCAGAGTGGTACGGTAATCCTGTTCTGGAAGTTATGTTGTTAGACAACGGCGAACCTACGAACTATGAAGAAGCTATGATAAGCCCGGATTCCGACAAATGGCTTGAGGCCATGAAATCTGAGATAGGATCCATGTATGAGAACAAAGTGTGGACTTTGGTGGACTTGCCCGATGATCGGCAAGCCATTGAGAATAAATGGATTTTTAAGAGGAAGACGGATGCTGATGGTAATATCACTGTCTACAAAGCTCGACTTGTCGCGAAAGGTTTTCGACAAGTTCAAGGGGTTGACTACGATGAGACTTTCTCACCCGTAGCGATGCCTAAGTCTGTCCGAATCATGTTAGCAATTGCCGCATTTTATGATTATGAAATCTGGCAAATGGATGTCAAAACTGCATTCCTTAATGGTTTTCTCAAAGAAGAGTTGTATATGATGCAACCAGAAGGTTTTGTCGATCCTAAGGGTGCTAACAAAGTGTGCAAGCTCCAGCGATCCATCTATGGACTGGTGCAAGCATCTCGGAGTTGGAATATATGCTTTGATGAGGTGATCAAAGTGTAGGAGATATGCCCTAGAGGCAGTAATAACAGTTACTTTGTATCTCCGAGTTTGTAATGAATGTTTATGTTCCATGCTATAACTGCAATGATTCTCGAGTCTACAATAACCACGAGGCTCGGAGGGAAACTCATGTGCACGTGTGGTATAATAAACGGAAAAAGTATTCCTAGTCATGCCTCTATGACTGGCTCAAGTATTGCATGATGATCCTGTTTTCCTGATCATGGGCATGGCTATGCCGGAAATTTTGAGGGCACAATGTTAGTAGAACACTTGTGTTGAATCGACCCAAATTGATGTTATGCTATGAGATACATTCGTCATGAGTTAATGGTAAATAACACAGAGATAGTTAATGTTTGCATAATTCCTTAGACCATGAGAGTGTCAAGTTTCTTCATGCTTGCTTCATGAACTTTGGGGTTTGTTAAACGTCATCCGTAAATGGGTGGCTATTACGGCGGCTTACGGGTTCATGGAAAAGTATGTCAAGTAACTTGATAGCTCAAGATTGGGATTTGCTCCTCCGACGATGGAGAGATATTCTCGGGCCCTCTCGGTGTTACGGTATCCATCATCGTCTGGCCAGACACTTTGTGATTTGATCACTGGGATGCCGGAACACGGGAACGAGAAAAGAGAACAATATCGGTAACGAGGTAACTGGCATAGTGGACAAGTTGTTGATCCACGGGGATGCCAACATGTCTCACCTCGGGTATTTGTAACATATCGCGAAGCAACAGGAATAGCACACGGCAACTGGAGGTTCACTCGAATATTCATTCGTGTGGGTATAGGGGTCAATATGGGTGTCCACGGCTCCGATGTTGATCATTGATCGGAAGGGGTTCCGGGTCATGTCTATACTTCACCGAACCTATAGGGTCACACGCTTAAGGGTCATCTATCTGCTGAATACTAGACAGGGAGTCTGAGAGAAAGTTTCCGGAAAAAGTTTTTCGGAGACAGCGGAAAAGTTCCGAAGAGAGAGGTCACCGGATGAGTTCCGGTGAAACTGAAAAGTTGTTTCAGGGGATACCATAAAGTCAAATTGGTTTCGACACATGCCTGATAATTCTTGGAGGGTGCCAGAATCGTTCTGGAAACTTTCTGGAATTTTCCGGGATGAAAACCGGAAATATTCCGGAGCTGCCGGAACCGCTTCAGATGCTTTTCGCAGATGAAAATCACTAAACCGGAATTGTTTCGGAACGCGTTGAAAATTATTTTAGTGGGTACTGGAAATGTTCTAAGCCCACATAAATATTTTCAGTTCGAACAGACGCTGAAAAATGTCGTCGTGAATAGTGAAAAACACTTTTTGGGCTGATTTGCAAATGGGGTTTTTCTTCTAGAAGAAAACCACTTTTGGTGTGTGAAAGGGAGGTGGAGCTCCCCAAGGGGGCTGCAAATTTCGGCCATGGCATGGGGGGGCCCTCCTTGAGGTGTCCTTCCACCTCATGGTGGATATCTTCTACACACCCTTATGTGGCATGTGGTGGAAAGATCCTAGGAAGGTCCTTTTGGTCTTTCCTCTACCCCTTGCTCCTCCTATAAATAGAGGGGGTGAGGGCTGCCATAAGATCATCCCTTGCTCTCATACACATGCTATGCTTTGTTAGCTCTCTCTCTCTCCCTCCCACGAAAAGAGTTTTTCGTAGAGCCGAAAGGCTGTCTGGGTTCCGGCAGGATCTAGCTCTGGACGGCGAAGCCCTGCCGGATAGCTGACACCGTATGTGTGCAACCCCGTAGAGAGATTGTAGTTTCGATCTTTTGCCCGAAGGGCTGTTCGAGTTACCGTTCGAGTTTCCGGCGTCCTCCCGAAGGGCTGTCCGGGTTACTGTTCGGGTTCCGAGGGTCCTCCCGAAGGGCTGTCCGCGACATCGTCCTGGGGACTGTCCGACCGCCTCCCGAAGGGCTGTCCGGAGTGGGAGTACATCCTTGCGGTTGGGAGGTTGTAAATCCTAGCTGCAGGGATCTGCACCGACGATCTACACCAACTCTTCTTCCGCTGCGTTTCGAGTTGGTACGGATCAGATCAAACCTTGTATGCAGTCTCCATAGTGATCCTGGGCGTGCTCGCTGTACCGAAATTTTTTGTTTTCTGTCGCGTTCCCCAACAGTGGCATCAAGAGCCGTGCTATGCGTAGATGCAGGTTACGATCTAGAATACATGGAGATGTATGGGTATTGCATAATATAATTTTGGAGTAGATAAGATCTATTGCTGAAAATTATTTATGCGGGTAGCAGATGAAGTCTGTTACCCGATGTTCTTGTTGCTTCCCTGGAATTTGCGTTTGCTCAATCTCGAGACAGCATGGTGGAATTTCAAAAAGTTCTGGCAATCCGCGATCCTGATTGATCAATGAAGTGCTATCAGTTCTTTGGGTTCCACCATAGTCAAAAGAAAGATGAAATTCGCGGATGAAAGGGCATTGCAGATATGATCTGCACGGGGGTCACGCGTATGACGAAGTTTAGTATGGGGCTCAAGATTTAATTATCTCGTGTTTCATACACCCCGAGATGTTAATCTAGCAATTTTGAATTATCATACTTGATGATAAAACGTTGGTAGCTGAGGTTTAAGTCAAAACCTTAGAAGCCACGAAAAATAAAATTTTGCATAAACCGATTAGAGTCGTCTAACTTGGTTTTGCAGGATGTACATGTGATGTGGTATAGCAAAGCTCATATTAATTCGATTATGTATGAGATGACTATATGATGTAAATTTGTTAACATGACCTGCGTGTCATGATTCGACATGATGGCTGGAGCCATATGATTGTCACTTTAATGACCTGCGTGTCAACCTTAAGTAATGCACTTATTTTATTAGCTATAGAGATAGCAATATTATCTGGCGCATCGACAAGGTGGTGGCAATCTTCGCAAAGGTGAACACCGACGCGAATGCCGAAGACGAAGAAATACTTGACTTCTCCGTCAGAAAGGGCATATCATGCTATTATGAATTGCCTGAGATGTTTATCCCTTATGATGCACCCTTCTTGATTGCGCGGTAGTCGCTTTTTATTAGGGTGATCTCTCACTAAAAATAGCAAGTAGTTAGTGTTCTCCCAAGTGAAGCACCGTCACAGCATCCTTCCTTTCGGGGTGCGCCATGATCTATATGGGTACGAACGATTGTACGGATGTAAGGCGGGTGAGGTCAGACCTCGCAGCAAGATCACTTGGTTGTCTTGACGTTCATGGCAGGATCGTCCTGAGCTCGGAACACACGCATCGAAAGATGAACAAGAGTCACATGGAGATGTGATCGGCAAGTTTGCCTACCAATTGGAGTTTGCGACATCAGTGTTCATCTCGAACAATGGCGTTGAATTACAATTTGGATCTTGAATCACTCACAATCAATTATGAGAGATATTGTTTTGAGTGGGAGCGCACTTTAGAATAAATTTGTTTATTCACTAGTGCAATATCATTATGAACAAAGTCTAAGTGAACTTGTGTTTTCCGTTGTAGATCAAATGGCTCGCAACACCGCGTTCAACTTAGGCCCGATGTTAGAGAAAGAGAAGTTAGCTGCGAATGGAAACAACTATGCGGACTGGGTCCGTACCCTGAGGATTGTCCTCAGGAGTGCTAAGAAAGTGTACGTGCTTGACGGACCTCTTCCACCTAAGCCGGCGGCAACAGCCACGGCAGATGAAAATAATGTCTGGGCCACTAAAGATGATGACTTCAACTTAGTGCAGTGCCTCATGCTGTCTTGCATGAGTTCAGAGCTTCAAAAACATTTTGAATTCCATGACTCCTTTGATATGATCAAGGAACTGGATGCTCTATACAAGTTTAATGCACGGTCTGAACGTTTTGATATCGTCAAAACCATGTCGGAGACCAAGATGGCTGAGGGCAGTTCAGTTGGCGAACACGTGGTCAATATGATTGGCCACGCTGAGAGGCTTAAAACCCTGGAATTTCCACTTCCAGAAGAGCATGTTATGGACATGTTGCTCGGTTCACTCCCCCCCTTCTTACGAAGGTTTTGTCATGAACTACAACATGAATGGGATGGACAAAACACCTAATGAGGTGCTTGCCATGCTGAAAACTGCTGAAGGAGGACTGCGGAAAAATCGCAAGCAAGTGTTGCTTGTGAATAAAACTGCCAGTTTCAAAAAGGGCAAGCCAAAGAAGGGCAAGGGCGCCGGTAAGACCGGCTTCCAACGCAAATCTAAGGGCAAAGCCAAGAATGAAACTAAGTGCTTCTACTGCAAGGGCACAGGACACTGGAAGAGAAACTACAAGAAGTATCTGGAAGATAAGAAGTCCGGGAAAACCGGAAAAGGTATAATTGTTATACAAGTTAATGTCATTAACGTTTTGCTTGCTAGCGAAAATTCTAAGTCTTGGGTATTTGATACCGGATCGGTTGCTCACATTTGCAACTCGATACAGGGGCTTCAGAAGGTGCGCAAGCTGGCAAAGAATGAAGTCGTGATGCGTGTCGGGAACGGCGCTGGGATTGCCGCTCAATCCGTCGGCATTATGCCTCTACGTCTCCCTTCAGGATTTATTTTGGAACTAAGTAACTGTTATTTTGTTCCGGCATTGTGTAGAAACATTATCTCTGGATCATGTTTGGTACACGATGGGTACTCCTACAAGTCTGAGAACAATGGTTGTTCACTTTTTTGTAAGGATATGTTTTATGGATTTGCACCCATTGTTGGGGGCCTTTTCATACTAAATCTTGAATGTGAAAATGATGTCTTTAACGTGAATGCTAAACGCCTTAAGAAGGCTGATACCACCACCACTTTCATGTGGCACTGTCGCCTTGGCCACATCGGAAAGAAACGCATGCAAAGACTCCATAAAGATGGAGTTTTACTGTCCCTTGATTTTGAATCATTTGACACATGTGAAGCTTGCTTGATGGGAAAAATGACCAAGACGCCGTTCACGGGTCATCCTGAACGGGCGAGTGAATTGTTGGAAATAATACATAGTGATGTATGTGGTCCAATGAGCACAATCGCACGGGGTGGGTTTTTCTACTTCGTAACTTTTACTGATGATTTAAGTAGGTATGGCTATATCTACTTGATGAAGCATAAGTCGGAAACCTTTGAAAAGTTCAAAGAATTTCAGAATGAGGTAGAAAATCATCGTAACAAAAAGATTAAGTTTCTGCGGTCTGATCGTGGAGGCGAATATCTTAGTCACGAGTTTGGCCAACATCTGAGTGACCGTGGAATCGTTTCACAGCTTACGCCCCCCGGAACTCCACAGCGAAACGGAGTGTCGGAACGACGTAACCGAACCCTGTTAGACATGGTAAGGTCGATGATGTCTCTTACAGATCTGTCGATATCTTTTTGGGGTCACGCACTACTCACTGCCGCTTATACATTAAACAAAGCACCGTCTAAATCTGTTGAGACGACGCCATTTGAATTATGGTATGGGAAGAAACCCATTGTGTCGCATCTCAAAATTTGGGGTTGTGAGGCATACGTAAAACGTTTACAGCCTAGCAAACTCGATCCCAAAGCAGATAAATGCTATTTTGTAGGTTATCCAAATGAGACCATTGGATATTCCTTCTATCTTCCCTCCGAGCACAAAGTGTTTGTCGCTAGAAACGGAGTCTTTCTCGAGAAAGAGTTTCTCGCCAAAGGAGTAAGTGGGAGGACAGTACAACTTAATGAGATTAGTGAATCTTCGGCAACCGTTGATATGGCTAAGGAACCGGAAGAAATTCCGCTAATTATCCCTACAACTGAGCCGGAAGCTGTCGCATATGATGCGGAGACTTCAGACAATGTTGTAACTGAACCGCGCAGATCAGGTAGGGCTATCCAGCCACCTGAATGGTTTCATAACGAAATCTTCATTCTTGAAGACAATGAACCTGCGCACTACAAGGAAGCGATGGCGGGGCCCAGCTCAAAGGAATGGCACAAGGCCATGAAATCCGAGATGGAATCCATGTACGAAAACCAAGTTTGGAACTTGGAAGAACTTCCAGATGGCGTAAAACCCATCGGTTGTAAATGGATTTTCAAAAGAAAGACGGACGCGGATGGTAACATTACTATCCACAAAGCTAGACTTGTCGCGAAAGGGTTCACGCAAGTTCCAGGAGTGGACTACGACGAGACTTTCTCGCCCGTAGCTATGCTTAGGTCTGTTCGGATATTACTAGCAATTGCTGCTTATTTCGATTATGAAATATGGCAGATGGATGTCAAAACGGCTTTCCTAAATGGAAACCTTGAAAAGGATGTATACATGATACAGCCAGAAGGTTTTGTCGATCCTAAAAATGCTGGAAAGGTATGTAAGCTTCAGAAAGCCATTTATGGTCTGAAGCAAGCATCAAGGAGCTGGAACATTCGTTTTGATGAAGTGGTCAAAGAGTTTGGCTTCATCAGGAACGATGAAGAATCTTGTGTTTACAAGAAGTTTAGTGGGAGCGCAAAAGCATTTCTAATCTTGTATGTGGACGACATATTGTTGATTGGAAATGACGTGAATTTTCTTAGCGAAATAAAAGACTCATTGAAGAAGAGTTTTTCAATGAAAGACTTAGGCGAAGCGTCATATGTATTGGGCATCAGAATCTATAGAGATAGATCAAGACGCCTGATAGCGCTTAGCCAAAGCACGTACATTGACAAGGTGTTGAAAAGGTTCAACATGGAGAACTCCAAGAAAGGCCTACTCCCCATGTCACCCGGCACAGTACTTTGCAAGAATCAGTGTCCTCGGACCCTCGATGAGCGAGTACAAATGAATGATATTCCATATGCTTCGGCAGTTGGTTCTATTATGTATGCCATGCTATGTACAAGACCGGATGTTTCCTATGCGCTAAGTGTTAGCAGCCGGTACCAAGGTGATCCAGGATTGGAACACTGGGCCGCAGTCAAGGGTATTCTTAAGTACCTCAGAAGGACCAAGGATTTACTCCTTGTGTACGGAGGTGATGAAGAGCTCATTGTAAGTTGTTACACTGATGCAGGCTTCATGACTGACCCAGATGACTTTAAATCTCAATCTGGCTATGTTTTCATATTGAACGGCGGCGCAGTTGATTGGAAAAGTTCCAAACAAAAGACTGTGGCGGATTCTACAACGGAGGCGGAATATGTTGCTGCTTCAGAAGCCTCCAAGCAGGCTGTCGGAATCAAGCAATTTCTTGAAGACCTTGGTGTGGTTCCAAGTGCTCTGGACCCGGTGGAGATCTATTGTGACAATAGTGGCGCCGTGGCTCAGGCAAGGGAGCCATGTTCGCACCATAAGACAATGCATATTCAACGCAAATATAAACTCATTCGACATCATGTCGAAGAAGGTTTAGTGAAAGTACGCAAAGTTCACACGGATCTGAATGTGTCAGACCCGATGACAAAGCCTCTACCACGAGCAAAGCATGAGCAACACCGGATAGCCATTGGTGTTAGGGAAGCCATGTAACTGGATTATGACTCTAGTGCAAGTGGGAGACTGTAGGAGATATGCCCTAGAGGCAGTAATAACAGTTACTTTGTATCTCCGAGTTTGTAATGAATGTTTATGTTCCATGCTATAACTGCAATGATTCTCGAGTCTACAATAACCACGAGGCTCGGAGGGAAACTCATGTGCACGTGTGGTATAATAAACGGAAAAAGTATTCCTAGTCATGCCTCTATGACTGGCTCAAGTATTGCATGATGATCCTGTTTTCCTGATCATGGGCATGGCTATGCCGGAAATTTTGAGGGCACAATGTTAGTAGAACACTTGTGTTGAATCGACCCAAATTGATGTTATGCTATGAGATACATTCGTCATGAGTTAATGGTAAATAACACAGAGATAGTTAATGTTTGCATAATTCCTTAGACCATGAGAGTGTCGAGTTTCTTCATGCTTGCTTCATGAACTTTGGGGTTTGTTAAACGTCATCCGTAAATGGGTGGCTATTACGGCGGCTTACGGGTTCATGGAAAAGTATGTCAAGTAACTTGATAGCTCAAGATTGGGATTTGCTCCTCCGACGATGGAGAGATATTCTCGGGCCCTCTCGGTGTTACGGTATCCATCATCGTCTGGCCAGACACTTTGTGATTTGATCACTGGGATGCCGGAACACGGGAACGAGAAAAGAGAACAATATCGGTAACGAGGTAACTGGCATAGTGGACAAGTTGTTGATCCACGGGGATGCCAACATGTCTCACCTCGGGTATTTGTAACATATCGCGGAACAACAGGAATAGCACACGGCAACTGGAGGTTCACTCGAATATTCATTCGTGTGGGTATAGGGGTCAATATGGGTGTCCACGGCTCCGATGTTGATCATTGATCGGAAGGGGTTCCGGGTCATGTCTATACTTCACCAAACCTATAGGGTCACACGCTTAAGGGTCATCTATCTGCTGAATACTAGACAGGGAGTCTGAGAGAAAGTTTCCGGAAAAAGTTTTTCGGAGACAGCGGAAAAGTTCCGAAGAGAGAGGTCACCGGATGAGTTCCGGTGAAACTGAAAAGTTGTTTCAGGGGATACCATAAAGTCAAATTGGTTTCGGCACATGCCTGATAATTCTTGGAGGGTTCCAGAATCGTTCTGGAAACTTTCTGGAATTTTCCGGGATGAAAACCGGAAATGTTCCGGAGCTGCCGGAACCGCTTCAGATGCTTTTCGCAGATGAAAATCACTAAACCGGAATTGTTTCGGAACGCGTTGAAAATTATTTTAGTGGGTACTGGAAATGTTCTAAGCCCACATAAATATTTTCAGTTCGAACAGACGCTGAAAAATGTCGTCGTGAATAGTGAAAAGCACTTTTTGGGCTGATTTGCAAATGGGGTTTTTCTTCTAGAAGAAAACCACTTTTGGTGTGTGAAAGGGAGGTGGAGCTCCCCAAGGGGGCTGCAAATTTCGGCCATGGCATGGGGGGGCCCTCCTTGAGGTGTCCTTCCACCTCATGGTGGATATCTTCTACACACCCTTATGTGGCATGTGGTGGAAAGATCCTAGGAAGGTCCTTTTGGTCTTTCCTCTACCCCTTGCTCCTCCTATAAATAGAGGGGGTGAGGGCTGCCATAAGATCATCCCTTGCTCTCATACACATGCTATGCTTTGCTAGCTCTCTCTCTCCCTCCCACGAAAAGAGTTTTTCGTAGAGCCGAAAGGCTGTCTGGGTTCCGGCAGGATCTAGCTCTGGACGGCGAAGCCCTGCCGGATAGCTGACACCGTATGTGTGCAACCCCGTAGAGAGATTGTAGTTTCGATCTTTTGCCCGAAGGGCTGTTCGAGTTACCGTTCGAGTTTCCGGCGTCCTCCCGAAGGGCTGTCCGGGTTACTGTTCGGGTTCCGAGGGTCCTCCCAAAGGGCTGTCCGCGACATCGTCCTGGGGACTGTCCGACCGCCTCCCGAAGGGCTGTCCGGAGTGGGAGTACATCCTTGCGGTTGGGAGGTTGTAAATCCTAGCTGCAGGGATCTGCACCGACGATCTACACCGACTCTTCTTCCGCTGCGTTTCGAGTTGGTACGGATCAGATCAAACCTTGTATGCAGTCTCCATAGTGATCCTGGGCGTGCTCGCTGTACCGAAATTTTTTGTTTTCTGTTGCGTTCCCCAACACAAAGCATATGGTTTTGTACAGACTTACGGTGAAGCCTGTATTTACAAGAAAGTGAGTGGGAGCTCTGTAGCATTTCTAATATTATATGTGGATGACATATTGTTGATTGGAAATGATATTGAATTTCTGGATGGCATAAAGGGATACTTGAATAAGAATTTTTCAATGAAAGACCTCGGTGAAGCTGCTTATATATTGGGCATCAAGATCTATAGGGATAGATCAAGACGCTTGATAGGACTTTCACAAAGCACATATCTTGACAAAGTTTTGAAGAAGTTCAAAATGGATCAGTCAAAGAAAGGGTTCTTGCCTGTCTTGCAAGGTGTGAAGTTGAGTCAGACTCAATGCCCGACCACGGCAGAAGATATAGAGAAAATGAAAGTCATTCCCTATGCCTCAGCCATAGGTTCTATTATGTATGCCATGCTGTGTACCAGACCTGATGTGTGCCTTGCCATAAGTTTGGCAGGGAGGTACCAGAGTAATCCAGGAGTGGATCACTGGACAGCGGTCAAGAATATCCTGAAGTACCTGAAAAGGACCAAGGACATGTTTCTTGTTTATGGAGGTGACGAAGAGCTCGTCGTAAAGGGTTACGTCGATGCAAGCTTCGACACTGATCCGGATGACTCTAAGTCACAAACTGGATACGTATTTATATTAAATGGTGGAGCTGTCAGTTGGTGCAGTTCCAAGCAGAGCGTCGTGGCGGGATCTACGTGTGAAACGAAATACATCGCTGCTTCGGAAGCAGCCCATGAAGGAGTCTGGATGAAGGAGTTCATATCCGATCTAGGTGTAATACCTAGTGCATCGGGTCCAATGACAATCTTTTGTGACAACACTGGAGCAATTGCCATAGCCAAGGAGCCCAGGTTTCACAAGAAGACCAAACACATCAAGAGACGCTTCAACTCCATTCGTGAATATGTCAAGGATGGAGACATAGAAATTTGCAAAGTACACACGGATCTGAATGTGGCAGACCCATTGACTAAGCCTCTTCCACGAACAAAACATGATCAGCACCAAGACTCCATGGGTGTTAGATTCATTACTATGTAATCTAGATTATTGACTCTAGTGCAAGTGGGAGACTGATGGAAATATGCCCTAGAGGCAATAATAAAGTTGTTATTATTTTATATTTCCTTGTTCATGATAAAGGTTTATTATTCATGCTAGAATTGTATTGACCGGAAACTTAAATACATGTGTGAATACATAAACAAATACCGTGTCCCTAGTGAGCCTCTACTAGACTAGCTCGTTGATCAAAGATGGTTAAGGTTTCCTAACCATAGACATGAGTTGTCATTTGATAACGGGATCACATCATTAGGAGAATGATGTGATGGACAAGACCCATCCGTTAGCTTAGCATATGATCGTTCTGTTTATTGCTACTGCTTTCTTGAATGTCAAATACATGTTCCTCAGACCATGAGATCATGCAACTCCCGGATACCGGAGGAATACCTTGTGTGCTATCAAACGTCACAACGTAACTGGGTGATCATAAAGATGCTCTACAGGTATCTCCGAAGGTGTCCGTTGAGTTGGCATGGATCGAGACTGGGATTTGTCACTTCGGAGAGGTATCTCTGGGCCCTCTCGGTAATGCACATCATAAGAAGCTTGCAAGCAAAGTGACTAAGGAGTTAGTTACGGGATGATGTATTACGGAACGAGTAAAGAGACTTGCCGGTAACGAGATTGAACTAGGTATGGAGATACCGACGATCGAATCTCGGGCAAGTAACATACCGACGAACAAAGGGAATTACGTATGTTGTCATTGCGGTTCGACCGATAAGATCTTCGTGGAATATGTAGGAACCAATATGAGCATCCAGGTTCCACTATTGGTTATTGACCGGAGAAGCGTCTCAGTCATGTCTACATCATTCCCGAACCCATAGGGTCCGCACGCTTAACGTTCGTTGACGATATAGTGTTATATGAGTTATGTGAATTGGTAACCGAATATTGTTCGTAGTCCCGGATGAGATCCCGGACGTCACGAGGAGTCTCGGAATGGTCGAGAGGTAAAGATTTATATATGGGAAGTCATATTTTGGGTTCCGGAAAAAGGTGCAGTTTTTTCGGTATTGTACCGGGAAGCTTCCAGAAGGTTCCGGAGGATTCCGGAGGGGTCCGGAAGTCCACAAGTGGGTCCACCACGTCCCAAGGGCTGGCATGGGCTAAGGGGAGGCGCCCTGGCCTTATTGGGCCAGGCGCACCAAGTCCTCAAAAGCCCACGCAGCTAGGGAAGGAAAAAGGGAGAGTCCTAGTAGGAATAGGATTGGACTTTGGAGTCCAAGTCCACGTGTGTACTATTCACGGTTACTGTTCACGTGGCACTATTCCTTCTACTCCAAGCCCCTACACATATATAAATAGAGGAGAGGGGGGCGCCCCAAAGGAGACACAACATTGTCTTAGCCGTGTGCGGCGCCCCCCTCCACAGTTCCGTCCCTCGGTCATATTTTCGCAGTGCTTGGGCGAAGCCCTGCGGAGATAGCATCACCATCACCGTCACCACGCCGTCGTGCTGCCAGAACTCATCCACTACCTCGCCGTCTTGCTGGATCAAGAAGTCGAGGACGTCACCGAGCTGAACGTGTGCTGAACGCGGAGGTGCCGTACGTTTGGTACTCGGTCGGTTGGATCGTGAAGTTGTTCGACGACATCAACCGCGTTGTTCTAACGCTTCCGCTTACGATCTACGAGGGTACGTAGACACACTCCCCCTCTTGTAGCTATGCATCTCCATGGATAGATCTTGCGTGTGCGTAGAATTTTTTTTGTTTTTCCATGCAACGTTCCCCAACACTGGGTTGGTTGGCTCTCACTAGAGCGACTTTGTGTGTGCTTGCTGCATTCAGGACAACTTTATCATCGCCCAATGCATGGCTCACAAGTTCTTATACTTGGCTGGTACAGGAGATGTGTTCGCCGGATCCACCCCGCCGTTGCGTTGGGCGGCAACGTTCTCCACCGTGCCCCTCGATGGCAGACCCGGATGGCATCCCGGTTCCCTCTTCCTCGACCGGCCAAACTTCTGCTTCGTCAGGGCATTTCTAAACGATCCCCTAAAAATAGTGGAGTATCCGGTGGAGTAAACCCTTAGTGGAGTAAATTTACTCCACTAAGTTTTGGCCGGACCTAACCGATCCCCTATATATAACGGAGTAAAAAAATTCATTTGCATTTCATTTTCGTCCACCAAAACACATTTCTTTGCTTCTTTATTTCATTCAACGACATTGTAATACATAATAATTCACCAATTCTTCGCTACGAGAGCAAGACCAAAGAAAACAAGAACCACAATTAGACATTTTAAAAGATATCCAATTTCCCTAACTGCTCCCACTAGTTGGATTAATATCTTCTCTATGTCTTCATTGTTGATCTGCGGCTTCTCGAGTTTGAACACTTCTTTCTTCCTCGATTCTAAAGAAGTAGACGTTGCTTCGTATCTAATCTCATCTCTAGTCTCATCTCTAGCCTCTATTTCTAGCAACGAGTGCACGAACATCTATCAATTTTTGTGCTATCAATATATCGATGTATTCTTTTTTCCAATACCAAAACTTGCATCCATCCTACACACAAATTTGAGCAAACAATGAGCTACCGAAATTGCGCCGAATCCGGTGAACAACCGAATGAAAAGAAGCACATACCCCATCATTTGTGCACTTGAAGAACACCCATCCGGGATGTTGCGGTGTGGTAGAAACTCGGCGCACCACCTACCACGGGCAGTCGTCGCACTGTATGACCAGCAATGGCGAGCCGACGAGCCGCTGGGCCAACGCCGAGCCCGGGCGACAGCCGGACGTGTCTTTGCCGGTGAACCGCCGACGGGAGAGATTTGAGTTGCTAGAGGCGGAGCCGGTACCTGCATGAGGCGCAGAGGCATTGCCGGGGCTGTGCGGTCCGCTTCCCGACCAATCCATGGCAAGGCGCAGTCGCCGGCGGCCGGAAACGCCAAATCCGGTGGCAGCAGATCCAACGGTTCTTCGCCGGCGACGGGACGAGGAGGCACAAATCCAAGTGGTAGAGGACAGCGGCGGAGCCTACACAGCGTCCGCGGCGGCGGGCGGGTGCCGGCGGGGGGGGGGGGGTGGGAGGGGCAGCGCTGGCGCAGATGCGGCACGGGAGTGGAGGGGGAGCCAGTGGAGGAGAGGCGCGGCTTTTACTCAGCCGCCGAGCGGCGGAGTATATTCAGGGAGAAGTTTGGGGCCGGAGTATAATTTATACTCCCTTACGGCGGATTGGGGATTGGCTAGGTGCTGGTTAGAGGAGTAAAACCGGATTTTTTACTTTTCTAACCGGTTATAAGGGATCGGTTAGAAATGCCCTTAGGAACGCCAATGGGTCTTCCTGCACCCGCCTAACATGTGTTGAACCGATTGTCTTCAAGATTGGGTCGCCGCCGCCGCACTCGAAGGAGAAAGCACGAGCGACCCCGCTGCATCCAGAACATAGCCACAAAATCCCCACCACGACATTGCAGCAATCGATATCGTCATCATGACTGAAGCACAAAGGGCGTCCACAAAGTCGCTGCCGCCGCTGCGCCAACCAAGCTTGACCACCAAACCTACCTGATCCACCACCGATGACAGATCAAAGCATCATGCCAGAGAAGGATCGGGATGTTGGAAATAAATGGGCTTGGCCCATTAGCAATTTCTAAAATCTCAAGTTCGGTAAGCAGGCAAAGAGCAGGATTTGGTAGGCTGAGACTCTTCTGGGGCAGGAAATTGGTCTATACCCACAGTTGCTTTTGTTTTTTCGTATGGCACTCTTAGGGTGATTTGCGAAGTTGTTGTTTCTGACTGTAGCCTGTAAGAAAAGAAGTGTGTCTGCATCGATCGCATCAAGATTAATCTATGAAAGCCCATGTGTAAAATAGCAAGTGGTCGCTCTAAAGTTTAGTCTCACCCCAAAAGTTGAGGAGGTGTGAGACCTCTTTATATAGTGGGTTCTCTACACCACTCTAAGTGGTGTGTTGAGAAGAGAAATAGGAGACCACACGCGCGCGCTCGCTCGCCTGGCCGGGCATGGGCTCGGGCCGGGGCGGCATGCGCGTGAATGGTCCGCCGAAATCCGGTCTGTTGCCTTGCAGGGGCGCAACTTTCTTTTGCCGTTTTATTTTTTGATGTCTTAGCAGGCAAGTTAATTATTTCTTGTCCGGTAAGTATACTACTTAGAATCCAAGTCGGTTTGAGATCGTGATTGCGCCACGATACCGCCTCTGGTCCTATTATATATATTGCTGCCAGCATCGGCCAAAGATACATCGAAAACACCTAGGGTTTTGCCTCATCTCGCAACTTGCGCCGCCATCGTAGTCTACTCTATCTCGAAAGCCGGCGTGCAATGGCGTGCGAGAGAGCAGGTCCCCAGAACCGTTCGTCCTTGCAATCCTGCACCGGAAGAGGACGAATTAGGTTTTTGGGAAGCACTCTGTGCGACTGCTCAAATTCGTCATCGCAAGTCGTCTTCCGTCCAAGTCGGGCGGTGCTACTCATCGTCGTCTCCATCGCCGTCAGCAACAGATCATCGCCAACATCGTCATCGACAACGTAGCTCCAGCAGCAGCTAACGAATAGTACGTCCATCATGATATGTTCATGTCTCTATCTGTAGTTACTGTTACATGTGCCTGTTGTGCATGTTTTCCTGTTCATCTAGTATGCTAGATTGTTGCATGTTATTTTCTGTTCTAGTCATGAATTATCTACTAGAATTAATCATGAATTTGCCTAATATTTCTACACAGGAGACACTTTACATACTACAAACTTCCCCTGAAGCGGACTGAAAATCTCCCCTTGATAAGAGAGTTCATCTTCGGAAATTCAATTTGGCTCCCGAGAGCACGTGCTCCCGGGCCAAAAAAATAATTTTTTAAATGTCAAAAAAATCGAGGCAATTTTTTTATGTTTTCTTAGTCATATCCAAATGCTACCTGCAAATTTTGAGACAAAAAGGTTGAGCATTTTGACCTGTGCAAAAAAAAAAACAAATTGAACACCAAATGTCACCCAAAATTTGTTTTTTTTTTCACCGACAAAACACCGCTGCTTCACATTAAATTTGTCAAGCATGCTTGCGACACTAACACGACCATCCACACAAAATTTCAGATTTTTTTGAAAATATTTAATATTTTTTTTCGCTTTACTGTTCACCAAGCATGTGCTCCCAGGAGCCAAAATGCCCCTCCCCGTTCATCTTCTTTTTCTCATAAAGACAAGCGAGTTTTTTTTTTTGACAAATATAAAGACAAGCGAGTTCATCTACTGTAGCATTCAACACAACTGGGGCATTTCAACACAAGCGGACTGAAATCTTCGCCCCGGATGTTGATTTGGCAGCTGCGGCTCCCTAGGAAGATATAAATACGTACTCTCTCCGTTCCAAAATATAGTGCGCCCGCGCTTCCCGAGGTTCAACTTTGACCATAAATTTAACCAACGAGACCGACTGCGGCGGGAGCAAAAATTATATAATTGAAAACTTCTTTCGAATACGAATTCACTGGTATAATTTTTGCTCCCGCCGCAATCGGTCTCGTTGGTTAAATTTATGGTCAAAGTTGAAGCACGGGAACCGAGAACGCACTATATTTTGGAACAGAGGGAGTATGAAACTGTGGCGCTCTGACCACAACAGCCTGCGAGCGAACATCCGGCACCGTGGCACTACGCAACAGACTAGACGAGGATGGCTGCCACATGTTCCTGAACTGCAAATATACGAGCCCCTGCCAGCATGCCAATCTGGAGGGGTATCGACTACACAAACGACAGGCAGGCAGGTTGCAGATACAACACGCCATTTCCTTGCTGAAACTCCCATGACTGCTATTACACTGCTTAAAAGCAAGCCAATTCGTGTCTGACCTTGGAAATGGGTCGGATCATCACCGAAACTGACGCCACGATCCTCGACAATGCTCTAACTTCCGGCGATAGTACAAAAAAATCGTGTTGCTTCTTGCAGTAAAGCTTGTAACTCTGTTCTTCGTGGCTTAGCAGCTCATGGAGCGCGTATTGGCATGATGATGCACCTGGCTATGTAAACGCTATGGTGGCCAGCGGTTCAGCTGTGCCAGCAATGTAATAAAGCCCAGCAGATTCCTATAAAGAGAAAATCAAACTGGCTCCATAACAGGGCCAAGTTTTGGGGTACACCTTACGGCTGCAAGCTGTGTAGTTCAGGAGTTGGATGATAGTTTAGGCTTTTGGTCTTAGGATTGATTAAGGAACTATCTGACTCAGTCTTGGCCACCGGCTCAGTACAGTCCAACATCGGTTTCACTGGACTTGCAAGTGTTCCATGCAGAATAAACATACAAACTGATCCTGATAAAATAAAACCTCCAATCTGAAAGTGCCACTGACCTAGTGCAAGTCACTGGAACTTCCTGACAAGCTCGAGTTTACGAGCCTGGAAGAACTTACAACGGCCTTTTCCACTCGATTCGATCTCCTCGGACTTCCTTTTGAATCCTGTGAAGCCTAAGCTCGACAACGTGACCTGTCGCTTGGCGCTTCCGTAGCCAGCTGCATCTTCATCAAGTTCGTCAGTCTCCCTACAAGTGATCACATGGCACAAATCATAGTGGTGGTCATTCACATTTTGCTATTACCGCAGCGCAGCAGCATAAGGGTTCGATTTCAAACTTACCATGTGACTTCAACTCCATTCTTGAAGTATGGTGTGCAAGTTCCCCAGCTAAAACGCACCAAAGTTGGGAAACCAAATACTGGATGCTTATGATCTTTTAACCATTGTATAGTATTAGGATCTGCTCCATTAAGTAGGAAGACCTTTAAAAACATTCATGCATTAAACATTGACAACATCATTTATCAGGAGCAATCGGTTACCTCCTGGATAACCTGATCCAGTGTTCATGTGCATATTCTGAGCTGTTTCATCAAATACCCAGTTTCGTAAGGCTCTATCCCTAGTGACCTGCAATGCATAAACATGTTCAAACTTGGTTGAAACAGTTCATAACAATACAGAGCCCGTATGTGTTAGTCTTGACTCTTAGACACTACTATTTGCTTTTTTATTTTGGCATCAAAGTAGCAGCATAGGAAAACTTTCACGATGAAATACCTTTGCAACTATACTTGCTCCACTAACAACAGGGTAGAGACTATCAGCTTTCTTGGCAACCACAAATTTGATGCCTGGAAACTTTTCCGTAAGTTTGACCCTGTACTTCTCAGGATCTCCAACTGTGTCGATATAGACCTTTGCAACAAGGTACACCATTATTCAAACTATGTTGTGAACATTTCCATTTAGAAAGGTTATCTGCGTACATGAAAACCATTTCAAGAACAAAATAACTTACCTCTGTCAGTAGAACTCCATTATCAATAGCTTTTCTAACAAGGCCCATTGCAGAGTTGTGGGATATTTCATTCAGATTAACTTTTGTCCTGAAAATCAAGAAGACTTTTAATCTACTGAAGAAGGTTGAGATTTGAAGTTCATAGTGTACTGAAGCATGCCTTTTTAACATTTTGGCAGATAACACTTTTGAGCATATGACATCAACCTCCCACCGAATGGAGCTATTCATCTTCAGACTTTCAAACAGCTCCTCCCTTTGCTCCTCCTTCAAGGTCTTCGAATCTGTTCAAGAATAGAAGAACGATAAGCTAACCAAGTTCGTTGGTAAATCAGCAATGAAACTGCTGAAGAGTCTGGGCGATTTCACACCTTGTTAACTAAGTACTACTCCCTCCGCCCGGAATTACTTGTCGCAGAAATGGATAAAAATGGATGTATCTAGAACTAAAATACGCCTAGATACATCATTTCTCCGACAAGTAATTCCGGATGGAGGGAGTACTATTTTCATTCTGCCGCTTCAGCGAATTCAGTACTCATGGAAAGCAGCATTACCATGCTACTCTAGGACTTGACAATTGGGGAACAATATTGAACATGGTAAAACTACCTAAATAAATTAAAGAATTGACGACCCTAAAGTTTGAAATTCATGCACGGTGCAAAGAAATAGATGTGGAAGCTCTCAAATGGCAGAAGCTGGTTTTTTAAACTAAAACTACTATTTGATGTTTTACTCAGATAAGAAGTACACGGAAGCAGTTATGAACTCCCTCCGTGCATTATAAGATGTTCTAACTTTTTCTAAATCGGATGTATGTAGACACGTTTTAGTGTGTTTGTTCGCTCATTTCAGTCCGTATGTAGTCCATATTGAAATATCCAAAACATCTTATAATGGTGAACGGGGGGGAATACAAGAATGGAGACAAAGGGGGTGGGGAGGAGAGTGGGCGGGCCTGCGCGGGGGGGGGGGGGGGGGGGGGGGGGGGTTAAAAAAAGGGGAACTATGAAGACTTGATAGCAACAATTAATCAGGTTCTACTGAAAAGACGAGATGTCTGTACCATAGGTGTTTTTTCTTCTGTCCATAAACTCAAGGGCTCAGCTTCATGCACACAGTGTCAGGTTTTAAGAAACTATGCTGTTTCTTTCCTCCCAAATCAACCAGAGAACGATAAGCTAACCAAGTTCGCTGGAAAATCAGCAATGAAACTGCTGAAGAGTCTGGGCGATTAACTACTATTTTAATTCTTCCGCTTCAGCGAATTCAGTACTCATGGAAAGCAGCATTACCATGCTACTCTAGGACTTGACAATTGGGGAATAATATTGAACATGGTAAAACTACCTAAATAAATTAAAGAATTGACGACACTAAAGTTTGAAATTCATGCACGGTGCAAAGAAATAGATGTAGGAGTTCTCAAATGGCAGAAGCTGGTTTTTAAAACTAAAACTACTATTTGATGTTTTACTCAGATAAGAAGTACACGGAAGCAGTTATGAACTACTCCCTCCATTCACTATTGTAAGATGTTCTAACTTTTTCTAAATTGGATGTATGTAGACACATTTTAGTGTGTTTGTTCGCTCATTTCAGTCCGTATGTAGTCCATATTGAAATATCCCAAACATCTTATAATAGCGAACAGAGGGAGTACAAGAATGTAGACAAAGGAGGTGGGGAGGAGAGTGGGCGGGCCAGCGGGGGGGGGGGGGGGGGGGGGGGGGGGGGGGGTTGAAAAAAAAGGAACTATGGAGACTTGAGAGGGATAGCAACAATTAATCAGGTTGTACTGAAAAGACGACATGTCTGTACCATAGGTGTTTTTTCTTCTGTCCATAAACTCAAGGGTTCAGGTTCATGCACACGGTGTCAGGTTTTAAGAAACTATGCTTGTTTCTTTCCTCCCAAATCAACCAAAGTACCAAGTGTGGTAACTTAATACGAGACTTAGTCTTTAAATGATAATGTGATCCAGTTTCCAGATTTGCCTCTTGGTGGAGGATGCAAGTAATTTGTTCATGAAAGTAAAATGTTATCACCCCGTTCACAGATATAAGATGTTCTAACCTTTTTCTGAATCGGATGTATATAGACACGTTTTAGTGCGTTTGTTCACTCATTTCAGTCTGTATGTAGTCCACATTGAAATATCCAAAACACCTTATATTTGTGAATGGAGGGAGTGTGTCACAGCAACCTAAACTAATTAAGGAGTTAAGCAATCCAGGCATTCCCACAAGCACAGCAGTCAAGCAAGCTAGGAGTACTAAATTTATGAAAGACAAGAAAAGGGCATGAGTAGAGACCTGCAAAACTGAGGGTGGCAAGAGTGTCATGGTAGGAACGCGCGCAATACATGCAGCCATACACCATGGGACCTGCGGAAGCGATAAACACGAAGTTATGATTCTTTTCGGAAAGAAAACATCTAATATTTCTGCTTAATCCATTCGCAAATCCGAGTTCTGCTCCGGACATTTCATTGGGAATGCGTGCAAATCAGATAAAATTGCGAGCAGGATTCTATCTTTCAGTGGAAACGGGTTATCAGCACTATAATTAACAGTAACTTGCAGCAGATCTAGAAGAAACGAACCCATGGCCCAATTCGCCAAACCGAAAGCTAAAATCAACAGCAAGACGGAGAAGAGGTGGTTTACCAAGAACAGGGCCGCGTCCAGCCTCGTCGATGCCCATGACGCAAGGCTCTTTGGTGGCCCACTCCGGCGCTGCCGCCGCTGTCGCCGTGGCCGCCGCCGCCGCCATCTCAGTCGCAGTTTTCTTTTTCTTTTTTGATGAGTGAAATCTCAGTCGCAGCTGCGCGCGGGTAGACGTGGGACGTCCTATACGCCGCGCGTTGCGGCAGTTTGCCGAGCAAACGCACAGGTGCATGCGTTGCTGGGCCGGCCCATTGCAGCGCGCAGTGGTGAGAAGCGAATCGGGGCTGTAACGACTCGGCTCGAGGTGTCTACTGTAGTACTCGAGAGTACTGTACAGATCTGTCACTATAGCGCCTCGGTTCACTGTAGGGAACCAGACAGTCTGGCTAACCGGTTTTTTGTTCCTTTTTTTCGAAAAAACATGATCTTTTCTGAAATTTTTGAACATTTGTTGAAACGTGAATATTTTTTGAATTTGTGAAACAAATTTGAAAATGGGAACATTTTTTGAAGTTCTGAACAACTATTGAAAAACGCGAACATTTTTTGAAATTCCCGAACATTTTTCAAAAACACGGATATTTTTAAAATTTGGGAACAAAATTTGAAAAATGGAACAAATTTGGGAACATTTTGAAAACAATTTGAACAAATTTTTGAACCCAAATGGAATAAAATTTGGGAACATTTTGAACAAATTTTTGAATAACGCAAACATTTTCTGAAATTCCCGAACATTTTTCGGAAACGCGAACAGTTTTTGAATATGTGAACAATTTCTGAAATCGGAACATTTTTGAAAATCCAAACAAATTTTGAAAGAACGCGAACATTTTTTAAATTTGTGAACAAAAATTTGAAAACGGGAACATTTTTTGAAAAGTGTGAACATTTTTTGAGTTTTGAGAACATATTTTAAAATTCCGATTATTTTTTGAGTTTTGAGAACATTTTTTCGAAATTTTGGAAATTTTTGAAATATATGAAAAAATAAAAAAGACAAAAAAGGAAACAGGAAAAAGTAAAAGAAAAGAAAACGAAAAAGAAAAAACCAGCAAAGTTCGTCCTAGTTTGCTCGGCAGAAAAGGTTACAGAAAAAGTATAAAAAGAAATAAAATAAAAAACCAGTGCATGACAATAGCTTAATGGGCCGGCCCAGTTCGCTCGGTAGCTCACCAGCTCTGTGCGGCAGGGCGACAGTCTGCCGCACAGAGCGGCAAATAGGAAATTCCGGTAGACGTAGACCTGATGCCGCGAAAACGGTAGAGCCTCTTCCGATAACGCCACACATCCAGTTATATCGGCCCAATATACCTTCTAGCACTTCTGCTTAATCGACCCAATACGGATTTTATAATAATCGGTCCAGTATGTATTTTTTTTAATAAAGGCCCAGTATGTAGGTTTCAAAGGCCATTGTATACCGGGGGGATCACGGCCGTTTCGCTGGACCAGTATGTATTTTTTACTTTTGTTTATGTTTATACTTCCAAATATTCTAAATGAATATATTACTAAAATCACTCTATGTAAAACATTAAAAAAATGTTGACCAAGCATTTGAAAAATGTTAAATGTGTATAGAGAAAATGTTTATCACGTACACGAAAAATGTATACAAAAAAATACAATGTGTATGAAGCAATTTGATCATGTATTTAAAAAATGTTAATCAAGCATTTTTGGAAAATGCTAAATGTGTATAGAAAAGATGTTGACCATGTATTAAAAAATGATGAATTTTTTTGATCATGTATAAAAATGTTAATCAAGCATTTGAAAAAATGTTGAACATGTATTTGAAAAATATTAATCAAGCATTTAAAAAATGTTAAATGTGTATAGAAAAAATGTTGACCATGTATTACAAAATGAAGGAAAATTTTGATCATGTATATAAAAATGTTAATAAAGCATTTAAAAAACTGTTGAACAAGTATTTGAAAAATGTTAATCAAGCATTTGAAAAATGTTAAATGCGTATAGAAAAAATGTTGACCATGTGTTTAAAAAATGTTAATATCGCACTTAAAATATTAATGAAGCATTTGAAAAATGTTAAATGTGTATAGAAAAAATATTGATCATGTCTTAAAAAATGTTAATCTTGTATGTGAAATATGTTTATCAAGCATTTGAATTTTTTTAAAAGTGTGTGCAGTAAAAATGTTGACCATGTATTAAAAAATGTTAATCTTGTATTTGAAAAATGTTAATCAAGCATTTGAAAAGTGTTAAAATGTGTACAGAAAAAGTGTTGACCATGTGTTAAAAAAATGTTAAATTTGTATTGGAAAAATGTTAAACGTGTATTAGAAAAATGTTCTTGACATATACAAAGAAATGTAGAGTCAAAACCAAAAGAAACAAAGAAAAAACCAAAAAAAGGAAACAGATAAAAATAATGAAAGAACAAAGAAAAACAAAAATACCGGAGAATAAAAAAGAAAAGAAAAAAAGAAAAAACCAGAGAAAACCAAATAAAACAGAAGAAAAAGAAGAAGCACCGCTCTTCAAGTGGTTCGCACCCAAGTAGTATAACATGAACTCGATGATGACGTATTGGCAAGCAGTGCTACGTTGGGACGGGGAGGTCCTGGGATTGAATCCCCGCGCGATCCCTTTTCTCTACTATTTTTAGAAATAAGTGCGCAGTGTGCTAAAGGGCCGACCCGTTACTGTCGCGCTCAACGCGAGAGAAGCTACCGTCTCGCTATAAGCGAGATATAGCTCTCGCGGTGCAAAGGGGGGCTAGGACGACGTTGTGGCAGCTGCAGAGGGGAGGCCTCGGACGAACAGTACGGGCGACGGTGATGGGTGAGGGAGGCACAGTGGTGGCTCTTCCCCCGTTGATGGGTTGGTGCAGGGGAGTTCCTGGACGAGAGGGGGTTTGATTGGACAAGGTTTGGGAGGCTGGGGAAACGTGGACGATGACAACCATAAATGGGCGGCGCCGCCGGGCTTCGGCTTGTCGGCGGTGACCATGCCTGTGAGCGGCATCGGCACCGTTCTCTCAGCTCAGGGCTCGGATTGAGGTGGGGTTTTCACCATTGTGCGCAAATGAGATTTCCCACCTTTTTCATGTTAAGGGTTTGTCCAAAATCAAAAGTTTGTCTATGTAGAAATTTCGAAAAACAATTCTGGTCAAATGGCAAATAAAATTTTCAAAGTGGTAGATGCAATGCATCTGATCCAGCTCCTCTAACATCTTGTAGGTACACATGATGTGACCCTAGAATGGTCATTTCCATTTATTTTTATAGAATTTATTTTAAAATAGCCTTTTGAATTTTGAGAGTTTTAGGGCAGAAACAAAATAGGGAAAATACATGGATACCATTATTTTTGTATATATTGGCTATATATTGCCTAGGAATCACTCCCATAGTTTTTTAGAATTCTCTGAAGTGTAGAAAATATAGTTCCTTTGTAAACTAGAAGAAAATGGATTTTCTTTAAATGGAAAAAGGAATATTCTAAAAACGGTTTTTTCTTTGGGAATAATCTGAAGAGGGCCACATATTAGCATAGACCATTTGTGAAAGTCACCAACATCAATAATTCCCAAGCTAGGCCAAGGTTTGAGAATTTAAAGAGGGAGAGAATCCAAATAAAATTGATTCAAGGGCTAAAGAAAAGATTTCAACCAAAGTTTAAGAAGGGCCAAATCTTGGGGTGTTACAGATGCATACCACAAACTGTCAGGTCGAGATCAACATTTTACAGTACAAAGCAATCCAGGTGACGGAAAATTCAAATTCACCTTGTATGGCATTCAAAGTATCCATTAAGGTTCATCTATTACGAAGTATCCATAACTTGCATCTAAAAAAAGTATCCACAAGTAGTATATCCGAGGAATTCATCAAACTAATCAAGTTTCACGTCGTAAATAAGAAGGCACTCAAAGCATCCACAAGTACCTCTAACAGGTTCGTTATTACAATGCCAAGTTTGCTGAAAAATATATAGTATGAGAGTACATCTAACAAGTTCCTTATTCAATGAACAAACACACCCTAGTAATAAGGGAGTAAATTCTCTTACTTGAAATCAATGAACCGAGAATACTATGGGTTCTCCCTCCTCAAATCCTTGCACGGCTTCTCATACTTGACCAAATCCAATGCCCTGTCAACATCTTGCTCATTTCTTATATTAGCCTTGTCCAGCCTCTCGATGGCTCTGTTCCATTCTAGCTCATCCTCGGTTATCCTGTCACCACGACACCACAATATGGATAGATCTTGCCAAACAAAAACCAGGTTGCAGAGTTCCTTTGGAAGGACCGTTGAGTGTTCCCAGTTTTCCCTCACTAGATCCCTGATGGGCTTAAACCGCATCGCCTCTGCGATCATGATGGAATAGGCAAGCATTGCATTCTTAACAGCTGACTGGTCAAAAATAGTAACCTCATTGATAGGATCTGTTGATCCAGTGGGCATGGGGATTCCGGTAGTGGTGATAGGTATTACCTTCTCCTTGGCCTGAGGAGCTCCCGCCGTTGGCCATGGTGGGATGGCGACGGCGGCGATGACAAAGAGATGACGAGGTGGTGGCTGCTTCCCGTGAGCACCGCACTAACCCTAGATCGGTAGGGAATATCGGTGGGGTTTGTGGCGGCGGTGAACTTCGTGTCGCGTGCCCCGGCCCCCCACCTCTGTTAATATAGCGCGGGTCACAGGGGCCCACCAACCATATGAGGGTTGGGCGCCCCCGATCAGGGCGCGAGTCAGGGGCCCGTTCGACCCGTTGGGTTCGAACGGGAGGAGATCAACCTAACATTCTCCCCCTTGATCTCAACTTTACTTCTAACCTTATACTTTCTAGTTTATTTGTTTCATCACATATTGGTACATAGAGCATGTTTCATCGTCACAGCTTAATCGCCGATAGAATCATACAGCTACGACATACGTTTTGTTTAGAAACAAATTCTGTTCCTTTTGGGCCTCTTATGATCCAGGAATCATAAGGCTTTCCCTTAAACCCATGCCGGCTAAGTGTTCCTTGAACACATTGGGTGGTAAGACTTTCGTAAGCGGATCCGCAAGCATATCCTTTGTCCTTATATGCTCGAGACTTATAGTGTGATCCTGGATTTTATCTTTCACAACATAATACTTTATCTCTATTGTTTTGGCAGCATTACTCGACTTGTTGTTGTGAGCATAGAATACTGCGGGCTGGTTGTCACAGTACATCTTTAGTGGTTTGTGAATACAATCTACCACTTTCAAGTCGGGTATAAATTTCTTTAGCCATATCACCTGCCCCGTGGCCTCGAAGCATGCTATGAATTCTGCATACATCGTGGATGATGCAACTATCGACTGTTTGGAGCTTTTCCACGAAATAGCTCCCCCAGCGAGAGTGAATACGTATCTGAAAGAACATGTGCTGCCCCCATGTTTGGTTTTGGTAATTGATGACAATCTCCATGGACTAATGGTTGCCTTGAGTTATATTTGAAGGGTTTGTCCATAGGCATTGCTTGAAGACCATTTGTTGGTTTCAAGGTTATTAGAAGAAGAATATGTGTTGACCAAGGTACTATTCAAGGATTTATCCAAAGATTGGTCATGTGAGTGTTGAGCCTATTGCAAGCATGTCTTGAAGAAGAAGATTGTGTGAACATTCATGTTTACCTTCAAGACATCATCCTAATGAAGAGAGTTGGAAAGATTCAAGGTTGATCAAGACTAAATATGAAGAGTGATTCAAGTTGATCAACACACAAAGCGTAGAAGATGTACCGAGTGGGATCAAGTGATCTCACGGTATGGTAAGCATTGTCCATTACGCTTTGTGTACTAACCCATGTTCTATGCGAGAGTTCTATGTGGGGTTAGGTATGTTTCCATGGGCTTGCGTCAAGAGGAAGATCTCATTCAACCCATGGAGGATGACATCAAGTGGTGATCGTCATCAAGATTGCGGTGTGCAAGTTCAAGTGGAGCATCACGAAGAGATCACTGCTTGAAGCTTGCCGTCCATTGTGGTGACAATGGACTTGTGAAGATGTGCCGAAGAGTGGCTCACCCATAGTGGAGTATGGGGGAGCAATCAACTAGTCTTCATCGAGCCGGCGCAATCAAGAAAGGTGGTCCAACTTGAGGAGGTCAAGATCGTCATCATCTAGCTCAAGTGGACTTTGCGCAAGGCAAAGGTTTGCCCTTGATAGGTTTTCTATTTTACCGGTCTCATGGTAGTAGTTGGGAGACCGGGTTATAGGATCGATAGCCGTACTATCAAGGGGGGCTCTCAAGTGAGTAGCTTGATCGTATCATTCGTCGAGAGCTCAAACCAGTGCATCCTTGCATCATCTTTCTTGGTTCGTGTTTGGTATTTCTCTTTGTGAGTCTTTGAGCTTTTGGTCATCTTCATGACAAGCTCGAGGTCATCGAAAACGGAGTTCATCTATGCATCTTCTATGATGTTTTCGATGTTGGAGTTTATGCCGGGTCTTCATTCTTAGAGGTTTCTCATCTCTATATGTTAGGCATATATCCCCTGCCACTTCTTATTATAACCAACAAGCAGTGATCTCTTCGTGATGCTCCACTTGAACTTGCGGCGGTGAACTTCGTGTCGCTGTTGGATAGTGCTTGTCGTTATCTATCCAACAAGCTTGAGTTTGCTCAATTCGGAGCTCATTTGCAGAAGTTATGGCAGTTTCAGTCTCTGGGCAGTTTTCTTGTCACCCAAGCGGTAGTACCGCTCGGTACCACGGTAGTACCGCTTATGCGGTAGTACCGCTGTGGTCTACCGCAGCGAGTACCGCTTGTGGGATTTTCTTCTGGTATCCTGTTTTTTGGTGAGCGGTAGTAGCACGGTAGTAGCACGGTAGTACCGCTATGCGGTACTTCCGCTTTCTACTACCGCTTCCAGTACCGCTTGTTGAAATTCTACTGGTATCCTGTTTTTCCTTAGCGGTAGTTGAGCGGCTGTTGGGCGGTAGTACCGCTTGCGGCGGTAGTACCGCTCCAGTACCGCTCCACTACCTCGTTTCTGAGCTGTTCTGCGAACCTTTGCGGTAGTACCGCTTGTGGGTGCGGTAGTACCGCTTCGTGCGGCACTACCGCGCTCCTGTGCTTACTGTACTCACTGGCTTCGGCTGGTAGTACCGCTCTAAGCGGTAGTACCGCTCCTTGGAGCGGTAGTACCGCTTGAGTGCGTCCAGCACAGGTAACGGTTCGATTTGGTGGGGGCTATAAAAGGGGTCTTCTTCCCCAACGGTTTTCTCATCCATTGCAAGTTCTCTCTCCTCCATTGTTGACCTTCTAGAGCTTTACTATCTCTCCATCCCTCCAATGATTCTTGCTCCTTCTTGAGGGAATAGAGAGAGGAGATCTAGATCCATCTTTCCACCAATCACTTTCTCCTCTATGTGAGGGAAACCTTGTGGATCTAGATCTTGGAGTTCTTGGTGTTCTCCTTGTTCTTCCTCTCACTTTCCTCCATAGCTTTTGTTGCTTTGGTAGGATTTGAGAGAGAGGGACTTGAGCACTTCGTGTGTTCTTGCCATTGCATTAGTTGCATCGGTTTGAGTTCTCCACGGTGATTCGTGGTGGTGAAAAAGTTGAGAAGCTTATTACTCTTGGGTGTTTGAGCACCCTAGAGCTTGTTACTCTTGGGTACTTGGTACCCTTGAGCTTGTTCCTCTTGGGTGCTTGGGCGCCCTAGACGGTTGGTGGTGCCTCGGAGCTCAATCATTGTGGTGTAAAGCTCCGGGCAAGCGTCGGGGTCTCCAATTAGGTTGTGGAGATCGCCCCGAGCAATTTGACGGGTACCGGTGACCGCCCCCAAGGGTTGCCAAAGTGTACGGGTTCGGTGACCGCCCTCAAGGGTGGCCATTTTTACGGGTTCGGTGACCGCCCTCAAGGGTCCCTTAGTGGAATCACGGCACCTTGCATTGTGCGAGGGCGTGAGGAGAATACGGTGGCCCTAGTGGCATTGTTGGGGAGCATTGTGCCTCCACACCGCTCTAACGGAGATTAGCATCCGCAAGGGTGTGAACTTCGGGATACATCGTCGTCTCCGCGTGCCTCGGTTATCTCTTATCCGAGCCCTTTACTTATGCACCTTACTTTGTGATAGCCATATTGTTTCTAGTTATATATCTTGCTATCACTTAGTTGTTTATCTTGCTTAGCATAAGTTGTTGGTGCACATAGGTGAGCCTAGTCGATTTAGGTTTTGTGCTTGTCAAATTAAACGCTAGTTTTATTCCGCATTTGTTCAAGCCTAAACCGTAATTATTTTAAAGCGCCTATTCACCCCCCCCTCTAGGCGACATCCACGATCTTTCAGTATCCTGACATGGATTTTCTATCATCTCTGTCCCCCGCAAAATCTGCGTCTGAATACCCTTTTATCTCTAGGGAATCACATCTTCTGTATGTTAGCATGTAGTCCTTCGTGCCTTGCGCATAACGCAATGCTTTCTTTACCATCTTCCAGTGCTCTATGCCTGGATTCTCTTGATATCTACCGAGTACCCCGGTGATAAAAGCTAAGTCAGGGCGAGTGCACACTTGTGCATACTGTAAACTTCCAACAGCCGAAGCATATGGTACTGCTTTCATGTGATCGATCTCGTACTGGTTCTTGGGACATTGGAATTTCCCAAAACTGTCGCCCTTGACTATAGGAGCAGGTGTGGCTTTACTCGCATGCATATTATACTTTTTAAGAACCTTTTCTAAATATGCCTTCTGCGATAGTCCTAAAACTCCATTTTTCCTATCTCGGGGAATTTCTATGCCCAAAACATATGATGCTTCACCAAGATCTGTTATATCAAAATTTGAGGACAAGAACTTCTTTGTCTCTTGTAGCAGACTATCATCACTGCTAGCAAGCAAGATATCATCCACATACAAGATTATGAAAATATATTTCCCATTTTTAAACTTTGCATAAATGCAATTGTCCTCAACATTCTCTTTAAATCCAAAACTTTTAATTGTTTCATTAAACTTTAGATACCACTGTCTAGAGGCTTGCCTTAATCCATAAATGGATTTCTTCAGGTGGCATCCCATATTTTCCTTGCCTTCCATGATAAAACCCTTGGGTTGTTTCATGTAGACCTTTTCTTTTAAATCACCATTCAGAAATGTCGTCTTAACATCCATTTGATGTAAATCTAAATTAAAATGTGCAACTAATGCCATTATGATTCTGAAGGAGTCCTTACATGAGACTGGGGAAAAAGTCTCATTGTAGTCTATCCCTTCTCTTTGTGTAAATCCTTTTGCCACAAGTCGGGCTTTATATTTTTCTACATTCCCATTAGGATCATACTTTGTTTTGTAGACCCATTTGCAGCCCACTGTTTTGGCTCCTTTAGGTATTTCCTCTAAGTCCCAAACATCTTTGGAACTCATCGATTTCATTTCATCTTCCATTGCCTCTAGCCATTTTGATGAGTTAGGGCTTCTAATAGCTTCTTCATATGTGGTGGGATCACCTTCCATACGAACCATTTCTGTGTTATAAACTTTATAATCAGTAGAAATAGCTGATCTTCTTGTTCTATTGGATCTTCTAAGGGCCTCAGTTTCTAGCACATTCTGTGCCTCAACTTCTGGCACTTCTTCTAAAATTTGCTGCTGCACCTCCCTTTCATGCTCAACAATGGGTTCAGTCGGCTCCTGACGAACAGGTTCCGGGTCTACCCCCATAGTTGTCATGGGTGGAGTTGCAACTGGTAGTTCGAAAAATGGCTCCTGAATCATCGGATTAGGTGCATGCACCCTCTTCTCCTCAAGATCAATTTTCCGAGCTACCACGCTCCCCCTCATCATTTCGTCCTCTAAGAAGACTGCATGTCTTGTTTCTACAAACTTTGTGTATCTCTCTGGACAGTAGAAACGAAAACCTTTTGATCTATCAGGATAGCCAATGAAGTGGCAACTGATTGTTTTGGAATCTAACTTTGCAATATTTGGATTAAACACTTTGGCCTCAGCGGGGCTCCCCCACACCCTTAAGTGTTGTAGGGAGGGCACTCTTCCTGTCCACAACTCGTACGGTGTTTTGGGCACCGACTTGCTTGGTACTCTATTGAGAATATGGATGGCGGTTTTAAGCGCCTCCATCCATAACCCCAATGGCAAGGTGGAGTAACTCATCATGCTGCGCACCATATCCATAAGAGTACGGTTGCGCCTTTCAGCTACTTCATTTTGCTGAGGCTCGCCCGGCATTGAATACTGGGCTACTATGCCAGTCTCCTGCAAGAACTTTGCAAAAGGTCCAGGGACTTGGCCATATGGAGTGTGCCGACCGTAGTACTCCCCCCACGGTCAGATCTTACTATCTTTATTCTTTTATCATGCTGATTTTCAACTTCAGCTTTGAATATCTTAAATTTATCCAACGCTTCAGACCTTTCTTTGATTGGATAAATATAACCATATCGGGAGTAATCGTCTGTGAATGTTATGAACAAGTCAGAGCCATCCACACTTTTCACAGGAAATGGTCCACAAATGTCAGTGTGAATGATTTCGAGTGTTCCTGTGCTACGGTTTGCACCCTTTTTGATTTGTTTTACATATTTTCCTTTAATGCAATCTATGCATTGCTCTATGTCTGAGAACTCTAATGGAGGCAGAATATGATTTTTGACTAGTCTTTCTATTCTCCCCCTCGAAATATGGCCCAAGCGACAGTGCCATAATTTCGATGAGTCATGAGTTCTCTTTCTTTTCTTTTGTACTTTATCCGACGCGGAAACATGCTCATTCACATTACACACAGAATGCACTTTGTTACGTAGTGATAATAAATAAAGCTCATCGTGTAGGAAAGCAACACCCACATGAGTATCATTAAACCATATGGCACACTTGCCATGTCCAAAATGACATTCATAACAATCTTTGTCCAAACAGGAAACACTAATCAAGTTTCTGTGACATGAAGGAACATATAAAACATCTCTAAGTAGAAGCTTGAATCCATCAGCTAACTCCAAGGAGATATCACCGACAGCTTCAACTTCTGCTTGAATTCCATTTGCAACTTCAATGCATCTTTCGCTTCTTTGCGTAGTCCGCGTCGAATGGAATCCCTGTAAAGAATTTGCAACATGAACAGTTGCTCCTGAGTCAATCCACCAAGTAGATTTCGAAAACTGTGTATACAAGGATTCATTTACAAAGGAAACTATATTGTTACCTCTTTTTGCCATGATTAACTTTAGCCAATCAGGGCAGTTTTTCTTGTAATGCCCGGTCTTCTTACAGTGGAGACATGTATCCTTGTCTACTGGAAGAGACTTCTGCTGATGCTGATGGGGAGCTTTTCCATGTGGCTTTGAAGGGGAACCTTTGCTATTTTGATTATAATTCTTTTTCTTATGATCCTTCACATAGTTGAGAGAACCACCATGTGAGGCTTTAAGTCTTTCCTCTTCTTGGACACACATGGCTATAGCCTTTGTTGGAAATATGCCCTAGAGGCAATAATAAATTGGTTATTATTATATTTCCTTGTTAATGATAATCGTTTATTGTCCATGCTATAATTGTATTGATTGGAAACTCAAATACATGTGTGGGTACATAGACAACACTGTGTCCCTAGTAAGCCTCTAGTTGACTAGCTCGTTGATCAAAGATGGTTAAGGTTTCCTAGCCATTGACATGAGATGTCATTTGATAACGGGATCACATCATTAGGAGAATGATGTGATGGACAAGACCCAAACTGTAAACATAGCATTTGATCGTGTCAGTTTATTGCTATTGTTTTCTGCATGTCAAGTATCTGTTCCTTTGACCATGAGATCATGCAACTCACTAACACCGGAGGAATACCTTGTGTGTATCAAACGTCGCAACGTTACTGGGTGACTATAAAGGTGCTCTACAGGTATCTCCGAGGGTGTCTGTTGGGTTGGCATGGATCAAGACTGGGATTTGTTACTCCGTATGACGGAGAGGTATCTCAGGGCCCACTCGGTAATACAACATCACAATGAGCCTTGCAAGCAATGTGACTAAAGTGTTAGCCACGAGATCTTGTATTACGGAACGAGTAAAGAGACTTGCCGGTAACGAGATTGAACTAGGTATAGTGATACCGACGATCGAATCTCGGGCAAGTAACATACCGAAGAACAAAGGGAACAGCATACGGGATTAACTGAATCCTTGACATAGAGGTTCGACCGATAAAGATCTTCGTAGAATATGTAGGAGCCAATATGGGCATCCAGGTCCCGCTATTGGTTATTGGCCGTAGAGGTGTCTCGGTCATGTCTACATAGTTCTCGAACCCGCAGGGTCTACACACTTAACGTTTGGTGACGATTAGTATAATTGAGTTATTATGTTGGTGACCGAAAGTTGTTCGGAGTCCCGGATAAGATCCCGGACATGACGAGGATCTCCGGAATAGTCCGGAGGTAAAGATTGATATATGTGATAATAGTGTTTTGATCTCTGGAAGGGTTCCGGAGTTCACCGGAAGGGATTCCGGATGTTTACCGAAGTGTTCGGGTGCAGCAACACTTTATATGAGCCAAAGGGATAAAGCCCACAAGGTATTGGAAGGTGCAAAAGTAGTTTTGCTGCCGCGTAAGCGGTACTACCGCTTGGTGAAGCGGTACTACCGCCGGAGCGGTACTACCGCTTGTGTGAAGCGGTACTACCGCCCAAGCGGTACTACCGCTTGTGTGAAGCGGTACTACCGCTTGTGCGCGGCTGTGCACGGTTCGGCAGGGATCCGAGTTGGACTCTTTTCCTGCGGGCCAAACCGACCTTGTGCGGGCAAAACCGACCCGGAGGAGGCTTTTACTCCAAGTTTAGACCCCAAGGCTCAACATATAAATAGAGGGGCAGGGCTAGCACACGGGACACATCAGGATTTCCCAAGCCGTGTGCCGGCAACCCTAGCCCTCTAGTTCCTCCGTCATAATCTCCGTAGTGCTTGGCGAAGCCCTGCAGAGATTGTTCCTCACCACCATCACCACGCCGTCGTGCTGCTGGAACTCAACCACTACTTCACCATCGCTCGCTGGATCGAGGAGGTGAAGGCGTCATCAAGCCGTACGTGTGTTGAACGCGGAGGTGCCGTCCGTTCGGCACTAGATCGGAAGGATCGTGATTGGATCGCGGGACGCTCGGCGATTTGGATCGCGAAGACGTTCGACTACATCAACCGCGTTTATTAACGCTTCCGCTTAGCGATCTACAAGGGTATGTAGATTCACTCTCCCTCTCGTAGATGCTCATCACCATGGATAGATCTTATGTGTGCGTAGGAAAATTTTTGTTTCCCATGCAACGTTCCCCAACAGTGGCATCATGAGCTAGGTCTATGCGTAGATGAGATCTCGAGTAGAACACAAACGAGTTGTGGGCGTGGGTGTATACATATTGCTTGCCGTTACTAGTTGATATTTGATTCGGCGGTACTGTGAGATGAAGCGGCCCGGACCGACATTACGCGTACACTTACGCGAGACAGGTTCCTTCAACTAACATGTAACTTCGTTGCATAAAGATGGCTAGCGGGTGTCTGTCTCTCTCACTTTAGTTGAATCGATTTCAATGAAGAGGGTTCTTTTAGAAGATCAAAAAGCAATCACTACACCACGTTGTGGTTTTGCGTAGGTAAGAACGGTTCTTGCAAACCCGTAGCAGCCACGTAAAATTTGCAACAACAATTAGAGGACGTCTAACTTGTTTTTGCAGGGTATGTTGTGATGTGATATGGCCAATTACATGATGAGATATATGTGATGTATGAGATGATCATGTGTTGTATAGAATATCACGACTTGCATGTCGATGAGTACGGCAACTGGCAGGAGCCATAGAGTTGTCTTTAATTATTGTATGACCTGCGTGTCAATCATTAAGCGCTATGTAATGCTTTACTTTATCGCTAAACGTTAGCAATAGTCGTGGAAGCAACAGTCTGCGCGACAACCTTATGGCGACACGTTGATGGAGATCAAGATGATGGAGATCATGGTGTCATGCCGGTGACGATGGAGATCATGCCGGTGCTTTGGAGATGGAGATCAAAAGCACAAGTTCATGGCCATATCATGTCACTTATGATTTGCATGTGATGTTAATCCTTTTATGCATCTTATTTTGCTTAGGACGACGGTAGCATTATAAGGTGATCCCTCACTTAAATTTCAAGATAAATTGTGTTCTCCCCAAGTGTGCACCGTTGCGAAAGTTCGTCGTTTCGAGACACGCCGTGATGATCGGGTGTGATAGACTCTACGTTCGCATACAACGGGTGCAAGCCATGTTGCACGTGCGGAATACTCGGGTTAAACTTGACGAGCCTAGCATGTACAGACATGGCCTCGGAACACAAGAGACCGAAAGGTCGAACATGAGTCATATAGTAGATATGATCAACATGAAGATGTTCACCATTGAAACCACCTCAACTCACGTGATGATCGGACTTGAGTTGGTGGATTTGGATCATGTTACACTCGAATGATCGGAGGGATGTCAATTTGAGTGGGAGTTTTTTAAATATGATTAACTAAACTCATTATCTAAGAACAATAGTCTAAGTTGTCTTTGCAGTATTTATGTTGTAGATCATGGCTCGCGCAGTAGCACCCCTGAATTTTAATGCGTTCCTAGAGAAAGCTAAGTTGAAAGATGATGGAAGTAACTTTGTGGACTGGGCCCGTAATCTAAGGATTATCCTTACGGCTTCCCAGAAGGCTTATGTCCTTGATGCACCGCTTGGTGATCCACCCGCTCCAGTTGAGTCTCTAGACGTTGTGAACGCCTGGCAGGCTCGTTCTGATGATTACTCAATAGTTCAATGTGCAATGTTGTATGGCTTAGAACCGGGACTTCAAAGACGTTTTGAACGTCATGGAGCATATGAGATGTTCCAGGAGTTGAAGTTTATCTTTCAGAAGAATGCCCGGATCGAGAGATATGAGATCTCCGATAAGTTCTATGCTTGCAAGATGGAGGAGAACGGGTCTATCAGTGATCACGTGCTCAGAATGTCTGGGTACTCCACCCGTCTGGCTGAGTTAGGGATGCCCCTTCCGCCAGAGGCTATCACTGACAGAGTTCTTCAATCATTGCCACCTAGCTACAAGAGCTTCGTGTTGAACTATAACATGCACGGGATGAACAAGTCAGTCGCCGAGCTGTTTGCGATGCTGAAAGCCGCTGAGTCTGAAATTCAGAAGGAGCATCAAGTGTTGATGGTCAATAAAACCACTAGTTTCAAGAAAAATGGCAAGGGTAAGAAGGGTAACTCCAAGCAGAGTGGCAAAGCAGTTGCTCCTCTCGTGAAGAAACCCAAGGCTGGACCCAAACCAGAAACTGTGTGTTTTCATTGCAAGGGAACTGGACACTGGAAGCGGAATTGCCCCAAGTATTTGGCTGACAATAAGGCGGCCAACAACAAACAAGGTATATATGATATACATGTTATTGATGTGTACCTTACCAACTCTCGTTGTAGTGCCTGGGTATTTGATACCGGTGCGGTTGCTCATATTTGCAACTCAAAACAGGAACTGCGGAATAGACGGAGGCTGGCAAAGGACGAAGTGACGATGCGCGTGGGAAATGGTTCCAAGGTTGATGTGATCGCCGTCGGCACGCTCGCTCTTCGATTACCATCGGGATTAGTGATGAACCTAAATAAGTGTTATTTGGTGCCTGCGTTAAGCATGAACATTATATCTGGATCTTGTTTATTGCGAGACGGTTACTCATTTAAATCAGAGAATAATGGTTGTTCTATTTATATGAGTAATATCTTTTATGGTCATGCACCCGATGTGAGGGGTTTATTCTTATTGAATCTCGATAGTAATGATACACATGTTCATAACATTGATGCCAAAAGATGTAGAATTGATAATGATAATACCACTTTCTTGTGGCACTGCCGTTTAGGTCATATTGGCGTAAAACGCATGAGGAAGCTCCATGCTGATGGACTTTTGGAGTCACTTGATTTTGAATCACTTGACACATGTGAGCCATGCCTCATGGGCAAGATGACTAAAACGCCGTTCTCTGGAATAATGGAACGGGCAAGTGACTTATTGGAAATCATACATACTGATGTGTGCGGTCCGATGAGTATTGAGGCGCGCGGTGGTTATCGTTACTTTCTCACCTTCACTGATGACTTGAGTAGATATGGGTATATTTACTTAATGAAACACAAGTCTGAAACATTTGAAAAGTTTAAACAATTTCAGAGTGAAGTTGAGAATCATCGTAACAAGAAGATTAAATTCCTACGATCTGATCGAGGAGGAGAATATCTAAGTTATGAGTTTGGCAGTCACTTAAGACAGTGTGGAATTGTTTCACAATTAACACCGCCTGGAACACCACAGCGTAATGGTGTGTCCGAACGTCGTAATCGAACCTTATTGGATATGGTGCGATCTATGATGTCTCTTGCCGATTTGCCACTATCGTTTTGGGGTTATGCATTAGAGACAGCTGCATTCACTTTAAATAGGGCACCATCGAAATCCGTTGAGACGACGCCATATGAACTTTGGTTTGGCAGGAAGCCAAAACTGTCGTTTCTTAAAGTTTGGGGATGTGATGCTTATGTCAAAAAGCTTCAGCCTGAAAAGCTGGAACCCAAAGCGGAGAAATGCGTCTTCATAGGATACCCAAAAGAGACAATTGGGTATACCTTCTACCTCAGATCCGAGGGCAAAGTGTTTGTCGCTAAAAACGGAACATTTCTTGAGAAAGAGTTTCTCTCGAAAGAATTGAGTGGGAGGAAGATAGAACTTGATGAGGTTATTGAACCTTTACTTCAACCTAAGAGTAGCGCAACGCAGAAAGTTGTTTCTGTCGAGCCTACATTAGCTGAAGAGGAAGTTAATGATGATGATCATGAAGCTTTGGATCAAGTTGCTATCGAACCTCGTAGGTCGACAAGGACGCGTACTGCTCCTGAGTGGTACGGCAACCCTGTCTTAGAGGTCATGTTGTTAAACAACGATGAACCTACGAGCTATGGAGAAGCGATGATGGGCCCGGATTCCGAGAAATGGTTAGAGGCCATGAAATCCGAGATGGGATCCATGTATGAAAACAAAGTATGGACTTTGGAAGTATTACCTGAAGGGCGTAAGGCCATTCAGAACAAATGGATCTTTAAGAGGAAGACGGACGCGGACGGTAATGTCACCGTCTATAAAGCTCGACTTGTGGCAAAGGGTTTTTCACAAGTTCAAGGAGTTGACTACGATGAGACCTTCTCACCCGTAGTGATGGGGAACGCAGCAGAAAACAAAAATTTTCCGACTTACGTACCAGCCCAGGATCACTATGGAGACTGCATACAAGGTTTGATCATTTTCGTTACCGACTCGTAGAGCAGCGGAAGTAGAGTCGATGACGAACGGCGGTGCAGATCCCCGCAGCTAGGATTTTACAACCTCCCAACCGCGAGGATGTACTCCCTCGTCTGCTCACCGGACGGATCTCCGGGCAGCCCTTCGGGAGGCATCGGGACAGTCCCTCGGATAGTCCCACCGGACGGATCCTCGGACAGCCCTTCGGGAGGCCTCTGGACAGTCCCTCGGATAGTCCCACCGGACGGATCCTCGGACAGCCCTCCGGGAGGCCTCTGGACAGTCCTTCGGATAGTCCCACCGGACGGATCCTCGGACAGCCCTCCGGGAGGCCTCACGGACAGCCCTTCGGGCGGGTCACTTGGACAGCCCTTCGGGAGGACCCCCGAAACATGGACAGTAACTCGGACAGCCCTTCGGGAGGCACTCTCGAACTAAGACCGAAACTACGATCTCTCTACAGAGTTGCACACATACGGTGTCATCTATCCGGCAGGGCTTCGCCGTCCAGAACTAGTTCCCACCGGAACCCAGACAGCCTTTCGGCTCTACGAAACTATTTCGCTGGGAGGGAGAGAGAAGCCAGACAAGTCAATGGCATGTGTATGTGAGAGCAAGGATGAAGCATATGGGGCTGCCTCCTCCCCTCTATTTATAGGAAAAACAAGGGGTAGGATGGGCATATCCAAAATGCCATGTCATCCCAAAATATCTTGGGAAGATATTTGTGGAAAGCCAACTTCCAACCATATCCATAAATCTGATTTCACTATTCACGACGACATTTTTCAGCGTCTGATCGAACTGAAAATATTCATGTGGGCTTAGAATATTTCCAGTACCCACCAAAATAATTTTCAACGCGAGCCGGAACAATTCCGGTTTAGTGATTTTCATCTGCGAAAAGCATCTGAAGCGGTTCCGGCAGCTCCGGAACATTTCCGGTTTTCATCCCGGAAAATTCCAGAAAGTTTCCAGAACGATTCTGGCACCCTCCAAGAATTATCAGGCATGTGCCGAAACTAATCTGACTTTATGGTATCCTCTGAAACAACTTTTCAGTTTTACCGGAACTATTCCGATATCCTCTCCGGAACGTTTCCGTTTCGTCCGAAACTTTTTCGGTGAATTTCTCTCAGACTCCCCGTCTAGTATTCAGCAGATAGATGACCCTTAAGCGTGTGACCCTATAGGTTCGGTGAAGCATAGACATGACCCGGAACCCCTTCCGATCAATGATCAACATCGGAGCCGTGGACACCCATATTGACCCCTATACCCACACGAATAAATATTCGAGTGAACCTCCAGTTGCCGTGAGCTATTCCTGTTGCTTCGCGATATGTTACAATTACCCGAGGTGAGAAACATCGGCATCCTCGTGGATCAACACTTGTCCACAATGCCAGTTACCTCGTTGCCGGTATTGTTCTCTTTTCTCGTTCCCGTGTTCCGGCATCCCTGTGATCAAATCACCCTGTGTCTGGCCAGACGATGATGGATACCGTAACACCGAGAGGGCCCAGAGATATCTCTCCATCGTCGGAGGAGCAAATCCCAATCTTGAGCTATCAAGTCCCTTGACATACTTTTCCATGAACCCGTAAGCCGCCGTAATAGCCACCCATTTACGGATGACGTTTAACAAACCCCAAAGTTCATGAAGCAAGCATGAAGAAACTCGACACTCTCATGGTCTAAGGAATTATGCAAACATTAACTTCTCTGTGTTATTTACCATAAACTTATGACGAATGTATCTCATAGCATAACATCAATCGGGTCGATTCAACACAAGTGTTCTACCAACAATTGTGCCCTCAAAATTGCCGGCATAGCCATGCCCATGATCAGGAAAACAGGATCATCATGCAATACTTGAGCCAGTCATAGAGGCTTGACTAGGAATACATTTTACCGTTTATTATCCCACACGTGCATATGAGTCTTCCTCCGAGCCTCGTGGTTATTGTAGACTCGAGAACCATAGCAGTTATAGCATGGAACATAAACATAATTATGAACAGGGAGATAATCAATAACATTTATTATTGCCTCTAGGGCATATCTCCTACAGACTCCCACTTGCACTAGAGTCAATAATCTAGTCAATGCTATTGCACTTTACACCTATGGCATACTGGTGTAAAATATGCTTCGCATGTGGTATAGCCTGATGTCCAACGGATCTGACAACTTCAGCTCCGTGTGTAACTTTGCATATCCTCGCGTTTTCACGCTTTCACAAAATTCATATTTTGTGTGGACTTGGCTTTGCATATGTGTGAATCATTGGTCGAAACCTGATTCCTCAGACTGAGCTATGGAGCAACTATCTGCTATAGTGTCCCATAGACCAAAGCCTTCTTGGAACCATACTAAGTTCATGAATGAACTATATGATTCAACAACTTCTTTGTCGCTTCTTAAGCATCAACATACTTAGCCTTTGTTATAGAATTCGCCACAGTATCTTGTTTGGAACAATTTCCAACTACCGTGCCACCATATTGTGTATTACACAAAACCCTCAAATTAAATCGAAAATCGCATGGAGAAATGATGAAGACTGTATCGATGTAACCTTTTACAACGAACTCTTCATAATCTCCGCTTGCGAGAAAACATGTCATTAGTGCTACTTTAGTACTCAATGACCATTTTTCACTGTTGTCCCATGATCAGTACTTTTGATCACTTTGGTATCTATACTCACAACAACTTTGGAGTATTGGACATATCTGGTTGTTTTACATACCATGGAATACATGATCAATCCAAACACGAAAGTGTGTGGAATCTCCATCATGTATTTCGCTCATCAGTGTTTTGAGACACCGAGTTTTGCAAAACTCTATCCATGTGACTTCGGCAAGAATCACTCCTTGGCGTTTTTAAATGCTAAAAAGTTTTAGCATCTTGTCAATATGTATTTTTGGCTTTAGCCCCATTAGGTAAATCTATCTCCATAGATCATCATGCCTAATATCAAGGCTATTTTAGCCCAAGCACTTCATCGAAAAACTATTTTTAAATGAAGTCCTAATTCGTGTCAAGAAATTTCCAATTTAACAATGTGTCAGGTACACAAGGTTTTTAGAAATATCATTATGCTCCCACTTACTTTCTTGAATCACAAGCATCTTCGATACCCATTTGATGAAGTCAAACCCCTTTGACCATTCCATCAAAAACGAAGATTCCAACTCCACTTTGCTCTCTTCTGTCCATGGCTGGAACTCTGAAGTTTGCATACTTACTAGCATCCTCTGGATCGACAAATTACTTTGGACTGTATCACATACAAGTCCTAGGTTTCATTTCCATTAGATGGAAATCTTTTTGTCATCCATGTTTCATATCTCATGATTGAAATATGTATTAATTGATAGTTCAACCCGAACCGACTTTAAGCATCGCTACGGTGAGACAATCTCATCGTAGTCAACTCTTTGAACTTGTTATTGCAACAAGTCGAGCTTTATGGATAAAACATTTTATCCGTATCAGTTTTTAGTTCCATAAATATTCGTTAGACTCTAAGTCTTCCGAAAGGTGTATCAAGATTTTAATCTCGAATCACTTATATGGAAACTATCTCGGATTGTATTGGCATTTAGCCAATTCTGGAGTCAGGGCCCATCAACGCTTCCTTGTGTATTGTAGGTATACTGTTGTCTAACAACAATATCTCGTTTGCGCACCTGATAGGTTTGCACGAGCTTTGCCTACGTGGTTTAGCTACAAGTTCGACCGAAGTCCATACATTTTATTGTAGAGACTTCCGTATCAGTCGCAGTAGGAAACTCCGGAATCACTTCCAAGGTTCCTTTCCTTTGATCTGATGACGAAGATACTGTTTATCTCGTCGAGTTGCACTGTCCTCCCACTCACCTTTTTGCAAGAAACATTTTCTTTCAAAATTATACCGTTCTTTGTGGCAAACCTTTTGCCTCGGTATCGTGGTGGAGGAATTCCCAATTACTTGGGATAACCTACAAAATAGTTCTTGTCTGATTTGGAATAGGTTTGTAACCTTTTACACAAGCCCCATATTCCAAATGTTAAGGAAAGACCAAGCATGGTTGGGCGTACCATACCATGGCGTCATTTCAACAGACCTGATGGCGCTCTTTTCAGTGTAAAACCCGTAGTCTCTAAAGCATTACTTTAAAAGAGATAATGGCAAATTGATTTATGTCATTTTTGATCTTACCATGTCAAAAATGGTTTGATTACATCTTCACGGACGTACCACTCTCAGTGGAGTTCCGGGAGGTGTAAGTTATGAAACTCTTTTCACAACTCATCAGACATTCGCTAAACTTGTAACTCAAAAATTCCTTTCCGCAATCCAATTGTAGAAACATAATTTCCTTGTTACAATAATTTCTACTTCATTTTTGAAAACCTTATGAATGAATTCAAAAGATCCAGACTTACGTCTCATCAAGTAAATATCCATATATCCACTTGAGTCATTTCTGAAGATAGATAAATCCACTGCCAGCAACAACATTTATTGGACTACACACATCAAAATGTATGATCACCAATAAGTTTGTTGCTCGTTCCTTATGACCTGTGAACGGTATTTCAGTCACTTCACTTTTCGGAGGAAAGTTGCAAGTGTCAGATGATTCAAAATCAAACGACTTTCAAAATCCATCATAATGGAATTTTCCATGCGGGTTTCTCCAATGTGACCAAACGCAGTGCCACACTTGTGTGGTATTCTCTTTAGTCTTGTGACATTTAGCGTCAGTGTTATGGATGTATCATATTACCATCAATATTCATAACATACGTTCCATCCACTATGGAAGCATGGCCCTTATGTTATTCATGATTCCGAACAACAATTGTTCTTTCATGAACAACACTTTTGCAACAAACATTATGCAAATGGGCTAGAGTGTATAAAACTCTAAAATGATTTATGAAAGTAAATACAGAGGTAAAGTATTATTATCAATATTCATAACATACATCTCATTCATAATGAAAGTATGGCCCTTATGTTATTCATAACACCGAACATCAAAAGTTCTCTTATGAACAACCTTCTTGCAAGATACCTTATGCAAAGGGCTAGAGTGTGTAAAACTCTATAATGAATTATGAAAAATAAATACATAGGTAATACACCGATGGAAGGTATAGTAACTTTTACTAAGTTCCCAGCGTGTATTAAGACCTCATTCCTGGCTAGTCTTTCAGGCCATAGTAGTTCTTGCATCGAGTCGCAACAGAGTGCAATCGAGCGGGTATCTCTGTGATCAACTCACAATACCCAAGAATTGGTGATTAACATGTTTAATCATAATTCTCAAGAACTATTTCTTTGACCAGCCTTCTATACATAAAAAACTTGTATGACATTCATACATGAGCTGGATATTCCAGTCTTCTTTCTTTTTGCCTTTATACTTCTAACAGTTTTAACTTTTAGTATTTCTTCTATCTCAGAAGAAGCATCCAACTTAAGAGTGGCGTTAGCCCCGGATTTCCTAGGCGTGGAAGTCTTACTAACACCCTTCGGACATTTCCTTTAAGTTGTTTGTTTTATTCACCTTCATCATATGACAGGCGTTCTACTGGATCCCTCTGTTATTAGTCAAATGCATAGTAAACACCTTTTACTAACAGTTTGCAAAACAAACCTTGCTTTGGATATCCCATATCTTTTAGCCTTTGTTTGTGTCTGAAAAATGATTTTCAGTTCCATGAATATCACATAGCTATCCCAAACTTTTGAAGTTCGGGTCTCATGGAAACAAACATATTGCACTTGACCGTAACGAAATTCTAGCTTTTGGATCAAAGGACGAGTCTCATTATCCATAGCATCAGCGGGAGAATACTAAAAGCATGCGATAGGACAAAATCCTTCTCGACACTCTTGAGGACAATCCTCATATTACGTTTACCAATCGTAAAGTTTTAACCAGATATTTAACAGCTTATTCAATTTTAATAGGGAAGGTGGAAACGCGAGCCATTCTTCTACAACTATTATGCAATTTTCACTTAGACAAAGTTCATAATTAATTGCACTAAGAATTAAAAGAATTAATTCTAAAGGGCGCTCCCACTCAAATCAATATCTCTCATAATTGATTTTGAGTGATTCAAGACCCGCATTTAATTTCAACGCCACGGTTCGAGATGAACTCAAATGGCGCGAACTTCAATCGGTAGGCAAACTTGCCGATCACATCTCTATGTGATTCTTGTTCATCTTTCGATGCGTGTGTTCCGAGCTCATGACTTTCATGCCTGAACGTCAAGACAACCAAGTGATCTCGCTGCGAGGTCTCAACTCACCCGCCTCACACATCCCTAATCGTTCGCACCCATGGAGATCATGCAATGCCCCGAAAAGTTAGGTGCCGTGACGGTGCTACACTTGGGAGAACACTAACTACTTGATATTTAAGTGAGAGATCACCCTAATAAAAAACGACTACTGCGCAATCAAAAGGGTGCATCATAAGGGATAAACATCTTTAGGCAATTCATAATAGCATGATATGGTATAGCCCTTTCTGACGGAGAAGTCTTTCATTTCTTCGTCTCCGGCATTCGCGTCGGTGTTCACCTTCGCGAAGATTGCCACCACCTTGTCGATGCACCAGATAATATTGCTATCTCTATAGCTAATAAAATAAGTGCATTACATAAGGTTGACACGCAGGTCATTAAAGTGCAATCATATGGCTCCAGCCATCATGCCGAATCATGACACGCAGGTCATGTTAATCAATTTACATCATATAGTCATCTCATACATAATCAAATTATTATGAACACTGCTATACCACATCATATGCACATGCAAACCATCCTGCAAAACCAAGTTAGACGCCTCTAATCGGTTTATGCAAAATTTCATTTTACGTGGCTTCTAAGGTTTCGAAACAAAACCGCAGCTACCAACGTTTTATCATCAAGTATGATAATTCAAAATTGCTAGATTAACATCTCGGGGTGTATGAAACACGAGATAATTAAATCTCGAGCCCCATACTAAACTTCGTCATACGCGTGACCCCCGTGCAGATCATATCTGCAATGCCCATTCATCTGCGAATTTCATCTTTCTTTTGACTATGGCGGAACCCAAAGAACTGATAGCACTTCGTTGATCAATCAGGATCGCGGATTGCCAGAACTTTGTGAAATTCCACCATGCTGTCTCGAGATTGAGCAAACGCAAATTCCAGGGAAGCAACAAGAACATCGGGTAACAGATTTCATCTGCTACCCGCACAAATAATTTTCAGTAATAGATCTCATCTACTACCTAATTATATTGTGCAATACCCATACATCTCTATGTATTCTAGATCGCAACCTGCATCTACGCATAGCCTGGCTCTTGATGCCACTGATGGGGAACGCAGCAGAAAACAAAAATTTTCCGACTTACGTACCAGCCCAGGATCACTATGGAGACTGCATACAAGGTTTGATCATTTTCGTTACCGACTCGTAGAGCAGCGGAAGTAGAGTCGATGACGAACGGCGGTGCAGATCCCCGCAGCTAGGATTTTACAACCTCCCAACCGCGAGGATGTACTCCCTCGTCTGCTCACCGGACGGATCTCCGGGCAGCCCTTCGGGAGGCATCGGGACAGTCCCTCGGATAGTCCCACCGGACGGATCCTCGGACAGCCCTTCGGGAGGCCTCTGGACAGTCCCTCGGATAGTCCCACCGGACGGATCCTCGGACAGCCCTCCGGGAGGCCTCTGGACAGTCCTTCGGATAGTCCCACCGGACGGATCCTCGGACAGCCCTCCGGGAGGCCTCACGGACAGCCCTTCGGGCGGGTCACTTGGACAGCCCTTCGGGAGGACCCCCGAAACATGGACAGTAACTCGGACAGCCCTTCGGGAGGCACTCTCGAACTAAGACCGAAACTACGATCTCTCTACAGAGTTGCACACATACGGTGTCATCTATCCGGCAGGGCTTCGCCGTCCAGAACTAGTTCCCACCGGAACCCAGACAGCCTTTCGGCTCTACGAAACTATTTCGCTGGGAGGGAGAGAGAAGCCAGACAAGTCAATGGCATGTGTATGTGAGAGCAAGGATGAAGCATATGGGGCTGCCTCCTCCCCTCTATTTATAGGAAAAACAAGGGGTAGGATGGGCATATCCAAAATGCCATGTCATCCCAAAATATCTTGGGAAGATATTTGTGGAAAGCCAACTTCCAACCATATCCATAAATCTGATTTCACTATTCACGACGACATTTTTCAGCGTCTGATCGAACTGAAAATATTCATGTGGGCTTAGAATATTTCCAGTACCCACCAAAATAATTTTCAACGCGAGCCGGAACAATTCCGGTTTAGTGATTTTCATCTGCGAAAAGCATCTGAAGCGGTTCCGGCAGCTCCGGAACATTTCCGGTTTTCATCCCGGAAAATTCCAGAAAGTTTCCAGAACGATTCTGGCACCCTCCAAGAATTATCAGGCATGTGCCGAAACTAATCTGACTTTATGGTATCCTCTGAAACAACTTTTCAGTTTTACCGGAACTATTCCGATATCCTCTCCGGAACGTTTCCGTTTCGTCCGAAACTTTTTCGGTGAATTTCTCTCAGACTCCCCGTCTAGTATTCAGCAGATAGATGACCCTTAAGCGTGTGACCCTATAGGTTCGGTGAAGCATAGACATGACCCGGAACCCCTTCCGATCAATGATCAACATCGGAGCCGTGGACACCCATATTGACCCCTATACCCACACGAATAAATATTCGAGTGAACCTCCAGTTGCCGTGAGCTATTCCTGTTGCTTCGCGATATGTTACAATTACCCGAGGTGAGAAACATCGGCATCCTCGTGGATCAACACTTGTCCACAATGCCAGTTACCTCGTTGCCGGTATTGTTCTCTTTTCTCGTTCCCGTGTTCCGGCATCCCTGTGATCAAATCACCCTGTGTCTGGCCAGACGATGATGGATACCGTAACACCGAGAGGGCCCAGAGATATCTCTCCATCGTCGGAGGAGCAAATCCCAATCTTGAGCTATCAAGTCCCTTGACATACTTTTCCATGAACCCGTAAGCCGCCGTAATAGCCACCCATTTACGGATGACGTTTAACAAACCCCAAAGTTCATGAAGCAAGCATGAAGAAACTCGACACTCTCATGGTCTAAGGAATTATGCAAACATTAACTTCTCTGTGTTATTTACCATAAACTTATGACGAATGTATCTCATAGCATAACATCAATCGGGTCGATTCAACACAAGTGTTCTACCAACAATTGTGCCCTCAAAATTGCCGGCATAGCCATGCCCATGATCAGGAAAACAGGATCATCATGCAATACTTGAGCCAGTCATAGAGGCTTGACTAGGAATACATTTTACCGTTTATTATCCCACACGTGCATATGAGTCTTCCTCCGAGCCTCGTGGTTATTGTAGACTCGAGAACCATAGCAGTTATAGCATGGAACATAAACATAATTATGAACAGGGAGATAATCAATAACATTTATTATTGCCTCTAGGGCATATCTCCTACACGTAGCGATGCTTAAGTCCGTCAGAATCATGTTAGCAATAGCTGCCTTTTTCGATTATGAAATTTGGCAGATGGATGTCAAAACAGCGTTCCTTAACGGTTACCTTAAGGAAGAGTTGTATATGATACAACCAGAAGGTTTTGTCGATCCAGAGAATGCTGACAAAGTTTGCAAACTCCAGCGATCCATTTATGGACTGGTGCAAGCATCTCGGAGTTGGAATCTTCGCTTTGATGAAGTGATCAAAGCGTTCGAGTTTATACAAGTTTACGGAGAAGCTTGTATTTACAAGAAAGTGAGTGGGAGCTCTATAGCGTTTCTAATATTATATGTGGATGACATATTGCTGATTGGAAACAATATAGAAATGCTGGAAAGCGTAAAGGAATATTTGAACAAGAGTTTTTCAATGAAGGACCTAGGAGAAGCTGCTTTCATATTAGGCATCAAGATCTATAGAGATAGATCAAGACGTTTAATAGGACTTTCACAAAGCACATACCTTGATAAGATTTTGAAGAAGTTCAAAATGGATCAGTCCAAGAAGGGGTTCTTGCCTGTTTTGCAAGGTGTGAAGTTGAGTAAGACTCAATGCCCAGTGACTGCAGAAGATAGAGAAAAGATGAGTGTCATCCCCTATGCTTCGGCCATAGGCTCTATCATGTATGCAATGCTGTGCACAAGACCCGATGTCAGCCTTGCCATAAGTATGGTCGGAAGGTTTCAAAGTGATCCAGGAATGGAACACTGGACGGCGGTCAAGAATATCCTGAAGTACCTGAAAAGGACTAAGGACATGTTTCTCGTTTATGGAGGTGATCAAGAGCTCGTCGTAAAGGGTTACGTCGATGCAAGCTTTGACACTGATCCGGATGACTCTAAGTCGCAAACCGGATACGTATTTATTCTTAATGGGGGTGCGGTTAGCTGGTGCAGTTCCAAGCAAAGCGTGGTAGCAGATTCTACATGCGAAGCGGAGTACATCGCTGCCTCGGAGGCGGCGAAGGAAGGTGTCTGGATGAAGGAGTTCATGACAGATCTTGGAGTAGTGCCTAGTGCACTTAACCCAATGACTCTGTTTTGTGATAATACTGGTGCCATTGCTCTAGCCAAGGAACCAAGATTTCACAAGAGGACCAGACACATAAAGCGACGTTTCAATTCCATCCGCGATTACATCAAGGAGGACGACATAAATATTTGCAAAGTACACACGGATCTAAATGTTGCAGATCCGATGACTAAACCTCTTCCAAGGGCTAAACATGAACAACACCAGAACTGCATGGGTGTTCGATTCATTACAATGTAAATCACATAGTGATGTGAAATAGATTATTGACTCTAGTGCAAGTGGGAGACTGTTGGAAATATGCCCTAGAGGCAATAATAAATTGGTTATTATTATATTTCCTTGTTAATGATAATCGTTTATTGTCCATGCTATAATTGTATTGATTGGAAACTCAAATACATGTGTGGGTACATAGACAACACTGTGTCCCTAGTAAACCTCTAGTTGACTAGCTCGTTGATCAAAGATGGTTAAGGTTTCCTAGCCATTGACATGAGATGTCATTTGATAACGGGATCACATCATTAGGAGAATGATGTGATGGACAAGACCCAAACTGTAAACATAGCATTTGATCGTGTCAGTTTATTGCTATTGTTTTCTGCATGTCAAGTATCTGTTCCTTTGACCATGAGATCATGCAACTCACTAACACCGGAGGAATACCTTGTGTGTATCAAACGTCGCAACGTTACTGGGTGACTATAAAGGTGCTCTACAGGTATCTCCGAGGGTGTCTGTTGGGTTGGCATGGATCAAGACTGGGATTTGTTACTCCGTATGACGGAGAGGTATCTCAGGGCCCACTCGGTAATACAACATCACAATGAGCCTTGCAAGCAATGTGACTAAAGTGTTAGCCACGAGATCTTGTATTACGGAACGAGTAAAGAGACTTGCCGGTAACGAGATTGAACTAGGTATAGTGATACCGACGATCGAATCTCGGGCAAGTAACATACCGAAGAACAAAGGGAACAGCATACGGGATTAACTGAATCCTTGACATAGAGGTTCGACCGATAAAGATCTTCGTAGAATATGTAGGAGCCAATATGGGCATCCAGGTCCCGCTATTGGTTATTGGCCGTAGAGGTGTCTCGGTCATGTCTACATAGTTCTCGAACCCGCAGGGTCTACACACTTAACGTTTGGTGACGATTAGTATAATTGAGTTATTATGTTGGTGACCGAAAGTTGTTCGGAGTCCCGGATAAGATCCCGGACATGACGAGGATCTCCGGAATAGTCCGGAGGTAAAGATTGATATATGTGATAATAGTGTTTTGATCTCTGGAAGGGTTCCGGAGTTCACCGGAAGGGATTCCGGATGTTTACCGAAGTGTTCGGGTGCAGCAACACTTTATATGAGCCAAAGGGATAAAGCCCACAAGGTATTGGAAGGTGCAAAAGTAGTTTTGCTGCCGCGTAAGCGGTACTACCGCTTGGTGAAGCGGTACTACCGCCGGAGCGGTACTACCGCTTGTGTGAAGCGGTACTACCGCTTGTGCGCGGCTGTGCACGGTTCGGCAGGGATCCGAGTTGGACTCTTTTCCTGCGGGCCAAACCGACCTTGTGCGGGCAAAACCGACCCGGAGGAGGCTTTTACTCCAAGTTTAGACCCCAAGGCTCAACATATAAATAGAGGGGCAGGGCTAGCACACGGGACACATCAGGATTTCCCAAGCCGTGTGCCGGCAACCCTAGCCCTCTAGTTCCTCCGTCATAATCTCCGTAGTGCTTGGCGAAGCCCTGCAGAGATTGTTCCTCACCACCATCACCACGCCGTCGTGCTGCTGGAACTCAACCACTACTTCACCATCGCTCGCTGGATCGAGGAGGTGAAGGCGTCATCAAGCCGTACGTGTGTTGAACGCGGAGGTGCCGTCCGTTCGGCACTAGATCGGAAGGATCGTGATTGGATCGCGGGACGCTCGGCGATTTGGATCGCGAAGACGTTCGACTACATCAACCGCGTTTATTAACGCTTCCGCTTAGCGATCTACAAGGGTATGTAGATTCACTCTCCCTCTCGTAGATGCTCATCACCATGGATAGATCTTATGTGTGCGTAGGAAAATTTTTGTTTCCCATGCAACGTTCCCCAACAGTCTTTTCTATGTCCCATTTTTCAGGTGACATATTGTAGTTGACAACAAAGGTGTCGAACTCTTTTGGCAGTGAAGCCATGACCAGGTGGACCAGGAGCGCAGGTTTGAGCTCCAAATCCTCATCCATGGGCTTAAGCTTAGCTGCCATGTTGCTCATCCTGAGGATGTGCTCTCTTATTCCATGACCACCGCCTGTGTAGTTTTCTGTCACCAGTTGCTTTAACAACTGGGTGGCATATATCTTTGAAGAACCAGTGAACTGGCTCTTTATCTTTGTAAGAAACTCCCCTGCGGAAGTGCACTCTGCAATTGAGCCCACAATGGCGTTCTCAATTGTATTCTTTATAAATGCCATGCACTTTTTGTTTGCATTTACCCACTTTTGGTTTTCGATGGAATATTGTAGGAGATATGCCCTAGAGGCAATAATAAATGTTATTGATTATCTCCCTGTTCATAATTAAGTTTATGTTCCATGCTATAACTGCTATGGTTCTCGAGTCTGCAATAACCACGAGGCTCAGAGGAAGACTCATATGCACGTGTGGAATAATAAACGGTAAAATGTATTCCTAGTCTGGCCTCTAAGACTAGCTCAAGTGTTGCATGATGGTTCTGTTTTCCTGATCATGGGCATGTCTATGCCGGCAACTTTGAGGGCACAATGTTAGTAGAACACTTGTGTTGAATCGACCTGATTGATGTTATGCTATGAGATTCATTCGTCATAAGTTAATGGTTAATAACACAGAGAAGTTAATGTTTGCATAATTCCTTAGACCATGAGAGTGTCGAGTTTCTTCATGCTTGCTTCATGAACTTTGGAGTTTGTTAAACGTCATCCGTAAATGGGTGGCTATTACGGCGGCTTACGGGTTCATGGAAAAGTATGTTAAGTAACTTGATAGCTCAAGATTGGGATTTGCTCCTCCGACGATGGAGAGATATCTCTGGGCCCTCTCGGTGTTACGGTATCCATCATCGTCTGGCCAGACACAAGTTTGATTTGATCACAGGGATACCGGAACACAGAAACGAGAAAAGAGAACAAAAACCGGCAACGAGGTAACTGGCATTGTGGACAAGTGTTGATCCACGAGGATGCCGGTGTTTCTCACCTCGGGTATTTGTAACATATCGCGAAGCAACAGGAATAGCACACGGCAACTGGAGGTTCACTCGAATATTCATTCGTGTGGGTATAGGGATCAATATGGGTGTCCACGGCTCCGATGTTGATCATTGATCGGAAGGGGTTCCGGGTCATGTCTATGCTTCACCGAACCTATAGGGTCACACGCTTAAGGGTCATCTATCTGCTGAATACTAGACAGGGAGTCTGAGAGAAAATCACCGAAAAAGTTTTCGGACACCGGAAAAGTTTCGGACAGCGGAAAAGTTCCGCAGAGAGAACACCGGAACAGTTTCGGTAAAACTGAAAAGTTGTTTCAGGGGATACCATAAAGTCAAATTGGTTTTGGCACATGCCTGATAATTCTTGGAGGGTGCCAGAATCATTCTGGAAACTTTCTGGAATTTTCCGGGATGAAAACCGGAAATGTTTCGGAGCTGCCGAAACCGCTTCAGATGCTTTTCGCAGATGAAATCACTAAACCGGAATTGTTCCGACTCGCGTTGAAAATTATTTTGGTGGGTACTAGAATTGTTCTAAGCCCACATGAATATTTTCAGTTCGATCAGACGCTGAAAAATGTCGTCGTGAATAGTGAAAGTGCTTTTTGGGATATTTTTGGAAAGCCACCTTTTGGGGCTTTGCTTCAAAAGATCTTGGGGATGACATGGATGGATAGGGGCCAATTTTGGGGCCCCACATGAGGGTGTGGCCGGCCACATGGTGGACTCCTTCATGGAGTCCCCCTTGTTCCTTGGTTTCACCTTTTAGGTCCTTGGGAAGGACTCCTTTCCATGTGGGTTTTGGGTCTTCTTGTAAAACCACCCTACCCCTTGGGTTTCCTATAAATAGGAGGTGTGTGGGCTGCCATAAGACACACTCTTGCTCTCATACACAAAGCCATGCATGATCTGGCATTCTTCTCTCCCTCCCAGCGAAATAGTTTCGTAGAGCCGAAAGGCTGTCTGGGTTCCGGCAGGAACTAGTTCTGGACGGCGAAGCCCTGCCGGATAGATGACACCGTATGTGTGCAACTCTGTAGAGAGATCGTAGTTTCGGTCTTAGTTCGAGAGTGCCTCCCGAAGGGCTGTCCGTGTGACCGTCCGAGTTTTGGAGGTCCTCCCGAAGGGCTGTCCGAGTGACAGTCCGAGTTTCGGAGGTCCTCCCGAAGGGCTGTCCGCGACACCGTCCAGGGGACTGTGTGACCGCCTCCCGGAGGGCTGTCCGCGGGGCAGATGAGGGTATACATCCTCGCGGTTGGGAGGTTGTAAAATCCTAGCTGCGGGGATCTGCACCGCCGATCGTCATCGACTCTACTTCCGCTGCGCTACGAGTCGGTAACGATAATGATCAAACCTTGTATGCAGTCTCCATAGTGGTCCTGGGCTGGTGCGTAGGTCGGAAATTTTTTGTTTTCTACTGCGTTACCCTACAAATATAACATCTCCACTGGAGCATGATCCTTTTTCTTTTTCTCCCATGCAGCATCATTGTCTTTTGCATCTCTGACTGGCTCTGGAGGTTGGACCGGCTGTGGGGTATCCACAACCCAGTCCACCTCAGCACAGACAAAGGCTAAATCAACTTTCTTTCTCCATTCGGTGTAGTTATCACCTCGGAGTGTGGGAACTTCTTTTAGGCAACTCATCAAGTGGTAACCTCCTGAAATCACAATTGAAGTGAGATCATTGTAACAATCATATGCATTAATCTAACGTTGGTCAAATTAAACATACAATTGTCTATGCAATTAAATCTATATTACCGTTGGGCAAAGATAGAAATAAATGCATCTTTTATAACAATCAATAAATCATGATTATGTTATTAACAACGTTGGTCATAAAAATAACAGAATCATAATTATTTCAATAATCACTTTAACATGCTCTTTTAAAATTTAATTCTCACTTTATTTGCCCTTTTTTTTAAAAGCACTTTTATTTTTATTTGCAGCGGAAAACATGAATAAAAAATTCACGAACTTTATACTTTTCAGAAACATTTCTGTCACTTTTCTATTTTCTAAACAAATTTTCGTTGGATTAAATTTGAATAGAAAAACTATTTATAAGATTTGCCCAAAAACCGAACAAAAAAAGAGATAAAACACGGCAGCTCCAGCCTCGGCCTTGCGCGTGAGGCCCGCAACGAGTGAGGGTGGCTGCGGCCTGGTCCGTTCGGCTCTGGGCCCCCTTCAGCTTTCGGCCCGACAGCCCGCAGTGAGCTAGGTTTTCGATCCTGGCCGTCGATCTGCATCGAACGGTCCACCGTTCTTATCGCTTGATCAAAACTGGGGAGAGCGAGCCCCCGACCGAAACCCTAGCCACTCTCTCTGTTCGATCTCTCTCCTTTTTCGCTCTCTCTCCCGTCGCCATCCTTTCTCTTCTGTGACTGAGACAGAGAGGAACGCGGCTGCGATGCAACCTCCGCAGCCCCCTTCTGCGCGATGGCGGCCTGTCGATGGAGTGGCCGGCGCCCCCACAGATCCCCTTGCCGGCGCGCGCGAGCTCCCGAAAGAGAGCGCGCCACCGTCAAGCGGCTCGGTGGCGGTGCCCTTTGCCCCCAAAAGGGGTGGTTCTTCGTCCCTGCACCTCGGCTTGCCGATGCGTGTGGGGATCGAGAGGAACTGGCGCGGCCTCGCGGCGGCGCAACTTTTCCGGTGAGGTTCTTTTCTCTGCCCTGTTCTAGGGTTCTTCGGGGAGGGGAAGGATTTCTGTTGCTACCGAAAATCCAAAACGCCAACCTGGGCTGATACCATTGATAGGATCTGTTGATCCAGTGGGCATGGGGATTCCGGTAGTGGTGATAGGTATTACCTTCTCCTTGGCCTGAGGAGCTCCCGCCGTTGGCCATGGTGGGATGGCGACGGCGGCGATGACAGAGAGATGACGAGGTGGTGGCTGCTTCCCGTGAGCACCACACTAACCCTAGATCGGTAGGGAATATCGGTGGGGTATGTGGCGGCGGTGAACTTCGTGTCGCGTGCCCCGGCCCCCCACCTCTGTTAATATAGCGCGGGTCACAGGGGCCCACCAACCATATGAGGGTTGGGCGTCCCCGATCAGGACGCGAGTCAGGGGCCCGTTCGACCCGTTGGGTTCGAATGGGAGGAGATCAACCTAACACCCACACATCGCAAGGACATTTGCTGCTTCGTTTGCCCCTCCGCTTCCTAAAAGGGCCTCTCGCAGAAATAGACCAAGATCTAGAGATTTGCTGGGTCTTTCGGTGAGGTCGTGGTAGTTGCTTTTGAACCCAAGCTGGGTGCATCCCGCGATTGGGAAGAAATCAACAGCATCGTCGGTGCAGTATAAGGTTCCTGCTGAATTCATGAAGCCTACTAGATAAATGGTATCGGCTCTGAAATACATGATAGCAACACCATCATCACCTGTCACCTCGACTCCGATCCACCTGCTTGGTATATTTGGGTCATTCATATCCATTTCTGGCGGCAAAATATAATGGCCTCTCACAGCTTGCGTGTTTGCTTCTAAGGAACCGTGCATAAGGTTGAAAAAGGTATCATATGAATCTCCGAAATTCAGGGACTCAATATCAGGAAGAGCTGCGGGGACAGACTGGACATGTGTGCAAGCCAGGAGCACAAGAGCAACACCAATCGACAATTTCTTGTGCAAGTATAGGCCTACAGAAAGAATTCATAGCAAAATAAAATAAAATAAGGCGCTTGTATGTTCAGAGATAATGATTTATTTTCTGCAACAAGTTAATAAATAGATTTGTGCCACAAAACAAAATGACTTTTCTTTACACCTAACTAATGCTTATGGTTGGGCTAAGAGAAATAATGTACCTGCAAAGATAGTAAATAGTACAACTTCAGCTAACCCAATCAACTCTGACTTGGAGTAATGAGTGGCTTTTCCATTACCAACAGGGTATTCACTGTAAATAAAGAAGAACATGATGTTAATCTTATAGTCAGATATGCATTTGACGAAATAACAGCATGTAGCTCCCTACCGGTTCCCAAACACGTCAGAAATACCGCATGTGTTCTCAAACAGTTCACCTTCTTGATCTACCAACTTTGGTTCAGCTTCTCCCAATAGTACACCAGGCACGAATACTCTGCTCAAAATGATATATTATATGGGTTCAAAAGAATAATCACATAGTACAAGTACTACAGTTCAGCCAATTGTACATAGAAGTAATTAATGATCAAAGAAAAGGGTAAACCTGAGATCAGATTCATAAAATTCCTTTGTGTCTTCATCATCCCAGATAGGTTCTACTGCAGAAAAATCTTTCCCAGAAGGGGATAACTCAGTCCCTGTATTTAACCTTGTATGTCCATCATCTGGCATAACAGGAGGCTGCGTATCAAGAGCTTCAGCTAAGCTGCAAGAAAACATATTTGAATGTTTCACAAGATTTATGCGAACAGATGTATATGGTCGTAATAAGATGCCAATAAGCTAAAAAGCAAAGTGAATATATAACTGAAGCAATTGTTTGTCTTTTCCTCTTTTTTTAAGAAAGAGAGGAAGCTCAGATGAATACCAGAAACTGGTAGCCATCTGTAGACTACAATGCTAGTGATAGTCACTATATTGAATCCTAACTAGTAACTGGAGTACTAGTTAACTAGTACAGAATCATAGGCTCTTATTTTCTGAATATACTCCCTCCGTCCCAAAATAAGTGTCTCAACCTTAGTACAACTTTATACTTAATTTAGTACAAAGTTAAGACACTTATTTTAGGACGGAGGGAGTATCTGCCTCTTGGTCCTTTCATTGTGAACAAACACATGGCTTTCAGTGTTATAAATACAGTAGAAAATAAAGATAAACTGACGAAGGTGCAGTAAAAGAAATGTAAGAACTGGAGGAAACTTATCTTGTATTAAGCCAACAAAATGAACTACTTGTGCAGCTGTAGAAGCGATAGATGAATAAAATATGATGGTACAGTTTGATAGGGAAGCTCACGATGAAACACAGCGCAATAACTGATCGAAAGATTTCCGAAGCTTCTCATACAAGGCAGTATTCTCATCACTTAGTTCGCCTTTGGCATTTAGAATCTTTGCATTTTCAGACTCCATTGCAAGAAGAGACTGCATGGTGGACGTTATGTATGAGATGGTTGCATAAGAAACAAACTGAAGCAATAACAGAGTAAATATTAGCCTAACAACATTAAATTACTTGGAAAAAAAAAGTTAAGTTACCGCATGTTCTGACTGGAGAATTGCAGCTGCGGCATCATAGTAAGAGCTCAAGGCTTTCTTGAAGAGCGTCTTCAGATCATCAGTAACATTGAGGCCCATAAAATACTGCAGCATAAAGAACAAGTGTCGTGAGTAGTCACACGTGGTTATAAATGTACAGCTATCTCATTGCGGAACAGAACCGGAAAATGAAAGAACCAATCATATGCATCAATAAACCTAAGAGGAGGTAAGCATGTTGCTCATGATGGAAGGCTAGCAGAATACTTGACCTTTCACATGCATACATTGCGCTATAAGTAAAGTTACATTTGGGGGCCTGCGGATTTCCCCCATTATAAAGAAGATAAGACACATTTATCATATTATTTTTGCCAGACATTTTATAGTGTTTTTGGATGTCTGCATATTCAAGAATGAACCTGGGCCACAGTGAAGATTGTTAAATTACTGCAGATCGATCACCTTCGTCATTTTCTTGAGATTAGCAAATACAAGATGATGAAACTAAAATCTGGCTGACCTCATCATAGGCTTCTTGCCCATGTTTTTGTAATCCAAGAAAATGTTTTCCTTGACGAGCAAAACTGGCTAGGAGAGACAAATTTGTCCGAGTCGTTTCACGGTCCTTCAAATGCTCCACTGACGTGACATCCTTTATAATGTTTATGAATGTACTAGCATCTTCAGCAATTCCAACAAAGTACAGATCCATAAGAAGTTTTAGCGTGCTTCTTTTCTTCATGGCCCTTGAGTTCTTATCTGAATCCAAATCATCTCCAGATTTCCCAGGAAATAAGGCTTTCAGGAGTCCTTGAATAAGGCAAGGAGAGATGTCCCTGTATCTTTGATGGAGCAGTGAGCAAATCTGCATCAAATATGATTCAGGACAGATAATTATTTCCTCATATGAATTTAACGTCCACACATGAAAACACATTTGAAAATACGAGTTTCATTGAATTTATTAATCATAGAAAATAGTGCAAAACAGTGACATGGGATACATGCCAATAAATAAAAGTAAAATTAAAAAATCATTATGAGATAGAGCACCAAGCTGATGTAGATAAAGATGTGTATTCTAGAAAAAAGATATAGATAAAGATGCATAATGATACATATATCATAACTGGATAAAAAAACATGTGACTAAAAAAATATAGAAAATTAACCAGAAAAGAAAAAAAAACATTTGTACTTGTATCGGTGGGTGCTCTCACTATCTCAACCATGAAATGTCTTGAGATCTGCGCATATCCTCTCAACCTATCAGAAATGTAGTGGGAGAGACTGTGCACATATCTCAAGGCACGTTTCATGGTTTAGATAGTGGGAGGTGTAATAACCTAGAAAAATATGTAACTCATTTAAGTACATGGCGGAAAGCTTATTTAGTGAAAAATGGTGAGCAAGGCTGCGATACAAGATTTAAATGCAATATAGAATGTATTAAGACTAGGAGGTACTGTTACTACTATACCTGAACATCAGCTTGCATATCAGCAGAACGAAGTTTGACCTCACATATGTGAGAAACCGCTTCACTGACAAATTTGCTTAAGTCAACACTTTTCAATTCTTCCATTAAGCCATCCTTTTGTTCATCGCTTATCATTTTGAACTTCTTGATAACTGCTGTGTTGCCCTTCATACTGGAATCAAGTGTTCTCAGGTAACTTGCATCTAAAATGAACAACTGACCGTGTCATAATTATGTATTACAGTAGATTAAACTGTATGTATATTTCAAGACTGAGCTGAGTAAGACATCAATCATTCTCTCACTCTCTCAAACAAGAATAGTACTTGGTATAGAAAAGGAAATAAACAAACACAGACATATAATGAACATGTTCCACATGGAAAGTTGTGTCATTATCAGCTAGGGATCACTGAACGTCTCGTCCAAGAGGATTCTAAGCTCTCCAATAAGGATGCTAGCTTCCGAGAAAACTGGAGAACAATTTGATTTCTGAACTTACACAAATGAATTAGCCACCTGAGAAATGCAGTAGATCCATGCGACTACGGCTTCTCAGCTTAACATGGTTCGCACAACAGACATTCCAATTATAGGGTATGTGAGTATTTACCGAATAACTATAAATACTCTCCGGCCTCTTAGAAGCACAGTTTCTTTAAAAATAAATTAAGATACCACCTACATATTCAATGGATATGGATCACTGAGTTGCCCAGAGAGCCTAACTTGCTATAATTTTAGGCCTGGTAAGATCCAAGTGGCACAATAGAACTTTTTTGCACATAGTAGGAACCAGCTCATCTACCTAGCAAGTTGTACAACATTAAAAGATGAACTCCATTTAGATGGGTGTAACACATTAATATGTATGTGCATATCATTAGTTTGCCCTGGTTGAACATTATCAAAACTCACAACAGCCACTGTAAACTAAACAATCGACCGTGACTTGCATTAAATATCAATTACTCAAAGAACAATGCAAGTACCAGGCCTCTCAGGGTTTAGGTTTTTCTGGCGGAGAGCATCAATAAGCTTCTTGTATTCTTCAAGACGGACCACCTGCAGACAATCGATATTTAGAACAAATCAAATATTTCGAACTTGAAGAAGCAAAAAGATTACAGTATGCACTATAACCCGTTAAATTCTACTCCACTATTTTATCCAAGCTTTTTAACATGTGTCAGGGAAAAGAGAGCTTCTTCACGAAAGGTTGCAGGGAGACGGATCCGGCTCTCCGTTTTATCCAATAAAATGGAGAGGGGGGGAACCCTTTGTTTCAAAAAAAAAAAAAAAGAGACGGATCCGGTAGAGAGCGGCGTCGCCTCGGCACCGGCCCTGATCGCAACGCCAGGAGGGACGGCGTGTCCCCATTGAAAACGTACGACACCATTCCCATGCTGCTTCCAGAGCTGCCAACAGCATAGCAGTAAGAACATGGACGAAGAGCGCAGCATGCAGCCGAGCTGGAGCTGGAACAGGTCGCTGACCACTGAAACCCCGAAACGTCGGGCAAAGGGACAGCCGAAGATCAGGTCTCGATCACGGCGGCGCACAGTTGGCAGCCGCAGTCATCCTCATCTAGGATGTGTTTGCAGAGGATGGTTTGAATCCGGCCGAGCGAGAGCGAGAGGAGCCACCCAAAAAACTTGACTCGGTGACGGCGCATGGCTGTCCCAGACGAACGACGCCACCGAAGCAGACCAGCTTGTACAACTCCGAAGAGCGCAGCCGCCCGGCCGGAGAGATGGACGCCAGCCAAGATGCCCACGCTGGCGCTCGCCAACAGTGGTGAGCCGAGGGAACAGAGCGGATGCAAGACCGAGACTTGGCATGGGAGAAGAGCGCAGCAGGCATGACCGCTAGATCGGTCTATAACGACAGGAACACGCTCTCGGTTCGAGTAGAGTAGGACACGATACATACACGTCGAACGTAAACGAGTTCTAGCGGGCGGACGACAATGTACGAGAGAGACGACCATGGAAACGGACCAAAACCTGCTCATCGTCCAACGCAGAAATGGTGCGCTCCGCCGGAAGAAGCAGCCGCACGACCAGCGGGAGCAAGATCAGCAGCGCCATGAACGCCTTCTCCACAGCCACAGCACGTCTCTTCTTCTCCTCCATCATCGCCTCTCCCTCTGGCATTGCGATGAACAGATCATGCACTATGCTCTAGCTAGCATCGCCATCAAATCAAAATTATCACGCACTCTGCTCAGGCATGGCCATGAGCTCCACACCCAGTTGGAGTAGAGTAGCGGTGCCACGTTCTACCACTACCACTCCCTGTCCAAGGACGGGTAGTAACCAAAAAGCAGAAAGTGACACTGTTTCTACAAACGGAATGTAGGTGGAGACGACTTTGCTCGCCTCGCCGGGTAGCTTCTTTTCTCCCGCGGCGCGGTACACCGTGGGCTGGTCATGCCTCTGACATGTTAGTTGGACTCTGGTTTTTCTTTTACGTTTTTTTTTCGAGACAATCTTGCAAAGTCTTTTATCAAAAACTCGTCACAATGTTTACAAGGACGAAAATAAGATCGCCGGGTTGCCTAACCAAACATGACGGCCAACCCCCAGTGAGAGAGCATGCTTCGCTAAAGGGTGTGCCTAGATCTCAGTCAAGTGACAGAAGATACAAAAGGAAGGACAAAAATTAAAAAGAATTTTTTTGCATGGATCTCCATGTAAGATCTCACGAATATATCATCGACTGAGACTTGTAAATTGTGAGCCTCAGTATTCGAGCTCCTAAATTCATGGCTAAAAGAGCAACTAGTAAAAAGACACTAACGATCTACAATTTCACGGATAATAGCGCCATACACTGTCACACTCTTCTGCTTGATTCAATGACAATTTCACAATCTGAAGCAACATAAATTCTCCGTTCATAGAGGTCATCTGCCAGGGCCAGGGCTTGCTTCTCGGACTGCAAAGGCTTCGAGTGTTATGGGGTCAGAAATTCACACAAGGGTAATAGCTGAAGCTCCGATGTAAATTCCCGTGTGATCCCAGCATACCGCGCCACTGCTGCAACTGATCCATAACGCATAGGGCTTGATTTTAACTGCGTCTTGGGGTGGTGCAATTCAGTGACTCGGCCTTGCTTGAGCATTAACGCATGTAGCCGATGTTTGTTTGAAGGACCTCGAGTTCGGGAGTGAATGTTTTAACAAAACCATCAGTATGGCCGTATGGGACGGACTCTGGAAGATCTCCTCGTGCAAGGCCTTTCTCCTTGACCCCCAGATTGCCTATAAAGTAACAGCCATCAAGATGAACTCATCATGCAATAACAACCCCTGCATGTTAAATAACCAGTCTCTGGCCTTTGGGTTCCTGTCCATGCACATTTTCTCCACTAGTGTCTCCGAAGAAAGCGCGCACACACTGCGGGACATCGTGCAGTCAAGCAGAGCGTGCCGCCGCGAGTCGGCAGCGCCACAAAGAGGGCACGCCGACGACGTTGCCATGTTGCGGTGGTGAAGTAGCTCACCCGTTGGTACGGACTCCCGGGCAAGACGCCAGAGAAAGATGCGGATTTTATTCGGTACCTGTGTTCGCCATAAGGAGGTCCACCCACTGTTGTTCTGCTCATTGCTTGACGTGCCGATAGGTTTGTAACACCCTGATTTTTGGCCCCTTTTCTTTTTCTTCTTCTTCAGTTGGATTTTCTACTTTCTGCTCTGGTTTTCCTAGGATCAACTCTACTGGACTTAACAAACCTGGAAACCAACTAATACCCACCCATCTTAGTTACTCTTCACTCCCTAGCATCTCAACATTTGCTCATAACTCAAACTCAAGAAAGTATAATCTTTTTATAAAAGATTATGTGCCCTATGGCACTTGAGTTATGAAGCAACTAACCTCTCCGACTTTCTAAAAATCCTCAGATAATTCTCATAAATTCTTTGGGTCAAATATACTTCAGAAAGGTCCCTGGCTCTCCCAGAAACTTTTGCATTTGAGCCCCTCCTCTTCATCTTACTTTCTGCACCCTCTTTCACTTTGTACAACAAGTACTAGCAACAGGGGTGCAAATGCACTGAAACTTTGCACTTAGACTCACCTTAGTACCAGAAAACTATCCCAAAGTTCACAACCAGACCCTCAGTGGATTCCTCTTGACACGGTACAAACACTTTGTACACAGGACCTTCTAGAAGATCCAGTTGGCAGTACACGTCACCCTGGCCCCAGCTGCAGCCACACCCACTCCCAGTACACCACCCCCTAATTAGCAGACAAGGTTATACACGCCTGTGGCCACCCAGGACGCAGTTGCCTCGGTGACCAGGGGGTTGGCATGCCAGAGCGCGTGCTCTGCGCAACGCCCGGCCCTTGGCCACGCGGCCGACGCCCAGCAGCGCGTCCCCGGCGCCATTGCCACACACAGCAATGGCGCCCTTGGCCACGCGGCCGTGACCACAGCCATTGTGCACCCGTGCGCCTACCGCCGTCGCGACGCGCTAGGCCGGCGCAGAGAGCTTGGCTGGTTCCCCCAGTCTTCCTACGACCGTCCGAGCCCCGGCCAAAGCTAGGCGTAGGCCGATGCAGGCTTGGCTAGCTTCCAGCGTGAAGCACGGCGGCGCCATGCCCCCCCCCCATTTTGAGATTTGCTAATGCCGAGATCCAATGCGAAAGCAAAGCGAAGGTTGTTATTCAATAGTTGTTGCCGGGTACATAGCTTCATCCAAACCATGGATCCATGAATTGTTGACTCGCTCTAGAAAAGGGACTATAAAAGGCACCCTGCGTGACCTCTTCTCCTCACACCCTCTACATTCCCTCCCCTTGACTCCATGCACACGCTAAGCCCGGCCGTAGCGGCCCATAGCCAGTGAATCGACCTGAGCTTCGCCGCTTGGGCATCACCGCCGACAGCCCGCACCGCTGCACCCAAGCCCGAGCCACGGCCACCATTGGAACCCCCTCTCTCCACTGACCCAGACGCCCAACAATAGCCCACCCAAACCCCACTCATCTCCGGCCGCCGCCACCGGAGAGGAAGGAAGCGACGTCGTCCGGCCACCCCAGGAGAAGCTACGTGTACAGGAAGGATCGCCGGAGAGTTGCCGTTCCAGTGAGCCAACTCACGCACACCCTCGAGCCCTTGTTTCGCTGGTGAGCCCTCGCCGGAGCACCACCGTCCCACAGTGGTCTTCGGGCTTCGACGTGGCCGCTCGGTGGATTTTCTATATATTGTTTTAAACTAACTTTAATTCTTTTGTTGACTCAACGTTGACCACTAATATCTCTCAAACCATAAGTCCAAATGAGTTGATTCTTTTTGCATTATTTTCTTATGTTTTTCTCCTTCAGTAGGCAGAGTTTGAGATTTATTTTACTTGTCTAGATTTTTCTAGACAGAAATTTACTTATTTGCTTTACTTTTTTTTTCTTTTAAATTATTTTCAGAAGGAAATAATTTAGGAGGTGAAGACTAGGAGTAATTTGATACTCCATTTGAGCAAGCTGACGGTGTCCTGGATTGGGGGGTGTACACCACGTCGGCCTGTCAGTCATGGGCCGGGCCGAGGACCTGTCAACAACTGAAAAATGGGCCACGCATGCCCAGGCCCTCGGCGTACTAGAGATGGAATCCTCCGAAGACTTGGCGTACACTTCAAGGCGTATTTGAATGATTGGAATGTTTATCCCTAGTTGTAACCGACCATGTGTAAACCCTAGATACCCCCGGTGCCTATATAAGCTGAGGGGTTTAGCCTGTAGAGAGACAATTTCAAGGTTTAGAGGTTAGAACTCATACATACGATCTCAAGGTTAGAACTCATACTACTACATGCTACCCAGGGTCGTCTCCAGGAATTTGGGGCCCCGGTGCAAAATGTAAAAGGGTTGTGTTACGGTGTGGTAATAATTTAGCACGATGCACACTCATCGCCACATATATCGTTTGAGACATTATCACTCCATGATCTTAGCATGTGTGGTTGCTAAGCATCCAATCGCACTACCTAAATTCCATCACCTTGGAGTACTAGAGGTTGCACCACTGGTGCAGCGACATGCTATACAAACGGTTTTTACCCCCTTTCCGCGATAGAGTTTTAAACCGTCGCCTTGCCTGTGTGTGCGATAGGGGGGGTCCAACCCACACGACCCAGAAACCGTCGGCGATAGGTCCTCCGGTCACACACGTGGGGCAAAAAGAGCTCGTGTGCGATCGGGCGAGCCATCACAGACAATTATACTGGCCCAATCGTTTCCGTTCATATGTACATCCCACACAGTGAATCCCAGACAAACGTTTCCGTTCCTATGTAGATCCCACACGGTGAATCCCAGACAAACGTTTCCGTTCATATGTACATCGCACACAATTTTTCGTTCGTGTGCGATCGGGGGAGATAACGCAGACGCTTTCGTAGGACAAGCCGTGGGAGATGTCGGAGCCGTGGCTCCGGGGAACTAAAGGTTCGAACACTGGGGGCGAGCTAGTCCTTTCCGACCACGGGTGACCACGGCGAGGCTACGGCGAGAGCGCTAGCGCGGAGCACGACAGGGGACATGACGGTTACCCAGGTTCGGGCCACCTTGCGGTGTAAAACCCTACTCCTGCTTGTGTTGGGATTGCTGTGGGCAAGAGAGATGTCCTCGCGTACAAGGTAGGAGGTGAAGGAATCGATCCCCCCTACAATGGCAGCTCTGTCCCTTTTTATAGGCGCACTGGTCCTCTTCCCCTGAAAATCTAGGCGGGAAGGGTTGCCACACTTGGCGGGTTTTGAAAGGGGACAGGCGCTCAGGCTATCCTAACTAAAGGCGGTCTTCGCCTACAAAAGCGTGATCCATTATGCGCCGGTGGGCTCGGTGGTGACCTCCGCCCTGCGCACCTTGCTGTCTTGGTCTTCTTTCACCAAACGGGTAGTCCTTGGGACTTGCTTTGGAGGTGGGCAGCTGGGGCTGTCCCTTTTGCACCAAAGAGGAAAGCCTCTCTGTCCGCGCCCGCTGGCGCGGCCTCTGCCGCCGTTCGTCGCCACGCGCGTCACCCACGTGATGGGCACAGGACCGCGCAGCCGACGTCAGGCTCGGGTGGCTCGGGCGACCGCCTCGGGCTGGTCGCAAGAGGGCCTCGCGAGGCTACCGCCGCTCCTGTGGCTAAGTGTTGGTGGCTCGTGCCTTGAGGAGGGGTCCTCGGGAGGCTGGTACCTCGTGAGATGTCTTCGCTTCTCGGCGCCCTTAGATGGGCCGCGTCTTAGGCCTTTGCCAAGTGTCGTATCCTGGGCCGCAGGCAGACGGGCCGAGGTACCCTGGTCCCCAATGGCCCGACAGTAGCCCCCGGGCCCGTGGCGTGCATGTTCCCGCCCGTTGGGAGCGAAACGGCGCGGGCCCTGACAGACTGCGGGGCCCAGGTTCGACGCGTGGCGCACGACGGGACGTGGGACGCCCCGACTTCCCCACTATGCCTCGGTAACCGCCTGCGCCTGCCATAAAGCTTGCCCGCGCGGGGCGCAGGCCATCACTGCTTCCCTTCACTGCTGCCTCGATTCCCGGTGTCGAAGAAGACGGAGTGGCGAGGGGGGCGGTCCTCGTAAGGTGTTATAAAAGGGGGTGGAAGGAAGGTAGAGGCCTCCCCCGCCAACTTCTACCTCTGCCTCCCCCCTTCTTCCACCCTTCACTCTTCCTTGCTTTCTTCCAGGGCCGCCGCTGCGATGGCGAGGGGGAGAGGGCGAGCCCGCGCATCTGCTGCTGCCACGAGGGTTCCCCCTTGGGGCCAGGGGCGCTCCTCGGCGGCCGCCGAAGCTGGCCCCAGCGCTCGAGGGAGGGCCGCCACCCGCGGCCGTGGAGGGCGTGGCGCCCGCGGCCGGGGCGGGCGCGGCCGCCCGTCCTCCCTAGGCGGGATTCCACATGGCGGAGGCGGCGCACGAGTTCATCGTGGGGCTGCATCGTCGGCCCTGCAGCTGGCTCCGGCTCCCTAACTCTTTTGCGAGAGCGATGGAGGGCAGCGGGCCCCTGGGGCTGTGGCTGCAGGCGGACGGCTGCTGCAACGGCCCCTCCTGGGTGGCGACGGAGTTCTCCCCCGCTAGCTTCATGTTCCTGAAGTGGGGGTGGAAGTCTTTTGCCCTCGCCCGCGGCCTAAGGCGGGGGCATAACCTCCAATTCAAGTACGACGGGGCCGCCACCCTCTTCGTGAAGTTCTTCGGGGTCTCCGGTTCCCGCATGCAGTGCTGCGTGGAGAGCGAGAGCGACAGCGGCTCCAACTCCTCCGGCGAGAGTGACAGTGACGGCAACACCGACTCCAGCAACGGGGGCGGAAGCGACGATGGCTCTCCGTGCATCAAGAGCGAAGAGGAAGATTCTGACTAGGCGCAGGCAGCACTCGAGTCAGATCTTGAAGATGAGCCGTGCTCCCCTTTGGCCCCTCTCTTTTGTTCCTATAATAGGTCGATGTAGCCCCGCGGGGGCGTAAAAAACAATGTCTTTTGTTTAAGTTCTTTATGATTTGCTGCAATGTGTGTTTCCTCGTGAGGCTCTCTCGTGAGGCCTATTTCCCTTTCCTTGTTTGCCTTAGTGCTCTACATCGTCAGGACCCAGCCCCCGAGCGGGCTGCAGCCGTCGTTGGTATTGTGACACCCTAGTTTTTCCCAACTTTTTTTTCAAAACCCATTTGAATTTTATTTGGAATTTGGTTTGGATTCCATTTTGAATGGCTCCATGGACTTAAAACTTGGGAATATTTTCAGTTTCCTTTCCCAAGTGAATCAAAGCTTCCAAAAACTTCTCCAAAGTCATGTCATTTCCATTCTTGCCCAATCTCAACTTTTATTCCAATTTAATATTCCTTTTTCTATTAAAGGAATAACCCTTTGAGTCCTAGGTTGTGAAGCAACCTATATTTCTATCTTCCCCAAAATTCTAAGAAAATTCTCATAAATTATTTGGACCATGTGAACCTTGGATGTGTGAAAATATTCAAGATTTCATTCTCATGGTGAGCACACCATTCAGTCTTTGTTTCTGGTCATAATTTCAGTTTGTGAAGCAACTATATTTTATATTGCTCCACAATTTCTGAAATTTTACCAGGACATTCTCCTACCTATATAAACATCCTCTACCAAATTTTGGCCCATTTCATTTAGCCATTCTTCCTCAATAATTCTCCCAAGCTTCTGTCCAGAAGGGAGCATTGTGAAGGAAGTACCATTTATACTTACCCAAATGGTATGAAATGTTTATAGCATCTTCCTATGCTCAAATGACCCCTCTCCACTAAATTTCATTCAAATTCATCAAGCCAGATGAGCACCACATCAAGATTCTTGTTTCTAGACCAGAGATGCAGTTGTGAAGCAACTGCATTCAAAACTTGTCCATTTGGTCTGAATTTTTTCCAGCATGGGCACCTTCCTACTACAACTCAGTGTGACAAACTCCCTCTCTCTCATTTACCTAACATTTTTACCCTAGCATCTTGCTCAAGATTCTGTCCAGAAACTTGACTGGAAGCTCCAGTGCTTCCCAGGTCATCTCTTGCCAAACCAAGTGCACAGGGAGGCCACATGGTGAAAGGACTACAGCGTGGACATGATCGGGCGAGCCAGAGCGCACCGTGTGCGCCAGTGCACGCGGTGACCACGCGCCTGCCCGGGCCAAACTCGCGCTCTGAGTGCCGAACCCTCTCGGGCCTCGCTGGCACCGCGCGCCCGCGTCGCCGTACCGTGTCCTGGAGCGCCAGCGTCCTCCCCACCATCCATGTGGCCCTCCTGGAGGCCTCCCGTCGCTGGTAGCGAGCTCGCCGGACGCGGCCAAGCTGCGCCGCTGTAGCCACGCCGCTCCGCGCCATCGCCATTAAGGCTCTGCCCTCTCCCGTCACCTCCCCACGTGGCTCAGTCGCCAGCGCGACGGCCAGCTCAACGCGGTACGCCGACATTTTCCCCACGGCAGGATCCGGCTCGGGCATCGCCGATGGGCTATAAAAGCCGCTCCTCGGCCTCATTTCTCTTCACCCATCGCCCTCCCCACCTCTCAATCACCACCCAGTGGCACCAGAGCAAGCCGAGAGGCCCTCCTTTCCCATCTCCGGCGAGGAGCTCCGCCGCTCTGCCTCTGCTCCACCAGCTCGCTCCGGTCCACCCCAGCCCCAACCGAGACCACCTTTGAGCTCATGGTACTCCCCCGGTTCTTCCCAGCCCCTCCCCTGCTCGAGCATTCGCCGGAGTCGGCAACCCCCTCCGCCACCGTAGCTCGCCGCCGCCTGAGAGGAAGGGGCCGACGCCGTCCGGCCATCTCCCAGTGAGCTACTAGTACGGGCGTGATCGCCATCGAGCACTCGTTCCATCCCCGCCCTCTCTCAGCTCCGCCGTGGCCTCAACGCCGGTGAACGGCCGCCGGTATGCCCGCCATCCCTCTGCCCTCTCTCTTTCTCTTTTAAACCTGCAGCCTGGCCCCACCTATCAGCGACTCCACGCGCGCCCGAAGCGGTATGCTAGTGGAGGCGCCCGGCTGGTTTACGCCTTCGACGTGGCCAGCTGTGGTTATTTCAGCTTTTCTGTTTAATTCAATTTAAATCAAAAGGTTGACCCAACTTTGACCATCTATATCTTTTAAACCATAAGTCCAAATGAGTTCATTATTTTTGCATTATTTTTCTTGTGAGCTTCTTTATTTGCTGGAAAATTTTGGTATTTTTCTCTGCTGTCTAGAATTTCTGGACAGAGGAAAATGCTCTATGTATTATTTACAAATGTTTCCAAAAATATTTTTCAGAGTGATTTGAATAGTTGATGAAGGCTAGGAGTACTCCCACACTCCCTTGGTGCAAGGCAAGCCACAACTCTCATTTGCATGACTGCATTGCAATGCCATGGTTTTAAATAAGTATTTATGCTAAAATTTGAATTACTTTTAATTGGTTTATTGACGCAACACTTGGAGGATTTCTTGGATATATTACTGCCATGTTGATAATTGGATCATTAGTAACTAGTAATCTACAAGTTTGATGATGCCATGATGCTGTTGGGTTAGGAGAATACTGTCTATGATTACTTTGTGGTTCCATCCGGCACTGTTGACTATGGAATTAGTAGCAGCAGCTTAATCATGTTGCTCATTGGATTACTAGTTAGCTACTGTTATAACTTGGATCACTGTGATACCGGAGTATCAGTTGTGACAGAGAAGTCACTTGGGGATAAATTCCTTCATTCGTTGATCAAGTGCCACTGAACCGAGCTTCCCAGTGCAGCCACATCTACCAGTATGGGATGGCCTTGACTTGGTCTAACCTCGTGCTCTTTTATCGGTACCACCAAAGAAGGAAGGTTATGGGCGCGGGCTACCATGATCAGGTAGGCGGCGATAATCTTGTGAGCCCGGTTTGGTTATTGAGCTCAGGTCCCGACGGGGACAGTTTTGGCCACGGATGTGGCAGGTGTCAGGAGTGACACAGGGGCCACCCAGGGCATGACCCGGAAGGGGTATGATTGTCGGTGGTACGATAGAAGAGTCATAGGTTAGGCAAGTTTCGTTGGACGAATGTCCATGGTGTGGGTAACATGCGCAACCTCTGCAGAGTGTAAGAATCTATTCGAATAGTCGCGTCCACGGTATTGCACACAGTTCGTACTAAGTCACACTGTCTGATCAACACCAATGATGGAATAGCTTGTTAATGATGGAAGAACTCATCCCAGTATAGTAGGGTAACCGCTTAGCAGAAGGCCATTGATAATCTTGGAAATGATCTCGAGAATGGTCGTCAATTGGTATTGAGATGATCACGAGTTGATCACGAGGGTAGATGATTCGACTGATTAGACAAGAGTAAGGCGGTCCCTGTGACCTGGAACAATGGTGACTATTGCAGATAGTTCGGGGATATCATGTTTAATATTTTCTTCTACTCTTTTAATAACAATTGATCCTGATATAATCATGATTGCTATGATGTTGCTTTGCCTTGATGCTTTTGTTTGTTGTGAGCTTGCGAGTACATTCAAAGTACTCACCTGGTGTGTCATGCCAGTTTGTAGGTGCTGCCATGTTCGCGTAGCCCACGAATTCTGAGTTGCGAGCTAGGACGTGTCCCAGCCAGAATCCCTACGGAGTGGAGTCCATCCCCGACGTCGTTATTTCACTGCTAGAAGTTGTTCCGCTGCTAGCATAGAGCTACCCTTGCGGGCATAGTATTGCCGTGTCGATGTAACCTTTTGTAATGCCCCAAACCTTTGTACCCCAATTAGTTGTAATAAAGAGCTGATTTGTTCTATGCCACATAGTGCCGTATTCCAGAAGACTTGATCTCTGGGCTGGAATACGGGGTGTTCCGGTTCCTCTGAGCTGGGGTGCCACAGGTATGTCAGGTCGCATTGCCTGGACAAGGCCAGGAGGTGCAGGGCACTGAGGGGTGGTAAGGACTCCTGAGGCGCGATGCTCAGGAAGTCCCCCTTTGATGTGCAAGCGGCTTGCGCGGATGAGAGAACGTCAGCACTCGGCGAGGTTGCGGGGAGAGGGAACTTGAGAGGCGCCGAGAGTGGCTCGTGAGGTGTTTTGTACTTAGCTCTTTCGCGAGTGTCGCTTGCCGTATTGTGGCTGCGGAGTGTGCCTCGCGAGGCTCTTGCTCATGAGGCCTCCCGATGGTACTTGGTAGAGGCGGTCGTCGCAAGTTAGCTCGCAAGGCTCCCTGGGGGCTTACGGAGGCGTCTTGTCGTGAGCCATCTCGCGAGGCAGCGCTCGCGAGGCCTTTGAATGCCTTATTCCTGTGAAAACTTCACGTTGATTTCACAAAGGGGGGAGTGGTGCGCGCTTGCTAGCTTGCTCGTGGGCGTCACGCGAGGAGACGAGACACCAAGGACCTTGGTGAGGTGGCGTGCACGGGAGCAGGCCCGCGAGCCAGAGCTCGATCACTTGGGTTTTGCAGCACTACTGGGACTGACCCGAGCATAGGCACTGTGTCCAGCCCCCGCTCGCGAGATGCACAGGAGGAAGGTCGCGAGCGTACACAACTCCTGAGACAAGCAACTTAGCAACACATAAGATATCTTAGGAAATAGAGCTTTACTGCAGCATAATAATAAGTTCATTACACGACCAAAAAGAGATGTGGCTGCCGTGTCCGGCACGGGTCAGCTTGAGGTTGGTGCAGCCCGTGGGGCGCCCTCGGATGATTGTTCCGCCAGCCCTAAGCATGGGGCTTCCACTAGGCGTGGGAACATTCCGCCAGCGCGGAGCATGGGGCTTCCACTGAGACGTGGGCGGGAGCTCTCGCGGGCCCATCAGGCGAACGCAATGAGAGGCTCCGATGCATGTACAGCTCCACTTCGTTCGTACGCATGAAGGTCATGGGTAGAACTTGCGGAGGTGTTGGATGTTCCATGCGTTAGGCACAGGAACTCCGTCCTCCATCTCCAGCTGGGCGGCGCCGGGCCTGGAGACATGAGCAACCCTGAAAGGGCCTTCCCACATGGGTGAGAGCTTGTGGAGTCCTTCTCTGGAGAGGATCCTTCTCATGACGAGATCGCCGACTTCGAGGGTGCGTGGGCGTATGTTGTGGCTATGATAGCGACACAAAGCCTACTGGTATCTGGCGGTGCGCAGGGCGGCCTGGCGATGGGCTTCCTCGAGGAGCAGCAGGTCGGCCTCTCACGAGCCGTCCTGACGAGCCTCATCGAAGGCGAGGACTCGTGGAGAGCCGTGTTTGAGCTCAGAAGGAAGGACTGCTTCGGCTCCGTAGACGAGGAAGAAGGGAGTCTCGCCGGTAGGCTTGGTTGCCGTTGTGCGGATGGACCACAACACAGACTGTAGCTCGTCAAGCCAGCCCTTGCTGCAGGCTTCGAGATTTTTCTTGAAGCTCCTCATCTTGAGGCCCTTGAGGACCTCGGCGTTGGCGCACTCGGCCTGGCCATTGCTTCGTGGGTGCGCCACAGAGGCGTAGCAGATCTGCGTGCCGAGGCTGGCACAGTATGACTTGAAAAGGCCGCTTGTGAACTGAGAGCCGTTGTCAGTGATGATGCGGTTGGGGACGCCAAAGTGGCTCACGAGGCCCTTGATGAACTTGACGGCAGAGCCTGCCGGGATGGTGCGCACGGGCTCGACTTCCGCCCACTTGGTGAACTTGTCGATGGCGACATCAAGGTAGCGGTAGCCGCCAGCTGCGCGAGGGAAGGGTCCCAGGATATCCAGCCCCCAGACCGTGAAGGGCCATGAGAGAGGGATCATCTGAAGGCCTTGCGCCGGCTGGTGGATTTGCTTGGCATGGAATTGACAGGCCTCACAGGATTGGACCAGCTCGGTGGCGTCGTGAAGCGCAGTGGGCCAGTAGAAGCCGCTGCGGAACACCTTGCCGGCAAGGGTGCGCGATGAGGAGTGGTGACCACAGTCTCCTCCATAGATGTCGGCGAGCAGCTTGCGACCTTGTTCTTCAGAGATGCACCGCAGCGAGACGCCATTGGGGCGCCTGTGGTACAACTCGCCGTCTTGCAAGCAGTAAGCGGTGGCCTGGCGAGCCACACACTCTGCCTCTGAGTCCTTCTCCGGGAGGGTGCCGTGAAGCAAGTAGGCCTTGAACTCAGCGGCCCAGCTGTCCGCTTGAGGCTCCAGCGCCAGCAGCAGGCGAGCTTCTGAGGCTGGGCCGCAGTCTGGTGTGCCCATGGGTGGTACGGGTGGGAGCTCCTCGTGAAGCAGCGTGGCGCTCGCGGCAGGCGGAGTAGCTGATGGCTTGAGGAGCCTTCCTCGAAGATGCCGGGGTTCTGAGGCTCGCGGCGAGATGCTCGCTTGGCGATGTCATCAGCCTCCTTGTTGCCACCGCGAGGAACGTGCTGGAGCTCCAGGCCAAGGAAACGCTTCTCAAGTTTACGTACCTCTTCCAGATAGGCGGCCATGTGCTCGTCCTTGGGCTTGTAGCTCTTGTTGGAGAAGTTGACGAGGAGCCGCGAATCACCCTTGATGGTGAGGCATTTGATGCCCAGAGCAAAGGCAACCTTGAGTCCGGCGATGAGGCCTTTATACTCTGCGATGTTGTTAGAGACCTTGTCGTCGTGCTTGAAGTAGACTTGGACAGCGTAGCGGAGCTTGTCTCTTGTTGGCGAAGTGAGCATGACGCCAGCCCCTACGCCCTGTCGAGAGAAGGTGCCATCGAAGTGCATAGTTCGGCCACCAGGCGCCTCGTCCCCAGGCAAGAGGGACTCGGCCTCGCGAGGCTCTTCCTGGGGCGGATCTATCCATTCCACCACGAAGTCCGCCAGGGCTGCCCCCTTGATCACCCTTGTGGTGCAGAATTCTAGCTCGAAGGCCTGTAGCTCGATGTTCCACTCGGCGACGCGGCCAACGGTGTTGGGGCTGCACAGGACTTGCTCCAGGGGGTAAGACGAGATCACCTTGATGGGATGGCCCCAGAAGTAGTGGCGCAACTTCCTGGAGGCGACGAGGAGTGCGAGGAGGAGCTTCTGCTGCATGGGGTAGCGCTTGCGCGCATCTCGCAACACTGTGCTGACGAAGTACACCGGGTGCTCGATGAGGCGTGTAGTTGTTGTGGCAGCTTGGTCTTCGGGGGGCCCGAGGGGCTCATGAGGCTCAGGAGGCTGGGGGGCGGCTCGCGAGGCGACTCACTGGAGGCCTCCTGAGGAGGGCCCTCGGGAGGCGACGGCGCGGCCTCAGGAGGCGACGCGCGAAGGGCCTCTTGAGGCGGGATCTCAGCAGGCGACGGCGCGATCTCGGGAGGCGCCAGCGCGGCAGGCTTCTTCTGTGCGCAGACGCGCTCTTCTCGGACCGCCACCAAGGCCGTGCTGGCCGTCTGGGGAGTGGCAGCCAAGTATAGGAGCAAGGGCTCGCGAGAGCGTGGTGCGACCATGATGGGCGGGCTCGTGAGGTACCTCTTGAGGTCTTCGAAGGCAGTGTCGGCCTCGGGAGTCCACTTGAAAGGGCCGGATCTCTTCATGAGCTTGAAGAATGGCAGGGCTCGTTCGCCGAACTTGGAGATGAATCGCCCAAGTGAGGCCATGCATCTCGCCAAGCGCTGCATCTCCTTGAGGCTCTGGGGAGGACGCATCTTCTCGATGGCCTTGATCTCCTCGGGATTGGCCTCGATGCCACGGTGGGAGACCAGGAAGCCAAGCAGCTTGCCGGATGGAACTCCGAAGACGCACTTGTCTGGGTTGAGCTTGAGCTTGACCTTGCGCAGATTGTCGAATGTCTCCTTGAGGTTCGCGAGGAGGGACCAGGCCTCACGAGTCTTGACAACGATTTCATCGACGTAGGCCTCGGTGTTTCTTCCCATCTGGGGCCCCAAGGCGATGCGCATCAGCCTCTAGAAGGTGGCCCCGACGCTCCTGAGGCCGAAGGGCATGCAGATGTAGCAGAATATGCCGCAGGGGGTGATGAAGGCCGTCTTCTCCCCGTCTTCGGCTGCCATTTTGATCTGGTGGTAGCCTGAGAAGGCATCTAGGAAGCATAGCAACTCGCACCCGGCGGTGGAGTCCACGATCTGGTCGATGCGGGGCAGTGCAAAAGGATCCTGGGGGCAGAACTTGTTGAGGCTCGTGAAGTCGATGCACATTCGCTCCTTGCCGCACTTCTTGGGCACCACGACTGGGTTGGCGAGCCATTCGGGATGGCGCACCTCACGGATGACTTCAGCTTCTTAGAGCTTCTGAATTTCCTTGACGATGAAATCTTGCTTTTCTGGCGCCTGGTGCCGTGCCTTCTGTTTCACGGGGCGTGCGTTGGGGCACACCGCTAAGTGGTGCTCGATCACCTCCCTCGGCACACCGGACAAATCAGATGCCGTCTAGGCGATCACATCCGAATTTGCCCGAAGGAAGGTGACGAGCGCGTCTTCCTATGCAGGGGAGAGGCCGGTGCCGATGGTGAAGGAAGGGCCTGAGCTGATGCCGTCCACCAACACTTTCTTTGTCTCGGCGCGGTCCTGAGAGAATAGTTGCTTCTTCTTTGCGGTTGCAGCCTCATGAGGCTCGGCGACGTCTTCGTCGGCAGGGTAGGCGGTGGCGGCAGCCTTGTAGGCGCTCTCGAGGGAGCGGACCGCATCCTTCTCGTCGCAGCAGACGGTGATGATGCCGCTACAGCCTAGCATCTTGAGGACGTTGTAGGCATGGTGCGTCGCCGCCATGAACTTGGCGAGTTCCGGGTAGCCCAGGATGGCGTTGTACTGTAGGCCGATGTGCACCACATTAAAGTCGATGAGCTCAGTGTGGTAGTTCTTGCGGGTGCCAAAGGTGACGGGGAGGCGCACTTGCCCCAGAGGGATGGTGGAGCCATCGATCACTCCGGAGAAGGGCCTGGTCGGCATCAGCTGGTCGTAGGGCACTTGGAGCTACTCGAAGGTCTCGATGGAGATCACATTGAGGCCCGCACCTCCGTCGATGAGCGTCTTGGTGACGGCGACGTTGCTGATGGTGGGGGTGCACAACATGGGGATCGTGCCCGCAGCGCTTGAAGACTTGGGGTGATCGTTGGAGTCGAAGCTGATTGCGTACTGCGACCACTTGAGGGGATGAGAAGCCTCCGGCCTCGGGAGGGCAGCATTCACGTCGCGAGAGAACAGCTTGAAGTGGCGGTTGGACGCAGGAGCCTAGGCCCCGCCAAGGATGCAAGCCACACCGCGAGGCTCCTGGTAGCCCCCCGTGCCCTCGTCAGGCGGGTTGCCGTCGTTCCTTTGCGGTGGCGACGGCAGCGGTGGAAGAGCGGTGTTGGCCTGAGGGTTGGCCTCACGAGGCTGGTCACGCCACCTCTGCCGGAAGTTGCCATTGCCGTTGCGGTCTCCCCAGCAGTTGCCGTTGCGGCCACCTCCACGGCCGGTGCCGCAGTCGTTGCGGTCGCTGCGGCGGCCCAGGCGCTCGTCGCGAAGCAGCTTGAACTCGTGTCAGTCCTCGGTGCTGTGGGAGTGCGAGTTGTGGTAGGCGCAGAGAGGGCGATTGTCCCTCTTGGGCTCATCACGCTCGCGGCCGCGCTTCTGCTCAGGCTCTGCCGTGAGCACGGCAGGGCCCTTGCACTTGGCATCCTTGCTCTTGGCCCTGGCGGCGTCTGGCGCCGCATCGGGGTCGTTGTGGGCGAACAGGCGGCCCTCTTCGGCCTTGGCGCACCTGTCAGCGAGGTCGAACAGCTCGAGGATGTAGTCGAGCTCGTCGTTGATGGCGAGCTTCTCGCGCATCCGGACGTCCATGACGCCATTGGAGAACGCGGAGACGATGGCGGCCTCGGAGGCGCGGGGGATCTTGTTCGCACTTGGCTGAAGCACTGGATGTACTTTCGGAGAGTCTCGTCAGGGCGCTGGCGCACGGCACGCAAGTCGTTGAGCGTGAGGGAGCGCTCGTGGGTGCCCTTGAAGTTGGCGACAAATTGCCGGCAGAGCTCGGCCCATGAGGAGATGGATGCCTCGGGGAGGTTCATGAGCCATGAGCGCGGGCCATCCTTGAGGGCCATGGGAAACCAGTTCGCCATGACCTTGTCGTCGCCGTTCCCTGCCTCAATGCTTAGTGCATAGAGCTGCAGGAACTCTGCAGGGTTGGGGGTGCCGTCGTAGCGCGGAGGCAGGTCCGGCTTGAACTTGGTGGGCCACACCACGCGGCGCAGCTCGCTGGTGAAGGCGCGGCAGCCCCCACAGGTGGAAGGGACGCCACCGGCGAGGGCGGCGCGGTTCTGGCGGCCGGCGGCCGCGACCTCCTAGATGGTCCTGTCTTGGCGCTGGCATTGTCGCTCGAGGAGGACGCGCGCGTCGGGCGGTGCGCGCCGGATGATCTGGTAGCTGGGCTCGCCGTGGTCCGGCGAAGACGCGCCGCGGGACGGCTCACGCGCCCGTGCGTCGCGGTGGCGCCTGGCGCCTTCGCTAGGCGGAGGAGGCAGAGGAGGAGCATCATGCGCCACGTCCCCGGCCCGAGACGGCGGAGGGCGGAGCGAGTGAGAGTGTACCGGGGCATCCCTGGCGGCGTTGACGAGCTCGGTGATGCGGCCAAGCCAGGCGTCGTAGCCGGTGTTGGTGGGGCGGTAGTGCAGGAGCTCGTGCGCCATGAGCAGCGCGGCTTGTGGGGCCGGCGTGTCGTGGCGAGTGAGCAACGAGGCCGTGGTGGTGTGGCCGTCCTCCTGCACGGATGGGTGGAGGGAGGAAGCCTGCTGCTCCCTCGCAGCGGGGTCGGTGGCAGCGCCGGCGGCGCGGCGTCGACGGTCGTCATGGGCGACAGGCTCCGTCTGGGCCACCCTGGCAGCTCGGCGCGCGTAGCTCTCGTGACGAGCGTCGGCCATGGCAGCGAGGAGGTGGGAAGAACTGAAGCCGCCCCCTACCTGGCGCGCCAAATGTCGGAGCCGTGGCTCCGGGGAACTAAAGGTTCGAACACTGGGGGCGAGCTAGTCCTTTCCGACCACGGGTGACCACGGCGAGGCTACGGCGAGAGCGCTAGCGTGGAGCACGATAGGGGACACGACGGTTACCCAGGTTCGGGCCACCTTGCGGTGTAAAACCCTACTCCTGCTTGTGTTGGGATTGCTGTGGGGCAAGAGAGATGTCCTCACATACAAGGTAGGAGGTGAAGGAATCGATCCCCCCTACAATGGCGGCTCTGTCCCTTTTTATAGGCGCCCTGGTCCTCTTCCCCTGAAATGTAGGAGATATGCCCCAGAGGCAATAATAAATGTTATTATTTATCTCTATGTTTGTAATTATGTTTATATTCCGTGCTATAACTGTTGGAAATATGCCCTAGAGGCAATAATAAATTAGTTATTATTTTATTTCCTTGTTCATGATAATCGTTTATTATCCATGCTATAATTGTATTGATTGGAAACTCAAATACATGTGTGGGTACATAGACAACACTGTGTCCCTAGTAAGCCTCTAGTTGACTAGCTCGTTGATCAAAGATGGTTAAGGTTTCCTAGCCATCGACATGAGATGTCATTTGATAACGGGATCACATCATTAGGAGAATGATGTGATGGACAAGACCCAAACTACAAACGTAGCATATGATCGTGTCAGTTTATTGCTATTGTTTTCTGCATGTCAAGTATCTGTTCCTATGACCATGAGATCATGCAACTCACTGACACCAGAGGAATACCTTGTGTGTATCAAACGTCGCAACGTAACTGGGTGACTATAAAGGTGCTCTACAGGTATCTCCGAGGGTGTCTGTTGGGTTGGCATGGATCAAGACTGGGATTTGTTACTCCGTGTGACGGAGAGGTATCTCAGGGCCCACTCGGTAATACAACATCACAATGAGCCTTGCAAGCAATGTGACTAAAGTGTTAGCCACGAGATCTTGTATTACGGAACGAGTAAAGAGACTTGCCGGTAACGAGATTGAACTAGGTATAGAGATACCGACGATCGAATCTCGGGCAAGTAACATACCGAAGAACAAAGGGAACAGCATACGGGATTAACTGAATCCTTGACATAGAGGTTCAAACGATAAAGATCTTCGTAGAATATGTAGGAGCCAATATGGGCATCCAGGTCCCGCTATTGGTTATTGGCCGTAGAGGTGTCTCGGTCATGTCTACATAGTTCTCGAACCCGCAGGGTCTACACACTTAACGTTTGGTGACGATTAGTATAGTTGAGTTATTTTGTTGGTGACCGAAAGTTGTTCGGAGTCCCGGATAAGATCCCGGATATGACGAGGATCTCCGGAATAGTCCAGAGGTAAAAATTGATATATGTGATAATAGTGTTTTGATATCCGGAAGGGTTCCGGAATTCGCCGGAAGAAGTTTCGGATGTTTACCGAAGTGTTTGGGTGCGAGAACACTTTATATGAACCAAGGGATAAAAGCCCACGAGATATTGGAAAGTGCAAAAGTAGTTTTGCTTCCGCGTAAGCGGTACTACCGCTTGTGTGAAGCGGTACTACCGCCCGAGCGGTACTACCGCTTGTGTGAAGCGGTACTACCGCCCAAGCGGTACTACCGCTTGTTTGAAGCGGTACTACCGCTTGTGCGCGGTACTGCAGGGATCCGAGTTGGACTCTTTCCCTGCGGGCCAAACCGACCTTGTGCGGGCAAAACCGACTTGGAGGAGGCTTTTACTCCAAGTTTAGACCCCAAGGCTCAACATATAAATAGAGGGGCAGGGCTAGCACACGGGAGACATTAGATTGCCCCAAGCCGTGTGCCGGCAACCTCTAGTTCCTCCTACGTCATAATTTCAGTAGTGCTTAGGCGAAGCCCTGCTGAAATAGTTCCTCACCAACATCACCACGCCGTCGTGCTGCTGGAACTCTTCTTCTTCTCCGCTCCCTCTTGCTGGATCAAGAAGGCGGAGATCGTCATCAAGCCATACGTGTGTTGAACGCGGAGGTGCCGTCCGTTCGGCGCTGGATCGTGCTTGGATCGAGGGACGACTTGCGATTTGGATCGCGGAGACGTTCGACTACATCAACCGCGTTTCTTAACGCTTCCGCTTAGCGATCTACAAGGGTATGTAGATTCACTCTCCCTCTCGTAGATGCTCATCACCATGGATAGATCTTGTGTGTGCGTAGGAAATTTTTTGTTTCCCATGCAACGTTCCCCAACAGTGGTATCAGAGCTAGGTCTATGCGTAGATGAGATCTCGAGTAGAACACAAACGAGTTGTGGGCGTGGGTGTATACATATTGCTTGCCGTTACTAGTTGATATTTGATTCGGCGGTACTGTGAGATGAAGCGGCCCGGACCGACATTACGCGTACGCTTACGCGAGACAGGTTCCTTCAACTAACATGTGACTTCGTTGCATAAAGATGGCTAGCGGGTGTCTGTCTCTCTCACTTTAGTTGAATCAATTTCAATGAAGAGGGTTCTTTTAGAAGATCAAAAACAATCACTACACCACGTTGTGTTTTTGCGTAGGTAAGAACGGTTCTTGCAAACCCGTAGCAGCCACGTAAAATTTGCAACAACAATTAGAGGACGTCTAACTTGTTTTTGCAGGGTATGTTGTGATGTGATATGGCCAATTACATGATGAGATATATGTGATGTATGAGATGATCATGTGTTGTATAGAATATCACGACTTGCATGTCGATGAGTACGGCAACTGGCAGGAGCCATAGAGTTGTCTTTAATTATTGTATGACCTGCGTGTCAATCATTAAGCGCTATGTAATGCTTTACTTTATCGCTAAACGTTAGCTATAGTCGTGGAAGCAACAGTCGGCGTGACAACCTCATGGCGACATGTTGATGGAGATCAAGATGATGGAGATCATGGTGTCATGCCGGTGACGATGGAGATCATGCCGGTGCTTTGGAGATGGAGATCAAAAGCACAAGTTCATGGCCATATCATGTCACTTATGATTTGCATGTGATGTTAATCCTTTTTATGCATCTTATTTTGCTTAGGACGACGGTAGCATTATAAGGTGATCCCTCACTTAAATTTCAAGATAAATTATGTTCTCCCCGAGTGTGCACCGTTGCGAAAGTTCGTCATTTCGAGACACGCCGTGATGATCGGGTGTGATAGACTCCACGTTCACATACAACGGGTGCAAGCCATGTTGCACACGCGGAACACTCGGGTTAAACTTGACGAGCCTAGCATGTACAGACATGGCCTCGGAACACAAGAGACCGAAAGGTCGAACATGAGTCATATAGTAGATATGATCAACATGAAGATGTTCACCATTGAAACCACCTCGACTCACGTGATGATCGGACTTGAGTTGGTGGATTTGGATCATGTTACACTCGAATGACCGGAGGGATGTCAATTTGAGTGGGAGTTTTTAAGTAATATGATTAATTAAACTCATTATCTTGAACAATAGTCTAAGTTGTCTTTGCTATATTTATGTTGTAGATCATGGCTCGCGCAGTAGCACCCCTGAATTTTAATGCGTTCCTAGAGAAAGCTAAGTTGAAAGATGATGGAAGTAACTTTGTGGACTGGGCCCGTAATCTAAGGATTATCCTTACGGCTTCCCAGAAGGCTTATGTCCTTGATGCACCGCTTGGTGATCCACCCGCTCCAGTTGAGTCTTTAGACGTTGTGAACGCCTGGCAGGCTCGTTCTGATGATTACTCAATAGTTCAATGTGCAATGTTGTATGGCTTAGAACCGGGACTTCAAAGACGTTTTGAACGTCATGGAGCATATGAGATGTTCCAGGAGTTGAAGTTTATCTTTCAGAAGAATACCCGGATCGAGAGATATGAGATCTCCGATAAATTCTATGCTTGCAAGATGGAGGAGAACGGGTCTGTTAGTGATCACATACTCAGAATGTCTGGGTACTCCACCCGTCTGGCTGAATTGGGGATGCCCCTTCCGCCAGAGGCTATCACTGACAGAGTTCTTCAATCATTGCCACCTAGCTACAAGAGCTTTGTGTTGAACTATAACATGCACGGGATGAACAAGTCAGTCGCCGAGCTGTTTGCGATGCTGAAAGCCGCTGAGTCTGAAATTCAGAAGGAGCATCAAGTGTTGATGGTCAATAAAACCACTAGTTTCAAGAAAAATGGCAAGGGTAAGAAGGGTAAATCTAAGAAGGATGGCAAAGCAGTTGCTACTCCCGTGAAGAAACCCAAGGCTGGACCCAAACCAGAAACTGAGTGCTTTCATTGCAAGGGAACTGGACACTGGAAGCGGAACTGCCCCAAGTATTTGGCTGACAAGAAGGCGGCCAACAACAAACAAGGTATATATGATATACATGTTATTGATATGTTCCTTACCAACCCTCGTTGTAGTGCCTGGGTATTTGATACCGGTGCGGTTGCTCATATTTGCAACTCTAAGCAGGAACTGCGGAATAGACGGAGGCTGGCGAAGGACGAAGTGACGATGCGCGTGGGAAATGGTTCCAAGGTTGATGTGATCGCCGTCGGCATGCTCGCTCTTCGATTACCATCGGGATTAGTGATGAACCTGAATAATTGTTATTTAGTGCCTGCGTTAAGCATGAACATTATATCTGGATCTTGTTTATTGCGAGACGGTTACTCATTTAAATAAGAGAATAATGGTTGTTCTATTTATATGAGTAATATCTTTTATGGTCATGCACCCAATGTGAGGGGTTTATTCTTATTGAATCTCGATAGTAATGATACACATGTTCATAACATTGATGCCAAAAGATGTAGAATTGATAATGATAATACCACTTTCTTGTGGCACTGCCGTTTAGGTCATATTGGCGTAAAACGCATGAGGAAGCTCCATGCTGATGGACTTTTGGAGTCACTTGATTTTGAATCACTTGACACATGTGAGCCATGCCTCATGGGCAAGATGACTAAAACGCCGTTCTCTGGAACAATGGAACGGGCAAGTGACTTGCTGGAAATCATACATACTGATGTGTGCGGTCCGATGAGCATTGAAGCGCGCGGTGGTTATCGTTACTTTCTCACCTTCACTGATGACTTAAGTAGATATGGGTATATTTACTTAATGAAACACAAGTCTGAAACGTTTGAAAAGTTCAAACAATTTCAGAGTGAAGTTGAGAATCATCGTAACAAGAAGATTAAATTCCTACGATCTGATCGAGGAGGAGAATATCTGAGTTATGAGTTTGGCAGTCACTTAAGACAATGTGGAATTGTTTCACAACTGACACCGCCTGGAACACCACAGCGTAATGGTGTGTCCGAACGTCGTAATCGAACTTTATTGGATATGGTGCGATCTATGATGTCTCTTGCCGATTTGCCACTATCGTTTTGGGGTTATGCAATAGAGACAGCTGCATTCACTTTAAATAGGGCACCATGGAAATCCGTTGAGACGACGCCATATGAACTTTGGTTTGGCAAGAAGCCAAAGCTGTCGTTTCTTAAAGTTTGGGGATGTGATGCTTATGTCAAAAAGCTTCAGCCTGAAAAGCTGGAACCCAAAGCGGAGAAATGCGTCTTCATAGGATACCCAAAAGAGACAGTTGGGTATACCTTCTACCTCAGATCCGAAGGCAAAGTGTTTGTCGCTAAAAACGGAACGTTTCTTGAGAAAGAGTTTCTCTCGAAAGAATTGAGTGGGAGGAAGATAGAACTTGATGAGGTTGTTGAACCTTTACTTCAACCTGAGAGTAGCGCAGCGCAGAAAGTTGTTTCTGTGGAGCCTACATTGGCTGAAGAGGAAGTTAATGATGATGATCATGAAGCTTTGGATCAAGCTGCTATCGAACCTCGTAGGTCGACAAGGACGCGCACTGCTCCTGAGTGGTACGGCAACCCTGTCTTAGAGGTCATGTTGTTAGACAACGATGAACCAACGAGCTATGGAGAAGCGATGATGGGCCCGGATTCCGAGAAGTGGTTAGAGGCCATGAAATCCGAGATGGGATCCATGTATGAAAACAAAGTATGGACTTTGGAAGTATTACCTGAAGGGCGTAAGGCCATTCAGAACAAATGGATCTTTAAGAGGAAGACGGACGCAGACGGTAATGTCACCGTCTATAAAGCTCGACTTGTGGCAAAGGGTTTTTCACAAGTTCAAGGAGTTGACTACGATGAGACCTTCTCACCCGTAGCGATGCTTAAGTCCGTCAGAATCATGTTAGCAATAGCTGCCTTTTTCGATTATGAAATTTGGCAGATGGATGTCAAAACAGCGTTCCTTAACGGTTTCCTTAAGGAAGAGTTGTATATGATGCAACCAGAAGGTTTTGTTGATCCAGAGAATGCTGACAAAGTTTGCAAACTCCAGCGATCCATTTATGGACTGGTGCAAGCATCTCGGAGTTGGAATCTTCGCTTTGATGAGGTGATCAAAGCGTTCGAGTTTATACAAGTTTACGGAGAAGCTTGTATTTACAAGAAAGTGAGTGGGAGCTCTATAGCGTTTCTAATATTATATGTGGATGACATATTGCTGATTGGAAACAATATAGAAATGTTGGAAAGCGTGAAGGAATATTTGAACAAGAGTTTTTCAATGAAGGACCTAGGAGAAGCTGCTTTCATATTAGGCATCAAGATCTATAGAGATAGATCAAGACGCTTAATAGGACTTTCACAAAGCACATACCTTGATAAGATTTTGAAGAAGTTCAAAATGGATCAGTCCAAGAAGGGGTTCTTGCCTGTTTTGCAAGGTGTGAAGTTGAGTAAGACTCAATGCCCAGTGACTGCAGAAGATAGAGAAAAGATGAGTGTCATCCCCTATGCTTCAGCCATAGGCTCTATTATGTATGCAATGCTGTGCACAAGACCCGATGTCAGCCTTGCCATAAGTATGGTCGGAAGGTTTCAAAGTGATCCAGGAATGGAACACTGGACGGCGGTCAAGAATATCCTGAAGTACCTGAAAAGGACTAAGGACATGTTTCTCGTTTATGGAGGTGATCAAGAGCTCGTCGTAAAGGGTTACGTCGATGCAAGCTTTGACACTGATCCGGATGACTCTAAGTCACAAACCGGATACGTATTTATTCTTAATGGGGGTGCGGTTAGCTGGTGCAGTTCCAAGCAAAGCGTGGTAGCTGATTCTACATGCGAAGCGGAGTACATCGCTGCCTCGGAGGCGGCGAAGGAAGGTGTCTGGATGAAGGAGTTCATGACAGATCTTGGAGTAGTGCCTAGTGCGCTTAACCCAATGACTCTGTTTTGTGATAACACTGGTGCCATTGCTCTAGCCAAGGAACCAAGATTTCACAAGAGGACCAGACACATAAAGCGACGCTTCAATTCCATCCGCGATTACATCAAGGAGGACGACATAAATATTTGCAAAGTACACACGGATCTGAATGTTGCAGATCCGATGACTAAACCTCTTCCAAGGGCTAAACATGAACAACACCAGAACTGCATGGGTGTTCAATTCATTACAATGTAAATCACATAGTGATGTGAACTAGATTATTGACTCTAGTGCAAGTGGGAGACTGTTGGAAATATGCCCTAGAGGCAATAATAAATTAGTTATTATTATATTTCCTTGTTCATGATAATCGTTTATTATCCATGCTATAATTGTATTGATTGGAAACTCAAATACATGTGTGGGTACATAGACAACACTGTGTCCCTAGTAAGCCTCTAGTTGACTAGCTCGTTGATCAAAGATGGTTAAGGTTTCCTAGCCATCGACATGAGATGTCATTTGATAACGGGATCACATCATTAGGAGAATGATGTGATGGACAAGACCCAAACTACAAACGTAGCATATGATCGTGTCAGTTTATTGCTATTGTTTTCTGCATGTCAAGTATCTGTTCCTATGACCATGAGATCATGCAACTCACTGACACCAGAGGAATACCTTGTGTGTATCAAACGTCGCAACGTAACTGGGTGACTATAAAGGTGCTCTACAGGTATCTCCGAGGGTGTCTGTTGGGTTGGCATGGATCAAGACTGGGATTTGTTACTCCGTGTGACGGAGAGGTATCTCAGGGCCCACTCGGTAATACAACATCACAATGAGCCTTGCAAGCAATGTGACTAAAGTGTTAGCCACGAGATCTTGTATTACGGAACGAGTAAAGAGACTTGCCGGTAACGAGATTGAACTAGGTATAGAGATACCGACGATCGAATCTCGGGCAAGTAACATACCGAAGAACAAAGGGAACAGCATACGGGATTAACTGAATCCTTGACATAGAGGTTCAAACGATAAAGATCTTCGTAGAATATGTAGGAGCCAATATGGGCATCCAGGTCCCGCTATTGGTTATTGGCCGTAGAGGTGTCTCGGTCATGTCTACATAGTTCTCGAACCCGCAGGGTCTACACACTTAACGTTTGGTGACGATTAGTATAGTTGAGTTATTTTGTTGGTGACCGAAAGTTGTTCGGAGTCCCGGATAAGATCCCGGATATGACGAGGATCTCCGGAATAGTCCAGAGGTAAAAATTGATATATGTGATAATAGTGTTTTGATATCCGGAAGGGTTCCGGAATTCGCCGGAAGAAGTTTTGGATGTTTACCGAAGTGTTTGGGTGCGAGAACACTTTATATGAACCAAGGGATAAAAGCCCACGAGGTATTGGAAAGTGCAAAAGTAGTTTTGCTGCCGCGTAAGCGGTACTACCGCTTGTGTGAAGCGGTACTACCGCCCGAGCGGTACTACCGCTTGTGTGAAGCGGTACTACCGCCCAAGTGGTACTACCGCTTGTTTGAAGCGGTACTACCGCTTGTGCGCGGTACTGCAGGGATCCGAGTTGGACTCTTTCCCTGCGGGCCAAACCGACCTTGTGCGGGCAAAACCGACTTGGAGGAGGCTTTTACTCCAAGTTTAGACCCCAAGGCTCAACATATAAATAGAGGGGCAGGGCTAGCACACGGGAGACATTAGATTGCCCCAAGCCGTGTGCCGGCAACCTCTAGTTCCTCCTACGTCATAATTTCAGTAGTGCTTAGGCGAAGCCCTGCTGAAATAGTTCCTCACCAACATCACCACGCCGTCGTGCTGCTGGAACTCTTCTTCTTCTCCGCTCCCTCTTGCTGGATCAAGAAGGCGGAGATCGTCATCAAGCCGTACGTGTGTTGAACGCGGAGGTGCCGTCCGTTCGGCGCTGGATCATGCTTGGATCGAGGGACGACTTGCGATTTGGATCGCGGAGACGTTCGACTACATCAACCGCGTTTCTTAACGCTTCCGCTTAGCGATCAACAAGGGTATGTAGATTCACTCTCCCTCTCGTAGATGCTCATCACCATGGATAGATCTTGTGTGTGCGTAGGAAATTTTTTGTTTCCCATGCAACGTTCCCCAACAATAACTGCTATGGTTCTCGAGTCTGCAATAACCACGAGGCTCGGAGGAAGACTCATATGCACGTGTGGAATAATAAACGGTAAAATGTATTCCTAGTCTGGCCTCTAAGACTAGCTCAAGTGTTGCATGATGGTTCTGTTTTCCTGATCATGGGCATGACTATGCTCGCAACTTTGAGGGCACAATGTTAGGAGAACACTTGTGTTGAATTGACCCGAATTGATGTTATGCTATGAGATAAATTCATCACAAGTTAATGGTTAATAACACAAAGAAAGTTAACGTTTGCGTAATTCCTTAGACCATGAGAGTGTCGAGTTTCTTCATGCTTGCTTCATGAACTTTGGGGTTTGTTAAACGTCATCCGTAAATGGGTGGCTATTACGGCGGCTTACGGGTTCATGGAAAAGTGTGTCACGGGACTTGATAGCTCAAGATTGAGATTTGCTCCTCTGATGATGGAGAGATATCTCTGGGCCCTCTCGGTGTTACGGTATCCATCATCGTCTGGCCAGACACAATGTGATTTGATCACAGGGATGCCGGAACACGGGAACGAGAAAAGAGAACAAAACCGGTAACGGGGTAACTGGCATTGTGGACAAGTGTTGATCCATGGGGATGCCAATAAATCTCACCTCGGGTATTTGTAACATATCGCGAAGCAACATGAATAGCACACGGCAACTGGAGGTTCACTCGAATATTTATTCGTGTGGGTATAGGGGTCAATATGGGTGTCCACGGCTCCGATGTTGATCATTTATCGGAAAGTGTTCCGGTCATGTCTATACTTCACCGAACCTATAGGGTCACATGCTTAAGGGTCATCTATCTGCTGAATACTAGACAGGGAGTCTGAGAGAAAGTCACCAGAAAAGTTTTGGAGACAACGGAAAAGTTCCGGAGAGAGAACACCAGAATAGTTTCGGTAAAACTGAAAAGTTGTTTCAGGGTATACCATTGAGTCAAATTGGTTTCGGCACACGTCTGGAAATTCTTGGAGGGTGCCAGAATTGTTCTGGAAACTTCTGGGATTTGTTCGGGATAAAAACCGGAAATGTTCCGGAGCTACCGGAACCGGTTTGGTTGCTTTTCGCAGATGAAAATCACTAATCCGGAATTGTTTCGGAACGCATCCAAAATCATTTTAGTGGGTACTAGAATTATTCTAAGACCCACAGAAATATTTTCGGATTTAACGGTCACAGAAAAATGTTTCTGTGAATAGTGAAAGTGCTTTTTGGGTGGCTTCTTGGAGAAGCCACCTTGAGGGCCTTTTGGTATTTTTCCCCTTGGCTTCTTGGAGAAGCCACCCTTGGGCTTGGCCTATAAATAGGGGTGGAGGGGGCTGCCTAAAGACTCACTCTTTCTCAACATACACAAGCCATGCATGATCTGGCCTTCTCTCTCCCTCCCCGCGAAATAGTTTCGTAGAGCCGAAAGGCTGTCTGGGTTCCGGCAGGAACTAGTTCTGGATGGCGAAGCCCTGCCGGATAGATGACACCGTATGTGTGCAACCTCGTAGAGAGGTCGTAGGTTCGATCTTTTTGCCCGAGGGGCTGTTCGAGAGTGCCTCCCGAAGGGCTGTCCAAGTGACCGTCCGAGTTTTGAGGGTCCTCCCGAAGGGCTGTCCGTGACACCGTCCGAGGGACTGTCTGACCGCCTCCCGGAGGGTTGTCCGACGAGCAGACAAGGGAGAACATCCTCGCGGTTGGGAGGTTGTAAATCCTAGCTGCGGGGATCCGCACCAACGATCGTCATCGACTCTACTTCCGCTGCGCTACGAGTCGGTAACGAAAAGATCAAACCTTGTATGCAGTCTCCATAGTGGTCCTGGGCTGGTGCGTAGGTTGGAAATTTTTTGTTTTCTGCTGCGTTCCCCTACGGTGGCATCATGAGCCGTGCTATGCGTAGATGCAGGTTACGATCTAGAATACATAGAGATGTATGGGTATTGCACAATATAATTTGTAGTAGATGAGTTCTATTACTGAAAATTATTTGTGCGGGTAGCAGATGAAATCTGTTACCTGATGTTCTTGTTGCTTCCCTAGAATTTGCATATTTCTGATCTTGATAACAGCATGGTGGAGTTTCAAAGTTCTGGCAATCCGCGATCCTGATTGATCAACGAAGTGCTAACAGTTCATTGAATTCCACCATAGTTAGAGAGAAAGATGAAATTTCGCAGACGAAAGGGCAATGCAGATATGATCTGCACGGGGGTCATGTGTATGACAAAGTTCAGTATGGGGCTCAAGATTTTATTATCTCGTGTTTCATACACCCCGCAATGTTAATCTAGCGACTTTGATTATCATGCTTGATGATGGACGTTGGTAGCTTCGGTTTGCTTCGAAACCTTAGAAGCCACGTAAAACAAATTTTACATAAACCGATTAGAGGTGTCTAACTTGGTTTTGCAGGATGACATAAGATGTGCATGTGATGTGGTATAGCGGTTCTCATATTAATTTGATTATGTATGAGATGACTATATGATGTAAATTAACATGACCTGCGTGTTGATGATTCGGCATGATGGCTCGAGCCATATGATTGTCACTTTAATGACCTGCGTGTCAACCTTAAGTAATGCACTTATTTTATTAGCTATAGAGATAGCAATATCATCTGGTGCATCGACAAGGTGGAGGCAATCTTCGCAAAGGTGAACACCGACGCGAATGCCGAAGACGAAGAAATAAAAGACTTCTCCGTCAGAAAGGGCTATACCATATCATGCTATTATGAATTGCCTGAGATGTTTATCCCTTATGATGCACCCTTCTTGATTCCGTGGTAGTCGCTTTTTATTAGGGTGATCTCTCACTTAAAATATCAAGTAGTTAGTGTTCTCCCAAGCGTAGCACCGTCTACAACACGTATCTTTTCGGGGTGCGCCATGTACACATGAGCACGAACGATTAGAGAGGTGTAAGGCGGATGAAGGTCAGACCTCACTGCACGATCATTTGGTTGTCTTGACGTTCAGGCAGGACAGTCCTGAGCTCGGAACACGTGCATCGAAAGATGGACAAGAATCACATAGAGATGTGATTGGCAAGTTGGCCTACCGATTGAAATTCACGTCATCAGTGATGAACCCGTCAATGGCGTCGAATTGAAATGTGGATCTTGAATCACTCATAATCAATTATGAGAGATATTGATTTGAGTGGGAGCGTACAGTAGAATTAACTTGTTTAATTCTCAGTGCAATTAATTATGATCACTGTCTAAGTGTGATTTGCATAATAGTTGTAGAATAATGGCTCGCGTTTCCACCTTCCCTATTAAAATTGAATAGTTGTTAAATATCTAGTTAAAACTTTACGGTTGGTAACGTAATGTGAGGATTGTCCTCAAGAGTGCCGAGAAGGACTTTGTCCTATCGCATGCTTTTGGTATTCTCCCGCTAATGCTATGGATGATGTGACTCTCGTCCTTCGATCCAAAAGCTAGAATTCCGTTACGGTCAAGTGCAATATGTTTGCTTCCATGAGACCCGAACTTCAAAAGTTTGGGATAGCTATGTGATATTCATGGAACTGAAAATTAGCTTCAGATACAAACAAAGGCTAGAAGATATGGGATATCCAAAGCAATGTTTGTTTTGCAAATTATTAGTAAAGTGTTTACTATGCATTTGACTGATAAGAGAGGGATCCAGAAGAACGCCTGTCATATGATGAAGGTGAATAAAACAACAACTTAAAGAGAAAGGAAATGTCCAAAGGGTGTTAGTATGACTTACACACCTAGGAAGTCCGGGGCTGACGCCACTCTTCAAGTTGGTGCTTCTTCTGAGAGTAGGAGAATTATTGGAAGTAAAACTGTTAGAAGTATAAAGGCAAAAAGAGAGAAGACTAGAATATCCAGCTCATGTATGAAAGTCATACAAGCTATTGATGTATAGAAGGCTGGTCAAAGAAATAGTTCTTGGGAATTATGATTAAACATGTTAATCACTGATTCTTGGGTATTGTGAGTTGATCACAGAGATACCCGCTCGATTGCTTTCCGTTGCAATTCGATGCAAGAACTACTACGGCCTAAAAGACTGGCCGGGGTAAGGTTCAGATACGCGCTGGGAACATAGTAAATGTTACTATACATTCCATCGGTGTATTACCTATGTATTTATTTTCATAATTCATTTTATAGTTTTACACACTCTAGCCCATTGCATAAGGTATCTTGCAAGAAGGTTGTTCATAAGAGAACTTTTGATGTTCGATGTTATGAATAACTTAAGGGCCATACTTTCATTATGAATGAGATGTATGTTATGAATATTGATAATAATACATTACCTCTGTATTTACTTTCATAATTCATTTTAGAGTTTTACACACTCTAGCCCATTGCATAATGTTTGTTGCAAAAGGGTTGTTCATAAAACAACAATTGTTGTTCAGTGTCATGAATAACACAAGGGCCATGCTTCCATCGTGGATGGGATGTATGTTATGAATATTGATGGTAATATGATACATCCATAACACTGACGCTAAATGTCGCAACACTAAGAGAATACCACACATGTGTGGCACTGCATTTGGTCACATTGGAGAAACCCGCATGGAGAAATTCCATAATGATGGATTTTGAAGTCGTTTGATTATGAATCATTTGACACTTGCAACTTTCCTCCGAAAAGTGAAGTGACCGAAATACCGTTCACAGGCCATAAGGAACGACCAACGAACTTATTGGTGATCATACATTTTGATGTATGTAGTCCGATAAATGTTGTTGCTAGCAGTGGATTTATCTATCTTCAGAAATGACTCAAGTAGATATGTGGATATTTACTTGATGAGACGTAAGTCTAGATCTTTTGAAATCATTCATAAGGTTTTCAATATGAAGTAGAAATTATTGTAACAAGAAAATTATGTCTCTGTAATTTGATTGCGGAAAGGAATATTTGAGTTACAAGTTTAGCGAATGTCTGATGAGTTGTGAAAAGAGTTTCATAACTTACACCTCACGGAGCACCACTGTGAGTGGAATATCCGTGAAGATGTAATCAAACCATTTATGACATGGTAAGATCAAAGATGACATAAATCAATTTGCCATTATCCCTGTTAAAAGTAATGCTTTAGAGACTGTGGCTTTTACACTGAAAAGAGCACCATCAAATCTATTGAAATAACGCCATGGTATGGTAACCCCAACCATGTTATGTCTTTTCTTAACATTTGGAATATGGGGCTTGTGTAAAATATTTACAAACCTATTCCAAATCAGAGAAGTGCTGCTTTGTAGGTTATCCCATGTTATTGGGAATTCCTCCACCACTATACCGAGGCAAAAGGTTTTGCCACAAAACGGTCTGCTTTTGAAGAAAATGGTTCTTGCAAAATGGTGAGTGGGAGAACAGTGCAACTCGACGAGATAATAGTATCTTCGTCATCAGTTCAAAGAAAAGAAACCTTGGAAGTAATTCCAGAGTTTCCTACTGCGACTGATACGGAAGCCTCTACATGAGATGTATGGACTTCGGTCGAACTTGCAACTGAACCATGTAGGCAAAACTCGTGCAAACCTCTCAGGTGCGCAAGCGAGATATTGTTGTTAGACAACAGTATACCTATGATACACAAGGAAGCGTTGATGGGCCCTGCCTCCGGAATTGGCTAAATGCCAATATAATCCGAGATAGTTTCCATATAAATGATTCAAGATTATATCTTGATAAACCCTTCGGAAGACTTAGAGTCTAACGGACATTAATGGAACTATAAACTGATGTGGATACAATGTTTTATCCATAAAGCTCGACTTGTTGCAATAATAAATTCAAGGAGTTGACTACGATGAGATTGTCTCACCGTAGTGATGCTTAAAGTCAGATCGGGTTAAACTAGCAATTAATACATATTTCAATCTTGAGATATGATACATGGATGCCAAAGGGATTTCCATGTGATGGAAATGCAACCTAGGACTTGCATGTGATACAGTCCGAAGTATTTTGTCTATCCAGAGGATGCTAGTGAGTATGGAAACTTCATAGTTCCAGCAATGGACATAAGAGAGCAAAATGGAGTTGGAATCTTCATTTTTGATGAAATAGTCAAAAGAGTTTGATTTCATCAATGGATTACGAAGATGCTTGTGGTAACAAGAAAGTAAGTGGGAGCATAATAATATTTCCAAAACTTGTGTGCTTGACACATTGTTGATTGGAAATAATATAAATTTCTTGACACGAATTAGGACTTCATTGAAAATAGTTTTTCGATGAAGTGCTTGGGCTAAATAGCCTTGATATTAGGAATATTTATCTATGAGATAGAATTGCCTAATAGGCTAAGCCAAAAATACATATTGACAAGATGCTAAAACAGTTTAGCATAAGAACGCCAAGGAGTGATTCTTGCCGAAGTCACATGGAAAGGGTTTTTGCAAGACTCGGTGTCCCAAAAACACTGATGAGCAAAATACATGATGGAGATTCCACACACTCTTGTGTTTGGATTAATCATGTATTCCATGGTATGTAAAACAACCAGATATGTCTGATACTCCCAAGCTGTTGCGAGTATAGATACCAAAGTGATCAAAGTACTGATCATGGGACAACAGTGGAAAATGTCATTGAGTACTAAAGTAGCACTGATGACATGTTTTCTTGCAAGTGGAAATTATGAAGTGCTCGTTGTAAGTAATTACATCGATACAGTCTTCATCAATGCTCCATGCGATTTTTGATTTAAGGGTTTTGTGTAATACACGATATGGTGGCACGATAGTTGGAAATTGTTCCAAACAAGTTACTGTGGCGATTTCTATAACAAAGGCTAAGTATGTTGCTGCTTTAGAAGCGACAAAGAAGATGTTGAATCATATAGTTCATTCATGAACTTAGTATGGTTCCAAGAAGGCTTTGGTCAATGGAACACTATTGAAGATAGTTGCTCCATAGCTCAGTCTGAGGAATCAAGGTTTGACCAGTGATTCACATATATACGAAGCCAAGTCCACACAAAATATGAATTTCGTGAAAGCGTGAAAACGCGAGGAAATGCAGAGATACACACAAAACTGAAGTTGTCAGATCCGTTAGACATCAGACTATACCACAAGCGAAGCATATTTTACACCGGTATGCCATAGGTGTAAAGTGTTTTAGCATTGACTAGATTATTGACTCTAGTGCAAGTGGGAGTCTGTAGGAGATATGCCCTAGAGGCAATAATAAATGTTATTATTTATCTCCATGTTTGTAATTATGTTTATATTCCGTGCTATAACTGCTATGGTTCTCGAGTCTGCAATAACCACGAGGCTCGGAGGAAGACTCATATGCACGTGTGGAATAATAAACGGTAAAATGTATTCCTAGTATGGCCTCTAAGACTAGCTCAAGTGTTGCATGATGGTTCTGTTTTCCTGATCATGGGCATGACTATGCTGGCAACTTTGAGAGCACAATGTTAGGAGAACACTTGTGTTGAATCGACCCGAATTGATGATATGTTATGAGATACATTTGTCACAAGTTAATGGTTAATAACACAGAGAAAGTTAACGTTTGCATAATTCCTTAGACCATGAGAGTGTCGAGTTTCTTCATGCTTGCTTCATGAACTTTGGGGTTTGTTAAACGTCATCCGTAAATGGGTGGCTATTACGGCGGCTTACGGGTTCATGGAAAAGTGTGTCAAGGGACTTGATAGCTCAAGATTGAGATTTGCTCCTCTGATGATGGAGAGATATCTCTGGGCCCTCTCGGTGTTACGGTATCCATCATCGTCTGGCCAGACATAATGTGATTTGATCACAGGGATGACGAAACACGGGAACGAGAAAAGATATCAAAACCGGTAACGAGGTAACTGGCATTGTGGACAAGTGTTGATCCACGGGGATGCCAATAAATCTCACCTCGGGTATTTGTAACATATCGTGAAGCAACAGGAATAGCACACGACAACTGGAGGTTCACTCGAATATTTATTCGTGTGGGTATAGGGGTCAATATGGGTGTCCACGGCTCCGATGTTGATCATTTATCGGAAAGTGTTCCGGTCATGTCTATACTTCACCGAACCTATAGGGTCACACGCTTAAGGGTCATCTATCTGCTGAATACTAGACAGTGAGTCTGAGAGAAAGTCATCGGAAAAGTTTCGGAGACAACGGAAAGGTTCCGGAGAGAGAACACCAGAATAGTTTTGGTAAAACTGAAAAGTTGTTTCAGGGTATACCATTGAGTCAAATTGGTTTCGGCACACGTCTGGAAATTCTTGGAGGGTGCCAGAATTGTTCTGGAAACTTCTGGGATTTTTCCGGGATAAAAACCGGAAATGTTCCGGAGCTGCCGGAACCGGTTTGGTTGCTTTTCGCAGATGAAATTCACTAATCCGGAATTGTTTCGAAACGCGTCCAAAATCATTTTAGTGGGTACTGGAATTATTCTAAGACCCACAGAAATATTTTCGGATTTAACGGTCGCGGAAAAATGTTTCAATGAATAGTGAAAGTGCTTTTTGGGTGGCTTCTTGGAGAAGCCACCTTGAGGGCCTTTTGGTATTTTTCCCCTTGGCTTCTTGGAGAAGCCACCCTTGGGCTTGGCCTATAAATAGGGGTGGAGGGGGCTGCCTAAAGACTCACTCTTTCTCAACATACACAAGCCATGCATGATCTGGCCTTCTCTCTCCCTCCCCGCGAAATAGTTTCGTAGAGCCGAAAGGCTGTCTGGGTTCCGGCAGGAACTAGTTCTGGACGGCGAAGCCCTGCCGGATAGATGACACCGTATGTGTGCAACCCCATAGAGAGGTCGTAGGTTCGATCTTTTTGCCCGAGGGGCTGTTCGAGAGTGCCTCCCGAAGGGCTGTCCAAGTGACCGTCCGAGTTTTGAGGGTCCTCCCGAAGGGCTGTCCGTGACACCGTCCGAGGGACTGTCCGACCGCCTCCCAGAGGGCTGTCCGACGAGCAGACAAGGGAGAACATCCTCGCGGTTTGGAGGTTGTAAATCCTAGCTGCGGGGATCTACACCAACGATCGTCATCGACTCTACTTCCGCTGCGCTACGAGTCGGCAACGAAAAGATCAAACCTTGTATGCAGTCTCCATAGTGGTCCTGGGCTGGTGCGTAGGTTGGAAATTTTTTGTTTTCTGCCGCGTTCCCCTACATGAAAATCTAGGCGGGAAGGGTTGCCACACTTGGCGGGTTTTGGAAGGGGACATGCGCTCAGGCTATCCTGACTAAAGGCGGTCTTCGCCTGCAAAAGCGTGATCCATGACACGCCGGTGGGCTCGGTGGTGACCTCCGCCCTGCGCGGCTTGCTGTCTTGGTCTTCTTTCACCAAACGGGCAGTCCTTGGGACTTGCTTTGGAGGTGGGTAGCTGGGGCTACCCCTTTTGCACCCAAGAGGAAAGCCTCTCTGTCCGCGCCCGCTGGCGCGGCCTCTGCCGCCGTTCGTCACCACGCGCGTCACCCACGTGATGGGCATAGGACCGCGCAGCCAACGTCAGGCTTGGGTGGCTCGGGCGACCGCCTCGAGGGGCCGCCTCGGGAGGCAGCCTCACGAGAGGGCCTCGTGAGGCTACCGCCGCTCCTGCGGCTAAGTGTTGGTGGCTCGTGCCTTGAGGAGGGGTCTTCGGGAGGCTGGTACCTCGCAAGATGTCTTCGCTTCGCGGCGCCCTTAGATGGGCCGCGTCTTGGGCCTTTGCCAAGTGTCGTATCCTGGGCCGCTGATAGACTGGCCGAGGTACCCTGGTCCCCAATGGCCCGACATGAGATCGTCTTGCCATCCCACACAGTAATTATGGAACAAACGTTTGTGTGGCATACCACATCACACACAGTTTTCTGTACAGCCTCGTCTGTGATAGGTGTAGCGATCACATACACTCTGCCTCGGTTAACTGTTTGCGTTGTTCAAGTATATCACACACGATTCGATGAAGAAAACTGTATGCCATTGGGCTATCCATCACACACGCTTTTACTAAAATTCATGACCCATTTAGCAGGTTTATTAGTTTACTATTAATACCTCCAGTATTAAGCAAAATCCAATTTCATATCGAACAGCTGTTTACCACTTTCATATCAGGCACACAAATATATTTTAACATCACTGTATGTTAGCTACGAGAATACAGCAGAGTACAACATATAGCTAGTTCACCTTCATAAGCACAAAGTATGTTGAGCACAATATTAGAACAATATATTCATTTCCCTAATTGACTGATGCATGATCAGCCAAATTAGTCTTCTCCACCTCTGCTTTCAGTTCAGTAAGAACCTGTTTTGCACTGACCAACTGGGAAAGTGCCTCCTCCTTCGCAAACACCATCTTAGCAAAGTCTAATTAAAAAAATCTGAGCTCATTCTCCATCTTTCTCTTTTTTCCAGTATCTTGAAATATTCTTCAGCGTTGACAACATTTTCTCTAAGCCTATCTCTATTCTCTTCCTCATACATGCTCCAGAGCTTTGCTAGGCACATCTTCAAAGACGGTGGCCACTCTTGATCAACCCACTCCAGGTAAGAACACTTCCGTTCATCCTATAATATTTAAAACTAAATCAGTTACAGTTGTAGGGAAAATGGGTTTCTAGCAACATAGAAAATCACCACATACATATTTTGAAAAACTGAAGAAACACGTTAATTATGACATATCTTCTCAAAACGTTCAATGTGCAAATGAATTAATTGCTACTGAGACAACAACCAAATTCAGGGACATCACAAGCTATAATTAACTGCAACAACGCTACAAGTTCTTAGTCAGGTACTATAATAACAAATTGACCATTTTATGAGGAAGCTAAATATAACTGCAACAGCACAGCTACAGTGTTTCAATGCCATCAAATTAATACTAACAGGTATGTATATGCACAAATTTAATAACATAGAACTAATAGCACTAAGGCCCTCCACTATGTAGGCCAAAACTGGTGTCAAATCAACTGTTGCTACATTTGGCACCGGTGCCCTGCACTGCCGAGTCGATGCCAGAGGAAAAATTCAGGGAACCGGAGCACCTAGTTGCTCCGATGCCCAGTTCCTTTTTGCCATAAAGTATTAGTATTTTACTGCTTGGCTGCTCGGATGTGTGGAACAAAGTTCGGTGCACAAACTTCTGAAGCGGTGCCAAATAATTTTCTCAGGGCACCGCTGATGAGATGGCAACATTTTTAGATACTACGTAGAAACTTTGACAGTGTCTTAATCACATCCAGATTAACATAGCACAGTGACAGTGTCTGAATCACATCTAACAAATGATTTGTAATAACGAAAGTGGGGCTAACCTTCTCTGCACATGCCAGAAACTTCCTCCCACTATCCACAGATTCAAAAGCCACTAACTTCACGCATGGAGATTGATGGTGATAACGAGCAGGCAGATCTTCAGCTACCCCGCTCCATTCCTTGCAAGTGATGGTTCTAGGGAGCTACAAGAGGAACAAATGGCTCAAATCGGCCGCCGGGTTAAAATCCTTTATTACAAATCAGAACCCTAAGCCTAGGGGGGCAAGAGAGAGGAGAGAGGCATACCTGGCTGGTGACATAGTCGTTGTCGGAGGAGGAACCGCTGGAGAGGTCAATGAAGAAGACCATGGCGTCCGCAGCGGTCGGATGCGAGATGGTGAGAGCGAGGAAAGCAAGCGAGGAAGAGGCTATAGCTTAGGAAGGAAGGAAGGAAGGAGTAAATAGGGGAAATGTGGCTCGTGGTCGGGGAGAAAAGGGGGTGCAGAGGGTGGGAAGAGTTAGATATTTCGGCGGTAGTCAAAAAAATTCGAAAGGTGGGGGGGGGGGAACTTGGCGCGCAGTGTCATCGGACACCATTCACTTCGAACAAATGTGTGCGTCGCAAATGATTCTTCTTCTTTATGCGCATGCGATGAGTTTGAGCACTCAAAATTTGGTGGAAATTTCCCTGGGTACAGTGCTCATCCACGTCATTGCATAATTTAACATCACTTGCTAATTTGGGGGGGTACACAAAAGAGCCTACAGCACACGGACCACACTTACTGAATCGAGCAATTTTAGTAATTAAACAGAGCCAGTTGACCTAAACATTGCTCTAACAAAAGACCAGCGTTATAAACAAAGGCTAAGTACGCATAATTTAAACAAAGCCGCCGACGCGCCGCCGCCCTATGCCTCACCGGTGTAAGATTAGACGTCGATGACTTGTCCTGGCGACATGCCGCCGCTGGTGGACTCCGCGTCCCCCAGGCTGAAGTCAACCGCGTCGTCTTCCTCGTCCTCGTCCTCGGCGCCGCCCTCAAGGTTGTAGTACTCATAGTAGTGGCGGCGCCAGAGCTCGCGTTGGTAATCCACCGCCGATTCCTCGACGGACAGGCGCCTCTCTACCTCCTCCATGGCCATGCGCAACTACTCCTCCCGGCGCTCCTCGATCTTTGCTGCCTCCTGCATCTCTAGCTCCCGCTTGGCGATCTCATGAGGAAGCAGGGGCTCCATGGCCACCGCCGCCGCATTATCGACAAGCATCTCCGTCGCCTTTTCGGACATGGGGTGCATGCTGGATTCCGAGGAGGCCTGGAATATCTTGGCGTGGGCGTCCTCGATCTGGGCGTGGATGGCCTCGACCTGGGCCAGGGCGACCTCCGCGGCACGGATGGCTGCTCGAGCGCTCTCGGCGTTTGTAGCTGCCCTGTCGATTGCCGCAGACGCCCTCTCGGCGGATGCGGCCGCGTTTTCGGCGTAGGCGGCCGCGCTCTCGACGGAGGCGGAGCCGCTCGGGTAGGACCCAATGACCGTACGGGCCCTCACGAAGCGTCTCCACGGCGTCATTCTTTGCAAGAAGGGGTTGGGGAATGGGTATCGGGGACTCGTGTAGGAGATATGCCCTAGAGGCAATAATAAATGTTATTGTTTATCTCCATGTTCATAATTATGTTTATGTTCCATGCTATAACTGCTATGGTTCTCGAGTCTGCAATAACCACGAGGCTTGGAGGAAGACTCATATGCACGTGTGGAATAATAAACGGTAAAATGTATTCCTAGTTTGGCCTCTAAGACTAGCTCAAGTGTTGCATGATGGTTCTGTTTTCCTGATCATGGGCATGCCTATGCTGGCAACTTTGAGGGCACAATGTTAGGAGAACACTTGTGTTGAATCGATCCGAATTGATGTTATGCTATGAGATTCATTCGTCACAAGTTAATGGTTAATAACATAGAGAAAGTTAATGTTTGCATAATTCCTTAGACCATGAGAGTATCGAGTTTCTTCATGCTTGCTTCATGAACTTTGGGGTTTGTTAAACGTCATCCGTAACTGGGTAGCTATTACGGCGGCTTACGGGTTCATGGAAAAGTATGTCAAGTAACTTGATAGCTCAAGATTGGGATTTGCTCCTCCGACAATGGAGAGATATCTCTGGGCCCTCTCGGTGTTACGGTATCCACCATCGTCTGGCCAGACACATTGTGATTTGATCACAGGGATGCCGGAACACGGAAACGAGAAAAGAGAACAAAACCGGTAATGAGGTAACTGGCATTGTGGACAAGTGTTGATCCACGGGGATGCCGATGACTCTCACCTCGGTTATTTGTAACATATCGCGAAGCAACAGGAATAGCACACGGCAACTGGAGGTTCACTCGAATATTCATTCGTGTGGGTATAGGGGTCAATATGGGTGTCCACGGCTCCGATGTTGATCATTGATCGGAAAGTGTTCCGGGTCATGTCTATACTTCACCGAACCTATAGGGTCACACGCTTAAGGGTCATCTATCTGCTGAATACTAGACAGGGAGTCTGAGAGAAAATCACCGGAAAAGTTTCGGACGTAACGGAAACGTTCCGGAGAGGACACCGGAATAGTTCCGGTAAAATTGAAAAGTTGTTTCGGGGTATACCATTAAGTCAAATTGGTTTCAGCACACGCCTGGAAATTCTTGGAGGGTGCCAGAATTGTTCTGGTAACTTCTGGGATTTTTCCGGGACAAAAACCGGAAATGTTCCGGAGCTGCCGGAACCGGTTTGGTTGCTTTTCGCAGATGAAAATCACTAATCCGACATTGTTTCAGAACACATCCAAAATCATTTGTGTGGGTACTGGAATTATTCTAAGACCCACAGAAATATTTTCGGATTTAACGGTCGCGGAAAATTGGTTCTGTGAATAGTGAAAATCACTTTATGGAAAGCCACCTTTTAGGGCTTTTACAAAAAGGCTTCTAGAAGGACTTGGGGGCTAAGAAACCCCCCTTGGGGGGCCCACATGAGGGGTTGGCCGGCCACATGAGGGGCTCCTCCATGGAGCCCCACTTGCTCCATTACTTCCCCTTTATGCCCTTGTGGAGGACTCCATACATGGGCATTTTTGGGTTTTTGGAATGGCATCCCTACCCCTTGGCTTTCCTATAAATAGAAGTGGAGAGGTGCTCTCCACACTCATCCCTTGCTCTCATACACATGCCATGCTCGTCTGGCTCTCTCTCTCTCTCTCTCTCTCTCTCCCACGAAAAGAGTTTCGTAGAGCCGAAAGGCTGTCTGGGTTCCGGCTGGAACTAGTTCTGGACGGCGAAGCCCTGCCGGATAGATGACACCGTATGTGTGCAACTCTATAGAGAGATCGTAGTTTCGGTCTTAATTCGAGAGTGCCTCCCGAAGGGCTATCCGAGTGACCGTCCGAGTTTCGAGGGTCCTCCCGAAGGGCTGTCCGAGTGACCGTCCGATTTATGAGGGTCCTCCCGAAGGGCTGTCCGCGACACCGTCCGAGGGACTGTCCGACCGCCTCCCGGAGGGCTGTCTGAGGGGCAGATGAGGGAGTACATCCTCGCGGTTGGGAGGTTGTAAATCTTAGCTGCAGGGATCTGCACCAACGATCGTCATCGATTCTACTCCCGCTGCGCTACGAGTCGGTAACGAAAAGATCAAACCTTGTATGCAGTCTCCATAGTGGTCCTGGGCTGGTGCGTAGGTCAGAATTTTTTTGTTTTCTGCTGCGTTCCCCTACAGTGGCATCATGAGCCGTGCTATGCGTAGATGCATGTTACGATCTAGAATTCATAGAGATGTATGGGTGTTGCACAAAATAATTTGTAGTAGATGAGTTCTACTCCTGATAATTATTTGTGCGGGTAGCAGATGAAATTTGTTACCCGATGTTCTTGTTGCTTCCCTGGAATTTGCATATTTCTGATCTTGATAACAGCATGGTGGAGTTTCAAAGTTCTGGCAATCCGCGATCCTGATTGATCAATGAAGTGCTAACAGTTCTTTGAATTCCACCATAGTTAAAAAGAAAGATGAAATTTCGCAGACGAAAGGGCAATGCAGATATGATCTGCACTGGGGTCATGCGTATGACGAAGTTCAGTATGGGGCTTGAGATTTTATTATCTCGTGTTTCATACACCTCGCAAAGTTAATCTAGCGACTTGAATAATCATACTTGATGATGGACGTTGGTAGCTGCGGTTTGTTCGAAACCTTAGAAGCCACGTAAAATGGAATTTTGTATGAACCGATTAGAGGCATCTAACTTGGTTTTGCAGGATGACATGAGATGTGCATATGATTTGGTATAGCAGTGCTCATATTAATTTGATTATGTATGAGATGACTATATGATGTAAAATTAACATGACCTGCGTGTCATGATTCGGTATGATGGCTGGAGCCATATGATTGTCACTTTAATGACCTGCGTGTCAACCTTAAGTAATGCACTTATTTTATTAGCTATAGAGATAGCAATATTATCTGGTGCATCGAGAAGGTGGTGGCAATCTTCGCGAAGGTGAACACCGACGCGAATGCCGAAGACGAAGAAATACAAGACTTCTCCGTCAGAAAGGGCTATACCATATCATGCTATTATTAATTGCCTGAGATGTTTATCCCTTATGATGCACCCTTCTTGATTGCACGGTAGTCGCTTTTATTAGGGTGATCTCTCACTTAAAATATCAAAGTAGTTAGTGTTCACCCAAGTGTAGCACCGTCTGAAATTCGTATCTTTTCGGGGTGCGCCATGTACACATGAGCACGAACGAATCAAGAGGAATGAGGCGGGTGAGGTCAGACCTCGCAGCAAGATCACTTGGTTGTCTTTGACGTTCAGGCAGGAGAGTCCTGAGCTCGGAACACGCCCATCGAAAGATGAACAAGAATCACATAGAGATGTGATCGGCAAGTTGGCCTACCGATTGAAATTCGCGTCATCAGTGATGAACCCGTCAATGGCATCGAATTGAAATACGGATCTTGTATCACTCGCAATCAATTTTGAGAGATATTGATTTGAGTGGGAGCGCACTGTAGAATTAACTTGTTTAATTCTCTGTGCAATTAATTATGAACTTTGTCTAAGTAAAATTTGCAAAATAGTTGTAGAATAATGGCTCGCGTTTCCACCTTCCCTGTTAAAATTGAATAAGCTGTTAAATATCTGGTTAAAACTTTACGGTTGGTAACGTAATGTGAGGATTGTCCTCAAAAGTGCCAAGAAGGACTTTGGCCTATCGCATGCTTTTGGTATTCTCCCGCTAATGCTATGGATAATGTGATTCTCGTCCTTCGATCCAAAAGCTAGAATTCCGTTACGGTCAAGTACAATATGTTTACTTCCATGAGACCCGAACTTCAAAAGTTTGGGATAGCTATGTGATATTCATGGAACTGAAAATCATTTTTCAGACACAAACAAAGGCTAAAAGATATGTGATATCCAAAGCAATGTTTGTTTTGCAAACTATTAGTAAAAGTGTTTACTATGCATTTGACTAATAACAGTAGAACGCCTGTCATATGATGATGGTGAATAAAACAACAACTTAAGAGAAAGGAAATGTCCGAAGGGTGTTAGTGTGACTTACACACCTAGGAAGTCCGGGGCTAACGCCACTCTTCAAGTTGGTGCTTCTTCTGAGAGTAGGAGAAATACTAAAAGTTAAACTGTTAGAAGTATAAAGGCAAAAAGAGTGAAGACTGGAATGTCCAGCTCATGTATGAAAGTCATACAAGTTATTGATGTATGGAAGGCTGGTCAAAGAAATAGTTCTTGGGAATTATGATTAAACATGTTAATCACTAATTCTTGGGTATTGTGAGTTGATCACAAAAGATACCCGCTCAATTGCATTCTGCTGTGACTTGATGGAAGGACTACTACGGCCTAAAAGACTTGCCGGAGTGAGGTTTAGATATGCGCTGGGAACATAGTAAAAGTTGCTATACTCGGTACATTACCTATGTATTTACTTTCATAATTCATTTTAGAGTTTTTACACACTCTAGCCCATTGCATAAAGTATCTTGCAAGAAGGTTGTTCATAAGAGAACTTTTGATGTTCGGTGTTATGAATAACATAAGGGCCATGCTTCCATCATGGATGGGATGTATGTTATGAATATTGATAATAATATATTACCTCCGAATTTACTTTCATAATTCAATTTAGAGTTTTTACACACTCTAGCCCATTGCATAATGTTTGTTGCAAAAGGGTTGTTCATAAAAGAACAATTGTTGTTCAGTGTTATGAATAACATAAGGGCCATGCTTCCATCGTGGATGGGATGTATGTTATGAATATTGATGGTAATATGATACATCCATAACACTGACGCTAAATGTCGCAAGACTAAAAGAATACCACACATGTGTGGCACTGCATTTGGTCACATTGGAGAAACCCGCATGGAGAAATTCCATAATGATGGATTTTGAAGTCGTTTGATTATAAATCATCTGACACTTACAACTTTCCTCCGAAAAGTGAAGTGACTGAAATACCATTCATAGGCCATAAGGAACGAGCAACAAACTTATTGGTGATCATACATTTTGATGTGTGTAGTCCAATAAATGTTGTTGCTAGCAGTGGATTTATCTATTTTCAGAAATGACTCAAGTGGATATATGGATATTTACTTGATAAGACGCAAGTCTGGATCTTTTGAAATCATTCATAAGGTTTTCAAAAATGAAGTAGAAATTATTGTAACAAGAAAAATATGTTTCTGCAAACTAGATTGCCAAAAGGAATATTTGAGTTACAAGTTTAGCGAATGTCTGATGAGTTGTGAAAAGAGTTTCATAACTTACACCTCCCGGAACACCACTGTGAGTGGAATGTCCGTGAAGATGTAATCAAACCATTTGTGACATGGTAAGATCAAAGATGACAAAAATCAATTTACCATTATCCCTTTTAAAAGTAATGCTTTAGAGACTGTGGCTTTTACACTGAAAAGAGCACCATCAGGTCTGTTGAAATGACGCCATGGTATGGTACGCCCAACCATGCTTTGTCTTTTCTTAACATTTGGAATATGGGGCTTGTGTAAAATATTTACAAACCTATTCCAAATCAGACAAGTACTACTTTGTAGGTTATCACAAGTAATTGGGAATTCCTCCACCACTATACCGAGGCAAAAGGTTTGCCACCTAGAACGATATGCTTTTAAAGAGAATGGTTCTTACAAAAAGGTGAGTGGGAGAACAGTGCAACTCGATGAGATAACAATATCTTCATCATCAGATCAAAGGAAAGAAACCTTGGAAGAATTTCAGAGTTTCCTACTGCGACTGATACGGAAGCCTCTACATGAGATGTATGGACTTCGGTCGAACTTGCAACTGAACCACGTAGGCAAAACTTGTGCAAACCTCTCAGGTGTGCAAGCGAGATATTGTTGTTAGACAATAGTATACCTACGATACACAAGGAAGCGTTGATGGGCCCTGACTCCGGAATTGGCTAAATGCCAATATAATCTGAGATAGTTTCCATAAATGATTCAAGATTATATTTTGGTAAACCCTTCGGAAGACTTAGAGTCTAACGAACATTGATGGAACTATAAACTGATGTGGATAAAATGTTTTATCCATAAAGCTCGACTTGTTGCAATAACAAGTTCAAGGAGTTGACTACGATGAGGTTGTCTCACCATAGTGATGCTTAAAGTCAGATCGGGTTAAACTAGCAATTAATACATATTTCAATCTTGAGATATGATACATGGATGGCAAAAGGATTTCCATGTGATGAAAATTCAACCTAGGACTTACATGTGATACAGTCCGAAGTATTTTGTCAATCTAGAGGATGCTGGTAAGTATGCAAACTTCAGAGTTCTAGCAATGGACAGAAGAGAGCAAAATGGAGTTGGAATCTTCGTTTTGATGAAATAGTCAAAAGAGTTTGATTTCATAAATGGATAACGAAGATGCTTGTGGTTACAAGAAAGTAAGTGGGAGCATGATAATATTTCTAAAAACCTTGTGTGCTTGACACATTGTTGATTGGAAATAATATAAATTTTTGACACGAATTAGGACTTCATTGAAAATAGTTTTCGATGAAGTGCTTGGGCTAAGTAGCCTTGATATTAGGCATTATTATCTACAGAGATAGTATTCCCTGATGGGGCTAAGCCAAAATACATATTGACAAGATGCTAAATCAGTTTAGCATTTAAACGCCAAGGAGTGATTCTTGCCGAAGTCACATGGAAAGAGTTTTGCAAGACTCGGTGTCCCAAAACACTGATGAGGAAAATACATGATGGAGATTCCACACACTTTCGTGTTTGGATTCATCATGTATTCCATGGTATGTAAAACAATCAGATATGTCCGATACTCCCAAGCTGTTGCGAGTATAGATACCAAAGTGATCAAAGTACTGATCATGGGACAACAGTGGAAAATGTCATTAAGTACTAAAGTAGCATTGATGACATGTTTTCTCGCAAGCAGAGATTATGAAGTGCTCATTGTAAGTAATTACATCGATACAGTCTTCATCAATGCTCCATGCGATTTTCGATTTAAGTTAAGGGTTTTGTGTAATACACGATATGGTGGCACGGTAGTTGGAAATTGTTCCAAACAAGTTACTGTGGCGAATTCTATAACAAAGGCTAAGTATGTTGCTGCTTTCAAAGTGACATAGAAGATGTTAAATCATACAGTTCGTTCATGAACTTAGTATGGTTCCAAGATGGCTTTGGTCAATGGAACACTATTGAAGAAAGTTGCTCCATAGCTCAGTCTGAGGAATCAAGGTTTGACCAGTGATTCACATATATACGAAGCCAAGTCCACACAAAATATGAATTTTGTGAAAGCGTGAAAATGCGAGGATATGGAAAGATACACACGGAACTGAAGTTATCAGATCCGTTGGACATCAGACTATACCAGGAGCGAAGCATTTTTTACACCGGTATGCCATAGGTGTAAAGTGCATTAGCATTGACTAGATTATTGACTCTAGTGCAAGTGGGAGTCTGTAGGAGATATGCCCTAGAGGCAATAATAAATGTTATTGTTTATCTCCATGTTCATAATTATGTTTATGTTCCATGCTATAACTGCTATGGTTCTCGAGTCTGCAATAACCACGAGGCTCGGAGGAAGACTCATATGCACGTGTGGAATAATAAACGGTAAAATGTATTCCTAGTCTAGCCTCTAAGACTAGCTCAAGTGTTGCATGATGGTTCTGTTTTCCTGATCATGGGCATGCCTATGCTGGCAACTTTGAGGGCACAATGTTAGGAGAACACTAGTGTTGAATCGACCCGAATTGATGTTATGCTATGAGATTCATTCGTCACAAGTTAATGGTTAATAACACAGAGAAAGTTAATGTTTGCATAATTCTTTAGACCATGAGAGTATCGAGTTTCTTCATGCTTGCTTCATGAACTTTGGGGTTTGTTAAACATCATCCGTAACTGGGTGGCTATTACGGCGGCTTACGGGTTCATGGAAAAGTATGTCAAGTAACTTGATAGCTCAAGATTGGGATTTGCTCCTCCGACGATGGAGAGATATCTCTGGGCCCTCTCGGTGTTACGGTAGCCACCATCGTCTGGCTAGACACATTGTGATTTGATCACAGGGATGCCGGAACACGGAAACGAGAAAAGAGAACAAAACCGGTAACGAGGTAACTGGCATTGTGGACAAGTGTTGATCCACGGGGATGCCGATGATTCTCACCTCAGGTATTTGTAACATATCACGAAGGAACATGAATAGCACATGTCAACTGGAGGTTCACTCGAATATTCATTCGTGTGGGTATAGGGGTCAATATGGGTGTCCACGGCTCCGATGTTGATCATTGATCGGAAAGTGTTCCGGGTCATGTCTATACTTCACCGAACCTATAGGGTCACACGCTTAAGGGTCATCTATCTGCTGAATACTAGACAGGGAGTCTGAGAGAAAATCACCGAAAAAGTTTCGGACGCAACGGAATAGTTCCGGAGAGGACACCGGAATAGTTCCGGTAAAACTGAAAAGTTCTTTCGGGGTATACCATTAAGTCAAATTGGTTTCGGCACACACCTGGAAATTCTTGGAGGTTGCCAGAATTGTTCTGGTAACTTCTGGGATTTTTCCGGGACAAAAACCGGAAATGTTCCGGAGCTGCCGGAACCGGTTTGGTTGCTTTTCGCAGATGAAAATCACTAATCCAAAATTGTTTCGAAACGCGTCCAAAATCATTTGTGTGGGTACTAGAATTATTCTAAGACCCATAGAAATATTTTCGGATTTAACGGTCGCGGAAAATTGGTTCCGTGAATAGTGAAAATCACTTTATGGTTAACTTTATGGAAAGCCACCTTTTAGGGCTTTTACAAAAAGGCTTCTAGAAGGACTTGGGGGCTAAGAAACCCCCCTTGGGGGGCCCACATGAGGTGTTGGCCAGCCACATGAGGGGCTCCTCCATGGAGCCCCACTTGCTCCATTACTTCCCCTTTATGCCCTTGTGGAGGACTCCATACATGGGCATTTTTGGGTTTTTGGAATGGCATCCCTACCCCTTGGCTTTTCTATAAATAGAGGTGGAGAGGTGCTCTCCACACTCATCCCTTGCTCTCATACACATGCCATGCTCGTCTGGCTCTCTCTCTCTCTCCCACGAAAAGAGTTTCGTAGAGCCGAAAGGCTGTCTGGGTTCCGGTAGGAACTAGTTCTGGACGACGAAGCCCTGCCGGATAGATGACACCGTATGTGTGCAACTCTGTAGAGAGATCGTAGTTTCGGTCTTAATTCAAGAGTGCCTCCCGAAGGGCTGTCCGAGTGACCGTCCGAGTTTCGAGGGTCCTCCCGAAGGGCTGTCCGAGTGACCATCCGAGTTATGAGGGTCCTCCCGAAGGGCTGTCCGCGACACCGTCCGAGGGACTGTCCGACCGCCTCCCGGAGGGCTGTCCGAGGTGCAGATGAGGGAGTACATCCTCGCGGTTGGGAGGTTGTAAATCCTAGCTCCGGGGATCTGCACCAACGATCGTCATCGACTCTACCCCCGCCGCGCTACGAGTCGGTAACGAAAAGATCAAACCTTGTATGAAGTGTCCATAGTGGTCCTGGGCTGGTGCGTAGGTCGGAAATTTTTTGTTTTCTGCTGCGTTCCCCTATAACTTGAGGATTCGGGGGTGAACGGTGCTTGAGCAGACGAATCTGGCAAAGCTTATGGAGGAAGACATAAAAAGACCCACGAATTTTCATCGCAAACGGTTCCTATAACCAACTGTGTGCGATGTAGTCCATTTTTTATTAGCTGCGAAAGACTAATTTGGAGTACAGTGGCAACGGATGGTGATGGAAATTGTACGAATTTTTTTGTACCATTAACATGCACTAATACAACTGTCATGTTAAAATTTAGATTTTTTCAGGGTTCATCTGACCTTTTGTAAGACATTAAGTGAGTTCCTAGCCATATAATGGCCGTAATTCAAATTTGAACTACATGTACATGCAACAGCAAACCATCATGGGTTGGAAAGTCATATTTGTTTCCTTGTGTGCAAGTTAATGTCCTGTGCAATAAATTGGAAGGAATTTTCAAACATATTGGTGTCACGGCTTGGACACAAACATTGAGAACCATGGCTTTTAAATTCCAAAAAAATAAAAAATGATCAGAAATACATGAAACCTTCCTTGATGTCATGTCATGGCACCAAGATGCTGTGGTAAAATAATTGGCCACTTTGGCGAAAGTTGTGACACACACCTCTCACAAATCGGAGCATCTCACTAGAAGACACGTGGTTCTGAGAGGGAACAATGCATGTTTGACGACAAACCGACGCTCGCTTCCTCGTATGACCTTGAATTTTTTTGTACCATTAACATGCACTAATACAACGGAGATGTTAAATTTTGGAAATTTTCAGGGTTCATTTGACCTTTTTAAGACATTAAGTGAGTTTCTAGCCATATAATGGCCGTAATTCAAATTTGAACTGCATGTACATGCAACAGCAAACAATCATGGGTTGGAAAATCATATTTGTGTACTTGTGTGCGAGTTAATGCCATGTGCAGTAAATTGGAAGGAATTTTCAAACATATTGGTGTCACGGCTTGGACACAAACATTGAGAACCATGGCTTTTAAATTCCAAAAAATTCAAAAATGATCAGAAATACATGAAACCTTGCTTGATGTCACGAAATGGCACCAAGATGCTGTGGTAAAAGAATTGGCCATTTTGACGAAAGTTTTGGCACACACCTCTCACAAATCGGAGCATCTCACGAGAAGACACGTGGTTCCGAGAGGGAACAATGCATGTTTGATGACGAACTGGCGCTCGCTTCCTCGTATGGCCCTGAATTTTTTTCTACCGTTAACATGCACTAATGCAATGATCATGTTAAATTTTTGAAATTTTCAGTGTTCATTTGACCTTTTTAAGACATTAATTTAGTTTCCAGCCATATAATGGGCGTAATTCAAATTTGAACTACATGTACATGCAATGACAAACCATCATGGGTTGGAAAGTCATATTTGTTTCCTTGTGTGCAAGTTAATGCCATGTGCAGTAAATTGGAAGGAATTTTCAAACATATTGGTGTCACGGCTTGGACACAAACATTGAGAACCATGGCTTTTAAAATCCAAGAAATTCTAAAATGATCAGAAATACATGAAACATTGCTTCATGTCATGAAATAGTACCAAGATGCCGTGGTAAAAAAAACTAGCATGTTTGTTGAAAGTTTTGGCACACACCTCTCACTAATCGGAGCATCTCACGAGAAGACTCGTGGTTCTGAGAGGGAAGAATATGCATGTTTGATGATGAACCGACAGTCGCTTCGTCTTATGGCTTGGCATTTTTTTGTACCGTTAACATGCACGAATACAACTTTCATGTTAAAATTTGGAAATTTTCAGGGGTCACTTGACATTTTTAAGACATTAAGTGAGTTTCTAACCATTTAATGGCCGTAATTCAAATTTGAACTACATGTACATGCAACAGAATACCATCATGGGTTGGAAAAATCATTTATGTAATACATTTTCCAACAATATCATGGTAAGACAAAATAAGCATACATGCCAAACATTTGGAAAGAAAATGTAAATATCTGGCAAGACAACTGGGACCCACATGATTGGCACACCGTTTCGTGCCGCGAGGTATGGAAGGTGAGTGGCGCGGGTTATTAATCAGACGCGGTTCAGTCCTGGGAACTGTCAGTGATTTATTTCACACACGGATTTTGCTCCGGGAATCGTGTGTAATTCAAGCTATAATACTCGTAAATTCCGGCCATCGGTGCGTGTACTGCTCCCGTCGATCTAGATTCCGGCCGCCAATAAATACTACCCCGCCCACATCGTCCCGCCTGCATTCTCATCTACATTCTCTCCTCGCTCGCCCCCCTCTCTCACAAAACTCTACCATGGCACCGCCGATCTGCCCACCCGTCGAGGAGGAGGCGCCGCCCCGCGAGGACGTCCATGTGCACAGCAGTGACGAGGAGGACCCCTGCGCGCCACCAGACGAGGTTGCGCCGGAACCCCCAACTTTGGAGTGGTTTTGGGGCCAGTACAATCTTTGTCTGTGGAAAGCGCTACCACCGGCTGAGAAAGCCAGGCAAGTGGCGTTCAAGAAGGAGTTGGCGGAGGAGCGCGCCAGGTACCAGGCAGCCTGTGAAGCCCGTGAGGCCGCCTGGGAAAAGGAGAAGCTGGAGCTTTGGCGGCGGGCGCGTCGACATGCGGATGAGGTGTACGAAGACGGCCAGTACTTTGCCAGGAAGGCCAAAGGCGCTAGGCGCCTCATTGCTGCATGGAGGTGGGCCGATAAGCTCTAGCGTGCTACCGACGAGGATCTCCGGTGGGCGCCCAACGAAATGCCAAGACCGTTCGCGCACGTCCGCCAGCAAGAGGCAGATCGGCACGTCAAGCGCTGTGAGGCGAAGGAAGCGAAGAACTCCCTCCGCACTGGGAAGCCGCTATGCACCAGGGAGCTGCTAGCGAGGGGCTGCCGGAATACTGGCCCCATAAGGAGGGATTATTAGTTTTAGTATTGTTCGTTTTCAATTTTATGCATTGTACTTAGTAGTTAAGTATGGGATCCCAGTTAAGTATCATCACGTATTGTTCGTTTTCGTACTAATTTCTATCTAGCTATTTACCATCCACATGTATAGAATGGAAAACATACACATTGAAACAGAACAATATATAAGAACGGAAAACAGAGTACACACATTGAAACAAAACAATATTACGATTGTTGGGAATACATAGCGATCAACGTCGAAACGACTCAACAAAATAAAACGCGTCCATGACCACCATCCCTGCCTACGGTAGCTCTTGCCTCTGCCTGAACTCATGCAGGCGTTCGTCCAAGCGGTTGACACGCTCGCAGTACATCTGGAGCGCGATCTCGAGCTCCAAGTTGGCTATTTCATCGAAGATCACTAGCCCGAGGATGCGATGGCCATGTTCCTCTACTGCGCCTATGTGGACACCTGGGCCAAGGAGGCGCTCGAGCCTAACGACCAGCGCGTTGGCATCGAGCGGGCCACAAACAAGGCGAATGGCGCAACCCATGCGAACGGTGCGGCCGACGTCCGGTGCAAGCACGGCGCAGCTGACCTCTGGTGCTAGTACGGCGCAGATGGCCTCTGCCCACTCCTGGCGAGGAATGGGGCTACTGACGGGCCGTGTACCCAGCTGCAACGCCCTGTCGACAGCAGGCAAACGCTGATGGAATCGCTCTTGCTGTGCGGCGCGCCGCGCCTCTCGCTCTGCGGCGGTCCATCGGTCTTGTTGTGCGGCGAGTGCTACTTGTAGCTTGCGTTGGTATTATCCCCGAAGAGGAAGGGATGATGTAGCATAGTAGAGATAAGTATTTCCCTCAGTTAAGAAACCAAGGTTATCGAACCAGTAGGAGAATCACGCAACACCTCATTAGCAGTACCTGCACACAAACAACAAATCCTTGCACCCAACGCAAACGAGGGGTTGTCAATCCCTCGGCGGTCAATTGCAAGATTAAATTGTATATGATAGATAGATAGATAGAAACAAAAATACAAAATAAAATTAAATAAAAGAAAATGGCAGCAATATTTTTAGTGTTTTAGTAATATGATTTAGATAGACCCGGGGGCCATAGTTTTCACTAGAGGCTTCTCTCGAGAAAATAGCATACGGTGGGTAGACAAATTACTGTTGGGCAATTGATAGAAAAGCAAATAATCATGACGATATCCAAGGCAATGATCATGTATATAGGCATCACGTCCGAGACAAGTAGACCGACTCCTGCCTGCATCTACTACTATTACTCCACACATCGACTGCTATCCAGCATGCATCTAGTGTATTAAGTCCATAAAGAACGGAGTAACGCCTTAAGAACGATGACATGATGTAGACAAGATAAACTCACATATGAATAAACCCCATCTTTTTACCCTTAATAGCAATGATACATACGTGTCATGTCCCTTTCTGTCACTGGGATTGAGCACCGCAAGATCGAACCCATTACAAAGCACCTCTTCCCATGGCAAGATAAATCAATCTAGTTGGCCAAACCAAATCAATAGATCGGAGAAGAAATACGAAGCTATAATAATCATGCATAAAAGAGATCATAGAAGACTCAAATAATATTCATGGATAATCTGATCATAAACTCACAATTCATCGGATCCCAACAAACGCACCGCAAAAAGTGATTACATCGGATAGAACTCCAAGAACATCAAGGAGAACATTGTATTGAAGATCAAAAAGAGAGAAGAAGCCATCTAGCTACTAACTATGGACCCGAAGGTCTGTGGTAAACTACTCACGCATCATCGGAAGGGCAGCAAGGTTGATGTAGAGCCCCTCCGTGATCGATTCCCCCTCCGGCGGAGTACCGGAGAAGGCCTCCAGATGGGATCTCTGGAGAATAGAAACTTGCGGCGGCGGAAAAAGTATTTCGTGGACTCCCTTGAGGGTTTCTAATTTTTTGGGAATTTATAGTGGTGGAATTAGGTCAAACGGAGCTCTGTGGGCCCCACAAGGTACCAGGGCGCGCCTGCCCCCCCAGGCGCGCCCTGGTGCCTCGTGGGCTCCCCCTGGGGCTTCTGGCCTCCTCCCGAAGCTTCTAGTGTTTATCTTGTCTAGAAAAATATCTCCAAAAAGTTTCGTGGCATTTGGACTTCGTTTGGTATTGATTTTCTGTAAAACAAAAACAGGGCAGAAAACAACAACTGGCACTGGGCACTAAGTTAATAGGTTAGTCTCCAAAAATGATATATAATTGGTGTAAATGCATATAAAAACATTCAAGATTGATAATATAACAGCATGGAACAATCAAAAATTATAGATACGTTGGAGACGTATCAGCGAGCCGCAGCCTATCGGCACGGACACGCCTATCTTGCCCTGCGGTGCACCACCGATCATGTTGTGCATCGAGCTATTGCCTCTCGACGCTGAGTTGCCTCTCGGCGCTGAAGCGCCGTCCACCAAGGGTCTGCTCAACCCTGGCAATGACACGCAGCACGGCGTTGTCCATCGTGTTGCCAGGGACGCCCTTGGCCTCGACGGGCCATGGCACCTGCTCGTTTACCTCGTCGAGGAGGTTGATGGCAGAGGCGGCGCTTCGGTGGGTTGGCATGCTTGGAAAAGGTAGCTAGAGGGGCTATAGGCTGCGCTTGTGCCTCGGTGTGTCGCGCGCCGCCTAGGTTTATGCGCAATCGCTGGGTGGTGGCGGAAACCGATGGGGAAATGGCGGAAAACGGTGGCGTGTTCATAAAACGCCATCAATTAATTGAAACTTAGCATAGAAGGAAGCGTGAGCTAGCACGACGCGTGCGCGCACATTGCTTGCCCACGGGTGTGATCCATATATACTCGTGTGCCCAACAGAGCACACAATTCACACGAAATAATATTGTTCTGTACACAGAGAGCGTAGATGTTGTGCAGACTGAGCAAATCACATCGCACACGGATTAAACTACGGAACCCGTCGGTGATGATTTCATCAATCGCTGACAATTGTTTATCACCAAGCATTTGCCCACAACACACATGACTTATTTGGAGCAATCGTCTGTGTTATTATCGGTCTTCCCACACATTTCTGATTACTAACCTATTTGCCGTGTATCACACACATCTTGTTAAGTTGGACTGTTTTTGTTGTTTTGGTCATCGCAAACAGTTCATCCGGGTGAACTGTATGCCGTATATCGCACACACCTTGATCTGGCTGACCGTTTCTGTTGTGTTGGCTAATAGCAAATAGTTCATCTGAGTGAACTGTATGCCGTATATCGCACACACCTCGAACTGGCTGCCCGTTTATGTTGTCATGGCTCATCGCAAACAATTCGTGGATGAACTGTATGCCACGTATCGCACACACATCTCTAATCTGAATCATGCTTGATGTCTCCGCCATCGCACACAGTTCATCTTATTGGTGACGGTTTTATTACGATACCGTATGCGATTCATGCATCGCGCACAGTTTGGTCGAAGGGTCTCTGAAACATGTGTTGTGTTAGCAATCGCCTGCAGTAGTGCACATTCACGCGATATGAACACCAAGTATAAAATAGGGTTCTAAAATTTCAAAAATTCATACTCCCTCGGTTTCATATTGTTAGGTGCATTAGGAATTATGAAATACTATGTATATTGGGACTTTTACATTTGTACCCCTAACTTGAACCCACTACTCAGATTTGCCCCTAATTTTGAAGCATACTCAAATTTGCCCCTCTGCCGTTAGGTGCACTTATAGAAATGCCCTTCCGTGCCGTTACCGTCCAGTCAAAGGGTGTTGACCTCTATCTGGACGTTTGCTGGACATTTTGCCCCCGACTATATGTGCCACTTACGGGTGGGACCCACTGAAGAAAAATAAAAACAAAAACCATATCCACCCTCTCACTCACTTACACGTGGGCCCCCTGAAAAAAACCCTTTCTCTCACTTACATGTGGGACCCCACATGTAAGTGTCTAGTTATTTATCTAAAATGATTTAGTAGTTTTGTTAACTGTTAGGGCCCGCAGATTAGTCTCACTAATAAGCATACTATTAATACTAGCTAGGATTAGGGTTAAACTAATTAACGGCCCCCCACATGTCATAGGAAGTGCACTAATCCTAATTAAACCATCGGCGTTAAGCTACCGGCGAGCCACAACAGAGGGCATGGGAGCTCTGCCCAGCGACCAAAATGGCGAATAATTTCATCCTACGCACGCCTAGGCTCGCTCCGTGTCGAACTGAAGTGGTAGGGCGAGCGGGGATGGCCAGAGTGTCGGCCATGGCCGAGGTCAGTGGCGGCGCCGGTTGAAGCATGGTGGCAGAGGGGCTAGAAGGCACAGGGAAGAGGGGATAGAAGGCACGGGGAACAGGGGCTCACCACGTTCATGCCAGAGTGGTAGAAAGGGCCGGCGAGGCTCGAGAGCGAGCGCATGTACCCCGTCTATGGCTGCCGGAGCGAGGCATCGTGGGGAGGGGTCTAGACGAAGAGGAGCTCATCAGCGAGGTGTCTGGATGATCCGTGACAGCATATGGATCTCTACGACGGTAATTGAGCGTCGGGGGATCTCGGACGACGGCGAATCGAAGATGGTAGCCAGCGGGCAGAGGCGGCAGAGATGGAATCGGTTGCTGAGTTGAAGGGCACCCGACGTCGCTATCATTGGCGTAGTGATTCTCAGCTCAACGGCGGGTATCGGGGACATGGCGGCGCGGCTTCTCGACGGCGTTGGCGACGGGAACGGTGGCGCTCGAGTGAGCGCACAGGGGACATGCCCTTGGCCTCGGCAAAAGAGGAAGATGACCGGCCAGTGGGCTGGGCTAGCTGGGCCGTCCTGGGCCAAAAGGTAAGCGCACCCTTTCTCTTTTCATTTTCAATTATTGTTTTATTTTTTTCAGGGGCAAAATGTCCAGCAAATGCCCAGAAAACGGTCAAAGCCCTTTGACTGGACGGTAACGGCACGGAAGGGCATTTTTGTAAGTGCAACTGACGGCAGAGGGGCAAATTTGAGAATGCTTCGAAATTAGGGGCAAATCTGAGTAGTGGGTTTGAGTTAGGGGCACAAATGTAAAAGTCCCATGTATATTTGATTTCTACCTGTTTGATTCCCTAATTTGCCCCTAGTTGGTCTATGGTTAAAAAAAGGCCCCACAAATGGATTCCCTAAAAAAAGGCCCACGAATGTTGCATTGTGATTTCTGCTCCTCTCCAATTCTCACGCATAACGAGCAGATCCGAAAATAAAGGAAGCATGCGATAGGGAGTTCTGCGGGAGAAAAATCTTTCTAGCATGAGATGGAAAGGATCAAAGGAATCCCATGCATGCAGGGAGATAATTAAGGAAACTGCATGCGGGGCCGTGCGTAAAGAAGGAAATAAATCACCAGCCGGTTTGATCGATCGTGCATGACATCTTGTGCGTAATTAGTGCATGATTAGTGCGATTTGGGGGCCCCACTTTTTCAGGGGCCCTGTGCGGTCGCTCACCTCGCACGCCCTCGTCGACGGCCCAGATGCTACCATGAGTACAAACCTCAAGATCGTATGTATGAGTACTAACCTCTAAACCTCGGAGTATATAACCGAGTGTTTCCTGCTGTGAGGTCATACCTTCACCCGCCTTACATTTCATGATCTGTTAGTACTCATGGTAGCATGTAGTACTCCGAGAAGCCACATATTATAGACGGTTGCAACACTGGGAAGAGCATTTTTTAACTTGATATTTTCAGTGAGAGATCACCCTAATAATTGACTACTGTGCAATCAAAAGGTGCAAACAATAAAGGGATAAACATCTCAGGCAATTCATAATAGCATGATATGGTATAGCCCTGGGCGCCGGGAAGTCTTCACGGTCTTCTTGAATCTTCAATTGAAATGTCGCCGTGGCGGTAGAAAAATCGTTGCCGTGGCAGCCGTTTCAAAAACGCTGCCGTGGCGGCAATTTCAGAAAAAGTTGCCGTGGCACTACTTTCAGAAAACGCTGCCGTGGCACGAAAATTTCAGCACCTCCTCCTGCGCCTGGTACATCTTCTCCACGCCGGGGTCCTCCGTGTACACTTGCCACCATCACCTGTAACCTGTTGGTTATCTCTACATCTTTTACATTAAAGTGGCAATCTCGTGGCTCCAGCCATCATGCCGTGACGCGCAGGCCACTTAACGTTCCATCATATAATCATCTCATACATAAACTCATTATCATGATGAAGGCTATACCAAATCATATGCAAACCTGCAAAACCAAGTTAGACGTCCTTTAATCGGTTTGGCAAATTTTAATTACGTGGCCGCTAGGGTTACTGGATAACACTAACTACCTACATGCACAATCAAGGTGATAATTCTTGTTGCTAGATTAACTTTCGGGGTGTGTGAGGGAAGAGATTTAATTAAAAATCTCTAGCCCCACACTAAACTTCATCAAATACGCATGACCCCCTAGAAGATCGTTCATCTTCATCACCCTCTTGTGTACGCGGCGGTTCACTATTCTTGACTATGATGAAGCCCAAAGAACTATTAGCAGATCATCGACAGCCAGAGCCGATCGATTGTCAGAACGTTGTAGAAGCTACATCATGACATTAATGAACTGAACTGAAGCAACACTCGAGGGAAGCATATCAAGAACATCAAACCCTCACATCCACATGTGATCTATATCAAAACTTGCATCTACTCATAGAACCGCTCATGATGCCACTGTTGGGAAACATAGTAGAAAACAAAAAAAATGCCCTACGAACGCCCAGGAACAATATAAAGATGCATAAACGGTTTGGATCATGATCGTTACTGACTTTGGAGTGCAGCGGAAGTAGACGAGTCGGTGTAGATCGTACTTGGAGTCCCTCGAACCGTTGATGACGATCCCGCGAACCGCCCTCGAACGATCCCTCGAATGGAAGACCGAAAGCACGACCTCTCTACTTGGTTGTAAGTGTACGGTCTTCACGATCCGCAGCGCTTCGCCGTCTAGAGCTAATCATCGCCGGAGAATTAGAGGGAGGAGATTAGAACCACACCGGGCTTCTAATTATGAGGATTAGAGGAACTAGGTCTAGCTCTAATTGGATCAACTAGGATTAACTAGAACTAGAACTAGATGGACTAGAGGAGGCTCCAAAACTTGTGTCTCTCAATGGACAAAATCCTCTAGTATATATAGGTTTTGAGGGGAGAGGAGGCGCTGTCACCAAGGAGGGAAAGCCCCTCCTTGGTGTGCTGGACAAGAGGGGGAGGAGGACTCCTCCCCCTAGTCCAATTCGGCATCCCCTATAGGAAAGGGGAGGCGCCACTCCTTTTGGGCCCTTGTGGCCCAAGTTGCCTTCCACCTCTTTGCCTTTTAAGATCCGTTGATATTAAATTAAATATAAAAGCCTCCTAACAATTACTAGAGCATTTTATTATTAATTTAACATCACCAGAAACATTTTCCAACTATATATTATTTATCGGGAATATCCGGTATTGCCCGATAATCTTCGAAATCCTTCCGATGACCCCGAAACGCTTTCGGTTCCTCTTGGAACTATTCTGAATATTAATGAAATAATTCCACAAACAAATCCTCGATACTCACGTCCTACTAACACCCAGCAGATCATGATTACCTTAAGCTTGTGACCCTGTAGGTTCGGTAAATCATAGACATGAACGAAACTCCTTCGTTCAATGACCAATAGCCGAACCGTGGACGTCCATATCAATCCCTATGATTACACGAATGACATTCGAGTGAACCTTTGGTTATCATGTGATGTTCCCTTTGCATCATGATACTTTACAAAACCCGAGGTGATCGGTATCCTCTTGAGTCATGCACATGCTCACTATACCGTTCTTCTCATTACCGGTTTTGTTCTTCTTTCTCGTTGACATGTTCCATCATCCACGTGATTTAATCACCCGTGTTTGGCCAGACGATGATGGATGCCATCACACCGAGAGGGCCCTAAGAATATCTCTCCATTGTCGGAGGAGCAAATCCCACTCTCGAGCTATCTAGTCCCTTGTCAAACTTTCCGATGAACCTGTAAGTTGTCGTTATGATCACCTAGTTATAGATGACGTTTGAGCAACCCCAAAGTTCATCGTATGGTAAGAAGTGACTATGATACTCTCATGGTCTAAGGAACAAAAACACATGTTAACACTCTGTGTTATAACAATTGAATTCAAACGATATTATCTCAAAGTATAACAAACAAGTTTGGGTCGATCCAATATGATCGTTCTTCTAATGCCATATTCTCAATGTTGTTTTAGGACTATCGTTACACTTAACGATATCCTAAGATCCGGAAAATGTGATTACCAACAACACTTGAGCTAGTCTTAGAGGCGAGACTAGGAATCATATTTTACCGTTTATCATTCCACACGTGCATATGAGTTTTCCACTGAATCGCATATTCCAGGATCATAGCAGTTATAGCATGAAATATAAACTCTTAATTATAAACATGGAAAAATAATAATACAATACTATTGCCTCTAGGGCATATTTCCAACACTTTGTACCCCATCCACAATCAATATAACAAGAGCAGGACGTAGGGTTTTACCTCTTCGAGAGGGCCCGAACCTGGGTAAAATACCGTGTCCCTATTCTTCCTATTACCATCGTACCAAGATCACCAGCTCGGGACCCCCTACCCAAGATCCACCGGTTTTAGCACCGACATTAGTGGCCCATGCAGGTCCCACTATGTGGTCGCAAAGGTTCGATGGCTTGTCTCCAGATCAACGATGGCATCGGCTGTGGGAGTACCTTTGTCCTCGGTCAGCTTTTCGCCTTCGGAAGCATCGTGCTGCACACCGATTCGACTGGCCACCTCGGCCAAGTCGAGAATTTCTCTCCGGGTTAGACTATCAGATTTGGAAATTTGGAATACGCCGCGGATTCCTATGGCGAGCTTGCTTTCTTGGGTTGGGTATCAGACCAACCCGAAGACCGTTCCACCGTCGCCGTTCCGGCCCCCGATTCGATCTCAGGTTGGATATGAGAGTTTAGTTGCTCAACGTATTTTGAGTGTGTAGGTAACACAAGCTGAGCAAAATCAGAGGCACAATTTGTTCCATATAAAGGGAGTTGTGAAGGAACGTTGTGTTCACGTGATCATCGATGGAGGGAGTTGCAACAACTTGGCTAGCATGGAGATGGTGGAGAAGCTGTCTCTCACCACCAGACCACATCCTCATCCTTACTACATACAATGGTTCAACAACAACGACAAATTTAAGGTAACACGTACTGTTCATGTGCATTTTAGTATCGCTACATATGGTGATTATGTTGATTGTGATGTGGTACCCATGCAAACATGCTCCCTATTACTTGGTAGACCATGGCAATTCGATAAAAATTATGTACACCATGGTAGGAAAAATCGGTATATTCTTGTTCATAAGGATAAAAATATTACTTTGCTTCCTATGTCTCCTGAACACATTTTGAAAGATGATCTTAATAGAGCTAATAAAGCAAAACATGAGCAAACCAAGAGTGAAAATCAGATTATGGCAAAAGAATTTGAGCAACACCATAAGCCCAATAACAAACTATCATCTAGTGTTGCCTCTGAAATAAAATTGAAAAGTGGATGTTTATTTGCCACCAAATCTGATATTATTGATCTGGATTTTAGCAAATCTATTTGCTATGCTTTTGTGTGCAAAGAGGCATTATTTTCATTCGAGGACGTGCCTCCCTCTTTTCCTCCTGCTGTCACAAACATTTTGCAGGAGTTTGCTGACGTCTTTCCACAAGACGTGCCACCGCGATTACCACCTATTCGAGGGATTAAGCATCAGATTGACTTAATTCTTGGTGCTTCGTTACCCAACCGTGCGCCATACCGTACCAAACCAGAGGAGACGACGGAGATTATGTGTCAAGTACAGGAGTTGCTCGACAAAGGTTATATACGCGAATCCCTTAGTCTGTGTGTTGTTCCTATTATTCTAGTGCCAAAAAAGGATGGTACATCGCGTATGTGTGTTGACTGTAGATCCATTAATAATATTACTATTCAATATCGCCGTCCTATTCCTAGGCTAGATGATATGCTTGATGAATTAAGTGGCTCTACCATATTCTCCAAAGTTGATTTGCGCAGTGGATACCATCAAATTCGTATGAAATTGGGAGATGAATGGAAAACATCATTTAAAACTAAGTTTGGATTATATGAGTGGTTAATCATGCATTTTGGGTTAACTAATGCACCTAGCACTTTCATGAGAATAATGAACGAATTTTTACGTGCCTTCATTGGACGATTTGTGTTAGTCTATTTTGATGATATACTGATTTATAGCAAATCTCTGGAGGAACACTTGGATCATTTCTATGCTTTTTTTTATTGCTCTATGTGATGCACGTTTGTTTGGTAACCTTGGGAAGTGCACCTTTTGCACTGACCGAGTATCTTTTCTTGGCTATGTTGTTACTCCACAGAGAATTGAAGTTGATAAATCCAAGATTGAAGCAATTGAGAGTTGGCCGCAGCCCAAAATGGTCACACAAGTGAGGAGTTTTCTTGGCCTCACTGGTTTCTATAGGAGTTTTGTGAGAGATTTCAGCACCATTGCTGCGCCTCTCAATGAGCTTCCAAAGAAGGATGTGCCTTCTGTTTGGGGTACCGCACAGGAAGAAGTCTTCACAGTACCGCACAGGAAGAAGTCTTCTGTTGGGCTACTCCAACTTCCTGATTTTAAAAAGACTTTTCAGCTTGAATGTGATGCTAGTGGAATTGGATTAGGAGGTGTGTTACTGCAAGATGGTAAACCTGTTGCATACTTTTCTGAAAAATTGAGTGGGCCTAGTCTAAATTATTCTACTTATGATAATGAATTATATGCTCTTGTTCGGACTTTGGAAACATGTCAACATTTTTTATGGCCCAAAGAATTTGTCATACATTCTGATCATGAATCTTTGAAACACATTGAAAGTAAAGCAAAACTAAACTGTAGACATGCTAAATGGGTTGAATTCATTGAAACCTTCCCTTATGTCATTAAACACAAGAAGGGTAAAGAAAATGTTATTGCTAATGCCTTGTCTCGTCGTTATACTATGCTTTCACAACTTGACTTTAAAATATTTGGTTTGGGGACCATCAAAGATCAATATGTGCATGATGCTGAATTTAAAGATGTGATGCTGAATTGTAAAGAAGGAAGAACATGGAACAAGTTCGTCATTAATGACGGATTTGTGTTCCGTGCTAACAAGCTATGCATTCCAGCTAGCTCCGTTCATCTTTTGTTGTTACAGGAGGCGCATGGAGGAGAATTAATGGGACACTTTGGTGTAAAGAAGATGGAGGACGTACTTGCTACACATTTATTTTGGCCAAAGATGAGACGGGATGTTGAGCATTTTGTTGCTTGCTGCACTACATGCCAAAAAGCTAAGTCACGACTCAACCCTCATGGTTTATATATGCCTTTGCCTGTACGTAGTGACGGTGTCCTGGACTAGGGGGTCCCGGCCTAGTTGATCTAGTCCATGGGCCGGACTGATGGCCCGTTGAAGAATAAGGACTCCGGAGGCATTTTGATCTATGGTACGATCATATCGGGCCGCATCGAGGACTTGGCGTGTACTCCAAGAACATCTATTAGATTCGGCATGTAATCCCTAGATGGAAACCAACCATGTGTAACCGTAGATACCCCTGGTGTCTATATAAGCCAGAGGGTTTAGTCCGTAGAGGCATTCGCATTCATCATCACCCCTAGGGTTTAGACCACAACATACGATCTCGAGGTAGATCAACTCTGTACTTTGCTACACCCATCATATAAACAAGAGCAAGACGTAGGGTATTACCTCCTTAAAGAGGGCCCGAACCTGGATAAAACATCGTGTCCCTTGTCTCTTTTTACCCATCGATCCGATCTCACAGCTCGGGCCCCCCTACCCGAGATCTGCCGGTTTTGACACCGACATTGTTGCTTTCATTGAGAGCTCGATGTGCGATCGCTTCGGATTGATGGCTCGCTTGCAGATCGACATCAGTATTGGTTGTGGTGACATCTCCGTCCCCGGCCAACTTTTCGACTTCGGCAGCATTGTGCTGCACGCTGATCCGACCGGCCGCCTAGGCCGCGTCAAGAACTTCCCCCCAAGTCAAATCATCAAGTTCGGAAGCCTGGAGTACATCGCGGACGCCTGAGGTGACCTGGTCCTTTCGGGATGGACCTTGGATTAGCTTCAAAATCCCTCCGATGTTGTGATCCTAGAACTGGCTCCCGGTCTGATCCTCGGGTCCGACCCTTCAGTAGAACCGATCCCGGAGATAGATCCGGTGGTCGCCACGCCCGGCCCAGTCGCTGCGTCCTCGGACACCGGCCTCTAACCAAGCTCATCGATGGGCCCGGTAGTAACAGCCTCGTCGCCAATGACCGACAAGATCTCTTCTCCCGCCGACCAGGGGTCAACCCTGGACGAGCAGGATGATAGCGCTGCGTCAGGCAGCCCGAACAAGCTACTTCGGATCAGCTCGACCTATAGCCAGGTCCTGAACACGGAGGAGCTTTCGCAAATAAATGAGGTGCTGGACCGGATCCAAAACCTGGCGATCTCATCAGTCGTCTACGATCAGATCGGATGTAAAGCCGACGATCGGGAAATTTTCGTCCCACCCACCACCCACTTAGTCGCCACAGTGGAGGACCTGACTGATGCGCTTGACTACGGCTCTGACGAAGCCACTGACATGGACGAAGATGTCTGTGGCAATACCGGAGCAAATCCACCCACCAAACACCATACAGGGGATTGGGCGGCAACGTCTACTTATGACGTCTACATGGTCGACACTCCCAAAAACAGCCCTCAGGGTAAACCTAAGGGGAACCCTAAGCGTCATCTTCCGAAGAGGCGATCAACGGGAAGCAACGGAAGCAGAAGTACGTCCAACACCATGGGCGCCGCCGATAACGGTGCTGCCGCCGACGCCGCTGAGAACCTGGGCGAGGACAATCAAGCCTCGCCCGCCCAGCAGAAGGAGCCCATAGAGGCACCTGCAGAGGATGATCTCGAGGACATGGGCACCTTCGACGACGGGTCGGACAAGGATTACCTCCCCGAGTCCGAAGACGAGGTTAGCCTCGGACCCGAAGATTTCGTGGTACCCACAAACCCATCCGAGCAGGCACGGTTCCAACGGCAGTTAATTGCAACCGCACGGAGCATGAAAAAGAAGCAGCAGGAGCTGTACACTCACGAAAACGCGCTTAATGGAAAGTGGGTAAAAGTCCTTACGGCCGAAGCGGACCTTGAGGCCTGACGTACGGCTGCCAAATCATACCCTAAAAGGTGGCTGCTACCCAACTTTGACGATGAGGCAGCAAACGACGAGCTGTTCACGTACGGCCACGCAGAAGAAGCCGACCGCCCCCCTAGAGGGCGAGACCAGCCAGCAGGGGCAAACAAAGAGCCCCCTGCCAAAACCCGCCCTCACGGCAAGAGTGCGATCGAATACCATGAGCCTTTCGATCTACGCGACAAGATACAGGCCAATAAAGCCCCTGCACGATCCATCTACGGATCATGGGATCACGCGCCCGCTGGTCTGGAGGGCTACGATGCCTGGTTAGACAGGCATGAAAGAGCTCAGGAAAAGACACGGGCGAGGGCGATGGACAACGCCTGACAAGACGTGGCTCAATATCGAGTGCGCGCACATCCAGTATGTTTCACAGACGAGGTCATGGAGCACGAGTTCCCAGAAGGGTTTAAACCCATAAACATCGATCAATATTACGGAACGACCGACCCGGCTGTTTGGATTGAAGATTTTCTTCTCCATATTCACATGGCCCGAGGTGATGATCTCCATGCCATAAAATACCTGCCGCTCAAGCTTAAAGGACCAGCAAGGCACTGGCTCCACAGCCTCCCTAGAAATTCTATCAGAAGCTGGGAAGAGCTCGAGGAGGCCTTTAGGGCAAACTTCCAGGGCACCTATGTTCGGCCCGTGGATGCCGACGACCTCAGCCACATCGTCCAATAGGAGGGCGAATCAGCACGGAAATTCTAGAACCGGTTCTTAACTAAAAAGAACCAGATTGTCGATTGCCCCGACGCCGAGGCCATTGTTCCGTTTAAGCACAGCATCTGTGATGAATGGTTCGCCCGACAGCTAGGGCAGGATAAGCCGAGAACCATGCATGGCAGCTCTTACCTCTTTAATGACCCGCTTTTGTGCGGGCAAGGATAGCTGGCTGGCCCGTAGTTCTCACAGGAGCAACTCCGACACCTCTGAGGCACGCGACGGGAATGGCAAATCCAAGCGCAACAGAAACAAGCGCCGGAATAAAAATAGTGGCAGCGATGCCGAGGACCTAGCAGTCAATGCAGGGTTCAGCAGTTCACGGGCAGGACCCAAAGAAGAGGCCCTTCAAAGGGAACAAGGACGGCCCAAGCGCCCTGGACAAAATACTTGACATGTCTTGCCAAATTCATGGCACCTCGGATAAACCCGCCAACCACACCAATCGAAACTGTTGGGTGTTCAAGCAGGCCGGCAAAGCAGTCGCCGAGGGACCGAGCAGGAGCCAGTCTTGCAGCGACGACGAGGATGAACCTCACAGGCCAGATAACGGCGGCCAAAAGCAGTTTCCTTTCGACGTCAAAAACGTGAACATGATCTATGTCATGCATATCCCAAAGAAGGAAAGGAAACGAGCACTTCGGGATGTCTATGCCGTAGAGCATGTAGCCCCGAAGTACAACCCGTGGTCGGCTTGCCCGATCACTTTTGATAAAAAGGACCACCCGACCAGTATCCGTCATGGCGGGTCGGCGGCCCTAGTTCTGGACCCCATTGTCAATGGATTCCACTTAACCCGCGTCCTTATGGACGGTGGAAGCAGTCTGAACCTGATCTACGCTGATACGGTCAGGAAACTGGGCATCGATTCGTCACGAGTCAAACCCAGTAACACCACATTCAAGGTTGTCATACCTGGTGTGGAGGCTCAATGCACCGGCATCGTAACGCTGGAGGTTGTCTTCGGCTCGCCCGAGAACTTCCGAAGTGAGGACTTGATTTTTGATATAGTCCCCTTTCGCAGCGGCTACCCCGTGTTGCTCGGTCGTACTGCGTTTGCCCGCTTCAACGCGGTGCCGCACTACGCTTACCAAAAGCTTAAGATGCCGGGGCCCCATGGCATCATTACCATTAACGGTAACACGGAGACCTCCCTCCGGACAGAGGAGCAGACGGCAGCCTTCACAGCTGATTTCCAGGTGGCCGAGGAAGCCGCCCGACGTATAGCTCGGCAGGCCCTACCAAGCTCTTCAAAGCACGTACGGACGACACCTCGGCCCCTGGCCAAACCCACATCAATCGTAAATAGGGACGCGCGCTCCCCAGTTCCCCTCTTCTGGTAGCAGACTATGTGCCTCGAGTACATAACTTTGCACTTAAAATTCCATGGGAGACCGAGGAGCATAAATTGATAAAAAGGGTGCGCTATCTCGGAAATCCGAGCACCCGGAACCTGGTTATCTCTTCGGCAATATAAAGGCCAACCAGGAAGTACATCTTGGCAGCATCAAGCTGTCACACTCCGGCGCCAGCCTCGTCAGGGACCCCGCCTCTCGGATGCGTTCCGCGTAGTCAAGGCGGAGTAGCCGGTGTTCACCAAACCTTGGATTAGACAAGGAATAGCTGTTCAACAGCACGGAGGCGCAGACGTGCGGCAGGGAAGACACGGGAAATAGCTCCCGCTTTTTAAAGCCCTGTATCAAACCCCTCTTCTTTTTCTTCACATACTCTCTTTCTTGTATGGTTCCTTCTTATAACAGCTCGGCATCTCTGGCTAGGCCTTATGAATGAAAAAACAGACCTTTTTTCGGTCCCCACACAAAATTACATGTCGTATTTTCTGTTTTTGCCTTGTAGCACTGTGGAAACCGTTTGAAATACACAGATGAGTCCGGCTTTCAACCGGGGGCTCGGATATAAAATCGAGCCTATGTTCAAGTCCGATATCTGTTTGGCGTCATGGATATTGCATTATATGCATCAGTTTCAAATTGTGATTTCAGTCAATGATTGGGTTGCCCAGCTCCTGTGTTTGCCTCGTACGTTCTGCTTTGTTCAACTAGGAGTGTAAAGGGAGAAGCACTGCAATTGTGCTTCCAGCTCGGATGGTCAAGCACCTCAGTGGAGAAAGCCAAAAATCGACTATCATGATAGGCGTAAATTGTTCGGCGATCCGCAGACAGTGTCACACTAGAAACCGTTAGTGGTTACGCCATGTTAAATGAAGGGTTCTTGTCATAAGAACCGAGGTGTTAAAACGGGTGCACCCCGGCTGGTCCGGTCACTACTACACCGGGGGCTAGGTCAACTACCCCACAATTTAACTCCTATGACCAAGTGAAAGTTATAAAGCCACTATAGTCTGATTGCTTGGTTCCCTAAATATGCAACTGCCTAAGGGCACCGAGACGTCGGCTAAGGGTTTACGCGTTTTACGGAAGACCCCGTGTAGCATCTACAAGGGGGTAGAAGCCGATGACTGGCCACTTTCCGGATTAAACATGGTCACACAGGAATAAACATAACATGTTAGATGCAAACAACTGATAAGCATAATATTACTTGTTTTTATACAAATTTCTCCTTGACATACCAAGGGAACTTCAGAACCACAGTTCGGACTTCGCACATTGAGCCTTAGTCACCCGAGCGCCTTCACGGACCTCGGTCAAGAACTGCTCGGGCGTCCGCTTCTTCCCTTCTGGAGGCCCTGACGCGATCTCGAGCGGCTTGATCTTCGGATAATGTGCCATTGTGGATGCATACGCCCACTCCGCGCCTTCCAGGCAGGCCGAACGCTTCTAGTTCTCGACCTGGGGGCTTGCATTCCGCAGCCTATGCACCAAGCCGAAGAAGCTGGTTGGCATCGGCTCTTGCGGCCAGAGGTTGATGTAGAGATCCTCCATCACTGGCCGTGCCGTATGGAATAACTCAGCCAGTTGCTTCATCTGATTATTCAGAAGAGGCGGATGCTCTGGTGCCTGGAATTGTGCCCAGAAGGTCTTCTCCACGGACTCCTCGGGACGAGCGGCGAAGTAGAAGCCGACGTCCGAAGCACTCTGCGGCAAGTCCCTAAATGCCTGTAAAGAACACCAGACTTGCGTAATATGGGCAAATCGGCGGTCACCAAAAACGCAACGAAGCAGGTATGGCTTACCAGCGGCGATTTGCTTCACTTGTTGAAGCACTTCGCGATCCGCCCTAGCCTGGGTCGTGGCCTCCTTACAGGCCGAGCTCACTGTCTCAAGCTCGGAGGCTAGCTTGTTCTTTTCTTCCTGGAGGGTGTCATGCTGCTTGAACAGCCCCTCCAAGTCTACTTCGACCTCCAAGACCTGGGCCACATGCTTTGCACCGGCCTCTTTCTCCTTGGCCAGCGCATTGCTGGCCTACTTCGCCGCAGCCTTCTGTTGGTCGCGTCTTGCCGAGCCTTTTTCAGCTCGGCCCGGAGCGCTTCAAGCTCCGAGGTGGATGCTACAAACGCGTTAACACAAGCTTTAGAGCTCAGACTAGCCGTATCATAACTCAAAGTACATTATTAAGGTACTTAAGCTTTTGGTATTTACCTTGGGATTGCTCCATCTACTTCTTAAGCAGATCCATGTCCTTCTCAAACCGATCCAGCTTATGGTTCAGTTCTTCCAACTCTTTCGAGTTGGCTACTGAAACCGAGGCCAAAACCTGAAAACTACACCGTTAGCTTCTTCGGATGACATCCACTGGTGCAGCAATGTGCTATACAAACGGTTTTTACCCCCTTCCCACGACAGAGTTTTAAACCGTCGCCTTGCCTATGTGTGCGATAGGGGGGGGGGGGGGGTCCTTCCCACACGACCCAGAAACCGTCGGCGATAGGGAGCACGAAAGCATACGTTTCGTAGAACTAAGCGTATGCGATGCCTGCATCTTTCCCAAATGCTCCGTCCTTGCTACTCGTGTGTGCTCGCATTACCATCGCACTCGGTATTCTGTGGTGCAATGTTTATGATGCTCACCCCATCACAAACAGTTCACGATTGTAAAGCGTGTACGATAAGTATACTATCACACACATTTACCTTTCCTAGACCGTATGCGATTCGATGTAAGAGCACATACAGTTGTCCCTATAAACTGTATGCGAAGCTTGACTATATCCCACAACGTTTCTCTATCCATAAATGTTTATGATGCACACGACATCATAAACAGTTCATAATTGCCTAGCGTGTGTGATAAGGTGACTTTCACAAACATTTAATAAGAAGGAACTGTGTGCGTTGTTGTTGTTAATCTCACAAGTTTTTTCTTGTCTGATCGTGTGTGCAACAGAGTTTCATCGCACACGTACTAATCTGAGAAACGTGCTTGATCTTGACGTTTATCATAGAGGTTTTGCTTTCGCAAACCGTGTGCAGTGTACTGGCCTGCAGAGCATAATTTATCCCTAATTTAATCCCTGCATTTAAAATTCACAGAATTTGAATTTGAAACAGATTTTCAATATGAAAGTAGGCAATCACTTATTTCATATCGAACCATGTTTATTAAAAATACAATTTCAAGGATGAATGCATAATTTGATGCACATGTACATATACTGAAGAACTACAGAAGCACCAAGTAAAGAATGATGAACCACAGTTGTACTAAAGACTGTAAAGAGAGAGGTGGAAGACATTCTGGTTGCTGGAGAAGGTGAAACGGAATGCCCATATTGTGCCCTCCTCCATGCCTAATGCGCGCATGACTCTAGGCCAACCCCTTGTGATGGCCGCCTGCCCATCCTTCACTGTCTTCATTAGGACTTCTCGATGCTCATTGTAGTCTCGATGAAATACTTTAATCTTCATTGCATATCCACCAATCATGTACTTTGCGAGGTAATCTTGAGTAAACTGCTTTGGGAACCACTGGAAATGAAAAAGATTCAGACATTGTTGTCTAACAACTCATTATGGGCAGTAAAAAGAGAAGGCCACAGAGTTCGTAGTTACCATCCTACAGCTCACTGCTGTGTTGGATAGAGAGTAGACAAATAATTTAATTGCCATCGTTCATATCTTTTTGCTAATAATTCTTATCAGTTTCCTCACTTGATGCTGGTTCATGAATATCTCATTGCCCCATACGCAAAAAGGGTCGAGGCGTGGATCTTTGCCTAGGACATATGTACCTAGAAGCAACAAGTCAATATTAGAAGCTAAAAAGTGTCCAAGCGGGGATCTGTATGCACTACATTATGGAACGGAGGCAGTATAAGCTGAGGGATGAAACTAACCTCGGTGGAAAATGTTGGCCACTCCCATTGTTGTCCTGCGTAAGTACATGGAAAGGCATGATAAGTACTACAGGCTTAACATCAACCAAATATAGCCATGGTAAACAACATCTCAAAATGATAGCTTGAATGTGTTGGTTTCATCATGCTGTTAAAGCAGATAAAAAATGGAAGGGAATGTTAACTACAACAGGTTTAACATGGACCAAATATTGTAATTCAAACAGGTACTGTTGAAAATGAATAGAATGTAGCTCATGCTTAAACATCACACTGCATAAATGTGTAAAACTGAAATAATGGGCATGTGTTAACTTCACCAGGCATAACAGGAACCAAATATAGCCGTTCAAACTGGTATTGATGAAATCGAACTGCACAGTTCATACTTGCACATAATGAACATCACATTGTGAATAATTGAAAGAAACAAGGCATATATGCTCACTATAACAACCTAATATAGCCATTGAAAACTAGACAGAGGCTCACTGCAACCAACCTAACAAGTAAATACAGATAAACAAGGCATCTGCTTGAAAACTGGACAAATGCTCACTGCAACCAACCTAACAAGCAAATACAGAAAAACAAGACATCTGCTTGAAAACTGGACAAATGCTCACTGCAACCAACCTAAGAACACAATACAGATAAACAAGGCATCTGCTTGAAAACTGGACAAATGCTCACTGCAACCAACCTAACAACACAATACAGATAAACAAGTCATCTGCTTGAAAACTGGGCGAATGCTCACTGCAACCAACCTAACAACCAAATACAGATAAACAAGGCATCTACTCACTATAAACAACCAAATATAGCCATTCGTGAAACTGAAGTGGACAATTCATACTTAAATATCAGATAGTCCTATTAAACATTTCATTTTTGCATAACTGAAATAATTAAACACGGCATGGTTAAAACATCGCATGGCAAAAGCTACTACAACAATGGGTAGGAGTTGGCAAGCTAGAAAAAGTAAGATTAGCTTATAGGATATTGCCTCACTTGTCATGGACGGGATCCTTCCACTTGGAAGAGCACATACCCAGGGTGCGCTCCCTGATGTCGCAGATGGGCTGTTTCACCTTGGAAGAGCCGTAGCGGGTGCCCTTCGCGTGGTCGTGGTCGATGAGATCTGACTTGGCAGCTAAGGATCCCAAGCCACCGCTGTAGAACGTGTCCTTCAGAAATGACATAATGGGCTCGATGGTGTACAAGGATCACAAATCCTTGACCGCAAGGTGGAGGAGATCAGCGGCGGGGCCTTCGAAGAGATTGACGGCGGTTGAACCTGAGGCGTTGGGGACGGACCACTTAACCTGTGACATGGCCCGCGTGAAGCCTTCACTGTCGACGAGCTTGATCTCGTAGTCGGCTGTCCTGAGATACAGTAATACGCGAGCCCGCTGACGTGAAGCCTTCGGCATGGCGACATAGTCAACGTCCGCGCCGGCTTCCGTGGCGAGGTGTTCCTCCGGGATCTACAAGTCAGCACGAATGGCGGCCACCTCGACATCGTTCGGCGGAGAGGCCATGATAGACCTCCTTTTGGCCGTATGCTCCTCGGGCTCCCCGGGATATGTGGTCGGGCTTAGGTTGCGAGTATCTAGAGTAGGGGATGGGGATCTGGGGGGGAGGGACATCACAGGCCCCATCTAAAAACTCAGGGCGGCGAGGGTATGTGAATTGGTGGGTAACCTGAACTTATCTAAGCTAGGAGGCACGGGCAGACCGGCAGGGGTTGGTGGCGGTGATGGCGGCTTCGGTGGCGGCGGTGAGCTAGGGTTCAAGCGCGGGGGAGGGGGGTGTAGACTGTGGAGGGGGGCGGGGTTAGGGCGGGGTGGTGTTTGAGGATATGTCGCAGCTACTGAAAATTTTAGTAATGGTGGGTGGAGATGGTGGTGGACGAGGGAGGGCGATGGTTCAAATGCCTCGGCTACTAGAATGTTACTATAAGATCGGTGGTGGAGGAGTGAGGGCGACGGTTGAATACCGCGGAAACTAAAATTTGGGTAATGGAATTGAAGCGGGGCGGGAGCAATCAAGATCGCACACGGTCCAAACATAATAATTGTGTATGATAATAAGGAAAAGCCGGGGAACCACAAATTTTTGCATCGCTCAAGGCGGGTAGCTTTTTTTTTAGATTTCTAGCTAGCTGGTTTATCACGCACGGTTCGTCCTAATTTTCAGACGCAGACGTGGAATTCATCCTAAATATCCTGTACACATTACCCCACCCTTGATGGCGCTTGCGAAGTCGTGGCAATTTTACAGGGCACGAGCTTCGCACACGGTTAAGCCAATGCACCCGTGTCCGTTGCGCGTACGTTCGCAGGCAATTTTTCATCTGAGTCGTCTGCTATTTTATATAGCACCATTTGGCAACAAAAAAACATGAGAGAGGGTTAGAACACAACCACACCAGCATGTGGCCCAAATATATATGTATGAAAAGGGTGGTGAGTGATGTTCAAATTCCCAATGCACAACTTTGACGCGCGGGCCCATGGGTGGGCGCATCGTCGAAGATCGGGTGAGAAGGGCCAGAAGACAACAACCACCTGGAAGTGACCAAATATATGTAGGAATAAAGGGTGTGATGTTTAAATGCACAATGCACAACTTTGATGTGGCACCTCCCTCGCAAACCAGAAAGCCCCCTTGGATATCTATAATGACAGGTTAAGGTCATAGCTAGGGTGCCTGCCCCACCCCCACTTCGTGTCGGCGGGACGCATGCACGTACTCATACACTGGTACAACGAGCTGCTATACAAACGGTTTTTAACCCCTTTCCGCGATGTAGTTTTAAACCGTCGCCTTGCCTGTGTGTGCGATAGGGGGGGGGGTCTTCCCACACGACCCAGAAACCATCGGCGATAGGGAGCACGCAAGCATACGTTTCGCAGAACTAAGCGTATGCGATGCCAGCATCTTTCCCAAACGCACCGTCCATGGTACTCGTTTGTGCTCGCATTACCATCGCACTCAGTATTCAGTGCTGCAATGTTTGCGATGCTCACCCCATCACAAACAGTTGAAAATTGTACACCGTATGCGAAGCTTGAATATCCCACACATTTGTATGTACATAAACGTTTGAGATGTATAAAATGTCCCAAACGATCATCCGTGTTACCCATGTCGGAAGAAGGCCTATCGCACGCGTTCTTCTATGAGCAAACTTTTACGATGCACACGACATCATAAATAGTTCATAATTGCCTAGCGTGCGTGATAAGGTGACTTTCACAAACATTTATTAAGAAGGAACTGTGTGCGTTGTTGTTGTTAATCTCACACGTTTTTTCTTGTCTGATCGTGTGTGCAGTATAGTTTCATCGCACACGTACTGATCTGAGAAACGTGTCTGATCTTGATGTTTATCACAGATTTATTGCTGTCGCAAACCGTGTGCAGTGTAATGGCATGCAGATCATAATTTATCCCTAATTTAATCCCAGCATTTAAAACTAATTTTAAATTGAAACAGATTTTCAATATGAAAGTAGGCAATCACTTATTTCATATCGAACCATGTTTGTTACAAATACAAGTTCAAGGACGAAAGATTAATTCAATGCACAGGTACATATGCTGAAGAACGAGAGAAGCAGCAAGGAAAGAATGATGAACCACAATTGTACTAAAGACTGTAAAGAGATAGGTGGAAGACATTCTGGTTGCTGGAGAATGTGAAGTGGAATGCCCATATTGTGCCCTCCTCCTTGCCTAATGCGCGCACGATTCTGGGCCAACCCCTTGTGATGGCCGCACGCCCACCTTTCACTATCTTCATTAGGACTTCTCGATGCTCATTGTAGTCTCGATGAAATACTTTAACCTTCATTGCATGTCCACCAATCATGTACTTTGCGAGGTAATCTTGAGTAAACTGCTTTGGGAACCACTGCAAACGAAAAAGATTAAGACATTGTTGTCTAACAACTCATTATGGGCAGTAAAAAGAGAAGGCTACAGAGTTCGTAGTTACCATCCTACAGCTCACTGTTGTGTTGGATAGAGCGTAGACAAATAATTTAATTGCCATCGGTCGTATCTTTTTGCTAATAATTCTTATCAGTTTCCTCACTTGATGCTAGTTCATGAATATCTCATTGCCCCATACGCAAAAAGGGTCGACGCGTGTATCTTTGCCTAGGACATATGTACCTACAAGCGACAAGTCAATATTAGAAGCTAAAAAGTGTCCAACCATGGATTTGTATGCACTACATTATGGAACGGAGGCAGTATAAGCCGAGGGATGAAACTAACCTCGGTGGAAAATGCTGGCCACTCCCGTTGTTGTCCTGCGTAAGTACATGGAAAGGCGTGATAAGTACTATAGGCTTAACATCAACCAAATATAGCCATGGTAAACAACAACATCTCAAAATGACAGCTTGAATGTGTTGGTTTTAGCATGATGTTAAATCAGTTAAAAAATGGAAGGGAATGTTAAGTACAACAGGCTTAACAGGGACCAAATATTGTAATTCAAACAGGTATTGTTGAAAATGAATAGAACATAGCTCATGCTTAAACATCACACCGCATAAATGTGTAAAACTGAAATAAAGGGCATGTGTTAACTTCACTAGGCATAACAGGAACCAAATACAGCCGTTCAAACTGGTATTGATGAAATCGAACTGCACGGTTCATACTTGCACATAATGAACATCACATTGTGAATAACTGAAATGAAAAAGGCATATATGCTCACTATAACAACCTAACTCTAGAGGCTCACTTCAAGCAACCTAACAAGCAAATACAGATAAACAAGGCACCTGCTTGAAAACTGGACAAAGGATCACTGCAACCAGCCTAGCTAACAAGCAAATACAGATAAACAAGGCATCTGCTTGAAAACTAGACAAAGGCTCATTGCAACCAACCTAAGAAGCAAATACAGATAAACAAGGCATCTGCTTGAAAACTTGACAAATGCTCACTGCAACCAACCTAACAACCAAATACAGATAAACATGGCATCTGCTTGAAAACTGGGCAAATGCTCACTGCAACCAACCTAACAACCAAATACAGATAAACAAGGCATCTACTCACTATAAACAACCAAATATAGCCATTCGTGAAATTGAAGTGGACAATTCATACTTAAACATCAGATAGCCCTATTGAACATTACATTTTTGCATAACTGAAATAATTAAACATGGCACAGATAAAACATCGCATGGCAAAAGCTACTACAACAATGGGTACGAGTTGGCTAGCTAGAAAAAGTAAGATTTGCTTATAGGATATTGCCTCACTTGTCATGGACGGGATCCTTCCACTTGGAAGAGCACAGACCCAGGGTGCGATCCCTGATGTCGCAGATGGGCTGTCTCACCTTGGAAGAGCCATAGTGGGTGCCCTTCGCGTGGTCATGGTCGATGAGATCTGACTTGGCAGCTGAGGATCCCAAGCCACCACCGTAGAACGTGTTCTTCAGAAATGACATAATGGGGTCGATGGCGTACAAGGATCACAAATCCTTGACCGCGAGGTGGAGGAGATCAGCGGTGGGGCCTTCGAAGAGATTGATGGCGGTTGAACCAGAGGCATTGGGGATGGACCACTTAACCTGTGACATGGCTCGCGTGAAGCCTTCGCTGTCGACGAGCTTGATGTCGAAGCCAGCTGTCCTGAGATTCAGTAATACGTGAGCCCGCTGACGTGAAGCCTTCGCCATGGCAACGTAGTCAACGTCCTCGCCGGCTTCCGCGGCGAGGTGTTCCTCCGGGATCAACATGTCGGCACGAACGGCGGCCACCCCGACATCGTCCGGCGGAGAGGCCATGATAGACCTCCTTTTGGCCGTACGCTCCTCGGGCTCCTCGGCATATGTGGTCAGGCTTAGGCTGCGACTCTCTATAGTAGGGGATGGGGATCTGGGGGGAGGGACACCGCAGGCCTCATCTAAAAACTCTGGGCGGCGAGGGTATGGGAATCGGTGGGTAACCTGAACTTATCTAAGCTAGGAGGCACGAGCAGACCGGCAGGGGTTGGTGGCGGTGGCGGCGGCGAGCTAGGGTTCGAGCGGGGGGGGGGGGGGGGTGTAGACTGTGGAGGGGGGGGCGGGGTTAGGGCGGGTGGTGTTTGAGGATATGCCGCGGCTACTGAAAATTTTAGTAATGGTGGGTGGAGATGGTGGAGGACGAGGGAGGGCGACGGTTCAAATGCCTCGGCTACTGGAATTTTACTATGAGGTCGGTGGTGGAGGAGTGAGGGTGACGGTTGAAATACCGCGGCAACTAAAATTTGGGCAAAGGAAATGAAGCGGGGCAGGAGCAAGCAGATCGCACACGGTCCAACCATAATAATTGTGTATGATAATAAGGAAAAGCCGCGGAACCACCAATTTTTGCATCGCTCAAGGCGGGTAGCTTTTTATAAGATTTCTAGTTAGCTGGTTTATCGCACACGGTTTGTCCTAATTTTCATACGCATACGTGGAATTCATCCTAAATATCATGTACAAATTACCTGTTCACCCTTGCTGGCGCTTGAGAAGTCGTGCCGATTTTACAGGGCAAGAGCTTCGCACACGGTTAAGCCAGTGCACCCGTGTCCGTTGCGCGTACGTTCGCATGCAGTTTTTCATCCGAGGCGTCTCCTATTTTAAATAGCACCATTTGGCAACAAAAAAACTCGAGAGAGGATAAGAACACAACCACAACAGCATGTGGCCCAAATATATATGTATGAAAAGGGTGGTGTGTGATGTTCAAATTCCCAATGCACAACTTTGACGCGCGGGACCACGGGTGAGCGCATTGTCGAAGATCGGGTGAGAGGGGCTAGAAGACAACAACTACGTGGAAGTGACCAAATATATGTAGGAATAAAGGGTGTGATGTTTAAATACACAATGCACAACTTTGATCTGGCACCTCCCTCGCAAACCGGAAAGCCCCCTTGGATATCTATAATGACGGGTTAAGGTCATAGCTAGGTGCCTGTCCCACCCCCACTTCGTGTCGGCGGGACACATGCACGTACTCATACTTTGGTCGGACATGCATGCATGTCACCATGAGCTACCATATGACGGACCAAGTGAATCTATCTTGGCCAAACAATCACTGTTTGTTGTCAGTCAAAAAGGGATATAATAGACCGCTCGGGCCCATAGATTGGACCATCACCGCATGAGAAGGGCCACAAAACCAGCACCGCCTGCATGGGGCCCAAATTAATGTACGTTGGAAGGGTGATGTGTTTTAAATACCCAATAATGTACAATTTTGATGTGGCGCCTACCTCACAGAATGGACAACCCCCATGAAAGGTAGGAAGTAATTAAGGACGACATCGACGTACGTAGGGTGTCGATCCAACCCACCATTTCGAGCGCATGGGAGGGAGTCCTGAGAACGCATGAGCTCAAACTTTGCTCGAACATGTGACCATGACCCGCGGTAACACGAACCAGGAGGAATCCATTCATGGCCAAACCCCCTCGTTGTCGGCCAAAGGGATGATATATATAGACCAGGCCCACAGATAGGCGTGTCGTTGAAAACCGCACATGGGAGACGGGGTCGATCAGAAGACCCTATACCTACATGCGACTCAAATATATGTATATATGGGTGGTGTGTGATGTGATCAAATCCCCAGTGCACAACTTTGATGGGGCACCAGCTGCATTACAAACCGAACACCGTACCCCGAGGAAGCGACGTTACGTATGATGTCGCGGTTCCCCAACTTCGAGCCGGCGGGAGGGAATCAAACAAATGTTCCCCAACTAAATTTGGTCTGACATGTCGTGACCTATACCAAGAGGAACCCGTCATGGTCAGACCCTTCTCGTACGTTGTGGGTCAAAGGATAGAATGTGCGGGCCCACGGATCTCGAACGTTATGGGTTAAAGGATAGAACGTGGCGGGCCCACAGATCAATCTCGATCATTCTCCGATTTTTCAAAACAACAAATAACAAAAAATATCATTCTCCAAAATAGAATGTGGCGGGCCCACAGATCAATCTCGATCATTCTCCGATTTTTCAAAACACAACAAATAACAAAAAACATCATTCTCCAAATTAGAACGTGGCGGGCCCACAGATCAATCTCGCGACCATTCTCCGATTTTTCAAAACAACAAATAACAAAAAACATCATTCTCGGAATTTTCAAAACAAGGATCTCAAAGTTTATTCAATCGACATGACAAGTCACTACAGACACATTTAGATGCTAAATGTCTGTAATGACCGTATCATGGCACTTAAATGAAGCTTGAAATATAGCAACTTCCCAACCGGTCACCCATCCTTAGACTGCTCCAGCCCCAAGCTGACTTAACTTGTGCGTTCTATTCGACTAGGCTAGCGGATGGGAAGCTGTCCCTTGCTGATAAGAGTTGCCTCCTCGCGTTTAAGGCGTTTACCGATGGTCACTGTGTGGGACCGACTCCTTACTATCACACACGTTTGTGCTTTTAGAAACTGTGTGCAATCTTTACATACCGGACCACTTCCATTCAAACTTACTCCCTCCATAAACTAATATAAGAGCATTTAGATCACTACTTTAGTGATCTAAACGCTCTTATATTAGTTTACAGAGGGAGTACATTATTTTTTTACTACTTAAAACTAGCCGGAAGAAGCAAAAGCTTTGCATTTTCATTAATTAAGAACAAGATAGTTGCCCAGTTAATTGCGGAAAACCAGGCGAAAACCGATACAAACAGGGCCTAAACCTACGGGAACTCTTGGCTAAGCATGAATTGGTACATGCCTTCGTCCACGCGTCTGATACACTCGCGGAACTGTTGTATCGCAATATCGATCTCCGCCCAGGATATTTCATCGGCGACGGTCGATTGCAAGCCACGATGAGTATTTTGCTCTGCTTCGTCGTTGGCGGCACCTGGGGGGCCGAGGAGGTCGAAGAGCCAATCGACCAGCCCGTTGGCATCGTGGCGGCGGATTCTGGCACTGTGAACTTCGTCCGGCGCAATTATGGCGCTGACAGCGTCTGCCCATTCCTGGCGGGGAATCGGGATGCTTACCGGCCCTGGAAACGGCCTCTCGAGTGGTTGAGTCAACAGGATGCTGACACGGCCCCGCTCAGATAGTGCGGCGCACCGCACCTGATGCACGGCGGCGTTCTCCCACTCTTGCGCGGCAGCGCTTTGCCACTCTTTCTCTGCTCCGCTCCATGGGCGTGCGCACAGTGCTTACCCACGGATTGAACAGAACCGCTTTCAATTATTCAGGGTTCGTTTGGCATTTTTATACATTATAATAGAGTTTTCTAGGCATTTAATGTGCAAAATTCAATTTTGAACTACAAATACATGCTCCAGTGCACCAAAATTGTTTGCAAAATCATATATGTGTCCTTGGGTGCATGTTTAGGTCCCATGCAAGGAATGGGGATGAATTACAAACATCTCGGCGTCCTGGCTCGGCCTCAAACATTGAGAATCTTGGTTTTTAAATCCCCATAAATCCAAAACTCACCTGAAATTCATGAAACTTTACATGGTGTCATGACATGGCACATATATGCCATGGTAAAAAAACTGACCAATTTGGGGCAAGTTTTGGTACAAGCCTCTTACAAACCGGAGCTTCTCGCAAGATGCCTCCGATAGGGAACATGTCACCCTTGTGGGTGAAACGACAATCGCTGCCTCTTCTCCCCTTGTATTTTTTTCTACGGGCAACATAGACCAATAGGAGATTTGTTCTGAAATATGGAATTATTCAGGGTTTGTTTGGCCTTTTTATACATTAATTGAGTTTTCTAGGCATTTAATGTCCATAATTCAAATTTTAACTACAAGCACATGATCCAGTGCACCAAAATGGCTTCAAAAACCATACATGTTTCCTTGGGTGCATGTTTGGGTCCCATGCAAGAAATGGGGATGAATTACAAACATCTCGGTGTACTGGCTCGGCCTCAAACATTGAGAATATCAGTTTTTAAATCCCCGTAAATCCAAAACTCACACGAAATTCATGAAACTTGGCATCGTGTCATGACATGGCACATATATGCCATGGTAAAAAATTTGTCCAATTTGGGGCAAGTTTTGGTACACGCCTCTTACAAACCGGAGCTTATAGCAAGAAGCCTCGTGGTTCCGATAGGGAACGTGTCACCCTTGTGGGCGAAACGACAATCACTGCCTCTTATCGCCATGTATTTTTCTTCTACAGGCAACATAGACCAACAAGAGATTCGCGCTGAAATATTGAATTATTTAGGGTTCGTCTGGCCTTTTTATACATATATTAATTGAGTTTTCTAGGCACATAATTCAAAGTTGAACTACAAGCACATGCTCCAGTGCACCAAAATGGCTTCAAAAACCATACATGTGTCCTTGGGTGTATGTTTAGGTCCCATGCAAGAAATGGGGATGAATTACAAACATCTCGGCATACTGGCTCGGCCTCAAACATTGAGAATCTCGGTTTTTAAATCCCCGTAAATCAAAAACTCACCCGAAAATCGTGAAACTTGGCATCGTGTCATGACATGTCACATATATGCCGTGGTAAATTTTTTGTCCAATTTGGGGCAAGTTTTGGTACAAGCCTCTTACAAACCGGAGCTTCTAGCAAGAAGTCTCGTGGTTCCGATAGGGAACGTGTCACCCTTGTGGGCGAAACGACAATCGTCGCTACCTCTTATCGCCTTGTATTTTATTTTTCTACAGGCAACGTAGACCAACAGGAGATTCACGCGGAAATATGGAATTATTCACGGTTCATTTGGCCTTTTTATACATTAATTGCGTTTTCTAGGCATTTAATCTCCATAATTCAAATTTGAATTACAAGCACATGCTCTAGTGCACCAAAATGGCTTCAAATACCATACATGTGTCCTTGGTTGCATGTTTAGGTCCCATGCAAGAAATGAGAATGAATTGCAAACATCTCGGCGTCTTGGCTCGGCTTCAAACATTGAGAATCTCGGTTTTTAAATCCCCGTAAATCCAAAACTCACCCGAAATTCATGAAACTTGGCATAATGTCATTCTATGGCACATATATGCCGTGGTAAAAAAATTGTCCAATTTGAGACAAGGCGCACACATTAATAGCCAACGTAGGCATTTTGGAACAAATAGATGACACGTTAATATCGCAAACGGTTGTATTGTTTGAACCGTGGGCGTTCCACTAACCATTTACGTGCGGCCACGCGTCCCTCTTTTTATTGGAGAGTACTACCTCGGTCCTGGTTTATTGTTCCTCTTTGTATTTTGTGCAAAAATTTGACCATACTAGGTGGCGTGCGTGCAGCTGTTTGATTAGACAGGTCGAGTGCGAGAAGTCCGCCGCGCGGCTCGACGGGACGCGTGTGAGCAGTCCGCCATGCAGGCTCGATGGGACCCGTGCGAGCTGTCTGCCGTGCAGGCTCACCGGGAAGCGAGCTCTTTGACCTCCACCCGCCGCCTCGCTCCCAACGTCTCCATTAATGGCGGCCGAGCAGGCTCACCGGGAAGCAAGCTCTTTGACCTCCACCCGCTGCCTTGCTCCCAACCTCTCCATTAATGACGGCTGAGCCGCTGTTTAACATGCGGTTAATGCACCTGGATGGAAGGTGTTAGCTTGTGATCCCATCGACCCGCTCAACGCTAGCTAGCATTGTTTTGTTCGTGCCTCGCTGAGAACGTGACTTTTAGCCTGTTTTCGACTCATATACAAGTACCTACGAGGTTACGAACGAAATAATATGATGAAAAATTGACAATAGCAACGGATAATAATTGTCTTACATATCCCGGATAATTTAAAATGCCACATGCGGCAACGGCCGAAAGACACAGGGGAAAAAGAGAAGAAGAAAAAAAAAGGAAGAAGGAAGTCGCTGCTCTCTACTTCTCGATGGATCGCTGGGCGAGGAGTTCTTCCAGCTCCTTCTTCACATCCTCATGACTTTGCTTGACAGCAGCCACGGATTCCTCCACCTGCAGCTCGCGCTCGATGCGGAGCTTCTTCAAGTCATCCCCAAGTTCATGGACGACGGCGGTCAGCGTCATCCGCGAGGCAACGCTCTTCTCATACAGCTCCCTCCAGCCGGCGGCCTCCTCCTTCAGCTTGTCGAGCTCCTCATGGTGCTTCGCATTGTCACCCATGAGTTTCTCGATGAGGCCGGTCGCCTTATCAATCGAGGCATCGCTAATCTCGAGCAGCTTCTCCAAGCCGGCGAGCAGCACCTGCTGGTTAATTAGGCCAACGAGAATGTCGTCGTCGCTGGCTAAGGACTTCAACCCCGCCAGCTCATCGAGTTCGCCAACGCGGCGAGTGCGCTTGTGAGAGCCCTCGCCTGCCCGTGAGAGCTCGTTCCAGGGCCCCGCGGCGCGGCAGGACATCTCTGCTGCGGCTGCCGCGTTGCGGCGGGACCTCTCTAGTGCTTCCGCGGCCTTGGTCTTTGCTCCTTGGTTATATGTCGACCTAGAACTCCTCCTACCGGCCATGGCAGACGCAAGGAATGGCTTAAGAGGAAAGACCTATTTTTTTGGTGATGAGGAGAGGAATGTGCAGTAATTTTCGAGTGGGTACTAGTTTTTATAGCCCAGTGCTAAGTGGGAACACGTTTAGGTTTGATCGGTGTGAACAGATTTGCATTTACTCATTGTGTGGTAATTTGATCAGTGTGAACATGTTTAGGTTTGATCGGTGTGTCAGCGTGTCCGATGGATGGGCCGTCTCGCCTCCCACGCGTGCCAGACGGTTGACCAGAACTGCTATAAGCAGGTGGTTGCTCGCCATTTAGGCGGCCGCGGCGCGCTATGCTCGCATCCCTTCGCGTGCTCTGATCGACGTTGAGGTGGCCGCGGCGTGCTCTGCTCGCGTCCCTCTGCGCATGCTCATTCAGCGGTTGGGGCCAGTGCACGATCACGTTTTGGGCGCCATATGCATGCGGTTGCGTCCGCGCGCGTCGCCACGATGCAGTTAATACGTGCGGCACGATGCAGTTATGCGCTGCAACAACTGCCATCCACGCGCGCCGATACTCCAGGCCGTCCGGCCTCCCCATTTATTCCCACAGCCATTATAACCTTAGTCTCTTCAACCTTTCGATCGCGCCCCACAACACAACAAGCACACCCATGATGACACATAGAGAGAGAGGATATCCAGCGGCGCTCCAATGGAGTACGGCGTGCATCGTGTGGACACCCACATGAGGGAAAAGGAACTCACGGTGGTGTACACCATCGACCCGGCCATGGTGGAGGACTCCATCAACACCATGGAGCAGTTGCTTGCTAAGAACGACAAGTACAAAGTGGTCGGCTTAGACCTCCAGTACACCGGCGGTCGCCCCGGGGTTGATCAGGCGGTTGTCGTCACCCAGTTGTGCGTGGGCCATCACATCCTCGTCTACCACTACTACCTGGCCACAAGTGCTTGCGAGCGTTTCACCAGGTTTGTCAAGAGCTTCGACTACGAGTTCGCTACGGTGGACACCGTCAATGATGTAAAAGCGCTCCAAATTTCGGGCTTGGCCTGCCCGAAGCTTGCCGACATCCGTGGCCACTATAGGGTCTTGGGCAGCACGAAGAAGGACTCCCTGGTTGAACTCGCCACGGCCATCATCGACCCGAACTACGAAAACATGAAGGAAGGTTCCATGAGAAATCCTGGATCCTGGCACGGTGCCTGGGTGTGGAGACTGGATGAACCGCACCTCAAGTTTGTAGCCATGAACATGTACACATGCTACGAGATGCACAGGTGGATCGTCGACATGAGGGAGTGCCTCCTTCCTGTAGACGACGAGGGATCGAGCCACCAGCAGAGCAGCAGCGGCAAGCATCACAAGAAGAAGTAGATGATGATTAGATATGATCATTTATCCTAGTCTATTATGCATGTAATTGTTTACTTTGGTGTGTGCATATGTTATGTGTGTAGTCTGTTATGTAATTGGATGTTTAATTTGGTTATGCAATCATGTCCTTATAAGTATATATGTTGTTGTTCTGTAGACAGAGCATAGATGTTGTGCAGACAGAGCAAATCACATCGCACACGGACTAAACTACAGAACCCGTCGGTGATGATTTCATCAATCGCTGACAACTATTTACCAGCAAGTGTTTGCCCACAACACACGCAGGTTATTAGCAGGAATCGTCCGTGTTGTTATCCGTCTTCCCACACATTTCAGATTACTGACCTGTTTGCCGCGTATCACACACATCTTGTTAAGTTGAACCGTTTCTGTTGTGTTGGGTAATCGCAAACAGTTCATCCGAGTGAACCGCATGACGTCTATCGCACACACCTTGATCTGCCTGACCATTTCTGTTGTGTTGCCTAATCACAAACAGTTCATCCGAGTGAACTGTATGCCATGTATCGCACACACCTCGAACTGGCTGCCCGTTTCTGTTGTGTTGGGTAATCACAAATAGTTCATCCCAGTGAACTGTATGCCGTGTATCGCACACACCAAGAACTGGCTGACCATGTTTGTTGTTCTGGCTTATCGCAAATAGTTTGTATGGATCAACTGTATGCCACGTATCACACACGCGTCTCTAATCTGAATCATTTTTATGTCTCCGCCATCGCAAACAGTTTGTCTTATTGGCGACGGTATTTTTAAGACACCGTTTGCGTTTCATGCATCGCACACAGTTTGGTCGCGGGGTCTCTGATTCATGTGTCGCGTTAGCGGTTGCCTGCAGTAGTGATACTTTGGTCAGACATGCATGTCACCATGACCTACCATAAGACGGACCAAGTGAATCTATCTTGGTCAAACGACCACTGTTGTTGTCGGTCAAAAAGGGATATAATAGACCGCTCGGGCCCATATATTGGACCATCATCGTAAATCACATGAGAGGGGCCACAAAACTAGCACCGCCTGCATGGGGCCCAAATTGATGTACGTTGGAAGGGTGATGTGTTTTAAATACCTAATAATGTACAATTTTGATGTGGCGCCTACCTCACGAAACGGACAACCCCCATGAAAGCTAGGTAGTAATTAAGGACAACGTCGACGTATGTAGGGTGTCAATCCAACCCACCAATTCGAGTGCATGGGAGGGAATCCTGAGAACGCATGAGCTCGAACTTTGCTCGGACATGTCACCATGACCCGCAGTAACACGAACCAGGAGGAATCCATTCATGGCCAAACCCCCTCTTTGGGATGATATATATAGACTAGGCCCACAGATAGGTGTGTCGTTGAAAACCGCACATGGGAGACGGGGTCGATCAGAAGACCCTATACCCTGCATGCGGCCCAAATATATGTATGGGTGGTGTGTGATGTCTTCAAATCCCCAATGCACAACTTCGATGGGGCACCAGCTGCATTACAAACCGAACACCGTACCCCCAGGAAGCCAGCTAGGTTCAAGACGTACGATGCCGGTTCCCCAACATCGAGCCGGCGGGAGGGAATCCAACACATGTTCCCAAACTTAATTTGGTTTGACATGCCACCATGACCTATACCAAGAGGAACCCGTCATGGTCGCTCTTCTCGTACGTGGTGGGTTAAAGGATAGAACATGCGGGCCTACAGATCTCAAACGTTGTGGGTCAAAGGATAGAACGTGTGGGCCCGTGGTGTGTGATGTGTTCAAATCCCCAATGCACAACTTCGATGGAGCACCAGCTGCATTACAAACCGAACACCGTACCCCCAGGAAGCCAGGTTACGTACGATGCCGGTTCCCCAACTTCGAGCCAGCGGGAGGGAATCCAACAAATGTTCCCAAACTTAATTTGGTCTGACATGCCACCATGACCTATACCAAGAGGAACCCGTCATGGTCAAACCCTTCTCGTAAGTTGTGGGTCAAAGGATAGAACGTGCGGGCCCATAGATCTCGAACGTTGTGGGTCAAAGGATAGAACGTGGTGGGCCCACAGATCTCGATCATTCTCCGATTTTTGAAAACAACAAGTAACAAAAAAACATCATTCTCCAAATTTTCAAAACATGGATCTCAAGGTTTATTTAATGGGACAATTGCATTTTTGCCCCTAGTTGGTTCCTACCCACGGGTTTTGCCCTTACTTTTTGAGCTTGCTCAGTTTTGCCCTTACTTTTTCCGCCGAGGTCGCTCGAATGCCCTTTGACCGTTAGACCAATACTTTGACCATTCATAACAAATTCATATGAACTCAGAAAAATGCAAATAAGATATCAAAATGTTCAGAAAAACATTACCTTTATGAGCATGTCATTTTCATTCAGGACAAAAGTACCGTTTAAACTACCCGAGGTTATTAATGTTATTAACATTATTAAAAATAAAAATGTATAAACAATACTTTTTTCATGAATAAAAATTACGTGCAAATGTAGGTGATGTTTTCTGAGCATCCTGATATCTTATTTGCATTTTTCTGAGTTCATATCAACTTGTTATGAAGTTTCAAAATAATGGTCAAAGTCATTTGAAACTTCATAACAAGTTGATACGAACTCAGAAAAATGCAAATAAGATATCAGGATGTTCAGAAAATATCACCTACATTTGCACGTAATTTTTATTCATGAAAAAAGTATTGTTTATAATTTTTTATTTTTAATAATGTTAATAACATTAATAACCTCAGGTAATTTAAACGGTACTTTTGTCCTGAATGAAATGACATGATCATAAAGGTAATGTTTTTCTGAACATTTTGATATCTTATTTGCATTTTTCCGAGTTCATATGAATTTGTTATGAATGGTCAAAGTATTGGTCTAATGGTCAAAGGGCATTCGAGCGACCTCGGCGGAAAAAGTAAGGGCAAAACTGAGCAAGCTCAAAAAGTAAGGGCAAAACCCGTGGGTAGGAACCAACTAGGGGCAAAAATGCAATTGTCCCTTATTTAATCGACATGACAGGTCACTACAGACACATTTAGACTCCTCGCATTTAAGGCGTTTACCGATGGTCACCGTGTGGGACCTACTCTATACTATCACACACGTTTGTGCTTTTAGAAACTATGTGCAATCTTTACATACCGAACCACTTCCATTCAAACTTACATTATTATTTTTACTTAAAACTAGCTGGAAGAAGCAAAAGCTTTGCCTTTTCATTAATTAAGTACAAGATAGTTGCCCAGTTAATTGTGGAAAACCGGGCGAAAACCGATACAAACAGGGCCTAAACCTACGGGAACTCTTGGCTGAGCATGAACTGGTACAGGCCTTCGTCCACGCGTCTGATACGCTCGCGGAACTGTTGTACCGCAATATCGATCTCCGCCCAGGATATTTCATCGGCGACGGTCGATTCCAAGACGTGACGAGCATTTTGCTCTGCTTCGTCGTTGGTGGCACCTGGGGGGCCGAGGAGGTCGAAGAGCCAATTGACCTGCCCGTTGGCGTCGTGGCGGTGGATTCTGGCAGTGCATATGCCATCCGGCGCAATTATGGCACTGACGGCGGCTGCCCATTCATGGTGGGGAATCAGGATGCTTACCGGCCCTGGAAATGGCCTCTCGAGTGGTTGAGTCAACAGGATGCTGACATGGCTCCGCTCAGATAGTGCGGCGCACCGCACCTGATGCGCGGCAGCGCTTTCCCACTCTTGCTCTGCTCCGCTCCATGGGCGGCGACGAACACATGTGTAGACATTGGCCCGCTCAAGCACTGGGGCGCGATGATACCGCTCACACTCGGCGGCGCGCTACCGCTCTTGCTCGGCGGCGCACGGTCGTTCTGGCTCTCCGGCCTACTCTGGCTCGTTCTTGTCATTGAAGAGGTTGATGACGGCGGCGGCGCTTAGCCGGATTGACATGCTCGGAATGGTATACTGCGGTGTGGTCGATGTGTCGCCGCCTAGCCTTCTATGCCCACTTACACTGGCAGCGGGAAACCGATGGGAGGAGTGGCGGGAAATCGACTGGGGGGAGTGGCAGGAAACCGATTGGGGGAGTGGTGGGAAACGGCAGCGTGTTTGGATATATAACACCATTAATATGGAAAACTTAGCAAAGAAGGAAGCACGAGCTAGCACGACGCGTGCGCACAGTGCTTACCCACGGGTGCCAGACTTTTGAACAGAACTGCTTTAAATTATTCAGGGTTCGTTTGGCATTTTTTATACATTATAATTGAGTTTTCTAGGCATTTAATGTGCATAATTCAAATTTAAACTACAAATACATACTCCAGTGCACCAAAATGGGTTGAGAAATCATATATGTGTCCTTGGGTGCATGATTAGGTCCCATGCAAAGAATGGGGATGAATTACAAACATCTCGACGTCCTGGCTCGGCCTCAAACTTTGAGAATCTTGGTTTTTAAATCCCCATAAATCCAAAACTCACCTGAAATTCATGAAACTTTACATGGTGTCATGTCATGGCACATATATGCCATGGTAAAAAAACTGACCAATTTGGGGCAAGTTTTGGTACAAGCCTCTTACAAACCGGAGCTTATCGCAAGAAGCCTGGTGGTTCCGATAGGGAACGTGTCACCCTTGTTGGCGAAACGACAATCGCTGCCTCTTCTCGCCTTGTATTTTTTTCTACAGGCAACATAGACCAACAGGAGATTCGTGTTGAAATATGGAATTATTCAGGGTTCGTTTGGCCTTTTTATACATTAATTGAGTTTTCTAGGCATTTAATTCCATAATTCAAATTTGAACTACAAGCACATGCTCCAGTGCACCAAAATGGCTTGGAAAAACATACATGTGTCCTTGGGTGCATGTTTGGGTGACATGCAAGAAATGGGGATGAATTACAAACATCTCGGCGTACTGGCTCGACCTCAAACATTGAGAATCTCGGTTTTTAAATCCCCGTAAATCCAAAACTCACCCGGAATTCATGAAACTTGGCATCGTGTCATGACATGGCACATATATGCCGTGGTAAAAAATTTGTCCAATTTGGGGCAAGTTTTGGTACAAGCCTCTTACAAACCGGAGCTTCTAGCAAGAAGCCTCGTGGTTTTCCGATAGGGAACATGTCACCCTTGTGGGCGAAACGACAATCGCTGCCTCTTCTCGCCTTGTATTTTTCTCTACAGGCAACATAGAACAACAGGAGATTCATGCTGAAATATGGAATTATTCAGAGTTCGTTTGGCCTTTTTAATACATTAATTGAGTTTTCTAGGTATTTAATGTCCATAATTCAAATTTGAACTACAATCACATGCTCCAGTACACCAAAATGGCTTCAAAAAACCATACATGTGTCCTTGGGTGCATGTTTGGGTCCCATGCAAGAAATGGGGATGAATTACAAACATCTCGGCGTACTGGCTCGGCCTCAAACATTGAGAATCTCGGTTTTTAAATCCCCGTAAATCCAAAACTCACCCGGAATTCATGAAACTTGGCATCGTGTCATGACATGGCACATATATGCCTTGGTAAAAAAATTGTCCAATTTGGGAAAGTTTTGGTACAAGCCTCTGACAAACTGGAGTTTCTAGCAAGAAGCCTCGTGGTTCCGATAGGGAACGTGTCACCCTTGTGGGCGAAACAACAATCGCTGTCTCTTCTCGCCTTGTATTATTTTCTACAGGCAACATAGACCAACAAGAGATTCATGCTAAAATATGGAATTATTCAGGGTTCGTTTTGCCTTTTTATACATTAATTGAGTTTTCTAGGCATTTAATGTCCATAATTCAAATTTGAACAACAAGCACATGCTCCAGTGCACCAAAATGGCTTCAAAAACCATACATGTGTCCTTGGGTGCATGTTTAGGTCCCATGCAAGAAATGGGAATGAATTACAAACATCTCGGCGTCCTGGCTTGCCTTCAAACATTGAGAATCTTGTTTTTTAAATCCCCGTAAATCCAAAACTCGCATGAAATTCATGAAACTTGGCATCATGTCATTATATGGCACATATATGCCGTGGTAATTTTTTTGTACAATTTGAGACAAGGCGCACACATTAATAGCCAACGTAAGCATTTTGGAACAAATAGATGACACGTTACTATCGCAAACGGTTGTATTGTTTGAACCGTGGGCATTCCACTAACCATTTACGTGGCCATGTGTCCTGCTTTTTATTAGAGAGTACTACCTCGGTCCTGGTTTATTGGTCCTCTTCGTATTTTGTGCCAACATTTGACCATACAAGGTGGCGTGCGTGCAGATGTTTGATTAGACGGGACGAGTGCGAGAAGTCCGCCGCGCAGGCTCGACGGGACACGTGCGAGCAGTCCGTCGCGCAGGCTCGACGGGACGCATGCGAGCAGTTTGCCGCGCAGGCTCACCGGGAAGCGAGCTCTTTAACCTCCACCCGCCGCCTCGCTCTGAAAGCACATTTGCTCCCTTGGTGGTTTTGGTAATCAATGTCAACATACATGTTGTTGGACTAATATTTTTATCTAGTATATTTCAGACAAGTTCAACAATGGCATGGCAAGGACAAGGAGATGTGAATCCCTTCAATATGTCAAGAACGTTTGGCATCCACAAGACTCTTCATTTTCATTTTAGTGATCCAAGATCACATTGAGTCCCTTAGGAAAGCCAATACTATTAAAAGGGGATGAGGTGTTAATGATGAGGTTGTTGCACAAAGTGCTTAGTGGTATTGCTCCAAAAATCCTCAGTCATTCTCCCACAATCACATCTGTCCAAATCCTAAACTTCTATCTCGGTCTCACCGAAAATACTCCATCCGGACTCACCGAGACTACTTACTCATTTTGCCACAGGCAAACCCTAGCAATTCGGTTTCACCGAAAAGGATCTCGGTCTCACCGAGATGGCTTTGCCAAGTTTATGTAATACCATCATTTCACTTCGAAATCACCGAGTTGAAATAATCGGAATTACCGAGACTGGGTTCTGCCCTAGCCTTTGCAATTTGGTCTCACCGAGTTGTTCCAGTTTGGTCCCACCGAAAAGCCTAAAGTTCACACTTTTTACACTAGTCGGTCTCACCGAGGTGGGTCAAAAGTGTGTAACGGTTGGATTTTTGGTGAAGGCTATATATACCCCTCCACCACCACTTACTCTGTGAGAGAGCCATCAGAACATGCCTACACATTCCACCATACATTTTCTGAGAGAGAACCACCTACTCATGTGTTGAGATCAAGAGATTCCAATCCAACCATTTGAACCTTGATTTCTAGCCTCTTCAAGTTGCTTTCCACTCCAATCCTTCTCCTACCCAAGCCAAATCTGTGAGAGAGAGATTGAGTGTTGAGGATACTATCATTTGAAGCATAAGAGCAAGGAATTCATCATCAACACACCATTTATTACCTTTTGGAGAGTGGTGTCTCCTAGATTGGTTAGGTGTCACTTGGGAGCCTGCAAGATCATGTGGAGTTGAACCAAGGAGTTTGTAAGGGCAAGGAGATCGCCTACTTCGTGAAGATCTACCTCAAGTGAGGCTAGTCCTTGGTGGACGAAAGCCATGGTGGAATAGGCAAGGTTGCTTCTTAGTGGACCCTTCATGGGTGGAGCCCTCCGTGGACTCGTGCAGCCGTTACCCTTCGTGGGTTGAAGCCTCCATCAACGTGGACGTACGATAGCACCACCTATCGGAACCACACCAAAAACCACCGTGTCTTCATTGCGTTTGATCTTCTTTTCTCTACCCCATTACTTTCCGCACATTTGCATGCTTTACTATTTCCGTTGCTCTATCTCTAGATATGCATGTGTAGGAAGTCTTGGTGTTATCTTAACTAGTGCCAAAATCTGCCTAAATTCCAAGAGAACTAAAAACTGCTCCATTGGTTGGTTAAGAGTCTATTCACCCCCCTCTAGACCTATCTCCTCGACCCTACAATTGGTATCAGAGCTTTGGTCTCCATTGCTTTGGTTTAATCACCATTGGAGGGAGATGGATGTGTCTACTTTGGGGAGTCTTAGACGTAGAGTGCCTATTCTCAATGGGGAGTATTATCACTTTTGGAAGGATGAGATTGTTGGGGAACGTTGCATGGAAAACAAAAAAAAATTCTACGCACACGCAAGATCTATCCATGGAGATGCATAGCTACGAGAGGGGGAGTGTGTCTACATACCCTCGTAGACCGTAAGCGGAAGCGTTAGAATAACGCGGTTGATGTCGTCGAACAACTTCACGATCCAACCGACCGAGTACCGAACGTACGGCACCTCCGCGTTCAGCACACGTTCAGCTCGGTGACGTCCTCGACTTCTTGATCCAGCAAGACGGCGAGGTAGTGGATGAGTTCCGGCAGCAAGACGGCGTGGTGACGGTGATGGTGATGCTATCTCCGCAGGGCTTCGCCCAATCACTGCGAAAATATGACCGAGGGACGGAACTGTGGAGGGGGGCGCCGCACACGGCTAAGACAATGTTGTGTCTCCTTTGGGGCGCCCCCCCTCTCCTCTATTTTTATATGTGTAGGGGCTTGGAGTAGAAGGAATAGTGTCATGTGAACAGTAACCGTGAATAGTACACACGTGGACTTGGACTCCAAAGTCCAATCCTATTCCTACTAGGACTCTCCCTTTTTCCTTCCCTAGCTGCGTGGGCTTTTTGAGGACTTGGTGCGCCTGGCCCAATAAGGCCAGGGCGCCTCCCCTTAGCCAATGCCAGCCCTTGGGACGTGGTGGACCCACTTGTGGACTTCCGGACCCCTCCGGAATCCTCCGGAACCTTCTGGAAGCTTCCCGGTACAATACCGAAAAAAAACTGCACCTTTTTCCGGAACCCAAAATATGACTTCCCATATATAAATCTTTACCTCTCGACCATTCTGAGACTCCTCGTGACGTCCGGGATCTCATCCGGGACTCCGAACAATATTCGGTTACCAATTCACATAACTCATATAACACTATATCGTCAACGAACGTTAAGCGTGCGGACCCTACGGGTTCGGGAATGATGTAGACATGACTGAGACGCCTCTCCGGTCAATAACCAATAGCGAAACCTGGATGCTCATATTGGTTCCTACATATTCCACGAAGATCTTATCGGTCGAACCGCAATGACAACATACGTAATTCCCTTTGTCCGTCGGTATGTTACTTGCCCGAGATTCGATCGTCGGTATCTCCATACCTAGTTCAATCTCGTTACCGACAAGTCTCTTTACTCGTTCCGTAATACATCATCCCATAACTAACTCCTTAGTCACTTTGCTTGCAAGCCTTTTATGATGTGCATTACCGAGAGGGCCCAGAGATACCTCTCCGAAACACGGAGTGACAAATCCCAGTCTCGATCCATGCCAACTCAACGGACACCTTCGGAGATACCTGTAGAGCATCTTTATGATCACCCAGTTACGTTGTGACATTTGATAGCACACAAGGTATTCCTCCGGTATCCGGGAGTTGCATGATCTCATGGTCTGAGGAACATGTATTTGACATTCAAGAAAGCAGTAGCAATAAACAGAACGATCATATGCTAAGCTAACGGATGGGTCTTGTCCATCACATCATTCTCCTAATGATATGATCCCGTTATCAAATGACAACTCATGTCTATGGTTAGGAAACCTTAACCATCTTTGATCAACGAGCTAGTCTAGTAGAGGCTCACTAGGGACACGGTATTTGTTTATGTATTCACACATGTATTTAAGTTTCCGGTCAATACAATTCTAGCATGAATAATAAACCTTTATCATGAACAAGGAAATATAAAATAATAACAACTTTATTATTGCCTCTAGGGCATATTTCCATCAGAGATGCTTGATATCTTTGATGAATTTAACTTGAGCAAGTACATTCATAATCCTTATGTGCCTCCCATTGATCCCTTGCATCCCACTCATGAAGAGGAAATTGACATGTTTCGTAATCTTAGAACCATCAATCTTATCATTAGAGGATTACCTAAAATTGTTCTTGGTTGTATGCAAAACTTTGAGTGTGTCTATACTCTATGGAATGACTTGGAAAAGCGATATCCCAACTACTCTCTAAAGAATCTTGATGAGATTCTTCATAAGACTATTGCCTTTCACAAGATGAAGCCGAATGATCCTAACTTTGATGATTGCTTATTTGAGCTTCGTGATCTTATGCGTGCTAAAGGAGATGTTAGAACTATTAGTAACATTATCACGGAAGCCATTAGAATTCATAAACTTGAACATTGTCATGATCATGAAACTAACGAATTCATTGCCTTAGGTGATGATCACATACATGTTGATGATGATGTTGAGCATGGCTATTATGATGAGGACAAGGAATTTGATATCGAATATGAGAAGACTATGAGGAATCTTAGTCTCATGGCCAATCTTCGAGATTATATGGCCGGAGGAAAAGAGTGGATTCTTGATAGTGGATGTACCAATCACATGACCACAGATAGAGATATGTTTCGTGAGCTTGCAAAAAACGATGGTCCACGCAAGTATGTGACTTTTGGAGACAACTCCAAGGGTAAGGTACTTGCCCTTGGTAAGGTGGCCATATCCAATGATAGCTCCATTCAAAATGTTATGCTTGTTGAATCTCTTGGTTACAATCTTCTTTCCGTATCTAGACTAGCCGACTTTGGTTTCAATGTTCTATTTACCGAAGTAGATTGCCAAGTGTTTCATCGAGATAATCATAATATGGTCTTTACCGGCATTCGTAGAGGTGATCTATACATTGTTGATTTCACTAAGAGAGCCCAACCTCGTACATGTTTAATTGCTAAATCTTCTAAAGGTTGGTTATGGCATAGAAGGCTTGGACATGTTGGCATGCGTAATCTTGATAAACTTGTTAAGGGAGATCATATTCTTGGTGTGAAAGATGTTATCTTTAACAAGGATAGACTTTGTAGTGCTTGCCAAGCAGGAAAACAAGTTGGAGGAAGTCATCCCGTGAAGAACATCATGACCACAAGGAGACCACTCGAACTACTTCATATGGATCTCTTCGGTCCCAATGCCTATAAAAGTCTTGGTGGTAACTCCTTCGATTTGGTCATTGTTAATGATTTTTCCAGATTTATGTGGGTGTTCTTTCTCGATGACAAATCGCAGGTACAAAAGATCTTCAAAAACTTCGCTAGGAAGGCTCAAAATCAAATTGAAGTGAAGATCAAGAAGGTTTGGAGTGACAATGGGACGGAGTTCAAGAACGCCAATGTGGATACCTTTCTTGACGAAGAAGGCATCTCACATGAGTTCTCGGCTACGTACACACCTCAACAAAATGGAGTTGTTGAGAGGAAGAACTGGACTCTTATTGAAATGGCAAGGACAATGCTAGATGAATACAAGATGCCAAAACACTTTTGGGCGGAAGCAGTTGAGACGGCTTGTCATGCTACAAATCGACTTTATCTTCACAAGCTTCTTGGAAAAACGGCGTATGAACTACTCACTGGTAACAAGCCACAAGTTGGATACTTTCGAGTATTTGGCTCAAATGGTTACATTCTTGATAAGCATCTTCGTTCAAAATTTGCTCCTAAATCTCATGAAGGTTTTCTACTTGGTTATGGATCGAACTCTCACACTTACCGTGTCTACAACAACTTCACTCGAAAAGTTGAAGAGACGGTAGATGTGAAGTTTGATGAGACTAATGGTCGCAAGTCGAGCAATTGCCAATTGATGTAGGAGATCAAAACCATCGGAAGCAATACAAGACTTGTCTATTGGCAAGATTCGTCCCTTGGAGGTGAAGGAGAGTACTTCGTCCATTCAAGTGGAAGCCCCAACTTCACATCAAGCTGAACGGCAAGTTGATATGGAGGCATCCACAAGTGGAACACGTCAAGACGAAGGGAATGAGGAAGTGCAACAAGATGATCTACCTCAACCTCCTTCTCCACCACCTCAAGCGAACAATGACCACAACAACGATGAGGAAGACAATGATGATGATGATGAGGAAGCCTCACCACAACCCAAGTAAAAGCTACCTCGAGTTAGAGCAAGAATTGACAAGAATCATCCCGTTGACCAAATTCTTGGCGACATCAAATCCGGGAGAATCACTCGCTCTAAATCTCGTTTAGCTAACTTTTGTGACCATTACTCATTCATCTCTAGTGCTGAACCTTTGAAGGTAGAAGAAGCTCTCAAGGACCCCGATTGGGTAAATGCAATGCATGAAGAACTACACAACTTCGAGAGGAATCAAGTTTGGACGTTGGTTGAGAAGCCCAAGGATGAGCAAAACATCATTGGAACCAAATGGGTGTTTCAGAATAAGCAAGATGAAGATGGACAACTTATACGCAACACGGCTCGTCTCGTAGCACAAGGTTACACACAAGTCGAAGGTATGGACTATGGTGAGACCTATGCCCCCGTTGCTAGACTTGAGTCCATTCGCATCTTACTTGCTTATGCCAACCACCATGATATCACTCTCTACCAAGTGCTTTCTTAATTGGTGAAATTGAGGAGGAAGTTTATGTCAAACAACCTCCCGGCTTTGTTAATCCCAAGAAACCTAACCACGTTTACAAACTTCGTAAAGCTCTTTATGGTCTCAAACAAGCACCTAGAGCTTGGTACAAATGCTTGACAAAGTTTCTTCTTGAAAAAGGTTTCGAAATTGGGAAAATTGATTCAACTTTGTTCACAAAGAGAGTTAACGGAGAATTATTTGTATGCCAAATTTATGTTGATGATATTATCTTTGGATCTACCAATCCCTCTTTTAGTGAAAAGTTTGGAAGGTTGATGTCGGAAAAGTATGAGATGTCTATGATGTGTGAACTAAAATTCTTTCTTGGTTTGCAAATCAAGCAAACTAAGGAGGGTACCTTTGTTTCTCAAACAAAATATACCAAGGACTTATTCAAGAAGTCCAACATGCAAGAAAGCAAAGGTATGAAAACTCCAATGCCCACGAGTGGACATCTTGACTTGACTAAGGATGGCAAACCCGTTGATCAAAAGGTTTATCGATCTATGATTGGTTCATTGCTATATCTATGTGCTTCCCGTCCCGACATTATGCTAAGTGTGTGCATGTGTGCACGATACCAAGCGGCACCAAAAGAGTGTCACCTTAAGGTCGTGAAAAGAATTGTGAGATACTTGTTACACACACCAAACTTTGGCATTTGGTATCCCAAAGGATCTTCTTTCAATCTTGTTGGCTATTCCGATTCAGACTATGCCGGAGACAAGGTTGATAGAAAATCCACTTCGGGTACATGTCAATTTCTTAGTAGATCTCTTGTGTCTTGGTCCTCCAAGAAACAAAACTTGATATCTCTATCTACTGCCGAAGCGGAATACATTGCCGCGGGATCATGTTGTGCTCAATTACTATGGATGACACAAACTCTTAAAGACTATGGTGTGCATGTGAGACATGTTCCATTACTATGTGACAATGAGAGTGCTATTAAGATTGCACACAATCCCATGCAACATTCTCGAACTAAGCATATTGAGGTTCGTCACCACTTCATTCGAGATCATGTTGCTAAAGGTGACATTGACCTCAAGCATGTTCGCACCGACAAGCAATTGGCGGATATCTTCACTAAACCTCTTGATGAGAAGGTGTTTTGTCACTTGAGGAGTGAGTTGAATAGCATTGATGCTTCAAATGTGAACTAGAGACTTACTTAGATGCATGCAAGGGCATGAGCATTCTTGACTAATCTTTGATACTTCTATGATTATATTATATCTTGGACACTTTGCACCCTTGTATTGTATCTAACCTCTTGTAGGTACTTGGTTGAACATCACTCCATAAGGTTGCTCACAAACTCCTATCTTGAGCAAGAAAATTGGACCAAGTATCTAAATCTTTGGTGTGCCAAGGAACAAGACAACTCACACATATCCTTTGACAACATTTGACTCTATACTTCACTCTTGTCATTTTGGATACACATGTTGTTCCCTGCAAGTCTAACTCATGTAGGAAGATGGACTGCAAATCATAGGATTGCTCCCAACTTCACTCTATGAGCATCCACTTCAAGATCAACTCCCCAATGTAAGTTCTCACATCTTAGAGAAGCTTTACTCAAGAGATGAGCTAAAGCAACTCAACAAGATGTGAATACATTGAAATGCTTAAAGGAAAAATGGCAACCCCATTTTGAGCTTAACGATGAGTATGACCTATGATCAAGTGTTCTCACTTGACTCCTAAGTCAATATACTCTAACATAGGTGACCTAGTCGCCGACCCCTCTAGATGAAGTTCTCTAGTGTCTCTCTTATGTCTTTTTCTTGCTAGAGTGTTTCTCTTTTAAAAAAAACTTCATCTAGATGTTTCTTTGTTTCTTTCTTTTCTGTGTTCTTTTCTCTTAGCTAGTTTCTTAGCAAATTCATTGCAAATCCTTGTATTAATTCGTTACCAAGTGAGCTGAGTTGACAAAACTTTCCAATTGCACTAAACTCGGTCACACTGAATTGTTCCAACTCGGAGTCACCGACTTTATTGCTCAAAGGAATTTTCTGTCAATTTTTTTTTCATGTTTTTTGCTCCAGCTCCACTCAATGATTCTTTCCCTCTGCTTGCTTCTGGAACTACATCATGGCTTGCTGTGTTTCTCAAGGACCACACTCACTTGACCAATAACCTTGAAGCTATCCCTTCTTGGAAATTGATGTCAAAGGGGGAGACAGTTACACATCAAAGCTTATTGCCATAATCTCTTCCATGTCAAAAGGTATATCCTAAGGGGGAGTGATGCATTTTATAAGAGGAGAGAATGTTACATGTTTCTAAGAGGGGAGAACCATGATCTGTTTTCTGTGTGCTCTAGTTTTCTCACCCTACCTACTCCCAATATCCACTGCTAGATTCAGGGGGAGAGGAAGTTCTTTTAGGGGGAGCAAACTGATTCTATTTGATCCTTCTTTTGGGGACATGTCTGCTTCTGACAGAAGTATTCACTCAGTGATACTTTCTTCTACATGCTATCCCAATCTTGGTTTTCTTGTTGATCTTGTGTCTTTTCTTGGAGAAATTATCTTGTGTTATCTAACCCTGTTTTCTCAAGTGTATTTCTTCAGGTATATGATCAAGAACTTCGAGGTAAGTATGTGCATCATACTCATGTGCATGATAACTTCTTGCTTTTGCACATATTGTTTGGAAGAAAGTAGTCATGGACATGAGGGTACCTCAACTTCATTTTGTTGCTCTGATGCATATAGCCAGGATACATGTTACATGTGCATTTCCTTTACTTTGTGCTTCTGCTTTCCATAAGCCATCATCATTTACTAGCTGCACATTTATAAGGCGAGCTCATACATGTTACATGTTTCCTTTAAAGCTTTCATAAAAACTTCTATTACATCTTTATTTGAAGCTTTGATGTATGTTATCATCAATTACCAAAAAGGGGGAGATTGAAAGCACATTTGCTCCCTTGGTGGTTTTGGTAATTAATGTCAACATACATGTTGTTGGACTAATATTTTTATCTAGTATATTTCAGACAAGTTCAACAATGGCATGGCAAGGACAAGGAGATGTGAAGCCCTTCAATATGTCAAGAACAAGTTTGGCATCCACAAGACTCTTCATTTTCATTTTAGTGATCCAAGATCACATTGAGTCCCTTAGGAAAGCCAATACTATTAAAAGGGGATGAGGTGTTAATGATGAGGTTGTTGCTCAAAGTGCTTTGTGGTATTGCTCCAAAAATCCTCAGTCATTCTCCCACAATCACACTTGTCCAAATCCTAAACTTCTATCTCGGTCTCACCGAAAATACTCCATCCGGACTCACCGAGACTACTTACTCATTTTGCCACAGCCAAACCCTAGCAATTCGGTTTCACTGAAAAGGATCTCGGTCTCACCGAGATGGCTTTGCCAAGTTTCTGTAATACCATCATTTCACTTCGGAATCACCGAGTTGAAATAATCAGAATTACCAAGACTGGGTTCTGCCCTAGCCTTTGCACTTCGGTCTCACCGAGTTGTTCCACTTCGGTCCCATCGAAAAGCCTAAAGTTCACACTTTTTACACTAGTCGGTCTCACCGAATTTATGTTCGGTCTCACCGAGTTGGGTCAAAAGTGTGTAATGGTTGGATTTTTGGTGAAGGCTATATATACCCCTCCACCACCACTTACTTTGTGAGAGAGCCATCAGAACGTGCCTACACATTCCACCATACATTTTCTGAGAGAGAACCACCTACTCATGTGTTGAGATCAAGAGATTCCAATCCAACCATTTGAACCTTGATTTCTAGCCTCTTCAAGTTGCTTTCCACTCCAATCCTTCTACCCAAGCCAAATCTGTGAGAGAGAGATTGAGTGTTGAGGATACTATCATTTGAAGCACAAGAGCAAGGAGTTCATCATCAACACACCATTTATTACCTTTTGGAGAGTGGTGTCTCCTAGATTGGTTTGGTGTCACTTGGGAGCCTCCAAGATCATGTGGAGTTGAATCAAGGAGTTTGTAAGGGCAAGGAGATCGCCTACTTTGTGAAGATCTACGCCGAGTGAGGCTAGTCCTTCATGGACGGAAGCCATGGTGGAATAGGCAAGGTTGCTTCTTCGTGGACCCTTCGTGGGTCGAGCCCTCCGTGGACTCGCACAACCGTTACCCTTCGTGGGTTGAAGTCTCCATCAACGTGGACGTACGATAGCACCACCTATCGGAACCACGCCAAAAACCACCATGTCTTCATTGTGTTTGATCTTCTTTTCTCTACCCCATTACTTTCTGCACATTTGCATGCTTTACTATTTCCGCTGCTCTATCTCTAGATATGCATGTGTAGGAAGTCTTGGTGTTATCTTAACTAGTGCGAAAATCTGCCTAAATTCCAAGAGAACTAAAAACTGCTCCTTTGGTTGGTTAAGAGTCTATTCACCCCCCCCTCTAGACCTATCTCCTCAACCCTACACGCTCCCAACTTCTCCATTAATGGCGGCCGAGCCACTGTTTAACATGCAGTTAATGCACCTGGACGTGACTTTTAGCCTGTTTTCGACTCGTATACATGTACCTACGAGGTTATGAACGAAATAATACGATGACAAATTTACAATGGCAACGGATAATAATTGTCTTACATATTCCGGATAATTTAAAATGCCACATTCGGCAATGCCTGGAAGACACAGGGGCAAGAGAAGAAGGAAGTCACAGACAACGATCTGGGTCGCTGCTTTCTACTTCTCCATGGATCGCTGGGCGAGGAGTTCCTCCAGTTCCTTCTTCACATCCTAATGACTTTGCTTGACAGCAGCCACGGATTCCTCCACCTGCAGCTCGCGCTCGATGCGGAGCTTATTCAAGTCATCCCTAAGTTCATGGACGACGGCTGTCAGCGTCATCCCCGAGGCACTGCTCTTCTCATGCAGCTTCTTCCAGCCGGCGGCCTCCTCCTTCTGCTTGTCGAGCTCCTTGTGGAGCTTCGCATTATTGTCACCCATGAGTTGCATGACGAAGCCAGTCGCCTTCTCAATAGAGGCATCGCTAATCTCGAGCAGCTTCACCAAGCCGGCGACCAGCTCCTGCTGGTTAATTAGGCCAGCGAGAATGTCGTCGTCGCTGGCTAAGGAGTTCACCCACGCCAGCTCGTCGAGTTCGCCGATGCGGCGAGTGCACTTGTGAGAGCCCTCGTTTGCCCGTGAGAGCTCGTTCGTGGCCTCCGCGGCGCGGCAGGACATCTCTGTTGCGGATGCCGTGTTGCGGCGGGACCTCTCTAGTGCTTCCGCAGCCTTGGTCTTTGCTCCCTGGTTATATCTTGACGCAGAACTCCTCCTACCGTCCATGGTAGACGCAAGGAATGACTTAACAGGAAAGACCTGTTTTTTTGGTGATGAGGAGAGGAATGTGCAGTAATTTTCGAGTGGGTTGTTTTTATAGCCCAGTGCTAAGTGGGAACACGTTTAGGTTTGATCGGTGTGAACAGATTTGTAATTACTCATTGCGTGGTAATTTGGAATGTGACGGGAAACAAGCTCAAAATTTCTTGATGGTTTTGGGTTCGAAGCCGGAAACGGTTGCCGGATGGCGTACGTGGGCCCGCGTTCTCGGATGTGTACGTGTCTGTCTAGTATCACAAACATTCCAGATATCATCAGCGTGTCCGATGGATGGGCCGTCTCGCCTCCCACGGGTGCCAGACAGTTGACCAGAACTGCTATACGCAGGTGGTTGCTCGCCGTTGAGGCGGCCGCAGCCCGCTCTGCTGGCGTCCCTTCGCGCGCTCTGCTCGACGTTGAGGCGGCCGTGACGCGCTCTGCTCGCATCCCTCCGCGCGCGCTCTTTCAGTGGTTGGGGCCGGCGCACGATCACGTTTTGGGTGCGATATGCATGCGGTTGCGTCGACGCGCGTCGCCACGATGCAGTTAATATGTGCGGCACGATGCAGTTACATGCTGCAACAACTGCCATCCGCGCGCGCCGATACTCCAGGCCGTTCGGCCTCCCCATTTATTCCCACAAGCATTATAACCTTAGTCTCTTCAACCTTTCGATCGCACCCCACAACACAACAAGCACACCCACGACGACACATAGAGAGAGGATATCCAGCGGCGCTCCAATGGAGTTCGGCGTGCATAGTGTGGACACCCACGTGAGGGGGAAGGACCTCTCGGTGGTGTACACCATCGACCCGGCCGTGGTGGAGGACTCCATCAACACCATGGAGCAGTTGCTTGCTGTGGATGACAAGTACAAAGTGGTCGGCTTCGACCTCCAGTACATCGCTGGTCGTCCCGGGGTTGATCAGAAGGTTTCTGTCGCCTAGTTGTGCATGGGCCATCACGTCCTCGTCTACCACTACTCCCTGGCCACAAGGCCTTGTGAGCGTTTCGCCAGGTTTGTCAACAGCACCAACTACAAGTTCGCTACGGTGGACACCACCGATGATGTAAAAGCGCTCGAGATTTCGGCCTTGGCCTGCCAGAAGCTTGTCGACATCCGTGGCCACTACAGGGTTAGGGGCAACACGAAGAAGGACTACCTAGTTGAACTCGCCTTGGCCATCATTGACCCCTACTACGAAAACATGAAGGGTGGTGCCAAGAAAAATCCTGCAGCCTGGCACGGTGCCTGGGTGCGGAGACTGGATAAAGCTCACCTCAAGTTTGTGGCCAAGAACGTGTACACATGCTACGAGATGCACAGGCGGATTGTTGATATGAGGGAGTGCCTCCTTCCTGGAATCGGCGAGGGATCGAGCCACCAACAGAGCAGCGGCGACAAGCATCACAAGAAGAAGTTGATGATGATTAGATATGATCGTTTATCCTAGTTTATTATGCATGTAATTGTTTACTTTGGTGTGTGCAAATGTTATGTGTGTAGTCAGTTATGTAATTGGATGTTTAATTTGGTTATGGAATCATGTCCTTATAAGTATATATGTTGTTGTTCTGTAGACAGAGCATAGATGTTGTGCTGACAGAGTAAATCACATCACCCATGGGCTAAACTAGGGAACCCATCGGTGATGATTTCATCAATCGCTGACAATTGTATACCAGCAAGCATTTGCCCACAACATACACGGGTTGTTAGTAGGAATCGTCTGTGTTGTTATCCGTCTTCCCACACATTTCTGATTACTGACCTATTTGCCGCGTATCACACACATCTTATTAAGTTGAACCATTTATGTTGTGTTGGGTAATCGCAAACAGTTCATCCGAGTGAACTGCATGCCGTATATCGCACACAGCTTGATCTGGCTGACCGTTTCTGTTGTGTTCGGTAATCGCAAACAGTTCATCCGAGTGAACTGTATGCCGTATATCGCACACACCTCGATCCGGCTGACCGTTTTTGTTATTCTGGCTCATCGCAAACAGTTCGTATGGATCAACTGTATGCCACGTATCGCACACGCAGCTCTAATCTGAATCGTGCTTGATGTCTCCGCCATAGCACATAGTTTGTCTTATTGGTGATGGTTTTATTACGATACCGTTTGCGATTCATGCATCGCGCACAGTTTGGTCGAGGGGTCTCTAATTCATGTGTCGCGTTAGCAGTCGCCTGCAGTAGTGATCGATCCCCTGATCGGATTCATGTCTCCAACCAGGGTCTCGGGGGCTACTGTGTATTCGCTTTATTCAACTATCATTTGTCCCTAAGATCCCCGAGTAAGATTTTCGCATCTAACTAAGGGATCAGGGGCTACTGTGGATATACACGTGCGATAAGCACCTACAGGGGTATAAGTCTTCGGACAAAACTGCCTCTTACTTATTCACTAAGGGCTACTGGATATATCTAGTGCTAATAGCTCTATGTATTGACGTAATCTCAAAAGATGATTAAAGGTTACCTCAAAGCCTTCATGGAGGCCCTTGAAGGCCACCCTTATACCGGCCTCCGCAGACCGGTAATTCTGTAACGCCGCGCCCAGAAGGACACGGTGCTCAGCGACGATGGAGGAGCCCATCAACGACGCCTCCATCTCTTCGGTCCACCCCATGGACGCCTGCCCTCCAGTAGGTAGGGATGGACGGGCCACCTCGATCCTCTTCGTTGAAGGAGAAGCCGCTGTCGTGGTCGGTTGCCGAGGTGGCTCTGGGTCGACGGGAGCCGAGGTTGTAGGCTGCCCCAGCTCTTCCCCTTCCTTGAAGGAAGGGTTCTTCCCCGGCACATCTTTGGAGGCCGAGGCCATGGAGGCGTCGGCATCGTCCCCCGTGGTAGGCACGGGCGGGGTTTGCTGAGAGGTCACCTCCCCCAGCCCATCATGGGAAGAAGGGGAGGGGTGGTGCTCCTCCGATGCGCTGGGTGGAGGGAGCCCACTCGACGACCCCTTGTCGCTGATGCGGGAGCGTTTTGGGCTATGAAGGATGATTGATTAAATTAGATTTATGGAAAAGTGGGACTGGGCCACACACACAACTCATATGGAGATAGAATACAAAAGTCATACCTCCTCGGTGGTGGCCTCTCCCTGCGCGGCTCGATGAGGTCGTCCTCTGATTCAGAAGAGATGACCTGGGCTGCAGCAGGGGCCCTGAGGGGCGCGGCGTCGGCGGCTTTTTGGAGGCGCCTTCGGGTTCGGGGGGCATCGACCCCCGCGACGTCTTCGGACGCCTCCCTTTTTCTCTTCGGGGAAGAAGTACCTTCCTCCCCTTCCTCTCCTCCCTTTCTTCCCTCCTCGTCAGAGGAAAGAGCTCGGATGTCCTCGGACTTAGCATTCGAGGGGTCCCGGATCCGGAGACCTCCTCGTTTCTTCTCGGGCTCCTTCTTCGCCTTGGTCGGGGCCTTTGGAGGCAGTACGACCAAGAGGGCTTGTAGTTCGAGGGTCCGGTTGTCTTCGGGCACGGTGCCGAACACTTGATGAGCGCTGCCTTGGGCATCCACTTCTGAAAGCAATGAGTGAAGATGCAAACAAATACAAAATAAAGAATCATTGCTAAAAAGGCAAGGCGATTAGTACCTCGGACGGGGCATGTGTGGCGCTGTAGCCGCTGTCGGGCCCGGCCTCGGGAAACTTGTTCTGGGACGGCTTAAAGAGAGTTTTCCACATCCCGTCCAGGCTGGTGTGGAAGAAGTGCCGCACTGTTGGCACATCTTCGGGCTTGTAGAGCCACATAGGGCTAGCCCGAAGTTGGAGTGGAAGGATGCGGCGATGCAGCATCACATCCACCACATCCACAAGCTTGAACTTCTTTTTGAGGAACCGAATCCTCTCCTAAAGAGAGACAACCTCGTCTAGATTGCCCAACTCTAGGCCCTACTTCTGCCAGGACACCAGCTTCCTCGGAGGCGTACCTGTGAACGCGGGGGCCGCGGATTGGCCCGTGGCGAGCGGCTCCGTGATGTAGAACCATTCGCGTTGCCAGACCTTCATGGTCTCCATGAAGGTGCCCTCCAGCCACTCCGGCTTCTAGAGTTTGCTGATCATGGCACCCCCGCACTCGGTGAATTCAGTACCACTACTCTTTGGCTTGACGCAGAAGGTTTTCAGCCGTAGGCCAAAGTGCGGTTCCACACCTAGGAACGCCTCACAAACTATTATGAAGGTGGTAAGGTGGAGGATTGAATTTGGGGCTAGATTGTGAAAATCTAGCCCGTAGAAGAAGAGAATCCCCCGCATGAAAGGGTGCAGGGGGAACCCCAGACCTCTAATGAGGTGGGAGATGAAGATGACCCGCTCCCCAGGATTAGGAGTGGGGATGCATTGGCCAGGCTCAGGAGCCCTGCAGACAGCGTCGGCGGGGATGTACCCCGCCGCCCGGAGCTCGCTGATTGTGGTGTCGGTGATCTTGGAGGCCACCCACCTCCCCTTGACGTCTGCGTCGGCCAAGGGCATGGGATGCAGGAACAGGGAGACGGCTTCGAAAGCGAGATGGAGGATGCAGGAGCTTTGGGGTTTTGGGCGCTGGAGCGGAATGGGAGCGTAGGGGACAAGATTTGTTACCCCCTGCTCTTTATAAGCTAGTAAAAAGGTGAAATGCCCCCTCTGCCGCGCCGTAAAAATCATCACATTTCAGCTGATCATGCCGTTGTGGCCGCATTGGGTGAACCAAATGATTGATGATATCCCCTAAAACGCAGGGCACGATCTCTGTTTCGATAGGACGTGCCAATAAGAGGGTTACCTCGAACCGCTATTCGAATAAGCAATAACTGATGTATATGATGTCATGGGCGATGACGCTTCAAAAAAAGTTGTCAGTACTTGACCGCTGAACATGCCGGTACATCTAGTCTTCATGACTAAGCAAACTACGCACTTCGGATGAATGAAGATGTCTACTGGTAGCACATGGTCGGCTGACCTCGTCCCCTTGTCAGAAGGGTGATACCAGCCGATTGGAGATTTACAAACTTCGGGCTGATTCTTAGCTCGGGGCTTAACAAGGAACTTGCCTGCTAAGCCGAAGACTCTCGCACCGAGGACATTTATCCGAAGAAGATTGCCATCCTCGGCTTTGAAGACAAGTTCGGGGGCTACTGATGGGATTCTGGACTAGGGGGTCCCGGCCTAGTTGATCTAGTCCATGGGCCGGACTGATGGCCCGTTAAAGAATAAGGACTCTGGAGGCATTTTGATCTGTGGTGCGATCGTATCGGGCCGCACCGAGGACTTGGCATGTACTCCAAGAACATGTATTAGATTCGGCATGTAATCCCTAGATGGCATCCGACCATGTGTAACCCTAGATACCCCTAGTGTCTATATAAGCCAGAGGGTTTAGTCTGTAGAGGCATTCGCATTCATCATCACCCCTAGGGTTTAGACCACAACTTACGATCTCGAGGTAGATCAACTCTGTACTTTGCTACACCTATCATATAAACAAGAGCAGGACGTAGGGTATTACCTCCTTAAAGAGGGTCCGAACCTGGATAAAACGCCGTGTCCCTTGTCTCTTGTTACCCATCGATCCGATCTCACAACTCGGGCCCCCCTACCCATGATCTGCCGGTTTTGACACCGACACCTAGTGTTCCGTGGGAGGACATACCTATGGACTTTGTTTTAGGTTTACCTCGAACAAAGAAGGGGAGAGATAGCATATTAGTTGTCGTGGATAGATTTTCGAAAATGGCACACTTTATACCATGTCATAAAGGCGATCATGCTGCTAATTTGCTAATTTGTTCTTTCATGAAATTATTCGCTTGCATGGTGTGCCAAATACATTTGTTTCAGATCGTGATACTAAATTTCTTAGCCACTTTTGGAGAAGCTTATGGGCTAAGTTGGGGACGAAATTTGGTTTTTAGTACTACATGTCACCCCCAAACTGATGGACAAACTGAAGTAGTCAATAGAACATTGTCTACTATGCTTAGGGCTGTTGAAAGCACATTTGCTCCCTTGGTGGTTTTGGTAATTTATGCCAACATACATGTTGTTAGACTAATGCTCTTATCTAGTGAATTTCAGACAAGTTCAACAATGGCATGGCAAGGACAAGAAGATGTGGAATCCCTCAAAATACTAAGGACAAGATTGGCATCCACAAGACTCTTCATTTTCATTTTAGTGATCCAAGATCACATTGAGTCCATAGGAAAGCCAATACTATTAAAAAGGGGATGAGGTATTGTTGATGAGGTTGTTTCTCAAGTGCTCGGTGATATTGCTCCAAAACCCTCAATCACTTTCCCAAAACACATCTCTCCAAAACCCTAAATCATCATTTCGGTCCCACCGATAACATCCACTCCGGACTCACCGAGATGATCATTCCACTGCCACAGCCAAAACCCTAACACTTTGGTATAATCGAAATGGTTCTCGGTCCTACCGAGACGGCTTGACCAACTTGCTGTAACGATGTTTCTTCACTTCGGAATTTCCGAGATGAAATTTTCGGTCTCACCGAAACCTGGTCTTGCCCTAGACATTGCACTTCGGTCTCACCGAGATGTTTAGATCGGTCCCACCGAAAAGCCTAATGTTCATGTGTTTTACACTAGTCGGTCTCACCGAGATTTTCATGTTGGTGTCACCGAGTTGGGTCAAAGACTTGTAACGGTTGGATTTGAGGTGAAGGCTATTTATACCCCTCCACCACCCTCTTACCTAGTAAGAGAGCCATCAGAATGTGCCTACATTTCCACCATACATTTTCTGAGAGAGAACCACCTACTCATGTGTTGAGATCAAGATATTCCAATCCAACCATTTGAACCTTGATTTCTAGCCTTTCCCAAGTTGCTTTCCACTCAAATCTTTCTTCCACCAAATCCAAATCTGTGAGGAAGTGTTTGAGTGTTGGGGAGACTATCACTTGAAGCACAAAAGCAAGGAGTTCATCATCAACACACCATTTGTTACCTTTTGGAGAGTGGTGTCTCCTAGATTGGTTAGGTGTCACTTGGGTGCCTCCAAGATCATGTGGAGTTGAACCAAGGAGTTTGTAAGGGCAAGGAGATCGCCTACTTCGTGAAGATATACCCCGAGTGAGGCTAGTCCTTCGTGGACGGAAGCCATGGTGGAATAGGCAAGGTTGCTTCTTCGTGGACCCTTCGTGGACTCGCGCAACCGTTACCCTTCGTGGGTTGAAGCCTCCATCAACATGGACGTACGATAGCACCACCTATCGGAACCACGCCAAAAATCACCGTGTCTTCATTGCGTTTGATCTTCTTTTCTCTACCCCATTACTTTCCGCACATTTGCATGCTTTACTATTTCCGCTGCTCAATCTCTAGATATGCATGTGTAGAAAGTCTTGGTGATATCTTAACTTGTGCCAAAATCTGCCTAAATCTCAAGTGAACTAAAAATTGCACCTTTGGTTGGTTAAGAGTCTATTCACCCCCCTCTAGACCTATCTCCTCGACCCTACAGCTGTTTTTAAGAATAACCTAAAACTGTGGGAAGAATGCTTGCCTCATATTGAATTTGCTTATAATCGTTCGCTGCATTCTACTACTAAGACGTGTCCTTTTGAAATTATGTATGGTTTCCTACCTCGTGCACCTATTGATTTGTTGCCTCTTCCATCTTCGAAGACGGTTAATTTTGATGCTAAGCAACGTGCTGAATTGATCTTAAAAATGCATGAGTTAACTAAGGAAAACATTGAGTGTATGAATTCTAAATACAAACTTGCTGGGGATAAGGGTAGAAAACATATTGTCTTTGCACCTGGAGATCTTGTTTGGTTACATTTATGGAAGATAGGTTTCCTAATTTGCAAGTCAAAGCTAATGCCATGTGCTGATGGTCCTTTTAAGGTGTTAGATAAAATAAATGATAATGCATATAAACTAGAGTTGCCTGCAGATTTTGGGGTTAGTCCCACTTTTAACATTGCAGATTTGAAGCCTTATTTGGTGAGGAAGATGAGCTTCCGTCAAGGACGACTTCAATTCAAGAAGGAGAGGCTGATGAGGACATCAATACCATAGTTACACCCACAACACCTACTACAATACATATTGGACCAATGACTAGAGCTCACACACACCAATTGAATTATCAGGTACTTTCATTTCTTGGTAATGATTCTAATGCTCATGAGACTATGATGCTGCCTAAATTGGATACATTTGTGTTGCTTACTAATGAATGGCCTAGCATGGACAAGAGGGATGAACACTGGAGCAGGATCAAGCATGGATATGAAGGCACGCGCGAAGGGAACAAGAACGGAATTTCCAGTGGAGTTTTCAGCACTTTGAAGCCCCCATGATGACATACAAGGACATGGACGAAATATACAAGATGTCCTTTCATAAATTTCGTCCATAGCTTATTATAGGTACTGCGCCACCTTAATTTTGGGCCAGGCCCATGTAATTTCGAAATACCTCTTATTAGGTTGTTTTCAGAGTCCATATTAATAGGGAAAACGACTTAGGATAGAATTTAGTCCACCTTGCTAAGGGTGTACGAAATTCCCCTATGTCTACCTATAAATACATCCCTTAAGGCACCGTTTAGACTAGGGTTTTGTTTAGATTAAATTTTTCCGTACTTGCAACTCGCGTCCTTCATTTGTATTCAACGACAAGACCAAGACATCACAGAACCCCACTTTGATCAATAAAGCTTTCCTCTTAAATTCGCAATATTCAGATTGCAATCTCAGTTTCTTGCTTGTTCTTCGTTTGTGTGCAGGAAATAGACCCTCGTTGTCTGGTTGATTGTGCTCCGGCATGGTCAATAACCTCTCAGAGTTGGTTTAGTGATTGCTAAGGCACGACGTCTTCGCACGTTCGTAGTCGGATCGTCAAAGTCGACACCCACCAAAAATGATGTTGCTACTATTGACTAATGAATGCAAAGGATTCCACAAATCCTCTCTTTGATGTGGTTCCATAGGAAATGGGCTAAAAGGGAAGAAATCATGTGTGAACATGGAAAGGGTGGAAAAGGAGATAGAAGAAATCATCAGGACGCACACCAGTGAGGACAGCACAAAAGACGACATTTCATACGACCGCAAGCACTCGTATGGCGTGGATTCCGAGACTTCTCATCCACCTGAACAACTTTTATAAAGGGGGCCACGTCGAAATGTCAACAGAACATCCGCGAGCGAAGCTAGAATAGAGCCATCTTCATCCCCTCTCATCAACCCTAGCCACCGCCATTTCCATCTCCTTAGCCGCCATCACCACCACAGTGCTTCCTATCTAGATCATACTTGTAATCGTGCATTGCACAAGGCATCCATTGTAAGACATATTATCAATCAATTGATCTTCAAGATGTGTTCTTCAATGTGTTCTTCATGCGATCTGATCTTCGTGTCTGAGTAGTTCGGTAAGGTATGGGTTGAGGCATAGGCCTTGCAACCCGCTGTATTTGTTTTAGGGATCAATGGAAGTGCTTTGAATTAACGCCCCGTATGTGTGAAATAAAATTGTTCCGTAGATATCTCTTGTCTCGTCCGTGATCTTCATCCCTGCAGGTGCCCAGGATAATGGAGATCGAGCCACGGAGAGGCTAAGGGCAGGGAGAAGTGAAGTGTTATTATGAACACCAGTGACAGAAGGGTTAGTATGGTAACACGGATCCAATATCCTTGGGGATTCATGAGGTGTAATCATTAAACGCCCAAAGCTCTTGTCTGATTATCATAATCTTAATTATCAAGGCAACCCCGCGCGACGGACAGGGCCTTCGGTTGGACAACTGATTCTTGATGCAGGACTCGCACCGGTCAAGATGTTAATTGGACACATCCCCCACTTCGGTTCATAACAAGCACATCTCGATGGGTGACTTCCTACGCACAAATTAAGATCATATTTGGTTCCAACGCAAATACATGGTTGTAAGTATTAAGACCTCATACTCGTACCTATTTTTATTATAAGTGTTTCATCACAACTAGCTTGATTAATCCGGTCAAAAGCTAGAATTATTTCTTTGATTGAAGCTTGCTAGAGACCATCGCTTCAAGGGAACCTTCCTCTCGCGGGTTCGATAACCAAAGGTCACCTCTTTGGGGAAATAGGTGTGGGGTACTTTCTGTTCCTTTACTGGATCACTAAAAAGGAAGTATCAAGCCCTTGTTCTGGCGCCATTGCCGGGGAGGAGTTTAGTGTTCCTAGTCTTTGTGTTTAGAGTTTTTGTTAAAGTTTAGTTTCAATTATTGTTTTTAGTTTAAGTTTTATTTTTGTTGCAAGTGCTTTCTGTTGAAAAACCCAAAAAGATTACCATGGCTTGTAATCTTGGAAGTTTTGCTACTCCCAGCAATAACTTTATGCGTGAACCCATAGCACAACCTGAGGTTGCAGCCGCTGAGTATGAAATCAAACCGAACTTAGTTTCCATGGTTCAACATGACCAATTTGGAGGCTCTGCTTCTGAAGATGCCGGTATGCACTTGCATAATTTCACTGAATTGTGCAACATGACATGCATTAAGAATTGTGACCCTAACGGTTTGAAGTTGCGTCTATTTCCTTTCTCTCTGAGAGGAAAAGCAAAAGAATGGCTTCTAGCTTTACCTAGAGGCAATATAACTTCTTGGGCTGATTGTTGCAGCAAATTTTTATCTAAGTTTTGTCCACCTGCAAAAATTATGCAACTTCGTTCTCAGATTACAGGTTTCAAGCAGGAAGAACGTGAGCCACTAGCGCTTGCGTGGGATAGAATAAAAGAAGCCATAAGGAACTGTCCTAACCATGGAATGGAGGAATGATTAATCCTTCATATGTTTTATAATGGTTTAAATCATATGTCAAAAACTATGCTTGATACATCTGTAGGAGGAACAATCATGGGAAAGCCCATAGACGATGTCAGAAAACTACTTGATGATATGCAAGAAAACCATGCCTAACGGCATGTTGAAAGAGCTACCACTAAAAGAGTGAATGCAATTGAAGAAAACAATGCGGAGTTGATAGCCAAGCTTGATGAACTCATCTCGATCATGAAAGGTAAAGAAGAGGTAAACGTGAATGCCATCATTAATGAAGAAGTTAGTGATGTGAATTTTATTGCTCGCAATAGCTATAATCCCAATTGGAAAAATAATGGATATGCTCCTATACTTCCTTATCCTAATAATGGTGGAGCATCAAGTAATTTTAATGGAGCTAATAGCAGCAATATAAATTCTCATGAACATACTTTGAAAAGTTTTATTGCTAGTCAAACTGAGCAGAATGAAAACTTCAAAAATATTTTGAAGAATCATGATAACTTACTTGGTCAATTGACCAGTAAGATTGTTGGACTAAACAATGATGTGCAGATGCTTGAGGGAAGATCCAAGAATATGGAAGCACAAGTGGCTAAAATTGCAGAGAGCCAAACATTGATCCTAGCTAAGTTTGTAGGTAAACCGGAACTTAACCCGGTTAAAGATGTCAAGATGGTAAGAAGCAACGAAGAGAAGACCGAAGAACTTGACATAAGCCATGTCAGAATATAATTACACCATTGCATACTTCGTAAAGATGATATCAATGAAGTACCCACTACTTGAGGTATCTAATAACGAGGCATATAATGTCTTTGTTGATCAAGTTGCAGCCAAGGTACGTGAACTTGATGATGAAAGGAAGAAGCTTTATAGTAAGTTACCAGCTAAGCAAGAAGACGCCTTTGAGCCTACTATAGAGATTGAGATTGGTTTAAATAAGTTCAATGCTTTATCTGATCTAGGGGCCAATGTTTCTACTATCCCTAAGTCTGTTTATGATAGTCTCAATCTAGGTCCTTATGTTACTACTGAGATTAGATTGAATATGGCTAATTCTACTTTTACTCAAGCAGTAGGAATTAAGCATGGAGTTATAGTCCAAATAAATGATTGCCATGTCATGATTGATCTTGTGATAGTTGATATGCCTGAAGATCCTATTGCTCCAATAATTCTCGGTAGACCTTTTCTAAGGACTATCAAAGCTGTGATAAATGTGTTTGAGGGAAATGTTAGATTCGACTTACCGGCTAAAGATCCTTTTGTAAGACATTTCCCCAGGAAAAAGAAAATGAAGACCTATATCAGAGAAGGCATTGTTGTCAATGCTAGAAGCTATGGTCTCGGTGTGTTTGCACCACCTTGATCACCACTACGGTCGAGCTAACCAACCGAAAACAAGTGCTTCATGGGAGGCAACTGATACGTCTCCAACGTATCTATAATTTTTGATTGTTCCATGCTATTATAGTATCAATCTTGGATGTTTTATATGCAATTATATGCTATTTTATATTATTTTTTGGGACTAACCTATTAACCTAGTGCCCAGTGCCAGTTGCTATTTTCTGCTTGTTTTTGGTTTTTCAGGAAATCAGTACCAAACGAAGTCCAAACGCACGAAACTTTTTGACGATTTTTTTTTCTGGATAAGAGAGACCCTAGAAGCTTCGGGAGGAGGCCACAAGGCAACCCCACACGCCCCCAGGGGGCGCGCCCTATTGCCATGTGGGCCCCTCGTGGCTCCTTTTGACCTAATTCCACCTTTATAAATTCTCAAATATTGGGAAATCAACAGAGAGCCCCACGAAATAACTTTTCCGCCGCCTCAAGCTTTTGTTCTTCCGCGATCCCATCTGGAGGCCTTTTCCGGCACTCTGCCGGAGGTGGAATCGATCACGGAGGGCTTCTACATCAACCTTGCTGCCCCTCCGATGATGTGTGAGTAGTTTACCACAGACCTACGGGTCCATAGCTAGTAGCTAGATGGCTTCTTCTCTCTCTTTGATCTTCAATAGAATGTTCTCCTCGATCTCCTTGGAGTTCTATTCGATGTAATCTTCTTTTGCTGTGTGTTTGTTGGGATCCGATGAATTGTGGGTTTATGATCAGAATATTCATGAGAAATATTTGAGTCTTCTCTGAATTCTTTTATGCATGATTGTTATAGCTTTGTATTTCTCTCTGATCTATCCGTTTGGTTTGGCCAACTAGATTGATTTATCTTGCAATGGGAGAGGTGCTTTGTGATGGGTTCAATCTTGTGGTGTTCTATATCCCAGTGACAAAGTAGGGGACAAGACACATATTTGTATTATTGCCATTAAGGATAAAATGATGGGGTTTATTCATATTGATTGGGTTTACTTTGTCTACATCATGTCATCTTGCTTAAGGTGTTACTTTGTTTTCATTAACTTAATACCCTAGATGCATGCTGGATAGCGGTCGATGGGTGGAGTAATAGTAGTAGATGCAGGCAGGAGTCGGTCTACTTGTCTCGGACATGATGCCTATATACATGATCATTGCCTTGAATATCGTCATAACTATGCGCTTTTCTATCAATTGCCCAACAGTAATTTGTCTACCCACCGTATGCTATTCGTTCGAGAGAGAAGCCTCTAGTGAAAACTATGGCCCCCGGGTCTACTTTTATCATATATGAAATCCAAAAATACCTTGCTGCAATTTTATTTCCTTTATTTTATTTTGCAATTTACTTTATCTATCCATCACTATCAGAATTAATCCTTGCAAATAACGAGTTCAAGGGGATTGACAACCCTCTTGCCAGCGTTGGGTGCAAGTATTTGCTTTTGTGTGTGTAGGTGCTGTTTACGAGGTTCTTCGTGGTTCTCCTACTGGATTGATACCTTGGTTCACACTGAGGGAAATACTTATCTCTACTGTGCTGCATCACCCCTCCTCTTCGGGGAAATCCCAACGCAGTTTACAAGTAACAGGAAGAATTTCTGGCGCCATTGCCGGGGAGACATCACCAAAACGTATCAAGTACCTTCGCACAAACTATCATCTACTTGCTCTACTTTTATTTGACTTTTTATTTGCATTTGCCTCTCATTTTCATCCCCCCCACTTCTCATAAAAATTACAAAAACACAAAAATATTTTATTTGCTTGTTTGCTCGTTCGCTTGCTTTGTCACTATGTCTCAAGAAAACACCAAGTTGTGTGACTTTTCAAATACTAATAATAATGATTTTATCAGTACTCCAATTGCTCCTCCCGCCGCTAGTGCGGAGTCTTATGATATTAATGCTGCTTTACTAAATCTTGTTATGAAAGAACAATTTTCTGGAACTCCTAATGAGGATGCTGCTTCCCATCTTAATACTTTCGTTGAATTATGTGATATGAAAAATAAAAAATATGTGGATAATGATATTATTAAATTGAAATTATTTCATTCCTCACTAAGATATCGTGCTAAAACTTGGTTTTCATCCTTGCCTCGCAATAGTATTGATTCTTGGGATAAGTGTAAGGATGCTTTTATTGCCAAGTATTTTCCTCCTGCTAAAATTATTTCTTTAAGAAATCAAATAATGAATTTTAAGCAACTAGAGAAAGAACATGTTGCACAAGCATGGGAGAGAATGAAATTAATGATTAGAAATTGTCCCACTCATGGTTTGAGCTTATGGATGATCATACAAAAAATTTATGCGGGACTAAACTTTGTTTCTAGAAATATTCTAGACTCTGCTGCCGGTGGTACTTTTATGGAAATTACATTGGGAGAAGCTACAAAACTTCATGATAATATTATGACAAATTATTCTCAATGGCACACTGAAAGAACTCCAACTTGTAAGAAGGTAAATTCTGTCGAAGAAATCTCCACTTTGGGTGATAAAATGGATGCTATTATGAAAATGCTTGCTATTAAAAATGCTCATGTTGATCCTAATGATGTGCCATTGTCCACTTTGATTGAGCAAAATAATGATGCTATTGATGTGAATTTTGTCTCTCGAAATAATTTCAACAACAATGCTTATAGAGGGAATTTCAATCCTAGACCGTTTCCCAGAAATTCCTCTAATAATTATGATAATTCCTATGGTAATTCATATAATAATAATAATAGGATACCCTCTGATCTTGAGAACAATATTAAAGAATTTATTAATTCTCAAAAGATTTTCAATGCCATGGTAGAAGAAAAATTGAACAAAGTTGATGATATGGCTAGGAACATGGATATAATTGCTCATGATGTATAAAATCTTAAAATTAAAACTTTACCGCCCAAGCATGATATTAATGAGTCTATTAAAGCTATCTATGTCTCCATTAATGAAATTAAAGAGAGAACCGCTAGGTTGAGAGCTAGGCGAGAATTCTTAGAAAAAGCTATTCCACCCGGTTTTTATCGTAGTAATGATGAAGATATTAAAATGATTGGTGTCTCACCTATTTAATCTTTATTTAGTAATATAAAACTTGATGAAAAAAGGACTGGAGATGAGTCAACTTTAGTTAGAAGGCGTCCCAATTATTCGGAGGGTGATGATCTTAATGATAAAAATGATAAAAGTGGGTTTGGAGAGGTCAAGACTTTAAATAGTGATGTGCCCACTACTTTGGATTACAAGGACTTTAATTATGATAATTGCTCTTTAGTTGAATGTATTTCCTTGTTGCAATCCATGATTAATTCACCAAATGCTTATGAACAAAATAAAGCTTTTACTAAACATATTGTAGAAGCTATGACAAAAGCTCATGAAGAGAAACTAGAGTTGGAAGTTTCAGTACCTAGAAAATTACATGATGAATGGGAACCCACTATCAAGATTAAAATTAAAGATTATGAATGTAATGTTTTGTGTGATCTAGGTGCTAGTGTCTCTACTATACCAAAATCTTTATGTGACGTGCTAGGTCTCACCGATATGGATGCTTGTTCAGTTAATTTACATTTAGCGGATTCCACTATTAAAAAACCATTGGGTAGAATAAATTATGTGCTTATTCTTGCTAATAGAAATTATGTACCCATGGATTTTATTGTGCTTGATATTGAATGCAATCCATCTTGTCCTATAATACTTGGTAGGCCTTTCCTACGAACCATAGGTGCTATCATTGATATGAAAGAAGGTAATATAAGATTTCAATTCCCATTAAAGAAAGGGATGGAACACACATCGTCATCATTGTCATATTGCTTTGCATGATCATATAACTGACATAGTATTTGTGGCTCAGCCACCGTTCATCATTTTTCATACATGTTACGCTAGATCATTGCACATCCTGGTACACTGCCAGAGGCATTCATATAGAGTCATATTGTTCTAGTATCAAGTTGTAATATTGAGTTGTAAGTAAATAAAAGTGTGATGATCATCATTATTAGAGCATTGTCCCAATGAGTAAAGGATGATGGAGACTGTGATTCCCCCACAAGTCGGGATGAGGCTCCGGACGAAAAAAAAGAGGCCAAAAAGAGCCTAGCAAAAAAGAGAGAGAAAAAGAGAGAAGGGGCAATGTTACTATCCTTTTCCACACTTGTGCTTCAGAGTAGCACCATTTTTTCATATATAGAGCCTCCTGAGTTGTCACTTTCATATACTAGTGGGGATTTTTCATTATAGAACTTGGCTTGTATATTCCGATGATGGGCTTCCTCAAACGGCCGAGGTCTTCATGAGCAAGCAAGTTGGATGCACACCCACTTAGTTTTTAGTCTGAGCTTTCATACACTTATAGCTCTTAGTGCATTCGTTGCCTGGCAATCCCTACTCCTCGCATTGACATCGATTGATGGGCATCTCCATAGCCCATTGATCCGCCGAGTTGATGCGAGACTTTCTTCTTCTCCTTTTACCATTATTGATCCCTATCACCTCATTCTATTCCACCTAGTGCTATGTCCATGGCTCACGCTCATGTATTGTGTGGGAGTTGAAAATGCTGAAGCGCGTTAGAAGTACGATCCAATTGCTTGGTTTAACACCGGGGTGCTCATGATTTATATATTTTTGGTGAAGATAGAGTCCTGCCATTGCCAATATGAGAAAGTGAGTAGGGATAACACTCGTTAAGGATCGTATATTTTGAAAGTTTAATGATTATGCTTCTTATGTTCATGGATATTATTATGTTGATATTGTTAATTATTCGCTTCACAATATTTATGCCGTAAAAGAGATTACATGATAGACATGTCAAGTAGCATTTCACATCAAAAATTCTGTTTTTATCATTTACCTACTCGAGGACGAGCAAGAATTAAGCTTGGGGATACTGATACGTCTCCAACGTATCTATAATTTTTGATTCTTCCATGCTATTATAGCATCAATCCTGGATGTTTTATATGCAATAATATGCTATTTTATATCATTTTTGGGACTAACATATTAACCTAGTGCCCAGTGCCAGTTGCTGTTTTCTGCTTGTTTTTGGTTTTTCAGGAAATCAGTACCAAACGAAGTCCAAACGCTACGAAACTTTTTGACGATTTTTTTCTGGACAAGAGAGACCCTAGAAGCTTTGGGAGGAGGCCAAAAGCCTCACGAGGAGGCCACAAGGCAACCCCACGCGCCCCCAGGGGGCGCCCTATTGCCTTGTGGGTCCCTCGTGGCTCCTTTTGACCTAATTCCACCTCTATAAATTCTCAAATATTGGGAAACCAACAGAGAGCCCCACGAAATAACTTTTCCGCTGACGCAAGCTTCTGTTCTTCCGTGATCCCATTTGGAGGCCTTTTTCGGCACTCTACCGGAGGGGGAATCGATCACCGAGGGCTTCTACATCAACCTTGCTACCCCTCCAATGATTGTGGGTAGTTTACCACAGACCTATGGGTCCATAGCTAGTAGCTAGATGGCTTCTTCTCTCTCTCTCTTTGATCTTCAATACAATGTTCTCCTCGATCTCCTTGAAGTTCTATTCGATGTAATCTTCTTTTGCGGTGTGTTTGTTGGGATCCAATGAATTGTGGGTTTATGATCAAATTATTCATGAGAAATATTTGAGTCTTTTCTGAATTCTTTTATGCATGATTGTTATAGCTTTGTATTTCTCTCCGATCTATCCGTTTGGTTTGGCCACCTAGATTGATTTATCTTGCAATGGGAGAGGTGCTTTGTGATGGGTTCAATCTTGTGGTGTTCTATATCCCAGTGACAAAGTAGGGGACAAGACACGTATTTGTATTATTGCCATTAAGGATAAAATGATGGGGTTTATTCATATTGATTGGGTTTACTTTGTCTACATCATGTCATCTTGCTTAAGGCGTTACTCTGTTTTCATTAACTTAATACCCTAGATGCATGCTGGATAGCGGTCGATGGGTGGAGTAATAGTAGTAGATGCAGGCAGGAGTCGGTCTACTTGTCTCGGATGTGATGCCTATATACATGATCATTGCCTTGAATATCGTCATAACTATGCGCTTTTCTATCAATTGCCCAACAGTAATTTGTCTACCCACCGTATGTTGTTCGTTCGAGAGAGAAACCTCTAGTGAAAACTATGGCCCCCGGGTCTAATTTTATCATATATAAAATCCAAAAATACCTTGCTGCAATTTTATTTCCTTTATTTTATTTTGCAATTTGCTTTATCTATCTATCAAATCAGAATTAATCCTTGCAAATAACGAGTTCAAGGGGATTGGCAACCCTCTTGCCCGCGTTGGGTGCAAGTATTTGCTTTTGTGTGTGTAGGTGCTGTTCACGAGGTTCTGCGTGGTTCTCCTACTGGATTGATACCTTGGTTCTCACTGAGGGAAATACTTATCTCTACTATGCTGCATCACCCCTCTTCTTCGGGGAAACCCCAATGCAGTTTACAAGTAGCAGCAACCCACACGAATAAAGTAGACAAGTAAGTTTTAATTTTTGTTTCAATAAAAAGAGTGATTGAAGTTTTAGACAAAGTAGTTGAGTTTGGAAGAGTTGTTATAATGAAGGCTTTGCTATGTGCAAATTAAATTATATGTTGTATTGACGTTTGGATGCCTGGAAATATGCCTATGTATTGTGTTGGAACTAACCTCACAGGAAAACGAAGAAAAAGAGTAGTTTTGGAAGAAACATATCAAAAGACGGCCTTTTAGGCAACCACGACGGTCGTTTGGGCGGTCGCATGACCTCCTGGCAGTTCCAGCACAAAACAACCAGAGGCGACATAATGAACGATGGCATTCCATACGGGCACATGTGCTCGTATGAGCGGTCGTTTGAAATCTTCGCAGAGAATAGAAAAAGTCGAGAGCATTCGACGACGTTCTATACGGGCGCCCACGCCCGTGTGAGCTGTCGTATGACATCCTCGACCAGAAGAAGAAAATAACCAGAGCGTTCAACGACATTCCATATGGGCGCTGCCGCCCATTTCAGCTGTTGCATGAGGTATCACTACTGCAGGCGACCGCCAACGCGACACATGAATCAGAGACCCCGCGACCAAACTATGTGCAATTCATGAATCGCAAACGGTGTCGTAAAAAAACCATTGCCAATAAGACGAACTATTTGTGATGCAGGAGACATAAAAAATGATTCAGATTAGAGACGCGTGTGAGATACGTGGCATATAGTTGATCCATATGAACTGTTTGCGATCAGCCAGAACAACAAACCCGGTCAGCCAGTTCGTGGTGTGTGCGATACACGGCATACAGTTCACTCGGATGAGCTGTTTGTGATTACCCAACACAACAGAAACGGTTAGGCAGATCAAGGTGTGTGCGATATACGGCATGCGGTTCACTCGGATGAACTGTCTGCGATTACCCAACACAACAAAAACGGTTCAACGTAACAAGATGTGTGTGATACGCGGCAAACAGGTCAGTAATTAGAAATGTGTGGGAAGACCAATAACAACACAGACGATTGCTGCTAATAACCCGTGTGTGTTGTGGGCAAACGCTTGCTGGTAAACAATTGTCAGCGATTGATGAAATCATCACCGACGGGTTCCGTAGTTTAATCCATGTGCGATGTGATTTGTCCAGTCTACACAACATCTATGCTCTCTGTCTACGGAACAACAAGATATATACTTATAAGGACATGATTGCATAACCAAATTAAACATCCAATTACATAACTGACTACACACATAACATATGCACACACCAAAGTAAACAATTACATGCATAATAAACTAGGATAAACGATCATATCTAATTATCATCTACTTCTTCTTATGACGCTTGCCACTGTTGCTCTGCTGGTGGCTCGATCCCTCGTCATCTACAGGAAGGAGGCACTCCCTCATGTTGACGATCCGCCTATGCATCTCGTAGCATGTGTACACATTCGTGGCTACAAACTTGAGGTGAGGTTCATCCAGTCTCCGCACCCAGGCACCTTGCCAGGATCCCGGATTTCTCTTGGAACCTTCCTTCATGTTTTCGTAGTAGGGGTCGATGATGGCCGCGGTGAGCTCAACCAGGGAGTCCTTCTTCGTGCTGTCCCAGACCCTGTAGTGGCCACGGATGTCGACAAGCTTCGGGCAGGCCAAGCTTGAAATTTGGAGCGCTTTTACATCGTTGACGGTGTCCACCATAGCAAACTTGTAGTCGGAGCTCTTGACAAACCTGGTGAAATGCTCGCAAGCACTTGTGGCCAGGCAGTAGTGGTAGACGAGGACGTGATGGCCCACGCACAACTGGGCAATGGCAACCGCCTGATCAACCCCGGGATGACCGGCGGTGTACTGGAGGTCGAAGCCGACCACATTGTACTTGTCGTCCTTAGCAAGCAACTGCTCCATGGTGCTGATGGAGTCCTCCACCACGGCCGGGTCGATAGTGTACACCACTGACGGTGTCCTGGATTAGGGGATGCCAACCTAGCCGGCCCGACTCCTCGGTTGGGCTGATATGCCCCCGTACGTGACCAAGATGGACTCCGGAGGCCACACACGGGAGACGTGATCGAGGCTGTCTCTACCGAAGACTTGTAGTACACTTCAAGATTCGTCCAGCCGCCTTACTCCTAGATACCGACCTTGTAACGCTAGGTACCCTCCCTGGCGTGTATATAAGCCATAGGGTTTAGCCTGTAGAGGGGAACAACGCAATATTGCTCACCTAGCCCTAGAAGTTAGACTCATATTACGATCTCGAGGTAGATCAACTCTATACTTGTTACATCTCCATCAATATAAACAGAAGCAGGACGTAGGGTTTTACCTCCATTAAGAGGGCCCGAACCTGGGTAAACATCGTCTCCCTTGTCTCTGTTACCACCGATCCAAGATCCACAGCTCGGGACCCCCTACCCCGAGGTCTGCCGGTTTTTACACCGACACTGGTGCTTTCATTGAGAGTTCCGCTGCGTGATCACCAGAAGGATTGATGGCTCACCTGCAGATCAACTGCGCCAATGGCTGTGGGGACGTTTACGCCCCCGGACAGCTTTTCGTCCTCGGCAGCATGGTATTTTGCGCCGACTCGAGGGGCCACCTGACCTCTGTCGAGAACTACGCCCCAGGTCGGATCATGAGTTTCGGTGGCCTCGAGTACACTGCAGATCCCCGTGGTGAACTCATCTTATCGGGATGGACTCCCGGCCGGATCGAGAGCTCGGCTGGTTCCGGAGGCTCGACTCCGGAGCCGGACTCTGTCACGGCGCCTCTTGAGACCCCTGACACCGCTACTCCAGCCAGTCTGTCCCCGATCGCCAGTCCGGAGATGGATCCGGCTCCCACCCCTGAAATTGCGCCGGTGCCAGGATTGATTCCGGCACAGGACCCGGAACTATGTTCAGACTCCCGCCGCTCCGAAGAAGCATCTGATTACACGCCGGGTGTACTTCGAATCAGCCCTGCCTATGGCGCATCCATGAATCCCGAAGAGTTATCTCACCTCGATGAGATGCTTGACCGCATCCGGAGTATGTCCATCTCGGATGGCAAGACTTCGGTTTACAATCAGATCGGCCTTAAAGCCGACGATAGGGAAATTTACATCCCACCCACCACCCACCTAGTCGCCACGATTGATGATTTAACCGACGTGTTGGACTATGGCGAACCCTCAGACATGGAGGAAGACACTGATGGCCCCATCGAGAACACCTCGCCCCCGGTAAACACGGGCAGGTGGACCGCCACGTCCACCTACGATGTCTACATGGTGGACAACCTGAAATCCATTCCAAGATGCCGGCGAAGGCGCCGAAGGGGCAATAATGGGGAACCTAGTGGCAACGACCTGACAGCCAATAATGGCGACGTGGAGGACGGCGACGCCGATAACCCTGAGGAGGAAGTTCAAGCCTCCCCAGTAAGGAACGGCACACTAGACCGACCTCTTGGAGACTCAGATCCCGATGATCTCTTTGAAGGGGCCGACGACAACTACATGCCGGAATCCGAGGAGGACGAGAGCCTCGGTACTGAGGATTACATCATGCCCGAGGACCCCTTTGAACAAGAACGCTTCCGGCGACGCCTCGTTGCGACGGCCCGGAGCTTAAAGCGCAAGCAGCAGCAGCTGCAGGAAAATACCGATGCGCTAAATGAAAAGTGGGTTGAAGTTCTCTCTGCCGAGCAAGATATGGAGAACCGATGCCATAATGCGCCGAAATCATACCCACGCAGGCGCCTTTTACCGGAGTTCGACGAAGAGCTCGCTGACGACCTCGATCGGCCCCCTAGAGGCCGGGACAGGCCAAGACGAGAAGACCACGGTGAACGGCCACCTCTGCGCCGTCATGGCAAAGACCCCATGGACTACCTGGATCCTCATGACGCTAGACGTCGTATTGAGGAAAATAGGGCTCCCCCTCCATCTGCGGGTCAAGGGGACGTGCGCCCGCCGGGCCCGACGGCTACGATCCCTGGATGGACAGGAACGGCCGTGCCCGAGATCAAGCCTACTCATGACTCTCCCCCGACCTCCGACGAGATGCTCCTCGGTCCCGAGGTCTGGCCCACCCGATCTGCTTCACAGACAGGGTGATGGAACATCAGTTCCTGGAAGGGTTTAAACCCATCAACATAGAATCATACGATGGTACCACGGACCCAGCAGTTTGGATCGAGGATTTCCTCCAGCATATATGTCGTGGTGAAATCACGGCAGATGCCATGAGATGGCTAAAAGTGGGGGGCTACGTGAGGACGCCGGTGGGTTCCGGAAGCGAGGTTGGCACGCGCGCGCGGGAGACACAGGGCGTACCCTGGTTCAGGGCCCTCCGGGGAGGTAACACCCCTAGTCCTGCCGAATGGGTTGATAGGCTCAGAGGCAACAATGGTTACAATGGTGCTCCTGGAGCTGTTTGAGTGGAGGACGAAGAAGGAGCTCGGTCTCCGTTCGGCCTCTCCTGTGTGTGGGTGTGTGTGCGTTGCTACTGGGTGCCGACCCTCTGCATGGAGGCCTCCTGGGGGGTCTTATAGCTCGACCCCCCAGGGTTACAATGGGTAAAATCACACGCGCCGGGACCCGGACGTCTGGAGCCGGCTATGGGCCCACCGGCTGTTGGGATACGCCGGCTGCGGTGCCCGCCGGCTGCTCGGCACTGTGGCCCGTCTCCTCGAGCGTCACGGAGGGGACGGTGTCGTGGGGGGGCTGCAGTGGCGCGCTGGTGCTGACGCCGGCCGTCCCGGTCAGCAGGGTTGGCAGCTTTGCCGGTGCTCCTTCCCGAGACGGTTTGCACTGTAGCCATGTTCTCCCGTCGTGGGGGGCCATCTTGTCACGGGGAACGATGGGATGCCCGCTGACCCATCGTCAGCCGGTTATCGGATAGCTGGACCCGGCCCGGGGCCGGGTCTAGCCGGCTTGCGCTGGGAAGCCGGTCGGATGGCCAGCCGGCGGGGTGGAGCACGGGCTGCCCCGATATTTTTGAAAAGGGGCTCCGGGTTCGCTTGCCTACCCGGGGGTCATCCCCCCGACAGTAGTCCCCGAAGCTGTAAAGGCTCGCCGGCTCCAAGCGGGGGAGGCTTTGCAGCTTATCCCCCCCCCCCCCCCCCCGAAGGAGTGTGGTTGCGCGGCGAGGTAGTGCCGGCTTGAGGCCGCCGTTTGCCGGCTTCCGGAAGCCGGGTCGAGGTACTTGGTTTCGCCGGAGTCTAAACGGCTTGGCCGGCTGGCCCTGCCAATACGGGGGAGCGCGCCGGTCGCCAGATGAAATCTTGCCATGTGCAGCCCAGCGGCTGAAGAGGCCTGACAGGCCACGCGCACGACGAGATGTCGTGGTGGGCTGGTTCCCACTGGGCCGTGGCCTCGGCCCGCGCGCGGGATTTACTGTGGCCGCACGCGCCTGTTGGAGTTCTCGGGGTAGTTAAGGCGTGACTTAACGCGCCCGTGTATTGCGGGGGAGTGGGGATCGTGGGCGCAAACGATCCCACTCCCCCACGTTCACCAGGGTCTATAAATGGGAAGGGAGGGGGAGAGGCCGAGGCATTCGCTCCTCTGCCCCCGCCCGTTGCTTCGCCTCTGCCTCCCCATCTTCCTTCTCGCGCACGCCGCCGCCGTACGCCGTCGCCCGAAAGGCACGCCACCGCGCCGCACTGCGACCCTCGCGCGGCCGTTCTCTCCTCGCTCCACCGCCGCTGCCTTCTTCCTTCCTTGACCGCGCCTCTCCTGCTCCCGCCAATGGCGCCGCCGAAAGGCTCGTGGGAGGGGTCGGTGGTCACTGATGATGACATCGCCTATCTTCGCCACACGCGGCGGCTGCCGCAGGCGGCGGAGGTGGAGGCGCGCACGCCCGGCGAGGAGATGGCGCCGGAGCCACGGAGTGGCGAAGTGGTGGTGTTCTACACCCACTTCCTCCACGGACTCGGGCTTCCAAGGAGCGTCTTCTTCAGGCGCTTCCTCACCTACTTCGGTCTCCAGCCGCACCATCTGGGGCCGAACGCCATCCTGCAGGTCGCCGGCTTTGCAACGCTGTGCGAGGGCTACGTCGGCATCCTCCCGTACATGGAGCTGTGGTGCCGGATGTTCTACCTCAAGCCGCAAGGAGCAGCAGCCGGCCTCATGTCCGAGTGCGGGGCGGCCGTGCCGATTACCCGGACGGCGGGCCCCTTCCCGATGCTGCCGCTCGAGGACTCCGCCAAGAAGTGGCAGAAGTCCTTGTATGTGAAGAATGCGGACCCGGCCAACGACCGCATCAACCTCCCTCCCTTCGTCGATGCGCCCCCGGCCGAGAAGCTGAACTGGGGGCACAACCCGAAGAGCCCGTCCGCGAAGATCTTGGGGATCTGCCGCCGGGTCAAGGAGATGACGGACCGCGAGGGGCTCACCGCCGTGGACCTCATTGCCGCCTTCATCGGTCGCCGGGTGCTGCCGCTACAGAGGCGGCCGCACCGGATCTGCGACATGAGCGGCCGGTGTGACCCCTGCCGGCTATCGATGAAGGAGCTGACGGCAGAGGAGATCGCCGTGCGCGTCAATGACGTCTCCGCCGCCGGGCTCAAGGTGAAGGAGTGGCGGTTCGGCAAGGAGCCGTACAGCCGGGATGCCCCGGCGCCAGCGGTAAGTCTCTGGTCTTTGTTCTTCGCCGTGTCCGCCCTTCTCATGCGCCCTGACGCCCTGGGCCGGCTGCAGCGCTTCCCGAGCCAGCTGGTGCATGACGGCCCGAGTCCCATGGTTCTGCAGCTGGACCGGGACGAATCGGATCCGGAGGATGAGGAGGCCGGCAACGCGGGAGCCAAAGGCGGCGAGGAGCACCCCGCGGGCGCGGAAGCCGGCGGCTCCGCTCAAGCCGGTAAGTCTCTGATCCCGGATGTTTTGCGCGAGTGGCCGGATGACGATGAAGATGACGAGGACGGGACGGGCGATGCAGCTCCTCACAGCGCGGAGGCGAGCGACGGGGCCGCCCCCAGGGGGCTGCAGAGGAGGGCGACCGGGGAGCCGGCGGGCCCAAGCCGGCCGCACGAGAAGCAGCCGGTCGAGGCGCGGCTGGCTGCGAAGAGCCTCGCTGCGGCGCAGACGGGCGCCCTGAAGAGGTCCGCCAAGAAGGCGCGCCGGATGGCGCCGCCGGCGGGTCCGACGCGAGCGGTCCCTGTGGTCATACGGTAAGTTTCTCTTGCGGTTGAATTGTTGCCTTGTTTGCCGATGTTGCGGTTGTTCTCTCTTTTCTTTTCTTCTTCTTCATCTCTCTCGTGCGCCGTCCAGGAGCGCGCTCGAGCTGGCGGAGGCGGCCGCGGCAGCTGCAGCCGCGGAGGAGGCCGACCAGCGGCGAGGCCGGAGCGGCGCGGTGGAGCACGAGGCGGTGGAGACCACCGAAGAGGTGCTCGCGGCCCACCAAGCCGGCTCTGCCATGGAGGACGCCCAGCGGGAGGCCTGGAGGGCCCGGGCCGAGGCCGAGAGGGAGATGGCAGAGGCGTCGGCAAAGGCGTGGAGCGTCGCCGTGGCCGAGGTCGTTGCGAGACGGCGACAGGTCGCGGAGGAAGCCGCGTGGCCGGAGTGGACGGCATCGTCGCCACCGTCGTCGCTGGTTGCGGAGCATCGCTCCAAAATGGTGCACGACCCGGCCCGCCGGGCAGAGGCGGATGCCCGCGCGGCCGCCGAGGAAGCAGCCGGTCATGGCGAATCCGGCGACCACGAGCCGGAGGCCGACCCGACGGCCGACCAGGAGGTGCCGCCGGCTGTCGACCCAGCGGACGGAGCCGGAGGCGGAGGCGGAGGGGACCGCGAGCCAGAGGCCACGCCGGGCGGAGGAGGAGCGCCGCCGCCAAGGACGGAGACCGCGTCGGGGAGCTCACGCGCCCTGGTGACGGCAAAGCCGCGGGCCGCAGGGCTTAGCCTCGAACCGAGGTCGGCCGGCAGTGGGACCAGCGCCGGGTCCGCGGTTCGGCCGCAGCGGACCTGGGCGGCGAGCTCCAGCAAGGCGATGAGCGGCGCCCCCCGGAGCGAGTTGGACGCAGCGGTGGATTCTCTGCGGCTGCAGATCGCCAACCACCACAGCCAGTGGCAGAGCTTCACCCAGGCGGAGAGCGGCCGGCTGCGACAGCTGGAGCAGACTTTCGCGGTGAGTTCTCCTGCCCTTCATGTTTTCTTGCTTTTCGTTTCCTCTTTGCTCTTCTTGACCTGCTTGGTCGCTTTCCAGTGGGGGCGCGTCAGCGCACCCACTGGGTGTAGCCCCCGAGGCCCGGGCCGGCTGCGCAGCAGGCGGGTCGGGCCTTCTCAGGTGTCCGTGTGCTGACTTTTTCTTCTTTGCAGTCCATCTACGACCAGCGGGTGGCGGCGTACAACCGCCTCCTGGGCCGGTACCGCGCGGCCAGGGATGAGCTGGCGGCCAAGGAGGGGGAGCTTCGCCAGGCCAGAGGTATTTTATCGAGCTTCTCTCTTGCGTTCTTCCAGTGGGGGCGTGCCAGCGCTCCCACTGGGTGTAGCCCCCGAGATCCGGGCCGGTTGCGCAGCAGACGGGTCGGATCTTCTTTGCTTCTTGTTTTGCTTTCTCGTCCGACTTCTAACCGGAATCCGGATCCGGATTTGCAGCCGCCACCATTGACCCGGCGGAGATGGAGGGGCTCCGGCGCCGGCTGGAGGAAACCGGCCAGCTCCGGGACCAGGCGGCCGCGGAGCGCGACCGGCAGCGGGAGGAGGCGGCCCGGGCAGTCCGGGAGAGGGACGAGGCCGCCGCCGTCCATAAGGCTGAGCTGGACCGGCTCGCCAAGGAGCGTCGTCGAGCGGCGGCGTGGCAGGAGGAGGCGGCGAAGAAGGCCGCCAAGGAGGTCGCCCAGCTCAAGGCGGACCGCAACCGCAACGCCAATGCGCTGGCGGCGAGGGAGAGGGAGGCGCTGCAGGACGCGCTCTACATCGACGAGCTCCTCACGCGTAAGTGTTTGTGCTTGTGTCTTTTGCTTCTTTCTGTTTTCCGCCCTTTGGCGTCTTGGTCAATCTTCTTCCCCTTCTCTTCCAGGGTTCTTCCCCGAGATCCAAGGGTCGGCCGAGGCGGCGGTGAACGCCCACCGGCAGGAGCAGATAATGGCGGGGGCCGCCATTGAGGAGTACGCCGCCTGGCCGGTGGCGGAGGTCACCGTGGCCGCCAAGGCTCGCTTGGAGGCGGTGGAGCGCCAGATGAACCGGCTTTTCGAAGCCGGTTTGTCGATGGTGGCCGCCCTATGGCCGGGTGCGGTGGCGCCGAGCAGCGTGAGCCGGCTGGCGTGTTGGCTGGAGGCCGGCACGGCGTGACTCAACGCGTGGAGGGCCTCCGCGGCTCGGGCCGGCGCGGACATGGCGCTTGGGGTCGTGCTGTCTTGGTACCCGACCATCCGCTTGGACCAGCTGCGCGCCCGGAGGGCTGGGGCGGAGGCGGACTTGGCGGAGCGGGCGACGTCGATCGCCGTGCGGGCTAGCGACATTGCGTCATTCGCCCCGTACGGGGAGTTCGTGCCGGAGCGGGTGCCGGACAGCGCGGAGCTTCCCGCCGATGACTTCGGCCTGGAGCTCGAGGACCCGGAGGGCAGCTCGGCCGAGACGGGTGCCGACGCGGACGATGACGCCGGCGAGTTGGACGACACCACCGCTACGGAGAACCCGGCGCCGAGTGATGCCGACGAGGCCGCAGCTTAGAGCTTTTTATTTTTCCTGTCTTTTTTTCCTTTCAAACTTGAAACTTTTGTTAGCCGGCAGATTGACCCACTGGGGGGTGTGAGTTTAATGTTATGAACTACTGGCCGCGGGCCTTGCTGTATATATGAATGCATGTTTGTCTCTTGTATGCTTGCACTTGCCGTCTGGTGGTTTCGCTTTTGTTCTTTTCCCTTAGCTATTTTCCTGTTCGCTTCCCCTTTCGTCCTCCTCCCCACCAGCCAGACAGCCAGGATCCGGTCTGTAGCTGGGACGGGGAGCCGGACTCGGAAGAGAGCGATTAGTACTTAGGCCTTAGGGTTTGAGCGCAAGCGAAACACCCACTGGGCCGGCTGGCTGTAGGCGGTGAAGCCGGCTGGAGCGCAGCCGGTCTGTGCGGCGGAGCGTAAAGTGAGAAGAGCCGGGTTGGCCGAGCCGGTCATTCGTGCTTAACCATTTTTCGCGTGAGGATGCTTGCAGCGTTTGGCTCTTGCCAGCCTTGAACAGCCGGGAGCCGGTCTGTGGCTTATGGCAGAGAGAGGGCTTCGGCGGTGCGCACGTTACTGACCGGGTTGAGGAGAACGCGGCGCGGGCTAGCCGGTGAGCCTCCGAGCCGGCCGTGCCGACCCGGCGGGAGGGAGGCGAATGTGGTAAAGTGCGCAAGAACTCGATAGAGATGAAAAGGTAGCCCCCGAGTGTCGTTCGGGGGGCCTGCTGCTTTCATTAACTTCCAAAAGGGGTAGTGGTACATACATACATGGTTCAACTGTAAAATGGACGTAGGAGCTCCGCGTTCCAGGGGCGTTCCGTCTCTTCATCGGAGGCGTCTCTCTTGCGCTTGCTTTGCTTTTGCGCGTCGATGAGGTAGTACGCGTTGTTGCGCAAGGCCTTGCTAATGATGAAGGGGCCCTCCCATGGGGAGGATAGCTTGTGCTGGCCGGCTGTTCGCTGGATCAGCCGGAGCACGAGGTCGCCCTCGCGGAAAGCGAGGGGCTTGATCTTCTTGCTGTGGTAGTGGCGTAGGTTCTGCTGGTAGATGGCTGACCGGCTGAGGGCCAGCAAGCGCGCCTCCTCTAGCAGGTCGAAGCCGTCTTCACGTGCCGCTGCGGCCTCTACCTCCGTGTACAGGGTGACCCGAGGCGAGTCGAACTCGAGATCCGTGGGGATGATCGCCTCGGCCCCGTAGACAAGGAAGAATGGGGTGAAGCCGGTTGAGTGGTTGGGGTGGTCCGGAGACTCCATAGGACGGCCGGCAGCTCGTCGATCCAGCTGCCAGGTGAACGTACGAGCGGCTCGACGAGTCGCGGCTTGATGCCGGCCAAGATGAGGCCGTTTGCCCGCTCCGCCTGGCCGTTGGACTGAGGGTGTGCGACGGAGGCGAGGTCTAGCCGGATGCCGAAGACGGAGCAGTAGCGCGCAAGCGCGCCTTTGGCGAAGTTGGTGCCGTTGTCGGTGATGCTGCTGTTGGGGACGCCGTAGCGAACAGCGATGTCTTTGATGAACTTGACGGCCGTGGGGCCGTCGAGTTTCTTGATCGGTCTTGCCTCGATCCACTTGGTGAATTTGTCGACGGCCACCAGAAGGTGTGTCATGCCGCCCCGAGCGGTTTTGAAGGGTCCCACCATGTCGAGGCCCAGACGGCAAAGGGCCATGAAATGGGGATGGTTTGGAGTGCCGCAGCCGGCTGGTGGCTCTGGGCCTTGAAGTGCTGGCAGCCCTTGCACTTGAGGACCAACTCCTCGGCGTCGTTCAACGCAGTTGGCCAGTAGAAGCCGTGGCGGAATGCTTTGGCCACCAGAGACCGGGAGGCGGCGTGGTGCCTGCACTCGCCCTGGTGGATATCGAGCAAGATCTCGAGGCCCCTGGCCGTCTCAACGCATCGCTGGAAGACGCCGGTTGTGCTGCGCTTGACGAGCTCACGGTTGATGATGCTGTAGGCGGAGGCCCAGCGTTGCACCTGCCGAGCCTCGACCTCGTTCGCCGGGAGCTCGCCGTTTGCCAGGAAAGCGAGGATCGGTTGGGCCCAAGACGGCGCCTCCAGCACCGTGAGGACGGCCACTTGCACGGGTTCGGCCGGGTCGGGAGGCGGCGAGCTGGAGCCGGCAGCCCCCGAGCCAGAGCAGGCATCCCCCGGGGCTAGGTGAGAGGCGGCGGCGCCCGGGATCGGGATGGCAGCCCCCGGGGTGGCGCTGGCAGTCCCCGAGCCGGAGCCGGCAGCCCCCGAGACGGAGGGAAGGACTGTGGGGTCTGCCGGGATGAAGATGGATTCCGAGTCCGGAGACGGCTTGATGGACGGCTTGCGCAGGTGCTCGAGGGAGACGCTGGTTGGGATTGCTTGCCGGCTGGAGCCAAGCTTGGCTAGCGTGTCCGCCGCCTCATTCTCGTTTCGGGGGACGTGGAGGAACTCGCAGCCATCGAAGCTGCCAGTCATCTGCTGGACCAGGTTGCGATAGCTGGCCATGTTGGAGTCCCTGGCGTACCACTCGCCAGAGGCTTGCTGGACCACCAGGTCGGAATTGCCGAAGCAGAGGATGCGACGGATGCCGATTTCTTTGGCCAGCCGGAGGCCGTGGACGATGGATTCATACTCGGCGACGTTGTTGGAGGCGGCGAACTGGATTTGAAGCGGATAGCACAGCCGGTCGCCCTTGGGGAAGGAGAGCACGATGCCGGCTCCCAAGCCGGAGGCCATCTTTGAGCCGTCAAAGTGCATGTGCCAGTGCGTCGCGTCGGGAGCCGGCGGCAAGTACTGGGTCTCCGCCCAATCGACGAGGAAGTCGGCCAACGCCTGTGATTTGATGGCGGTACGAGACTCGTAGAGGATGGTGTGGCCGGCTAGCACGATGGCCCACTAGGCGATCCGTCCAGAGGCATCCCGGCATCCCATGATCTCGCCGATGGGGGCCGTGCTCACCACAGTGATGGCGTGCTCCTGGAAGTACTGCCTGAGCTTCTTGGCGGCCAAGTACACGCTGTAGCACATCTTCTGGTAGTGGGGGTAGTTTTGCTTGGAGGTGGAGAGGACCTCGCTGAGGTAGTACACAGGGCGCTGGACCGGCTGTGCCTTGCCTTCCTCGGGGCGCTCTACCACCAGCACCACGCTGACCACGCGGGTGGTTGCCGCGATGTACATCAGGAGCAGCTCCTTCTCAGCCGGTGCGGCCAAGTCGGGTGTGGTGGAGAGCATGCGCTTGAGGTCGCGGAAAGCTTCGTCCGCTTGGTCGGACCACTCGAACGGCGTCATCTTCTTCATCAGCTGATATAGGGGCAAGGCCCTCTCCCCCAGCTGGCTGACGAACCGGCTGAGAGAGGCCAAGCAGCCGGTGAACTTCTGGACATCGCGCAGCCGAGTCGGCTTGCGCATGCGGTCTATCGCCTTGATCTTCTCTGGATTGGCCTCAATGCCGCGTTCCGAGATGAGGAAACCAAGGAGTTGGCCAGCCGGCACGCCGAAGACGCATTTCTCCGGGTTGAGCTTGATCTGGAACTGGCGCAGGTTGGCAAACGTCTCCCTGAGATCCTCGAGGAGGGTGAGGTGCTGCTTGGTCTTCACCACGATGTCGTCGACGTAGACGTGCATGTTCCGTCCGATCTGAGGCAGGAGGCATTTTTGCATGTAGCGCTGGAAGGTGGCGCCGGCATTCTTCAAGCCGAACGACATGGTGATGTAGCAATACGCCCCGAAGGGGGTGATGAAGGACGTCTTGAGGGCATCCGCGGGGTCCAGCTAGATCTGGTGGTAGCCGGAGTAAGCGTCCAGGAAGGACAGGAGCTCTCAGCTGGCTGTGGAGTCGATGACTTGGTCGATCCGGGGTAGGGCGAACGGGTCCTTGGGGCAGGCCTTGTTCAGGCTGGTGTAGTCGATACACATGCGCCAAGTGCCGTTCTTCTTCAGGACGAGGACTGGGTTGGCCAGCCACTCGGGGTGGAACACTTCCATGATGAAACCGGCTTTGAGCAGCCGGGCGATCTCTTCGCCAATGGTTCTTCGCTTCTCCTCGGAGAAGCGGCGTAGCGGCTGCCGGACCGGCTTGGCATCCGGCCGGACGTGGAGTTTGTGCTCGGCGTACTTCCTCGGAACACCCGGTATGTCTTTAGGGGACCATGCGAAGATATCCCGATTCTCACGGAGGAAGTCGACGAGCTCGCCTTCCTATTTGCTGTCGAGGTCGGAGCCCACGACGACGTACTCGCTGGAGTTGGGGTTGGACGGGTTGAGCGAAACCTTCCTTGTGCCCTTGGCCGGCTTGAAGGACCCCTCATCGGCCGGCTGCTTGAGCTGAGCCGGCATGACCGGCTGCTCGCCAGCCAGCGCGACAAGACGGTCGAGCTGGCGCCTCTCCTCGGCGATGACCAGCGACTCGGCCAGCTTGGAGCCGGCTTTGGCACACTCCAGGGACTTCTTGTAGTCGCCGGTGATGGTGATGATGCCCTTGGGACCCGGCAGCTTCATCTTGAGGTATGCGTAGTGGGGAACCGCCATGAGCTTGGCCATGGTGGGCCGGCCCAAAAGCGCGTGGTAGGGGCTGGCAAGTTTGACCACTTCAAACCAGATCAGCTCTCGGTGGAAATGGGCGCTGGTGCCGAACAGTACGTCCAGCCGCACCCGGCCGATGGGGGAGCACGAGGCGCCTGGCACGATGCCGTGGAACACCGTCTGGGTGGGCTGCAGTTGGCCCTCCTCGATGCCGAGCTTGCCCATGGTGTCGCGGTAGAAGATGTTGATGCTGCTGCCGCCATCGATCAGCACCCATGAAAAGTGGTAGGTGTGCTTCTCAGCGACGAAGGTGGGGTCGAGGACGAGCGCGTAGCCACCCGGCGTGGGCATCACGGCCGGGTGGTCCTCCCGGATCCAATTGACGGGACGGTCGGACCAATGCATGTACTGGGGGACCGGGGGGACGATGGCGTTTACCTCGTGCTGGTACTTGCGCTTGCTGTGCTTGTCGTCGCCCTCGCTGGTGAAGACGACGTAGGCCGCGTCCTGCTGAGGGTAGGGGTTGTTGGCGAGGGCGCCGGCTGCCGGAGGTGGCGGGGGAGGCGGTGGGAGCTGCGGGTCGGGACCGGGCGGTGGTGGTGGGAAGTCGCCACGCATCAGGCGCTGGGTGATGCTGCAGTTCTGGAGCGTGTGCGTGGAAGGCTTCGCTCCGCTGTGGTGCTTGCATGGGGTGTCCAGCATCTGCTCAAAGGAGAACTTGGGCTGCCAGGCCGTCTCGCCGGTGCGCTGGCGCTTGACGCCGCCTTGCTCAGCCGGCTGCTCCTCCGCCACGGCGGCCACTTGCTGGTTGTTGTAACGAGGAGCCGGCTGCTCGGCCTTCCACTTGTTGTTGTTGTTGTTGTTGTTGTTGTCTTGCCGGCGCTGGTTGGTTTCGCCAGCCGGCTTCGGGGCAGCCGGCTGGACCGGGACCGGTTTGCCGTCCACGTCGACCGTGATCTTTACGCGCATCGCGGAGTCGGCCGTGGCGTACTTGTCCGCCATCACCATGATCTCCGCCAGGGTGTCCGGCTCGTCGCACATCAGGCGGTGCTTGAGCAGGGTGCCGTCTCGGCACCCGTCGATTAAGTACTGGACGGCTTGCACTTCGTGGACCCCTTCGCAGGAGTTGCGCAGCTCGGTCCACCGCGTGAGGAAGTCGCGGAGAGGCTCGCTTGGGCCCTGGACGCACATGGAGAGCTGGCGAGGCCGACCCGGACGCTTGTACGTGCTGGTGAAGTTGCGCACGAATGCATCCTCAAAGTCCAGCCAGGAGTTGATGCTGCCGGGCCTCGGGCTGTTAAGCCATGTCCGGGCCGAGCCGAGCAGCATGAGGGGGACGTAGCGGACCGCCACGCGCCGGTTGCCGCCGGCGATGCCGACAGCCGTGGTGTAGTCAGTTAGCCAGTCCTCCGGCTTCGAGACGCCGCTGTACTTGGGGGTGTTGCGGGCCAGCGTGAACCCTTTGGGGAAGGGCTCTTCGCGGATGCAGGGTCCAAAACACGCGGGGCCAACGAAGCTCTCCTCCTCGAGGAGCGTGGACCGCGCCAGCCGGTCGATGTGGTGGCGGGCGTCGGTTTCGTCGTAGGGCTTGCGGGGTCCCAGCCGGCTTGCGACGGGGCCGCGTGGCACCGCACCGGCGGAAGCCGGCCGGGGTTGTCGAGGCGGCGGGGGAGGAAGTTCCGGCTGCTGGACCCGGCCGTCAACGGCAGTCTCGTTGGCAACGCCGTCGCCAGCCGCCGCGATGCGGTTGTGCCAGCTCCGGCTTGCCCGCCGCCGGCCAGAGCCGCGACTCGTCGAGCCGGCAGGGGAAGACGCCTACTGTGTGTCCCGAAGGGCCCTCTCCGGGTTCGCGGTGTTTCCCGAAGCGGAGGGGGAAGGCTGGGCCGGGTCGAAACGCCTCTGCTGCTCGTTCGCCGAGGTGATGAGGTCGCGGATGTGCTGCTGCTGCTGCAGCAGCTCCTCGCCCTCCAGGAACTCGAGATCCGCCATGGCCGCCTGCGCCGCGCGCATGTTCTTGACGGGGGTGTCGTAGACAGGCCGTCCTGCGCCTAGCGCACGGCCGATCGCGCCTCCACGGATCCGCACTTGCGCGACCCGGCTGGGCTCAGCAACGGCCGGCGTGAAGCCGTGGACGTTGTCATACTCTCGCTGGGCGGACTCTAGCCGACGCCGCGTTGCCGCGAGCGTCGTGGCCTCGACCAGCAGATGCTCATGGTCCTCGTTGAGCTGAGCCACTACTGCCGCCGTGTCGGCGTCGGGCGTGATGGGGGCTTGCAGGCTCCGGATCGTCTCGCGGAGCGGGTCGACCCGGCGAGGCGGGGCCGCAGCCACGGCGGCGACAGCCACGGCGGCCTTCTCCTTGTCACGTGAGGAGCCAGAGCTAGCGCCGATGGTCAGCACCTCCGCGCGGGTGCAGAGGTCCGCGACATTGTCGGAGATGGCGCAGCCAACGGGGACGGGCGAGTCGGCGAAGCTGTGTACCTCGTTGGGGTACTCGTCGGGGATGAGCACAACGAAGACGCGCAGCGCGCCAAAAGGGACGACGAGGCAGCCCGCGGGGCAGGCAGCGTCCGCGCCAGGCGCTGCGTCGCAGCCGGCCGGGTTGGCCGCGCGAGGCGCGCGGACCAAGCCGTGCGTGATGCGCTTGCCGGAGCTGGTGAAGGGCCTCGTCTAGAACTTGACTCCGGCCGACGACGCGACCAGCCCCACGGTGGGCGCCAACTGTCGTGGTGAAATCACGGCAGATGCCATGAGATGGCTAAAAGTGGGGGCTGTGTGAGGACGCCGGTGGGTTCCGGAAGCGAGGTTGGCACGCGCGTGCGGGAGACACAGGGCGTACCCAGGTTCAGGGCCCTCCGGGGAGGTAACACCCCTAGTCCTGCCGAATGGGTTGATAGGCTCAGAGGCCACAATGGTTACAATGGTGCTCCTGGAGCTGTTTGGGCGGAGGAGGAAGAAGGAGCTAGGTCTCCGTTCGGCCTCTCCTGTGTGTGGGTGTGTGTGCGTTGCTACTGGGTGCCTACCCTCTGCATGGAGGCCTCCTGGGGGGTCTTATAGCTCGACCCCCCAGGGTTACAATGGGTAAAATCACACGCGCCGGGACCCGGACGTCGGCGTCTGGAACCGGCTGTGGGCTCACCGGCTGCGGGGCCCGCCGGCTGCTCGGCACTGTGGCCCGTCTCCTCGAGCGTCATGGAGGGGACGGCATCGTGGGGGGCTGCAGTGGCACGCTGGTGCTGACGCCGGCCCTCCCGATCAGCAGGGTTGGCAGCTTTGCCGGCGCACCTTCCCAAGATGGTTTGCACTGTAGCCATGTTCTCCCGTCGTGGGGGGCCGTCTTGTCACGGGGAACGATGGGACGCCCGCTGACCCATCGTCAGCCGGTTATCGGATAGCCGGACCCGGCCCGGGGCCGGGCCTAGCCGGCTTGCGCTGGGAAGCCGGTCGGATGGCCAGCCGGCGGGGTGGGGCACGGGCTGCCCCGATATTTTTGAAAAGGGGCTCCAGGTTCGCTTGCCTACCCGGGGGTCATCCCCCCGACAATATACACATGGCCAATGGAGATGACCTCCATGTCATTAAATACTTGCCGCTCAAGCTAAAGGGGCCGGCGAGGCATTGGCTTAACAGCCTCCCTCCTCACTCTATCGGCAGCTGGGAGGCCCTAGAAGACGCTTTTCGAGCAAACTTCCAGGGCACATATGTCCGACCTCCGGACGCTGATGACCTCAGCCGTGTCACCCAGCAGCCAGGCGAATCAGCCCGGAAATTCTGGAATAGGTTCCTCACCAAGAAAAACCAGATCATAGACTGCTCCGAAGCCGAGGCCATCGCCGCATTTAAAAACAATATTCGAGATGAATGGTTGGCCCGATAACTCAGCCAGGATAAGCCGAGGACTATGGCTGCCCTGACCTCACTGATGACCCGCTTTTGCGCGGGAGAAGATAGCTGGCTCGCCCGAAGCACTCATAACGGCAAGGCAGGCACCTCGGAAACTCGCGACGCCAATGGAAAACCAAAGCGCAACAAAAATAAGCGCAGATACAAGAATGGCGGAAGCGACACCGAAGACGGCGCGGTCAACGCAGGATTCACCGGACCTAAATCCGGGCAGAAAAGAAAACCCTTTAAAGGGAACAAAGACGGACCTAGCCAGCTTGATAGATTCCTGGACCACCCATGTGGGATCCACGGTACTCTGGAAAAACCAGCAAACCACACTAATAGGAATTGCTGGGTCTTTAAACAAGCCGGCAAGATAGCGGCAGAGGGTCAGAGTAAAACCCAACACCGCAGCGATGACGAGGATGAACCTCGGCAGCCCAATAATGGAGGCCAAAAGAAATTTCCTAATGAGGTAACGGAGGTCAACATGATCTATGTCACCCACATCCCTAAAAGGGGGAGGAAACGTGCACTTCGGGACGTATACGCGCTGGAGCCAGTCGCCCCGAAGTATAACCCATGGTCGGCCTACCCGATCACTTTCGACAAGCACGATCATCCGACCAGCATCAGGCATGGCGGATCGGCGGCGCTCGCCCTGGACCCTATTGTTGATGGTTATCATCTAACGCGCGTCCTGATGGACGGGGGAAGCAGCCTCAACCTCATCTATGAGGACACAGTTCGGAAGATGGGCATTGACTCATCTCGGATTAAGCCGAGCTCTACCACCTTTAAAGGTGTCATTCCGGGCGTCGAAGCCCGTTGTACCGGAACAGTCACCCTAGAGGTAGTCTTCGGTTCGCCCGGGAACTTCCGAAGCGAAGAGTTAATCTTCGATATCATACCCTTCAGGAGTGGATACCATGCGCTCTTAGGGCGCACAGCCTTTGCACGCTTTAACGCAGTCCCGCATTACACCTATCTCAAGCTCAAAATGCCGGGACCCAACGGCGTCATCACAGCCAATGGCAACACGGAACGTTCACTCCGAACAGAGGAACAGACCGCGGCTTTCGCAGCCGAGGTTCAAGCGTCCGAGGAGGCAGCCCGCAGCGATAAACGCGCCGCCCGCTCCTTGAAGCGCGCCCGTGCTGCACAAATCGACCTCGGCCAGGTGCCCCCGCAGCCGAAATAGGGATGCGGGCTCCTCGTGTGCCCTCTCTGGAGTGGGCACTACGTCCCCAGAGTGCATAACTTCGCACTCAAGATTCCCTAGGACGTTGAGGAGCCAGAACGACTACCCAAACATCGGCGCGGATTAACCACGCAAAGACGAGTCTTAGAGCCCCTGCACAGGAAAGCATCTGTAAAAGGAACTGCCAAACTTCTATATGGTTTTAAAACTACAGAGTGGCTTCGGCCACACCTCCCTTCAAGGAACTCGGTTAATCAAACACCTAGAGTGTATAAAGGGCCGGAAGGGCATCGACCTTCGCAAATTCTTCGCCATCAATGGTGACGATCTGGTTAATAGTCCGGAAATGCAGACGTGCGGCAGGTAGCGGTGCGGATCCTTTAAAATCCGTTAGCGATTATCCGACCTGTTTTTCCTCTTTCTTCTTTACCATCTACATTGTACTCTTTCAATTACTCTCGTCACAGCTAGGCATGTACACGATTGATATTATGAAATAAAGAAACTGTGCCCTTTCAAGGTCTCTATTGTATTTATTTATCAGCATAGCTCTGGGACGATGCAGTTCTCTAAAAAGATGCAATTGTATAAGAAAGTCCGATGTATTCGGCGTCTTGGATGTTGGCCTTATATGCATCAGTTTCGAACCTAGATTTCTGTCAATAGTTGGGTTGCCCGGCTCCTATGTGTACCCCTTACGTTTCCGATGAATTCGGCTAAGGGTGTAACGGGAGAACCACTACGATTGCGCTGCCAGGTCAATTGGCATGGCGCCTCAGTGGAGAAAGCCGAAAACTGACTATCTAGGTAAGCGTAAACTGGTCTGCCATCCGGAGACCGCGTCAAGCGATGTGACGATAGAGATCACCCGTGTCAAATGAAGGGCTTCCATTCCTAGCCGAAGTGTGCTCAGGCCTAGACCTCGGCAGAGCTGGCTGAACACTTCTTACACCAGGGGCTGGTCATCAGCCCCCACAGTCAAACTCTTATGACTAAATGAAAGATATGAAGCCACTATAGTCCGATTGCCTAGTTCCTATAAGACACCGACCGCCTCCGGGTACCGAGACGTCGGCTAAGGGTGCAGTGTGCCTTAAGGAACACCCTTTGTATGACCTACACTGGGGATGAAGCCGACGACTGGCCACTCTCATTTTAAACAGTCATATAGGAGGAATAATTAAAATTATAAAACAAGACACATGGAATCTCAAGCCATTCTCATTTAACAAAAGATAAAGTTTTTACATTGTACACCCCGGCATTCCGAAGTATCATCTAAAAATACAGGGTGTCTTTGGGGCACATGGCCTCGGTGGTCCGAGCTCCCGCCTCCACCTCGGCGAAGAACTGCTCGGTGGTCCGCGGCTTGTCGGCAGGGGGGCCCGCGGCACATGTCTCCGCATCAACCTTGCGGAAGTGAGTCTTCACGCAAGCATATGCCCTCCATGCCCCTTCGAAGCACGCGGACCTCTTCCAGCGATCCACGCACGGCACGGCATCTCGGAGACGGGCCGTCAGGCCGAAGAGGCTCTTCGGCATGACTTTGGCAGGCCACAGAGCGACGCAGAGGTCCTGGAGCGCCGGCCTCGTCATGCGAAACAGTTCCACCAGCTGCTTCACTCGATGATTCAGCAGGTGTGCGGACGGCGACCCTGGAAACTGCCCCCAGAAGGCCTTCTCCGCCTCATGACCCGCCAGCTGGTCGAAGTATGCCACCGCATCCGCCGCGCTCTGTGGGAGATCCTCAAAGACCTCTGCGGAACGCCATAACTGGGTGAGCTCGACACACCCTTTGCTGCCAAACGCACACTGCAGCAAAAATATCTTACCCGAGGTGATTTGCTCCACTTGCTGGAGCACCCCGCGGTCCGCTCGGGCTGAGGTCTTGAGCTTGGAGTGGGCACGTTGAAGCTTCTCGAGCTCCTCCTTCGTCCGCTGCCCCTCCTCCTGAAGTTTGTCGCATGCTTCGAACACACCCTTCAGGGTCTCCTCGACCTCTAGCACCCGAGCCTGGTGCTTATCCCCGGCTGCCCTCTCAGCAGCACGGGCCTTCTCGACCGCGGCGGCAGTAGCTTCCTGCTGTCGCACCTCCTTCTGAGCCCTTTTGAGCTCGGCCTTGAGCATCTCCAACTCCGCTGTCAATACAGTTCGGCCTTAGTTGTTTTCTTTCATATATACCTCTTCATCAAAAATACAAGGCAAGTTTCAACTTGCTTACCTTGAGATTGCTCAAGTTTCCGGTCCATCTCCGCCATCTCTTCGGAGACGGAGTCCGGAACCGAGGTCGCAACCTGGAACAAAACAGATCCTTATTAGAAAGGGAATAGTTAAGATCACTACAAGGCTCCCAGACGACTGCTTCAAGCAGCGCCCTGGGGGCTCCTTCACGGGCTCCTATTTAATCAAGCGACCGCGATGCCGGTTTCTTGAAACCAACTTCGGGCTCGGGGGCTACTCACTCACTATGTCGTTTAGAATGCTATACTTTTATGTCCTCGGACAAAATTCATAAAACAAATAGTTTAAATAAACAAATTGAATGCTCAGAAGGCGCCCCTCGAAACCTGCTACGAGGTTCTTGAAAACCTCATGCAGGCTGGCCCCTGCGGACCGGTAGCCCTGCAGCACCGAGCCTATCAAGGCACGGTGCTCCTCATTGATGGAAGAGCCCTTTAGGGAGTCCTCCATCTCCTCGGTCCACCCTGCACCCATCCTTGGGCGGCAGGCTGGGGTGGAGGGATGACCTCGGGTGCATCCACCCGAGCAGCCTCCGCCTGGGGTGGTGGAGCCGAGGTAGACTCCGGCTGGGCCAATGACTGGCCCAGCCCTTCTTCGACGACCTCGGGGTGCTCCGTCCCCGGGTCTTGTTGGGCCGAGGTATTGACCTCGGCCATGATCGCCACCTCGTCGGCCCCCGTCAAGTTGACGTCGGGAACCAGGGTGGATGTCGCCTCCCCTAGCCCATCATGCTTCGGGGGAGAAGAGGCGGGCTCTGGAGTCCCGCTGGCGGATGGCAGCCTGCTCGAAGAACCGCTGGGGATTACCCTCGGCGGGCTGCGTGTGAAAAATTGTTTCTGTAAGATTTCCCTTGCTGAAAAAGTGACTCAAGGAAAGAAGATAAGGACAAGGGCTTACCCTCGGGGTGCCGGCTTCTTCCTCCCCATAGCGAGGGGGTCTTCCTCTGAGTCACCGGAGAGCTCGGCCCTCTCCGATGACTTGTTGGTGGCCTCGGATGAGGCTCGCCTCGGCCTCTTTGGGCCCTTCGGTGGCATATCCATGTCGGCGTCTTCCAACGCCGACCTCTTCCCCTTTAGAGGGGGAACTTCCTCCTCACCCTCCTCGGCGCCGCCGTCTTGAGCGGCGGAGGTGTGGGTCTCTTCGGACCGGGTGACCAAAGTCCCCCGGGTCTGAGCACTTGACCTCCCCGCCTGGGACTTCGTCCCTTTGGAGGCTACTACATGTGGCTCCTCGGTCAGAAGCGCTGAAAGCAGGGGAGTTGGGGGCTGCTCTGGCAGTGGAGCCGGGCATCGTACCCCTTGCACCCAGGCCAACCATTTCTGCAAAATATCAAAACACGACGGTTCACATAAAAACTTTATTCCACAGTGCAATGAGCAAAAAGCAAAGATAGAGGGGCGGAACCACTCACCGGGGGGCCTCATAGCCGTGTTCGAGGCCGCGGTCCTCCCCTGCCTTGGGGATCTTGTCCTTGGCCAGCTTCATGAGCCTTGACCACATGGCTGCCAAGGTGGAGCAGAAGAAGGTGTTGATGGTGTCCATGTCCTCGGGCTTTTGTGCCCACATCGGGGTAGCCCGAAGTTGGAAAGGGAGTATACGGCGGTTGAGCATGACATTGATGACGTCGGCCAGCTCAACCTTCCCCGTCGTGGACCACCACAGGATCATGTCGATCAGGGTCTCCACCTCTTCCGGCTTCCCCCAAGCGACGCCCTTCTCCTTCCAGGACTTGAGTTTCTTGGGAGGCCCGGCCGAGAAGGCCGGGACTTCGGTTTGACCAGGGGCAAGTGTCTCGGTGATGTAGAACCACTCTCTTTGCCACTCCTTCACCGTTTCGATGAAGGTGCCCTTGAACCAGGTGGCCCCCTGGTTCTTGCTGATCATGGCCCCTCCGCGCTCCGCGAGATCCGAGCCACTTGACTTTGGTTTGATCCCGAAGAGCTTCAGCCATAAGCCGAAGTGTGGCTCACAGTGGAGGAAGGCCTCACAGACTGTGATGAAGGCGGCGAGGTGGAGAACGGAATTAGGGGCCAGGTGGTGGAAATCTAACCCGTAATAGAACATTACCCCGCGCACGAAGGGGTGCAACGGGAACCCCGGGCCTTGGATGAGGTGGGGGACGAAGACCACCCGCTCCCCGGCGTTGGGAGCGGGCACCAGCTGGCCGGCCGCTGGAGCGCGGGCGGTGATGGCGGGGGCCAGATACCCGCGTCGCGCAGCTCGGCGATGGTCGCAGCTGTCACGATGGAGCCGCCCCAGTGTCCCTTGAGGGTGTCGGCCATGGCTAGTTGAGGAATTGGGCTCGCGAAAGGGAAAGGCGCGCTGGTTGGATGTGGGCGTTGGAGCTAGACGAAGCAACAGTGGGGGAAGGATGGGAGCGTGGGCTATCGCGCTATTCTCCCCTTTGCTCTTATAAGCCTATGAAAGGCCAAGAGTCCCCCCCGCTGCGCCGATAAATTCGTGGTTGCTATCAAAAATGCCGTTGAAGCATATGGGGGGAAACAAAATCTTGATGATATCACTAAGAAAGCGGGCACGATCCCTGCCTCGAAGGGACGTGCCAGTAAAAAGGCTGCCTCGAACCACGATTTGAGGAGGAAGCAGTAACTACTCAGCCTGTCGTGGGGCAAGCCTCTCCGATAAAGTTGTCAGGCCGGATTGGATCGTTCATACCTGAACAACAAGCCTTCGAGGCTAAGATATCTACCCACTTCGGACAGGGTACAAGCTCGGTTGGACCGCGGATGTTGATGCTCCATTAAGAGAATCCGAAATGCAAAGTGGAACTTGTCTGTCAAGCCGAGGACTCCGGATCCGAAGTGATGTTTGTTGAAAGTCGTCCTCGGCCTAGAAGACCAGTTCGGGGGCTACTGACGGTGTCCTGGATTAGGGGGTGCCAACCTAGCCGGCCCGACTCCTCGGTTGGGACGATATGCCCCCGTACGTGACCAAAATGGACTCCGGAGGCCACACACGGGAGACGTGATCGAGGCTGTCTCTACCGAAGACTTGTAGTACACTTCAAGATTCGTCCAGCCGCCTTACTCCTAGATACTGACCTTGTAACCCTAGGTACCCTCCCTAGCGTGTATATAAGCCATAGGGTTTAGCCCGTAGAGGGGAACAATGCAATATTGCTCACCTAGCCCTAGAAGTTAGACTCATATTACGATCTCGAGGTAGATCAACTCTGTACTTGTTACATCTCCATCAATATAAACAGAAGCAGGACGTAGGGTTTTACCTCCATTAAGAGGGCCCAAACCTGGGTAAACATCGTCTCCCTTGTCTCTGTTACCATTGATCCAAGATCCACTGCTCGGGACCCCCTACCCCGAGGTCTGCCGGTTTTTACACCGATAACCACCATGAGTTCCTTCCCCTTCACGTGGGTGTCCACACGATGCATGCCGAACTCCCTTGGAGCGCCGCTGGATATCCTCTCTCTCTATGTGTCGTCGTGGGTGTGCTTGTTGTGTTGTGGGGCGCGATCGAACGGTTGAAGAGACTAAGGTTATAATGGCCATGGGAATAAATGGGGAGGCCGAACAGCCTGGAGTATCGGCGCGCGCGGATGGCAGTTGATGCAGCACGTAACTGCATCATGCCGCATGTATTAACTGCAACGTGGCGACGCGCACGGACACAACCGCATGCATATGGCGCCCAAAACGTGATCGTGCGCTGGACCCAACCGCTGAAAGAGTGTGTGCGGAGGGACGCGAGCAGAGTGCGCTGCAGCCGCCTAAACGTCGAGCAGAGCGCGCGAAGGGACGCGAGCATAGCGTGCCGTGGCCGCCTAAACGGCGAGCAACCACCTACGTATAGGAGTTCTGGTCAACCGTCTGGCAGACGTGGGAGGTGAGATGGCCCATCCATCGAACACGCTGACACACCAATCAAACCTAAACGTGTTCACACTGATCAAATTACCACGCAATGAGTAATTGCAAATCTGTTCACACCGATCAAACCTAAACATGTCCCCACTTAGCACTGGGCTATAAAAACTAGTACCCACTCGAAAATTACTTCACATTCCTCTCCTCGTCACCAAAAAATAGGTCTTTCCTCTTAAGTCGTTCCTTGCATCTGCCATGGCTGGTAGGAGGAGTTCTAGGTCGACATATAACCAGGGAGCAAAGACCAAGGCCGCAGAAGCACTAGAGAGGTCCCGCCGCAATGCGGCAGCCGCAGCAGAGATGTCCTGCCACGCCGCAGGGCCCTCAAACGAGCTCTGACGGGCAGGCGAGAGCTCTCACAAGTGCACTCACCGCGTCGGCGAACTCGACGAGCTGGCGGGGCTGAAGTCCTTAGCCAGTGACGACGACATTCTCGCTGGCCTAATTAACCAGCAGGAGCTGCTCGACGGCTTGGAGAAGCTGCTCGAGATTAGTGATGCCTCGGTTGATAAGGCGACCGGTCTCATCGTGAAACTCATGGGTGACAATGCGAAGCTCCATGAGGAGCTCGACAAGCAGAAGGAGGAGGCCACCGGCTGGAGGGAGCTGTATGAGAAGAGTGTTGCCTCGCGGATGACGCTGACAGCCGTCGTCCATGAACTTGAGGATGACTTGAAGAAGCTCTGCATCGAGTGCGAGCTGCAGGTGGAGGAATCCGTGGCTGCTGTCAAGCAAAGTCATGAGGATGTGAAGAAGGAGCTGGAAGAACTCCTCGCCCAGCGATCCATCGAGAAGTAGAGAGCAGCGACTTCCTTCTTCCTTTTTTTTCTTCTTCTCTTTTTCCCCTGTGCCTTTCGGGCGTTGCCGCATGTGGCATTTTAAATTATCCGGGATATGTAAGACAATTATTATCCATTGCCATTGTCAATTTGTCATCGTATTATTTCGTTCGTAACCTCGTAGGTACATGTATACGAGTCGAAAACAGGCTAAAAGTCACGTTCTTAGCGAAGCACGAAAAAAACAATGCTAGCTAGCGTTGAGCGGGGCCATGGGATCACAAGCTAACACCTTCCGTCCAGGTGCATTAACCGCATGTTAAACAACGGCTCGGCCGCCATTAATGGAGAAGTTTGGAGCGAAGTGGCGGGTGGAGGTCAAAGAGCTCGCTTCCTGGTGAGCCTGCTCGGCCGCCATTAATGGAAAAGTTGGGAGCGAGGCAGCGGGTGGAGTTCAAAGAGCTCGCTTCCTGGTGAGCCTGCACGGCAGGCAACTCGCACGGGTCCCATCGAGCCTGCGCAGTGGACTGCTCACACGCGTCCCGTCGAGCCACGTGGCGGACTTCTCGCACTCGACCCGTCTAATCAAACAGCTGCACGCACGCCACCTAGTATGGTCAAATTTTTACACAAAATACAAAGAGGACCAATAAACCAGGAATGAGGTAGTACTCTCCAATAAAAAGAGGGACGCGTGGCCGCACGTAAATGGTTAGTGGAACGCCCACGGTTCAAACAATGCAACCGTTTGCGATATTAACGTGTCATCTATTTGTTCCACGGCATATATGTTGGCTATTAATGTGTGCGCCTTGTCACAAATTGGACAAAAAAATTACCACGGCATATATGTGCCATATAATGACACTATGCCAAGTTTCATGAATTTTGGGTGAGATTTGGATTTATGGGGATTTAAAAACCGAGATTCTCAATGTTTGAAGCCGAGCCAGGACGCCGAGATGTTTGCAATTCATTCCCATTTCTTGCATGGGACCTAAACATGCACCCAAGGACACATGTATGGTATTTGAAGCCATTTTGGTGTACTAAAGCATGTGCTTGTAATTCAAATTTGAATTATGGAGATTAAATGCCTATAAAACGCAATTAATGTATAAAAAGGCCAAACGAACCCTTGAATAATTCCATATTTCAGCGCAAATCTCCTGTTGGTCTACGTTGCCTGTAGAAAAAAAAATACAAGGCGATAAGAGGCAGCGACGATTGTCGTTTCGCCTACAAGGGTGACACGTTCCCTATCGGAACCACGAGGCTTCTTGCTAGAAGCTCCGGTTTGTAAGAGGCTTGTACCAAAACTTGCCCCAAATTGGACAAAAAATTAACCACGGCATATATGTGACATGTCATGACACGATGCCAAGTTTCACGATTTTCGGGTGAGTTTTTGATTTACGAGGATTTAAAAACCGAGATTCTCAATGTTTTTTTTTTTTGAGGAATTCTCAATGTTTGAGGCTGAGCCAGTACGCCGAGATGTTTGTAATTCATCCCCATTTCTTGCATGGGACCTAAACATACACCCAAGGACACATGTATGGATTTTGAAGCCATTTTGGGGCACTGGAGCATGTGCTTGCAGTTCAAATTTGAACTATGTACCTAGAAAACTCAATTAATATATGTATAAAAAAGCCAGCCGAACCCTGAATAATTCAATATTTCAGCGCGAATCTCCTGTTGGTCTATGTTGCTTGTAGAAGAAAAATACAAGGCGAGAAGAGGCAGCGATTGTCGTTTCGCCCACAGGGGTGACACGTTCCCTATCGGAACCACGAGGCTTCTTGCTAGAAGCTCCGGTTTGTAAGAGGCGTGTACCAAAACTTGCCCCAAATTGGACAAATTTGTTACCATGGAATATATGTGCCATGTCATGACACGATGCCAAGTTTCATGAATTTCGGGTGAGTTTTGGATTTACGGGTATTTAAAAACCGATATTCTCAATGTTTGAGGCCGAGCCAGTACACCGAGATGTTTGTAATTCATCCCCATTTCTTGCATGGGACCCAAACATGCACCCAAGGACACATGTATGGTTTTTGAAGCCATTTTGGTGCACTGTATCATGTCATTGTAGTTCAAATTTGAATTATGGACATTAAATGCCTAGAAAACTCAATTAATGTATAAAAAAGGCCAAACGAACCCTGAATAATTCCATATTTCAGCACAAATCTCCTATTGGTCTATGTTGCCCGTAGAAAAAAAATACAAGGCGAGATGAGGCAGCGATTGTCGTTTCGCCCACAAGGGTGACACGTTCCCTATCGGAGGCTTCTTGCGAGAAGCTCCGGTTTGTAAGAGGCTTGTACCAAAACTTGCCCCAAATTGGTTAGTTTTTACCATGGCATATATGTGCCATGTCATGACACCATGTAAAGTTTCATGAATTTTAGGTGAGTTTTGGATTTATGGGGATTGAAAAACCAAGATTCTCAATGTTTGAGGCCGAGCCAGGACGCCGAGATGTTTGTAATTCATCCCCATTCCTTGCATGGGACCTAAACATGCACCCAAGGACACATATATGATTTTTTCAACCCATTTTGATGCACTGGAGCATGTATTTGCAGTTCAAATTTGAATTTTGCACATTAAATGCCTAGAAAACTCTATTATAATGTATAAAAATGCCAAATGAACCTGAATAATTTAAAGCAGTTCTGTTCAACCCGTGGGTAAGCACTGTGCGCACGCGTCGTGCTAGCTTGCGCTTCCTTCTTTCCCAAGTTTTCGATATTAATGGTGTTATATATCCAAACACGCTATTGTTTCCTGCCACTCCCCCAATCGGTTTCCTGCCACTCCCCCCAATCGGTTTCCTGCCACTCCCGCCCATTGGTTTCCCGCTACCAGTGTCAGTGAGCATAGGAGGCTAGGCGGCGACACATCGGCCATACCGCAGTATACCATTCCAAGCATGCCAATCCGGCGAAGCGCCGCCGCCGTCATCAACCTCCTCGATGAGGAGAACGAGCCGGAGCAGGCCGGAGAGCTAGAATGGCCGTGCGCCGCCGAGCAAGATGTTGGAAATATGCCCTAGAGGCAATAATAAATTAGTTATTATTATGATAATCGTTTATTATCCATGCTATAATTGTATTGATTGGAAACTCAAATACATGTGTGGGTACATAGACAACACTGTGTCCCTAGTAAGCCTCTAGTTGACTAGCTCGTTGATCAAAGATGGTTAAGGTATCCTAGCCATTGACATGAGATGTCATTTGATAACGGGATCACATCATTAGGAGAATGATGTGATGGACAAGACCCAAACTACGAACATAGCATATGATCGTGTCAGTTTATTGCTATTGTTTTCTGCATGTCAAGTATCTGTTCCTATGACCATGAGATCGTGCAACTCCCTGACATCGGAGGAATACCTTGTGTGTATCAAATGTCGCAACGTAACTGGGTGACTATAAAGGTGCTCTACAGGTATCTCCGAGGGTGTCTGTTGGGTTGGCATGGATCAAGATTGGGATTTGTTACTCCGTGTGACGGAGAGGTATCTCAGGGCCCACTCGGTAATACAACATCACAATGAGCCTTGCAAGCAATGTGACTAAAGTGTTAGCCACGAGATCTTGTATTACGGAACGAGTAAAGAGACTTGCCAGTAACGAGATTGAACTAGGTATAGAGATACCGACAATCGAATCTCGGGCAAGTAACATACCGAAGAACAAAGGGAACAGTATATGGGATTAACTGAATCCTTGACATAGAGGTTCGACCGATAAAGATCTTCGTAGAATATGTAGGAGCCAATATGGGCATCCAGGTCCCGCTATTGGTTATTGATCGTAGAGGTGTCTCGGTCATGTCTACATAGTTCTCGAACCCGCAGGGTCTACACACTTAACGTTTGGTGACGATTAGTATAGTTGAGTTATTTTGTTGGTGACCGAAGGTTGTTCGGAGTCCCGGATAAGATCCCGGACATGACGAGGATCTCCGGAATAGTCCGGAGGTAAAGATTGATATATGTGATAATAGTGTTTTGATCTCCGGAAGGGTTCCGGAATTCACCGGAAGGGGTTCCGGATGTTTACCGAAGTGTTCGGGTGCAGCAAACACTTTATATGAGCCAAAGGGGTAAAGCCCACGAGGTATTGGAAAGTGCAAAAGGAAGTTTTGCTGGCGTCTGGGGCGGTACTACCGCTTATCGTAAGCGGTACTACCGCTACGGGCGGTACTACCGCTTATCGTAAGTGGTACTACCGCTACGGGCGGTACTACCGCTTATCGTAAGCGGTACTACCGCTTGTACGCGATACTGCAGGGATCCGAGTTGGACTCTTTCCCTGCGGGCCAAACTGACCTTGTGCGGGCAAAACCGACCTGGAGGAGGCTTTTACTCCAAGTTTAGACCCCAAGGCTCAACATATAAATAGAGGGGCAGGGCTAGCACACGGGAGACATTAAGATTTCCCAAGCCATGTGTCGGCAACCCTAACCCTCTAGTTCTCCCGTCATAATCTCCGTAGTGCTTGGCGAAGCCCTGCAGAGATTGTTCCTCACCACCATCACCACGCCGTCGTGCTGCCGGAACTCATCTACTACTTCACCATCGCTCGCTGGATCGAGGAGGTGAAGGCGTCATCAAGCCGTACGTATGTTGAACGCGGAGGTGCCGTCCGTTCGGCACTAGTTCGTGATCGGATCGAGGGACGACTTGCGATTTGGATCGCGGAGACGTTCGACTACATCAACCGCGTTTCTTAACGCTTCCGCTTAGCGATCTACAAGGGTATGTAGATTCACTCTCCCTCTCGTAGATGCTCATCACCATGGATAGATCTTGTGTGTGCGTAGGAAAATTTTTGTTTCCCATGCAACGTTCCCCAACAGTGGTATCAGAGCTAGGTCTATGCGTAGATGAGATCTCGAGTAGAACACAAACGAGTTGTGGGCGTGGGTGTATACATATTGCTTGCCGTTACTAGTTGATACTTGATTCGGCGGTATTGTGAGATGAAGCGGCCCGGACCGACATTACGCGTACGCTTACGCGAGACAGGTTCCTTCAACTGACATGTAACTTCGTTGCATAAAGATGGCTAGCGGGTGTCTGTCTCTCTTACTTTAGTTGAATCGATTTCAATGAAGAGGGTTCTTTTAGAAGATCAAAAAGCAATCACTACACCACGTTGTGGTTTTGCGTAGGTAAGAACGGTTCTTGCAAACCCGTAGCAGCCACGTAAAATTTGCAACAACAATTAGAGGACGTATAACTTGTTTTTGCAGGGTATGTTGTGATGTGATATGGCCAATTACATGATGAGATATATGTGATGTATGAGATGATCATGTGTTGTATAGAATATCACGACTTGCATGTCGATGAGTACGGCAACTGGCAGGAGCCATAGAGTTGTCTTTAATTATTGTATGACCTGCGTGTCAATCATTAAGCGCTATGTAATGCTTTACTTTATCGCTAAACGTTAGCAATAGTCGTGGAAGCAACAGTCGGCGCGACAACCTCATGGCGACATGTTGATGGAGATCAAGATGATGGAGATCATGGTGTCATGCCGGTGACGATGGAGATCATGCCGGTGCTTTGGAGATGGAGATCAAAAGCACAAGTTCATGGCCATATCATGTCACTTATGATTTGCATGTGATGTTAATCCTTTTATGCATCTTATTTTGCTTAGGACGACGGTAGCATTATAAGGTGATCCCTCACTTAAATTTCAAGATAAAATTGTGTTCTCCCCGAGTGTGCACCGTTGCGAAAGTTCGTCGTTTCGAGACACGCCGTGATGATCGGGTGTGATAGACTCTACGTTCACATACAACGGGTGTAAGCCATGTTGCACGTGCGGAACACTCGGGTTAAACTTGACGAGCCTAGCATGTACAGACATGGCCTCGGAACACAAGAGACCGAAAGGTCGAACATGAGTCATATAGTAGATATGATCAACATGAAGATGTTCACCATTGAAACAACCTCAACTCACGTGATGATCGGACTTGAGTTGGTGGATTTGGATCATGTTACACTCGAATGACCGGAGGGATGTCAATTTGAGTGGGAGTTTTTAAGTAATATGATTAACTAAACTCATTATCTAGAACAATAGTCTAAGTTGTCTTTGCTATATTTATGTTGTAGATCATGGCTCGCGCAGTAGCACCCCTGAATTTTAATGCGTTCCTAGAGAAAGCTAAGTTGAAAGATGATGGAAGTAACTTTGTGGACTGGGCCCGTAATCTAAGGATTATCCTTACGGCTTCCCAGAAGGCTTATGTCCTTGATGCACCGCTTGGTGATCCACCCGCTCCAGTTGAGTCTCTAGACGTTGTGAACGCCTAGCAGGCTCGTTCTGATGATTACTCAATAGTTCAATGTGCAATGTTGTATGGCTTAGAACCGGGACTTCAAAGACGTTTTGAACGTCATGGAGCATATGAGATGTTCCAGGAGTTGAAGTTTATCTTTCAGAAGAATGCCCGGATCGAGAGGTATGAGACCTCCGATAAGTTCTATGCTTGCAAGATGGAGGAGAACGGGTCTGTTAGTGATCACATACTCAGAATGTCTGGGTACTCCACCCGTCTGGCTGAATTGGGGATGCCCCTTCCGCCAGAGGCTATCACTGACAGAGTTCTTCAATCATTGCCACCTAGCTACAAGAGCTTCGTGTTGAACTATAACATGCACGGGATGAACAAGTCAGTCGCCGAGCTGTTTGCGATGCTGAAAGTCGCTGAGTCTGAAATTCAGAAGGAGCATCAAGTGTTGATGGTCAATAAAACCACTAGTTTCAAGAAAAATGGCAAGGGTAAGAAGGGTAACTCCAAGAAGAGTGGCAAAGCAGTTGCTCCTCCCGTGAAGAAACCCAAGGCTGGACCCAAACCAGAAACTGTGTGTTTTCATTGCAAGGGAACTGGACACTGGAAGCGGAACTGCCCCAAGTATTTGGCTGACAAGAAGGCGGCCAACAACAAACAAGGTATATATGATATACATGTTATTGATGTGTACCTTACCAACTCTAGTTGTAGTGCCTGGGTATTTGATACCGGTGCGGTTGCTCACATTTGCAACTCTAAACAGGAACTGCGGAATAGACGGAGGCTGGCAAAGGACGAAGTGACGATGCGCGTGGGAAATGGTTCCAAGGTTGATGTGATCGCCGTCGGCACGCTCGCTCTTCGATTACCATCGGGATTAGTGATGAACCTGAATAAATGTTATTTAGTGCCTGCGTTAAGCATGAACATTATATCTGGATCTTGTTTATTGCGAGACGGTTACTCATTTAAATCAGAGAATAATGGTTGTTCTATTTATATGAGTAATATCTTTTATGGTCATGCACCCAATGTAAGGGGTTTATTCTTATTGAATCTCGATAGTAATGATACACATGTTCATAACATTGATGCCAAAAGATGTAGAATTGATATTGATAATACCACTTTCTTGTGGCACTGCCGTTTAGGTCATATTGGCGTAAAACGCATGAGGAAGCTCCATGCTGATGGACTTTTGGAGTCACTTGATTTTGAATCACTTGACACATGTGAGCCATGCCTCATGGGCAAGATGACTAAAACGCCGTTCTCTGGAACAATGGAACGGGCAAGTGACTTATTGGAAATCATACATACTGATGTATGCGGTCCGATGAGTATTGAGGCACGCGGTGGTTATCGTTACTTTCTCACCTTCACTGATGACTTAAGTAGATATGGGTATATTTACTTAATGAAACACAAGTCTGAAACATTTGAAAAGTTCAAACAATTTCAGAGTGAAGTTGAGAATCATCGTAACAAGAAGATTAAATTCCTACGATCTGATCGAGGAGGAGAATATCTGAGTTATGAGTTTGGCAGTCACTTAAGACAGTGTGGAATTGTTTCACAATTGACACCGCCTGGAACACCACAGCGTAATGGTGTGTCCGAACGTCGTAATCGAACTTTATTGGATATGGTGCGATCTATGATGTCTCTTGCCGATTTGCCACTATCGTTTTGGGGTTATGCATTAGAGACAGCTGCATTCACTTTAAATAGGGCACCATCGAAATCCGTTGAGACGACGCCATATGAACTTTGGTTTGGCAAGAAGCCAAAGCTGTCGTTTCTTAAAGTTTGGGGATGTGATGCTTATGTCAAAAAGCTTCAGCCTGAAAAGCTGGAACCCAAAGCGGAGAAATGCGTCTTCATAGGATACCCAAAAGAGACAGTTGGGTATACCTTCTACTCAGATCCGAAGGCAAAGTGTTTGTCGCTAAAAACAGAACATTTCTTGAGAAAGAGTTTCTCTCGAAAGAATTGAGTGGGAGGAAGATAGAACTTGATGAGGTTGTTGAACCTTTACTTCAACCTGAGAGTAGCGCAGCGCAGAAAGTTGTTTCTGTGGAGCATACATTAGCTGAAGAGGAAGTTAATGATGATGATCATGAAGCTTTGGATCAAGTTGCTATCGAACCTCGTAGGTCGACAAGGACGCGTACTGCTCCTGAGTGGTACGGCAACCCTGTCTTAGAGGTCATGTTGTTAGACAACGATGAACCTACAAGCTATGGAGAAGCGATGATGGGCCCGGATTCCGAGAAGTGGTTAGAGGCCATGAAATCCGAGATGGGATCCATGTATGAAAACAAAGTGTGGACTTTGGAAGTATTACCTGAAGGGCGTAAGGCCATTCAGAACAAATGGATCTTTAAGAGGAAGACGGACGCGGACGGTAATGTCACCGTCTATAAAGCTCGACTTGTGGCAAAGGGTTTTTCACAAGTTCAAGGAGTTGACTACGATGAGACCTTCTCACCCGTAGCGATGCTTAAGTCCGTCAGAATCATGTTAGCAATAGCTGCCTTTTTCGATTATGAAATTTGGCAGATGGATGTCAAAACAGCGTTCCTTAACGGTTTCCTTAAGGAAGAGTTGTATATGATGCAACCAGAAGGTTTTGTCGATCCAGAGAATGCTGACAAAGTTTGCAAACTCCAGCGATCCATTTATGGACTGGTGCAAGCATCTCGGAGTTGGAATCTTCGCTTTGATGAGGTGATCAAAGCGTTCGAGTTTATACAAGTTTACGGAGAAGCTTGTATTTACAAGAAAGTGAGTGGGAGCTCTATAGCGTTTCTAATATTATATGTGGATGACATATTGCTGATTGGAAACAATATAGAAATGTTGGAAAGCGTGAAGGAATATTTGAACAAGAGTTTTTCAATGAAGGACCTAGGAGAAGCTGCTTTCATATTAGGCATCAAGATCTATAGAGATAGATCGAGACGCTTAATAGGACTTTCACAAAGCACATACTTTGATAAAGTTTTCAAGAAGTTCAAAATGGATCAGTCCAAGAAGGGGTTTTTGCCTGTATTGCAAGGTGTGAAGTTGAGTAAGACTCAATGCCCAGTGACTGCAGAAGATAGAGAAAAGATGAGTGTCATCCCCTATGCTTCAGCCATAGGCTCTATCATGTATGCAATGATGTGCACAAGACCCGATGTCAGCCTTGCCATAAGTATGGTCGGAAGGTTTCAAAGTGATCCAGGAATGGAACACTGGACGGCGGTCAAGAATATCCTGAAGTACCTGAAAAGGACTAAGGACATGTTTCTCGTTTATGGAGGTGATCAAGAGCTCGTCGTAAAGGGTTACGTCGATGCAAGCTTTGACACTGATCCGGATGACTCTAAGTCACAAACCGGATACGTATTTATTCTTAATGGGGGTGCGGTTAGCTGGTGCAGTTCCAAGCAAAGCGTGGTAGCTGATTCTACATGCGAAGCGGAGTACATCGCTGCCTCGGAGGCGGCGAAGGAAGGTGTCTGGATGAAGGAGTTCATGACAGATCTTGGAGTAGTGCCTAGTGCGCTTAACCCAATGACTCTGTTTTGTGATAATACTGGTGCCATTGCTCTAGCCAAGGAACCAAGATTTCACAAGAGGACCAGACACATAAAGCGACGTTTCAATTCCATCCGCGATTACATCAAGGAGGACGACATAAATATTTGCAAAGTACACACGGATCTAAATGTTGCAGATCCGATGACTAAACCTCTTCCAAGGGCTAAACATGAACAACACCAGAACTGCATGGGTGTTCGATTCATTACAATGTAAATCACATAGTGATGTGAACTAGATTATTGACTCTAGTGCAAGTGGGAGACTGTTGGAAATATGCCCTAGAGGCAATAATAAATTAGTTATTATTATGATAATCGTTTATTATCCATGCTATAATTGTATTGATTGGAAACTCAAATACATGTGTGGGTACATAGACAACACTGTGTCCCTAGAAAGCCTCTAGTTGACTAGCTCGTTGATCAAAGATGGTTAAGGTTTCCTAGCCATTGACATGAGATGTCATTTGATAACGGGATCACATCATTAGGAGAATGATGTGATGGACAAGACCCAAACTACGAACATAGCATATGATCATGTCAGTTTATTGCTATTGTTTTCTGCATGTCAAGTATCTGTTCCTATGACCATGAGATCGTGCAACTCCCTGACATCGGAGGAATACCTTGTGTGTATCAAATGTCGCAACGTAACTGGGTGACTATAAAGGTGCTCTACAGGTATCTCCGAGGGTGTCTGTTGGGTTGGCATGGATCAAGATTGGGATTTGTTACTCCGTGTGACGGAGAGGTATCTCAGGGCTCACTCGGTAATACAACATCACAATGAGCCTTGCAAGCAATGTGACTAAAGTGTTAGCCACGAGATCTTGTATTACGGAACGAGTAAAGAGACTTGCCAGTAACGAGATTGAACTAGGTATAGAGATACCGACGATCGAATCTCGGGCAAGTAACATACCGAAGAACAAAGGGAACAGTATACGGGATTAACTGAATCCTTGACATAGAGGTTCGACCGATAAAGATCTTCGTAGAATATGTAGGAGCCAATATGGGCATCCAGGTCCCGCTATTGGTTATTGATCGTAGAGGTGTCTCGGTCATGTCTACATAGTTCTCGAACCCGCAGGGTCTACACACTTAACGTTTGGTGACGATTAGTATAGTTGAGTTATTTTGTTGGTGACCGAAGGTTGTTCGGAGTCCCGGATAAGATCCCGGACATGACGAGGATCTCCGGAATAGTCCGGAGGTAAAGATTGATATATGTGATAATAGTGTTTTGATCTCCGGAAGGGTTCCGGAATTCACCGGAAGGGGTTCCGGATGTTTACCGAAGTGTTCGGGTGCAACAAACACTTTATATGAGCCAAAGGGGTAAAGCCCACGAGGTATTGGAAAGTGCAAAAGGAAGTTTTGCTGGCGTCTGGGACGGTACTACCGCTTATCGTAAGCGGTACTACCGCTACGGGCGGTACTACCGCTTATCGTAAGTGGTACTACCGCTACGGGCGGTACTACCGCTTATCGTAAGCGGTACTACCGCTTGTACGCGATACTGCAGGGATCCGAGTTGGACTCTTTCCCTGCGGGCCAAACTGACCTTGTGCGGGCAAAACCGACCTGGAGGAGGCTTTTACTCCAAGTTTAGACCCCAAGGCTCAACATATAAATAGAGGGGCAGGGCTAGCACACGGGAGACATTAAGATTTCCCAAGCCGTGTGTCGGCAACCCTAACCCTCTAGTTCTCCCGTCATAATCTCCGTAGTGCTTGGCGAAGCCCTGCAGAGATTGTTCCTCACCACCATCACCACGCCGTCGTGCTGCCGGAACTCATCTACTACTTCACCATCGCTCGCTGGATCGAGGAGGTGAAGGCGTCATCAAGCCGTACGTATGTTGAACGCGGAGGTGCCGTCCGTTCGGCACTAGTTCGTGATCGGATCGAGGGACGACTTGCGATTTGGATCGCGGAGACGTTCGACTACATCAACCGCGTTTCTTAACGCTTCCGCTTAGCGATCTACAAGGGTATGTAGATTCACTCTCCCTCTCGTAGATGCTCATCACCATGGATAGATCTTCTGTGTGCGTAGGAAAATTTTTGTTTCCCATGCAACGTTCCCCAACACAAGAGAGGCAGCGCGCCGCCGAGCAAGAGCGGCAGCGCGCCGCCGAGCAAGAGCGGCAGCGCGCCGCCAAGCGTGAGCGGTATCATCGCACCCCAGTGCTTGAGCGGGCCAATGTCTACACATGTGTTCGTCGTCGCCCATGGAGCGGAGCGAAGCAAGAGTGGCAAAGCGCTGCCGCGCAAGAGCGGGAGAACGCGATGATGCGCTACAAACCTGAGGACGAGGTGATTGTGCGCCACTTCTACCGTTCCAGCCTCGCCGGGATGTGGTCATTGCTGTTTAAGCCAACCAAGAACACCTTCCCCGGGGAGGGGGAAGACCTCGGCCTCAGCCGTGAAAATAGCCCATAAGAGGTAATCTCATACGCAACATTACTAGTGTTAATCATTCTTTCAGCATTATTGATTGCCAATAGAGTGATCTGCCTGATGCTTTTTATGATCTGGTCTGGAGTGCCAAGGCCCGAAAGAAGGGGTCCCCTACGCCGCTGCCCGAGGACCCGCGAACCCCCGAGCTCGAGGATCTCCTGGCCGAGAGGCCATACGTGGTTCCGGTCAGGGAGAAGGGGGAAAGAAGAAGGTCTTGCGCAGCCGAGGAGCATCCTCGGATGCCAAGACGCAGAGCATCCATTGCTCCTCCACCGAGGAGGAGGAGGAGAAGGAAGAGGAAGATGAAGAGGAGGAGGAGAAGGACGAAGAGGAGGAGGGCGAAACTTCTTCCCCTCGGAGGGGGAAGAGGGCGACATCCGAGGGTGTCCAAGAGGGCGACCCTAGTCTCAATCAGCATGCTGACAATTTCACTATGCTTTTGCCTTTATAGCCCGCAACGTCGCCTTCCTGGAGACGTGGAGTCGGAAAACGCCGTCCCTCCCGCCGAGCTGGCGGAGAGCTCTTCGGACATGCGCATCCCTCCCTCCCTGCTCACGGCAAGCAGGGAGAAATTTCATCACATACGGACCCCCTTGTGTTAAACACAGAGGGTGGTGCCGATGTGTCTATGGCCGAGGTTCAATCCTCGGTCGCCGAGGACCAAGTGGAAAAGATTCCCCTGGTGTTAGAAGAGCCGGTGCTCGATCGCCCGGAGTCCTCGCCCCCACCGCCCCAGAGCTACTGCGCCAGTCGCAGAGGGCAACCCCTTCTTCAATGAAGGGTGGAGCCGAGGAAGCTCTGTTGCCCCAGCCCGTCCTTGGGCGGCCCATCCTTGTGGGGCGGCAAAAGGAGATAGAGGAAGCATTAACGAGCTCCTCTATTCTCCCCGAGCACCATGCCCTCCTTGGCACGACATTTAACCAGTTCCGGTATGTGGAGGCCGGAATTATGGAGGCCTTCATTGCCCTTTCTAAAGGGTTTGAGGTACGCAATTTTATATTGCTAGTCAGTTTTTATAGCCTCGATTTTTTAGTTGATACTTGATATACCCAGTAGCCCTTGATGGACAAATTAAAAAAGAGAAGTTGTCCAAAGACCATTACACAGATATTATTTGTTTTGAAAAACTTGTTTATGCTTTAGGAGCACAGGTACAGTAGCCCCTGAGCCCTAAGTGAGTTTCAAGAACTGACTTGGGGGGTCGATATCTAGTTTAAATTGTGTGTTAAAAGCGCCCCCGAGACTCTGGTCGGATTGATAGAGCCGACGTGAGGATCGATTTTATCTTCGGAGTCTAATAGTTTTTGTGCAGTCCTCGGCATCAACTTCGGCGGCCAACTCGAAAGAGTTGAAAGAGCTGAATCACAAGCTTGTGCAATCTGAGTAGGACATCAATCTGTTGAACGAGCAGATGGAGAAGGCGCAAGGTAAGCAGTGGATAGTAGTGTCGTACCTTCATTTATTGTTTCAAACAACTTCAAGTATTAACATATGTGCATTGATCATTTGCTAGCTGCCGCGACGGAGATGGAGGCCCTCCGCGCCGAGCTGAAAAATGCTCGGACCAAAGCCGAGCAGCAAATGGTTGCGGCCGCCAAGGCGAGCGCCGAGCTTGCCGCGGAGCGGGATGCTTGGGGCAAGGACCAAGCTCGGGTGACCGAGGTGGAGGAGGACCTTAAGGGTTTGTACGCAGAGCGCGAGCCCTTATGGGTGAGAAGGAAAAGGACGCAGCCAACCTTAAGCGGCTCGAACTGGCGCGTCAGGAGGCCCATGCGCAAGCCAGGGCGGACCGAGAAGAACTCCTGCAGGTTTCTCAGATAGCCGCTGGTATGCCCTATTTACTGCAGTACGTCTTCGGTGATGTCAACTTCACCAAGCTGACGCAAATATGGCGTCTATGAGGTGCCTTGATGGATCTGCCGAGGAGTGTGTCGGATGCGTGCCAGTATTACAACACGCATGAAGATGGCGCCGAGCAAAAGGCATTTTGGGTGTAGTTCCAAGTACCGTCGCATCCGCCGCTCCTCAACAATCAAATGAAGCAGCTAATGGAGTTGCACCAATTCACGAAGCCGGCCATGGTAGACCTCTACATCACCATGTGGCCTACCGAGCCTTTGCCGAGCAGTTACTTTGGCTTGGTCCAGCGGCTTCAAACCGCCACCCCCCAGTTTCAACTCTGGAAGCGCTCCACCTGCCTGGAGGGTGCTCGACAGGCGTATGCATCTGTGAAGACGCATTATCCAGGGATCAAGGCGGAGGACATGGCTAAGGGTGGCCCTGAAGGGAAGAAACATGTGCCCGAGCAGTACTTTACAGATGTGATGTCGGGCGCACGTGTTTCTGAGTCTAAGTGTAGCAAGGAGGCAATCCTTGAAAACTTTGAGTAGAACTCCCTCGGTATGCCGAGGTGTATGATGTAAAAAAACAAGTATCATTTTAATGTGCATGAGCTCTTTATGTCTGATATACTATTTTGACTCCTTTGCGACTTGTTTAAAATTGAAAGTGACCAGTCGTCGGCTTTTGCCCCATTGTAGACGCTACGCAGGGTGTTTCTATAATAACTATACAACCTTTAGCCGACGTCTCGGTGCTCGGAGGCGGTTGTGTTAATAGAAACTAGGGAATCAAACTATGAGGCTTTAAAACTTTCACTTAGTCATAGGAGCTCGAAGTTTGGGGGCAAGTTACTAGTCCCCGGTGTGTATATGAAGTGTTTGGAGCCATCCTAAGTCAAGTCATTAACACTTTGGCCAGTTTTGAAACAAGGCCCATCATTTGATACGGAATATCCTCTAACGATTCTTAGTTTGACACAGTCATCGGATCGCAGACCAATTTACGCTTTTTGTGACAGTCAGCTTTTGGCTTTCTCCACTGAGGTACTTGACTAGTTAAACCGGGAGTAGCAATCGTAGTGGTGCTCCCTTTATGCCCTTAGCCGCACAATGCGGAAACATAAGGAGTAAGCACAAGAGCCAGGCAACCCAGCTTTGGACCAAAGACACAATTCGAAATCGATGCATATAAAGCAATATCCGAGAAAAGGAGGCCGAGGTCTTTTATATGAGTACTAAGGCATATTGGTGGGCATGGTTTGAATCCTAGCCCCTGATCAAAGCCGATGACTTCTAAAGGCAAGAAATAGTTGTATCGCGAGAGTTATCTTCGGCTCAGAAGTACAATAGAAAAAGAATGTATTACACACAAGGATGTAAACCGAACACAGAGTTCTTCTTTTGATTAACTAGAACATTGATGGCGCGCGTTGCTGCGCCCATCCATTTTCCGAATGCAATGATAGTAATTGGTGGCATGAAATATCTGAACTAAGTTTCTTGGAATCTAAGGACAGTGTACAATTTTATTGTGTTTGCATGAGGGAATGTTTCACTCCCAGTTGACTACATAATGAACTCCTCTTGCATAAATGATTCCACCTTACAGTATGCCAGATATTGCTTCCTCTACCTCCATGGAGCATGAAGCATGATTATGAAATATCAAGAAACACCTACACCACAAGCAGTAGAAAAGTTTACTTCAATGCCACCCAGGATACCAAAAAAAGCTCGTAAATAAAGAAAACATGAAATTTGTGTACTTTGGTTGATAGTCTTAAGATCTGTAAATTATTCTCTTTATATTTCTCAAGGGGATTATCCCATCTCTGATTCACATGATTTCCTCTTAGAGGACCAATAGACCAATAAGTGACAAAATTGCAGGCTTGCAGCTGCCTTGAGCAATTGAAACTGAACTTATGCTTAAATGATGTAATGACACAACATTAAAAGAGAGAAATGAACATGACGATATTAAATATTCTCCAAGTTCCAAATCTCTGTCTATTAGGTGCATTCTTCATAGGCTTAGGGATGTGTTCATTAAGCAGTAAGATAGGTGGGTATTTTTCATTATATCTATCTAGAAGTCATAGATCTATAACAGAAAAATGCCACTGAACTATACTGGTATATTGAGCAAATTAATTGGTTACATCACCATGAAAAAATTCAGTGTACAATGATGCATAGACTTTTATATCAAACTGAAACCATCCTTTCAAACACTTTTTTGACAAAGTGTGTTTTTTACTGTATCAACTATAGCTTCGTAGGTTTTAGGTGCTTCCAATTATTCCTGCAGAAGAAATATTTGAAGACCATCTGACAAGAAAGTTATACTATCATCGACACATAACTAAGCATAGTATGATTTCGGATGAATAGAAACTGAGGAATACAAGCATCTACATTGTACAGATTTCACGGGCAGTAATAATTCGCTTTTACTAATCGTGAAATTAATTAATTGACTCCATTCATCCAGCCTTTTGCCACGTGAAGGCAAAGTAAAGCATGCAACCACAAAAGTAATAAAAATTTATTTACCAAAAAAAGCTTACTGCAATCGGATTCATCAAATACAACAAATTTAGCTCTAATTGCATCCAAGTTATATTGCCTGCTCTGATGCACTACCACGTAACTTTTGATTTAACCCCAGGAACTTAAGCAACCATGCTGCACAAAGTGTCTAGAGGTTCAACATTTTGGTGCGCTTCAAAATGATTTACCTCTAGGTTATATTTAGAGAATTGTGGAAAATATTCTGCGAAGCTATGCATGCATACATAAAAGAGTGAAAATCTAACAGTTCTGGAGGGCGGCCCAATTAACAAGGTAAAATGATCTTACCATGTGGGAGCCGTCAACATGGAGCTGTTATATCTAGGAGGATCTCAGAATTGAGCTGGGAGCTTAGGCACTACTTTTCACAGTAAGAATGTTAAATAGTCTGGAGCACGACCAAAGTTCAAAAAAGCACTAGGCGTTAATTATGCGTTTGGGCACCTACTTGCGCTTTTCTAGCTTAGGCGCGATTAGGCGAAATGAGGCGCAATTAAGCGTTAGTACAGTAACGTGAAGAAATAAGCTAGATGGGCTGGCCTAGCCCATTAAACCACAGGCCCATCTTCATATCCTCCTACTAAAGCTCTCGTCTGGTGCAGTCGATAAGAAATTTAGGTTTCCTCCTCACGCCGCCTCCCCCCCTCGTCATCTCTGTCTTGCTGCACGAGGCTGCCTCTCTCCCTCTTCCTCTGTCCCTTGCCGGAGAAGCTTGATCCCTCGCCGGAGAAGCTCAATCCCTCGCCGAAGAAGCTCGATTTGTCGTCGGGGTGGATGAATCCTCGCAGGGGAGGTCGAATCCTCGCCGGGGAGATTGATTTCTCGCCTGAGAAACATGATTCCTCGCCGGAGAGGCTGCTTTCTCTCCGGAGGACCTCGCCGGCCGCTTTTTTGAGCGCCTAGGGCCAAAGCGAGGCGCTATGCCAACGCCCAGCGCTTAAGCACGCCTAGGCGAGCGCCTAATAGCGCTTTTTTGAACAGTGAGCACGACCATGCTTATCTCCCTGCTAAGAAAAGTCGGGCAATGGCAACCTGGAAACATTAGAGTGAAAATAAATAAATAACGTGACATATTAAAGATACAAGGAAGAGAAAGAACAAGCAAATCAACAATGATATATCCAACACAAAAAGACTACCACTTCCTCTCTCATCGTGCAAAATCAAACGTTTGAGGGCAAGAAAAAACATACCAATGCAAACTATTCTACACCCCAACTGCATTGGGTGATTGTTTGCCTTGGCCTCCATACTATATTTTAAAGCTTGGATAACCTCTCTGCAATCTATAAAAGAAAGTAGGGTACTGTCATTTTCCTCAAATTGGCGAAGATGCCTCGCATTCAGAATATCGTCATATGTTTTACTGTGCAAAGTTATGTTGATTACCTAGCATTTTTTCGAAAATGGGTTGATTACCTAGCATAGCTCCTCTTCCACTGTTAGGATGACTGCCCCAAATGTCTAGGCATCATGATGGTTGTCAGTAATCACATGCCTGGAGAAACAAAGTTAACATCGTTGGATTTGGCATTCCTTAATAGGAAAATGCATGCTTCCTTAAAGGTAAATACATTATACATTTATACATGCTTGATCCTACATTTTTTCTTAACATCCGACCATTTGCCTTGTACATTGTAAAACCATGACCATTATGGTTTTGTATGATTTCTGTGTATATATATTTTTTATATTGTTAATGTAAAGGAACTATTGTGGTTGCAACATCTAAGTTTCGCACAATTTAGTTAACTAAAGATGACTGCTAATCTACATGAGGATAAGACGACATACTAAAATCAAGTTGGTAAGCAACGGCACACCCCACAATTCATTGGTGTATACATGAACCAGAAACTTGAACCAACCGAGATTGATTGGCACACACATGATTAAAACTCTGAAATCTGATTACCACAGTTAAGTTTGCTAAGCACTAGGACACCCTACAGTATTCGTACCGCGATACCACGCCCTGTAATATTTGCAGTACGGATTTCTCAAAACCTTAGCCATACTTGCACTATTTGTTTGCACAAAAACTTGGGTATCTACTTGAAATGAGTGGGAAAAGCAGGAGCATACCTGGCTATATCTGGAGATGTAGTACCACAAGGGCAGGCTAGATGGAGTCTGAATTTGGAGACGGTCGACCATATGAACTTAACTGGAACTTGTGCCATAGATCTCGTTGTGGCGAGGCAAGGCCAGTCTGGATTGCTGGCGGCGGGGCGAGAGCATGAGAAGAATGACGAGCAGCAGGGCATGGCGGGGGCACCTACGGATTTGTCTAGGTCGCGCGACGCACGACGACTGTCGATGGGTTCCCCTTGGATTGCAACACGCACGTGGGCGCTGGTTGTCTGCTTCTGGTGGCCGCCGCCCGGAAAGCTTCGCTTTAGGATGGTTACCACCGCTAGAGTCGAGATCGAGAACGGAGGAGAAAGATCCACTGCTCGAGGTCGTGGTCGGCGGCGGCGGCGGAAGGCTGTGGCGCAGTACGATTCACCAACCGGTCGAGGTCGAAGAGGAAACGTCGGGGAGAAGAGGCTAACGAATGGGGCTGAGTTGACGGGTGGGCCGCGCTTACCCTCTAGGCCCAATCAACCAGCGTAGCCAGATTTTTCCACCCGAGTAGCTGCTCTTTTAGGACAGTCGGCCCACCTAGCAGGGAATACGTTATAACACAGTAATCCAATGGCCAGAAATGATTGAGTCACGAGATCCGACGGCCAAAATTGCTGAGTGCGTGAGAGGGCAGGGAAATGGCTCAGTTTTACTGTCCTAAATAGGGTCAAGCCGAACAAGCTGAGCTATCAAAGAAACTTTTGAAAGATACATAGAAAGTAGTGAAGGGAAGATTGAGATCTGCACAGCATCTATCACCTATCTTGATGTCCTATCCTACCGTGCGTCTTCACCTTCATGCTGTGTGCCAGCGAGTCCCCGTCTATTCCGAGGTATAACACTGATGCTTGCCACCACGCCGTCAATGTGCTTTGAATGCATTCGAGTGGTGGGTCCTTTTAAATAGGTCGTTCTTAGTGGCGGTAGGATTTTAGCTTAATGCTGGTTTTACAAGCCCCTGGCCGGGCCTTTAATGGTGCCACTTACACGACCAGGAGGGATTTCGGAAACTGCTGATCGAGCCGAACAGTTTGCCATCGTAGTTTTGCTCCATGGCCCCCCATGGTATTTTGAGTGCAAAGTTGTGCACCCGAGGCACGTAGTCCTCGGCCAGGTAAGGGGAGTCATGGAGCACGTATCCCTATTTGAGGCTATCGCTCGACTGGCTGGGGGCAAAGGTAACACCTCGAAAGCGCTTTGAAGAGCTCCACGCATTTGATGCAGTCAAGGACCTTGAAGCCTCCTCTACGGCCTGGACCTCAGCCGTGAGAGCCGCGGTTTGCTCCTCCAAACAAAGAGAGTGATCAGTATTTCCATTAACTACGATGATGCCCTTAGGCCCTGAAATTTTGAGCTTTAGATGAGCGTAATTCGGGACGACGTTAAATCGAGCGAAGGCGGTTCGCCCGAGCAGCGTGTGATAACCACTACGGAAAGGGACGATGTCGAAGATTAAATCTTCGCTCCTGAAGTTCCTGGGAGAGCCAAAGACTATCTCCAGGGTAACTGTCCCGGAACATTACACCTCAACACCTGGTATAATACCCTTGAACGTGGTGTTGCTAGGCTTAATCCTTGACGGATTGATGCCCATCTTCCTAACTGTGTCAACGTAAATGAAACTGAGGCTGCTGCCTCCGTCCATAAGGACTCGTGTTAGGTGGAAACCATCTAAGGGATCAAGCACTGGAGCCGCCGTCCCTCCACGACGGATGGTGGTCGGATGGTCTCATTGGTCAAATGTGATCGGGCAGGCTGACCATTGATTATATTTCGGTGCTACGAGCTCTAAAGCTTAAACATCTCGGAGCACGCGCTTCCTCTCCTTTTTAGGGATATGAGTAGCATAAATCATGTTCACATCCTTGACCTCGGGAGGAAACTGTTTTTGGCCTCCATTACTTGGCCCAGGAGGTTCATCCTCGTCCTCACTACGAGACTGACCCTTGCCCTAGTTCTCGGATGCAATCTTTCCTGCTTGCTTGATGACCCAGCAGTTTCGGTTGGAATGATTAGCCGGTTTGTCTGACGTACCATGGATTTGGCAAGGCTTGTCGAGGATTTTGTCCAGAATTGACGGGCCATCCTTATTCCCTTTAAAGGGCTTCTTTTTCTGGCTAGTTCACGGATTGCTAAATCCGACATTTACAGTCGCCTCATCGGCGTCACTGCCATTGCCTTTGTGATGGTGCTTATTGTTTTTATTGCGCCGAGGCTTTCCATTCCCGTCGCGCACCTCGGAGGTGCCGGGGTCTTCGCTGTTGTCGCTTCTATGAGCCAACCAGCTATCCTCGCCTATGTAGAACTGAGTCATTAGGGAGGTGAGAGTCGCCATTGTTCTCGACTTGCCCTGTCTGAGCTGTCGAGCCAGCCACTCACCGCGAATGCTATGTCGGAAAGCGGAAATTGCTTCCGCGTCAGGACAGTCTACAATTTGGTTTTTCTTGGTCAAAAACCGGTTCCAAAATTGCCTGGCGGACTCACCGAGCTGCTGGATGACATGGCTGAGGTCATCGGTGTCCGGGGGTCGAACATAGGTAACGAGTCCAATTTATGTGATAGTTTTTCTGTGTATTTTGTACCTACATAGTAGGCTTTGTGGAATTTTACCGCGCTCGCGCAATTATTGTTGTTGATAATCCCTTAGGTAACGTCTTTTGGATCAACTATCATTTAATTAGAAAATCCTCAGAAATGGTAGTGGAATCACGTATTTAAAGTGATAATCACTTTCCATAAAAGAATCAAGCAAGAAGGCCGAAGGAACGGGCGCTGTCGCGCTTCCAGAGCAAAAGACGGCGTTCCATACGACCACGAGCACCCGTATGAGCGGTCGTATGGCATGCCGCCGCCACCGCCAGATCAACTATTTCCACCCCGTCAAATCAGATCATGGATCAGACGCCCAGAGACACCAGAAACTCATCCAGAAGGCAGCACCCTAGCCTCCGGAGTTCATCCAGGGGAGGGATTGGCAAGGAGAAGGAGGGGATCTTCTCCACCGCGCACGAGGGAGATACAACATCATCACCACTATCGTCATCATCATCCACATCCTTATCATCTGCAACATCAATAACCCTAGTGGATCCTCTTGTGTATCATTTGAATCACTCATCCATGCATGCAGTTACTTTCATCTTGATGATTGTTGTCCCCATGTGTGAGTAGACCCCTAGTTCTCAGGGATATGGATGAACCTTGGTATGTGTAGGATCTGAAACGTTATTTTGGATATGAGATCCTCTGTTGAATGCTTAGTTTAATAACTTCGTGAATGTTGTGAAGGGGCCCCACTCAGCATTTGTGCCTTATGGCCACGAAGTATATCACTGTCGTTGTAAAGGGCAAGGATGTGGAGGTAATTCGAGGTGACAGTAAAAGCCTACTGCTCCTATCCTTTGCAATTGACCGGGGAATTACGGAGAACCCTTAGAGAGGCCGCGTCCATGGGGTAACCCTTAATTATCATGAGTTGTAACCCTCCGGGGGAGACTATGATGGTGGCGTGCGTGGCACGAAGTCTACCATGAGTAGAACATGTACTGTACCCGGCTCCGCCCAGCATAATCGTCAACAGTGGCTCAAGTATCCACACAAAACTATGCTCATGCATAGGTGCGCTAGAAACATACCAATGGGGATTCCGGACTCCCTGAGAACGCCTTTTTATTTTGCTGTCTCATCCGTCACTACAATCCTTGCTCTTTATTTACTTTCATGATATTTAGTTACAAGTCATTACACTACTCAATCATCATTTGCATCCGCCCTCACTCTGCTTTAAGTCTACAATTATCTGTAGGCACAAAAGTACATAATTCTCTACAAGAGGCAAAAGTTTGATTCATGTGCTCCCTGTGGGATCGATACTCTTACTTCGAAAAGGCTACAACTAAACCCTGTGCACTTGCAGGCCATCAAGCTTTTTCTGGCGCCGTTGCCGGGGAGCTGAGCGCTTTTGGGCCTTGCCTTAAGTTTTGAGTTATTTTGTGTCCTAACGATTTTTGTAGATAAAAAGCAGCCATGGTCCTTCAAGAGCAAATTTGTCAGGTAGGAGTGGAATTGGTGGCAGGACCGTCTCGAGGAGAGAATGTTATATCGGTTGATCCTGACCTACCTGGCAAAACATATGAGATAAACCCTCGGTTGATTACTATGGTGAAAGAAAATATATTCTGAGGTTATGTAACTGAATGCCCATATAATCATATTAAAAAATTTAACCTTGCATGTGGAACTTTTCAGTTGCAGGATTTGACTAATGAAGAAATAAAGGCAAAAATCTTTTCTTATTCATTAGATGGAGGAGCTGCCAAATGGTTAGAATGCCAGCCCGTGAACGTCTTGGGGAACTGGTCAGAATTGTTGACTGTGTTCTATGCTTATTATTATCCTCAAGGGAAGTTATATACAATAAGAAGGAAGATTAGCAGCTTTGGGCAGCGAGAAGGTGAGAAATTGGTAGATGCCTATATAAGGTATCGTGAAATACTCTTTGCATGTCCTGAACACCACTATCCATATTACTTAATAGTTAATTTCTTTTATGGTGGGCTCGACTCACAAAGTAAACAAGTTTTAGATTGTTCTTTTCTGGGAACCGAGATATCAGAGGCTTGGAGTTTACTTGACAGGATGAGGTATAATGCTGAAAATTGGTACCTTTGTTCAAAAGAAAAGAGTAAGGTTGATTCTGTTTATGATAGAATTAAATCTTTTCTAAAAACTACAAAGGTAAAAGACTTACGTCGTGAGCTAAATATTGGAACTGACCCCATGCTGCATGTTTTGAAAGATTTTTCTAAGTTCTTGAATTTGCCAGAGAAAAAGTACTTGAAACACAGCAGGGAGTCTAAAGCTATCCGTATGGTGGAAGCTATAAAGAAGAAGACCACTCCACCTAAGAACAGAAAAGAAGCTTATCGCAAGCCAAGTGGCAAAAAGCCAGAGGGAACATTCCCGGCTAAGGGGAAGAAGAGCGTCAAGATAGAACAATGCGGCACTCCACCCTACGTTGATATAGTGAAAGAACTTGCTACACCGATACCAGTGGTGAACAAAGAAGTCTACCTAGATAAAGACACAATCTCTTATCTTAAAGGGTGTACCGAAGGTAAAGATGCAGGTAAACAAATTTTATCATGTTCCTTCGGTTGCAAGTCCTATGTTGGGTTGTGTGACCCTGGTTCCCCAGTAAATATTATTCCTTACAGTATTTATGCGAAGATCTATGAGGAGATTCCTCCTTGTACTCTTGAGCCCACTGACGTTGTTATTAGGCTTGCAGATAAAACTGACAGGAAACCAAGTGGCATACTTAAGGATGTCAATATTATAATAGGTTCACTCATTTATCCCATCGATATTTATGTGTTAATGATCTCTGAGGATAAAGATTGTCATATTGTATTTGGAACCTCTTTTCTGAATGTTGCAGGAGCATATATCAAAAAGAAATATATCTCCATGAAGTGGGGAGATGAAATGATTAAGTTCCCATTTCTTCAATATTAAGCAAGCCATATGAGGAGGAAGCTCAAGATAATGAAGAACAGAAATTGAATCAATTAGCTGAGATCCATCTCCAAACACCTGAAGACGAAGTTGAACGGGTACTAGTGAGACCTGAATCCTTATTTGAAGACGAAGAAAAGGAGGAAATTGAAATGATAATGGATGCTACCCCAATAGTTTGCTCACGCCTGAATAAAGTCTATGAGGCACTTGAAAGAAAACGAGACGAGGAACTACCTGCTCCTACTTTAAAACCCTTACCCAAAAGGCCGAGGTATGAATTTATGGATAATTCAGAAAGATTTCCTGTTACTGTTAATGCTGACCTTTCAGGGAAAGAAAAGGAGAAACTATTGGTGGTGTTGAGTAAGCATCGTAAGGCTTTAGGCTACTCAATGAAAGACGTAAAAGGGATACATCCGTCCATTTACTCTCATGCTATCCCTATTGAAGAAGGGGCTAAACCAGTGATTGAAAGTCAACGAAGGCTATATCCAGCCTCAAAGAACGTGGTAAGAAAAGAGATAATACATCTCCTTGATGCAGGGGTAATTTACCCTATATCTGATAGTAAATGGGTAAGTCCGGTTCATTGCATTCCTAAGAAAGGAGGAGTTTCCTTATTAACTAATGAAAATAATGACCTAGTCCCTACTAGGGCTATTGTTGGATATGGAATGTGCGTTGATTTTAGGAAACTAAATAAGTGGACTAAGAAGGATCACTACCCGTTGCCATTCATAAATGAGATATTGGAGAGATTGGCCAACAACTCTTATTTTTGCTATCTCGATGGATATTCTGGATTCTCGCAAATACCTATCCGGCCTGAGGACCAAGAAAAGACTTCCTTCACCTGCCCATATGGTACATATGCATACCGTAGGATGGCATTTGGTCTATGTAATGGACCACCCTTGTTTCAAAAATGCATTTCTAATTTTTTTCCTGACTTTGTTGAAAAGATTGTCGAGGTGTTTATGGACAATTTTTCTGTTCAGGGTACATCCTTCGATAATTGTCTCTATAATCTTACGAAAGTTTTGCAGAGATGTGAAGAAACAAGGTTCGTGCTGAATTGGGAAAAGAGCCACTTCATGGCACAGAAGGGGTAGTGTTGGGGCACAGAGTCTCAGGAAAGAGCATCGAGATAGATCAAGATAGAATTGAGGTAATAGAGAATTTACCTTACCCTCATGATGTAAAAGGTATGCAAACTTTTATGGGACATGCTAGTTTCTATAGAAGGTTTATCAAAGATTTCTCCAAAATATCAAAGCCTTTAACTGACCTTTTACACAAGGATGTGCCCTATTCTTTTGACAAAATTTGTGTACAGGCCTATGAGAAGTTGAGGGATGCTTACAGCTCCCATCATTCAACCACCAAAGTGGGATGAACCCTTTGAGATCATGTGTGATGCTAGCAATTATGCTGTCGGGGCTGTCTTAGGATAGCGAGATGATAAAAAACTCAATGTGGTCTTTTATACTAGCAGGAGCTTGGATGAGGATCAAATACATTTGGCAACCACTGAGAAAGAATTGCTTGCTATTGTCTTCCTATGATAAACTCTAGCCTTATATCATTAATTCAAAAGTGATAGTTCATATGGATCATCGTGCCTTGTGCTACCTTCTTGCAAAGAAGGATGCTAAGCCCCGGTTGATTAGATGGATATTACTACTTCAAGAATTTGATTTGCAGATAGTAGACCGTAAAGGGGAGGACAATCCAGTGGCAGACCACTGCTACTTGTATTCTGCGTTGGTATTTCCCCGAAGAGGAGAGGATGATGCAGTACAGTAGAGATAAGTATTTCCCTCAGTTAAGAACCAAGGTTATCAATCTATTAGGAGAACCAAGCAAAATTCCGTTAAGCGCACCTGCACACACAAGAGCAAACACTTGCACCCAACGCAAATAAGAGGGTTGTCAATCCTCTTAGCGGTTACTTGCAAGGATTAAATCTTATCGAGGTAAATAGATAAACTAAACTACTAATTAAAATAAAAGTAAATAAATTGCAGCAAGATATTTTTAGGTTTTTAATATGATAAAGATAGACCCGGGGGCCATAGTTTTCACTAGAGGCTTCTCTCTCGAGCACAGAAACATACGGTGGGTAAGCAAATTACTGTTGGGCAATTGACAGAATAGCAAATAATTATGACAGATTCATGGCAATGATCATGTATATAGGCATCATGTCTGAGACAAGTAGACCGACTCCTGCCTGCATCTACTACTATTACTTCACTCATCGACCGCTATCCAGCATGCATCTAGAGTATTAAGTTAATAAAAATAGAGTAACGCCTTAAGCAAGATGACATGATGTAGAGAAGCAAATTCAAGCAATATGAATAAACCCCATCTTTTTAACCTTAATGGAAACAATACAAATACGTGTCATGTCCCCTTCTGTCACTGGGATTGAGCAACGCAAGATTGAACCCATCACAAAGCACCTCTCCCATTGCAAGATAAATCAATCTAGTAGGCCAAACCAAATTGATAGATCAGAGAGAAATACAAAGCTATAACAATCATGCATAAAAGAGTTCAGAGAAGACTCAAATATTTCTCATGAATAATCTGATCATAAACTCACAATTCATCGGATCCCAACAAACACACCGCAAAAGAAGATTACATCGGATAGAACTCCAAGAACATCGAGGAGAACATTGTATTGAAGATCAAAGAGAGAGAAGAAGCCATCTAGCTACTAGCTATGGACCCGTAGGTCTGTGGTAAACTACTCACACATCATCGGAAGGGCAGCAAGGTTGATGTAGAAGCCCTCCGTGATCGATTCCCCCTCCGACAGAGTACCGGAAAAGGCCTCCAGATGAGATTGCGGAAGAACAGAGGCATGCAGCGGCAGAAAGGTTATTTCTTCTGGCTCTCTGATGGTTTCCCAATATTTTTGAATTCATAGAAGTGGAATTAGGTCAAACGGAGTCACGTGGGGGGCGCGCCGTGTTGCCTTGTGAAGCCTCCGTGAGGCTTCTGGCCTCCTCCCAAAGCTTCCAAGGTTTCTTTTGTCCAGAAAAAAATCTCCAAAAAATTTCGTGGCATTTGGACTTCATTTGGTACTGTTTCTCTGAAAAGCCAAAAACAAGCAGAAAACAGCAACTGGCACTGGGCACTAGGTTAATAGGTTAGTCCCAAAAAATGATATATAATTGCATATAAAAACATCCAAGATTGATACTATAATAGCACGGAACAATCAAAAATTATAGATACGTTGGAGACGTATCAAGCATCCCCAAACTTAATTCCTGCTCGTCCTCGAGTAGGTAAATGATAAAAACAGAATTTTTGATGTGGAATGCTACCTATCATGTTTCATCATGTAATCTCTCTCTTACGGTATGAATAATAAGATCCAAATGATTCAAAGCAATAGTCTATAGTTTGATATAAAGACATCAATACTCAGGCATACTAATAAACAATCATGTCTTTCAAAATAAAAATGCTAAAGAACGTTATCCCTACAAAATCATATAATCCTGTCATGCTCCATCTTCTTCACACAAAGTATTTATCCTGCACTACCCCAATTTTAGCCAAGCAATTGGTTCATACTTTTTAACGCGCTTCAGCTTTTTCAACTCCCACGCAATACATGAGCGCAAGCCATGGATATAGCACTATGTGTGGAATAGAGTATGGTGGTAGAGATAAATAGGAGAAGTCAAAAATGGAGAAACTCTCACATCGACGAGGCTAATCAACGGGCTATGGAGATGCCCATCAATTGATGTCAATGCGAGGAGTAGGGATTGCCATGCAACGAATGCACTAAGAGCTATAAGTGTATGAAAGCTCAACATGAAAACTAAGTGGGTGTGCATCCAACTTGCTTGCTCATGAAGACCTCAGGCATTTGAGGAAGCCCGTCATCGGAATATACAAGCCAAGTTCTATAATGAAAAATTCCCACTAGTATATGAAAGTGACAAAATAGGAGACTCTCTATATGAAAAACATGGTGCTACTCTGAAGCACAAGTGTGGAAAAAGGATAGTAACATTGCCCCTTCTCTCTTTTTCTCTCATTTTTTTTCATGGCTCTTTTTTGCCTCTTTTTTTTAGAACGATCTCATGGACCTCATCCCCACTTTTTCGAGGACTCATTAGTTTCCATCATTCTTACCTCACTGGGACAATGCTCTAATATTGATGATCATCACACCTCTATTTATTTACAACTCAACATTACAACTCGATACTAGAACAAGAATATGACTCTATATGAATGCCGCTGGCAGTGTACCAGGATGTGCAATGATGCTAGCGTAACATGTATAACAATGATGAACGGTGGCTGAGCCACAAATACTATGTCAGCTATATGATCATGCAAAGCAATATGACAATGATGATGTATGTCATAAAAACGGAACGGTGGAAGTTGCATGGCAATATATCTCGGAATGGCTATGGAAATTGAAAGCGCAGGTTATCTCCCAGAGGGGGTGAATGGGAGATTATTAAAAATAGAAACGCAAGGGAAACTAAGTCATCACAGAATCAGAGTACAAGCGAACAGAATACATAAGGGTGAAGAATCATGCAATCATACAATCATACATGCATGAATAATATGAACTGAGGAAATAAACGATAGCATGATCAAATACTTCAGTTCAAATTCGGCAGAGGATAGATCACAAATTCTTCAGCAGCGGAATAAAGTAAGAGAGAGTGAGGAATTTGAAACCAGGTTGGCTCTGTGAAGACAATGGAATTTGGTAGACCAGTTCCAGTTGCTGTATCAACTGTACGTCTGGTTGAGGCAGCTGAGTCGCAACTCTGAGAACACTTAGTCCTCACCTTATTCCTCTTAAGCTAAGGTCACTTAGACCTCACCCAATCACTCGTGGTAAGTCTTCAAGGTAGACTTCCAAAACCTTCACAGACTTGTTCACCGGCATGCCACAATTACTCTTGGGTGCTCAGAACATGACGCCTAACCGTCTGGAGGAATGACAGTCCTCAAAGGTAACAAGCGTCGGATCACATAGATCAATCTCTTCAGTGATGCTCAGTCACTTAGGCTCTGGTTGGGTTTTTCCTCACTTGGGTTCTCTCAAAGTCGTCAGAGGATGGGTTGCTCTCAAATGACAAGTGTCAAGTTCTCTCGGAGCAGCCAACCAACAAGTGGTTGTGGGGGGCGGCTATTTATAGCCAGGGGCAACCCGACATGAATTGTCATAAATGCCCTTGTCTGATTTGACCATTGTCAGGATAAAGATCCACTCGACAGCTGTCACGCGGCGCATCAACGGTCTGAAAATTGAACTCTCAATTTCGTCAGGGCACTCAATTTCCTCACGGTAGGCAGCTCGCACTGGCGAACTCCTAACTCCTCAGCCTGAGAAAATTCGTCAGCGACCAGATGAACTTCGTCACTATCGCTAGCAAATGCGTCAGCTGTACTGGAGATTTCCAAAGGCTTCACTCAAAGCGGCTTTTGTGTATATAGGTTTGAGAAGTTTTGAGCATCACTTTGGAAATGTGAAATATGTTTCACCTAGACCCCCTTTAACAGTACGGTTTTTCCTATGACTCAAATAAGAAGAAAAGAAACTACGAAAACCAAAGTCTTCAAGCTTCAAAGTCTTCACATCAATTTCTTCAAAGGCCGTACCAATTTCATCACCAAATTCTTCACTTGAAGAAATCTATTTTTAGGGGTCGTCTTCCATGTGTTAAACCAGATCTTCAGGGACTCTGTCTCCTGTGTATACTCACAAACACATTAGTTCCTCAACCTATTTGTCTTCAATACTCCAAAACCACTAAGGGGCACTTGATGCACTTACAATCTCCCCCTTTTTGGTGATTGATGACAAATTGGTTAGGCTTTCAACGGGAGTAAAAATAATTGAAGTGTAAGTACAGAGTTTGAAGAAATTGATTACAAAATATTGAGGAACTCCCCCTGAAGATGTGAAAATGAGGAATTTGCTATGGATTGCAAATGCACATGGCAGGTTGAAATTGTGGAGATCTCCCCCTATATCTTGGAATCCAATCATGCATGATCATAAGATATTTGAGGAATATGAATGCATGATGAGAATTGGTGTCTGACGAAATTGTGCATGTATGAGCAGATATATTTAAGATCAGAGCATGCATATAAAACATTGCAAAAGAGTCAGACATCCAACAGTTATTTAAGTTACAAATCGTCAAAGAGCGAATCTAATGAAGTCCAAGAATTGTAACTTAGCAAAAACAGCCCATATAACGATCCGCTTGAAGACTAACTCACACTTCTCCCCCTTTGTCATCAAATGACCAAAAGGAGACAAGGGTGAGGACTAACGCCCCTGAAGAAAATCATCGCGGTGAAGACGAGGGAGCGCCAGCGTTGTTGGGGTCGCGTGATGCAGATGGACCAGCCGCAGTGTCTTCAACAGCTTCATTGGCGTCAGTTGTGCGCGACGAAGACTCTGAACTTGGCATAAGAGGAGGAACTTTGGTGTTCTTGAACTTCTTCCTTGGCGGTTTTGCCCAGTCAACGTTCATTTGGAAATCCAGATCCGCAAGTTCTTCATCTATTTTGAGGTGCGAGAGGATGGCCCATGATCTGTCAAATATCTCATGAAGATAATAGCGGTTTTTGCGGACGGCGTTATGCGTCACAGTCATGTTGGCTTGAATAGCTGCAAACTGACGCTTAACCCATCGGTGATTCTTGTCAACTTTCTGGTGAAGGCTTATGAGCAACTCACGATCAGTCATGACCCGTGGTGCTTCAGGTGAAGAAGTTGGCCTTGAAGCTTTTGCATCGGTATCCTGGCTAGCAGATTCATCGGCATTAGAGCTGGAGATTGGTTAACGAAATTGTCCATCAAGGGGACAGATTCCTTCATCTACAGCAGCCTTGCCCTTGCCAGGAACTGAGGAGATGGTGCTCTGAAGAACTTCTATTTCAGGCAAATAGCTCAAATGATTTTGACTGTCAACCTAGTAGTGAATTGCAAAGCGGGATCTGATGAATCTCATGATCCATGGAGCATATGGCTTCAGATCAAAAGGCGACTGTGCCACAGTGACCAAAGTCCTCAAAAAGAAATCATGAATGTTGATGGGAGTACCATGAATTATATGGAACAGCAAATTCTTCATAATTCCCACAACTTCTTCAGTATTGGAGTTGTGTCCCTTGATTGGACTGAGGGTTTTGGCCAGAATGCGGTATACTGTCTTTGGCACATAGAGCAAATCCTTCACTTGGAAGGTTGTCCTTGGAGCATCTCCTTCAGCGATTGGCTTCATAAGCACTTGCATCAGGTGGTTGGGCAGCTCAGTTTCTTCATAAATTCTCCTTGCTTCTTCATGGGGTGGTTCAACTGGGAGAGCTCGAAGAAGTTCTTCAATTGGAGCTTTGTAGTGAGTGTCTTCACTCATCCAGTCCAGAGCCCATGTTGTAATGTCGTCAGCGTCTCCAGAGAAGTGCACTGTGGCGTAGAATTGAAGAATGAGTTCTTCATTCCAATCGCAGACGTCAGAGCAGAAGCTGAGTAATCCAGCATCGTGAAGAACAGCCAGAACTGGCCGGAAGCACGGTAACGACTCCATATCCACGTGAGGAATATGGCGATGCTGAAATACTTTGTCCTTGTCAAATAACAGTGATGCATAAAAATTCATCTGTGTCCTTGTCCAGAATCGCAGGCGTCTAATCTTGGTTGAGTCATATGGGGACTCACCAATGAAGAAGTTCTTCTCTTCAAAGAATTTGGCATTATCAAACTGAGGCCGCCTGAGGGTTCTACCAATCTTTGGCATCACAGGAACTGGGTGAAGATTGTGCATCTTTTTGCGTACATCAAACACTGGTTGTGGAAACCCAGTGGAATCATTCGGATCTGTCATAGCAAGTGATTTGGCAATTTCCTCAGCAGTGGCAGTTGGAACTATGTCTGTATCTGCTGAAGGAATTGAGTCATCACGCTGAGGGGATGTATTGATGACATCAACCGTTGGCTCATCTTGAGCAATTTCATCAGCTGCTGCAGCTGGAATTTCTTCAGGAATGCTTTGGAGTGGTGATGGATGTCTTTCCTCAGAGCCCGTGTGAATGTCTTCAGTGACGGCGGGTGACTGTGGCACTTGCGTCAGAGGAGTGGTAAGGGGCGAATTTTGATGATAAGCTTCCCAAAATTCGTCAATGATAGGAGGGGTAGTTGCACCGTCAATGTCCACATCCTCTTTAGTTTCTTCACTACTTCCAGATGAAGCAGTTGCATGTTCTTCAGGCACCGGAACCTATGAGGGCTTCCGAGACAGGACTTGGTGAAGCGAAGTATCGTCTTCGACTTCAATTTCTTCATCCACTTGCTCTGTGGTAGCAGCAGAGTGGGTTTCAGCGTCATCTTCATCAGCCTGAGGGATTACATAATCCACCCCATACAGAACAATCTGAAGATCTTCATTGGCAGGAGCAGGGGGCGCTGATGAGATAGGAATGGCATCAATTGGAACATCTTAAGACAATGGAGTCGTCTTCACTTTCTTCACTGTTTCAGTGATGGTAGGAGGAGCTGAAGCTTTTCTCTTTTTTGCTTCCTTCTCAGCAGCCTTGGTCCTCTTCACTTCTGATGCAGAAGGAAGGGTGATAGTCTTCACAGATGAAGTCGTTGGTGGTGTTGCTGCTGAGGAACTTGGTGGTTCATTTTCTTCAGGAACGACTGATGCAGTCGCCCTGTCTGTTTCTTCAGGCACAACATCGTCAGTTGCCCTTTCATATTCTTCAGGCACAACCATTGTTGCCCTGGCAGTCTCACTGGTCTGAGCTGATGGTGGTGGAGTTGAAGAACTGGAAGGAGGCACGATGCCAAACTTGGCAGCCTCACGCTTATTATGCTCATTAACCACATTGGTGGTGGTTTGGATGAATCTGTCACGCACCCCATAGCAGTGACTTGACTGGTGTTCAAATTCTTCAGACAGTTGTTGAATTTTAGACTACAAAGACACAAGCTGCTGACGGGAAATAGACAGCATGTTCTTCCGCAACTCCTTCTCCTTCTACAGCTGATGTTTCCTCACCAGTTTTGCTTGAGCAATTTTGTGCTTCTCGTTCAAAATGAAAGCAGATAACACATGACTTGGGCCAGGAGGTAAATTCAATTCATCAAGAGGCGTATCTGTCTTGGTGCACCAGATGGCAATGAAGTCCAAAAGCTTCTTGGGGTCCAGCATCATTGCAACTGAAGAATTTTTAGCAATTGCAGCTTGCTCTTGCTTTCTTCTGAGGAACTCCGCGAGCTCATCATCGTTAGCTAGCCCATGTTCGTCAACCTGTGGCACGACAGCCTTGCTCTTGGGACTTGGCCTGGTTCCACGGCCAGCAGTGACCTTTTTCTTCAGCTTGGGCAGTGAAGACGAGGGTTGCCCACTAGCTGAGGCACTTGATGCAGCAATTGAGGCTGTTGGAAAGCCCTCGGTGCTCTGGCAAGATGCGAGCATGACCGGTGTTGAAGCTTCTGCTGCTGCCATTGATGAACTTGAAGTAGGAGGAGGCACTGAAGATTTTGGAATCTTGGGTGCAGTAGCCTTTGAAGCAGCCGGCTGGGCCAGTGAGGGCTTTGGAACGGACGGCTTTGGCTTGGTGGCAGGCTTCTTTTGCATAGCCTTCTTTGGAGCACTGGCACTGCCACTGGCATCTACTTCAGCTGAGGCCTTTGTGGCTCTGTTGAATTCCCCAACAGCCTTTTTGGCCTGTTTCTGCAATTTAGCTTGTTGCTTTGCCCATTCTTTGGGGAATTCTTCACCCCTTCTGATGCTTGTAGGATGAGCAGTTTGACACTCAGCAAGCGGTGGCCTATTGCACGGAGGCTTCACAGCAAAATCCTTCATGTATTTGGAGGTGACGAAATTATAATCTCTCCACTGATAGGTCCAGTATCTCTTTATCTTTTGCATGCGCATTTTGCGCTGCTCCTTGGTTTCTTTTCCATGAGTTTCCTCATCTGGAGTGCAATATCCTTCATACAGATCATCTGGAATCTCAAAAGCAGTATGTTCCTCCTTTCTCTTGCCTCCCTTCTGAGGCCTTTTGCCATCAGCCATTTTCTTCAGCTGAGGTTTTTGAACACGTGAGGACTCTGAAGATGTTTGAAGGTTTTCCTCAAGCAATGCTGCAAATGAATTAATTTGATGAGAACCTAGTGATTCGTCGGCAGACATTGTACCTGTGAAAAGAGTATAGTTGCGAGGAAATAGGGAAGAGTCACATGCGTTCTCAGAGATTTTTCAAAATAAACCAGGTGAAGAAATTGACCCTTATCGTCTTGACGCAATTCACTAAGTGTTCTTGACATAGGTTCTAGAGTTGTACAGATTGAAGCAATTGCACAATTGAGGAATCTAGTTGTTAAGTATAACTTAGATTAAAATACTCAAGACTGGCCAGAGGAAAGTGCTGAAGAATTGGAAGAGTGGTAAAAACAGCACTTGAAGATTTTGTGGCAGTAAAAAGATCAAACGTGGGCGGTAAAGATAAGTTTTAATTACCCCAAGGATGAACTCGACGAACTGGACGACGAGGCAATGGAAATCGTCTGTCCAGATCTTCCGTGCCCTAACTTGGCGACGAAAGACGTCTACGGCGGCGGCGGAGGTGAAGAAATCCGCGGCCGGCGCGAGTACGACGGCGAAGAAGTCGAGGCAGTGAAGCTCTTCCTATCCGGTGACGATGAGTTCCAGCGGTGGCGCTAGGGTTTGAGAGCGATAGGGGCGCGAGAGTGAAATGAGTTAGGGTTGACGAGGTCAAGCCTTTATATAGGCGCGGTAAAAACTGAGTGATGGGGAACGAAGCATGAAAATCAAAAAAATTCCTACGAACACCCAAGATCTATCTAGGAGAAGCATAGCAACGAGAAAGGAGAGTGTGTCTACGTACCCTCGTAGACCAAAAGCGGAAGCGTATATAACGCGGTTGATGTAGTCGTACTCTTCGCAATCCGATCACGATCCAACCGATCTAGTGCCGAACGGACGGCACCTCCGAGTTTAGCACACGTGCGGCTCGATGACGTCTCCTCCTCCTTGATCCAGAAAGAGAAGGTGAAGAAGTAGATGGGATCACAACCAGCACGACGGCGTGGTGGTGGAGCTAGTTCAGCAGGGCATCGCCAAGCTCTACTAGAACGAGGACGGAGGAGCTACGGAGTAACGGGAGAGAGAGGGGCGCCAAGGGCTTGGTATGTCCTCTTGGGGCTCCCCCTCCTATATATATATAGGTGGAGGGGCGTGGGGAACAGCCCCTCCAAGCCCTAGGGCGCAGCCAAGGGGGGGGGAGGACTTGGACTCCAAGTCCAATCCTATTCCTACTAGGACTCCCCTTTTTTTTCCTTAGCCACATGGGCTTTTGAGGACTTGGTGCGCCTAGCCCAATATGGCCAGGGTGCCTCCCCTCAGCCCATGCCAGCCCTTGGGACATGGTGGACCCATTTGTGGACTTCCGGACCCCTCCGGAATCCTCCAGAACCTTCTGGAAGCTTCCCGGTACAATACCGAAAAAAACTTCACCTTTTCCCGGAACCCAAAATATGACTTCCCATATATAAATCTTTACCTCTCGACCATTCTGAGACTCCTCGTGACATCCGGGATCTCATCCGGGACTCCGAACAACATTCGGTTACCAATCATCAAATATCCCTATACTACTCTAGCGTCAACGAACGTTAAGCGTGCGACCCTGCGGGTTCGGGAATCATGTAGTCATGACCGAGACACCTCTCCGGTCAATAACCAATAGCAGGACCTGGATGCCCATATTGATTCCTACATATTCCACGAAGATCTTTTATTGGTTGAACCACGATGTCGAGGATTCGGTTAATCCCGTATGCAATTCCCTTTGTCCGGCGATATGTTACTTGCCCGAGATTCGATCGTCAGTATCTCCATACCTAGTTCAACCTCGTTACCGGCAAGTCTCTTTACTCGTTCCGTAATACAAGATCCTGTGACTAACCCATTAGCCACATTGCTTGCAAGCTCTTTACGATGTTGTATTACCGAGAGGGCCCAGAGATATCTCTCCGTCATACGGAGTGACAAATCCCAGTCTCGATTCATGCGAACCCAACAAACACCTTTGGAGATACCTGTAGAGCACCTTTATGATCACCCAGTTACGAAGTGACGTTTGGATACACACTAAGTATTCCTCCGGTGTCAAGGAGTTGCACGATCTCATGGTCTAAGGAACAGATACTTGACATGAAGAAAGTTGTAGCAAATAAACTAAACGATCTGGTGCTAAGCTTACGGTTGGGTCTTGTCCATCACATCATTCTCCTAATGATGTGATCCCGTTATCAAATGACAACTCATGTCTATGGTTAGGAAACCTTAACCATCTTTGATCAACGAGCTAGTCTAGTAGAGGCTCACTAGGGACACGGTATTTGTTTATGTATCCACACATGTATTTAAGTTTCCGGTCAATACAATTATAGCATGAATAATAAACCTTTATCATGAACAAAGAAATATGATAATAACCAATTTATTATTGCCTCTAGGGCATATTTCCAACAGTCTCCCACTTGCACTAGAGTCAATAATCTAGTTTCCATAGTTATGAATCAAACCCCCAATGAGTTCTTGGGCTGATCATGTTTTGTTCATGGGAGAGGTTTTAGTCAACGGGTCTGCAACATTCAGATCCATATGTACTTTGCAAATCTCAATGTCTCCGTCCTTGATCCAATCACGAATGGAGTTGAAAGGGCATTAAATATGCACTTCACATGTAAATCCCGCCGCAACGCTCGGTTTGGAACTACTCCAAACGACCGCTCCACTTTACGTATCCGGTTCGAGACTCAGGGTCATCCAGATCGGCGTCAAAGCTTGCATCGACATAAACCTTTACGACGAACTCTTTGTTACCTCCATAAACGAGAAACATTTCCTTAAGTTATTTAAGGATAATTTTTGACCGCTGTCCAGTGATCCACTCATGGATCACTCTTGTACCCCCATGCTAGACTATTGGCAAGGCACCCATCAGGTATGGTACACAGCATGGCATACATTATAGAGCCTATGGCTGAGGCATAGGGGACGACCTTCATCATTTCTCTTTCTTCTGCCGTGGTCAAGCTTTGAGTCTTACTCAACTTCACACCTTACAATACAGGAAAGAACTCCTTCTTCGACTGATCCATTTTGAACTCCATCAAAATCTTGTCAAGGTATGTGCTCTGTGAAAGTCCTATCAGGCGTCTTGATCTATCTCTATAGATCTTGATGCCCAATATTTAAGCTGCTTTACTCAGGTCTTCTTTTGAAAAACTCCTTTCAAACAATAGTTTATGCTTTCCAGAAATTCTACATCATTTCCAATCAACAATATGTCATCCACATATACTATCAGAAATGCTATAGAGCTCCCACTCACTTTCTTGTAAATACAAGCTTCTCCGTAAGTTTGTATAAAACCAAAAGCTTTGATCACCTCATCAAAGCGTATATTCCAACTCCGAGATGCTTGCACCAGTCCATAGATGGATCGCTGGAGCTTGCATACTTTGTCAGCATCCTTAGGATCGACAAAACCTTCTGGTTGCATCATATACAACTCTTCCTTAAGAAACCTTTTAAGGAATGCTGTTTTGATGTCCATCTGCCAGATTTCATAAAATGCGGCAATCGCTAACATAATTCTAACAGACTTAAGCATCGCTACGGGTGAGAATATCTCATCGTAGTCAACCCCTTGAACTTGTCGGAAACCTTTTGCGACAAGTCGAGCTTTATAGACGGTGATATTACCATCAGCGTCTGTCTTCTTCTTAAAGATCCATTTATTCTCAATGGCTTGCTGATCATCGGGCAAGTCCACCAAAGTCCATACTTTGTTCTCATACATGGATCCTATCTCGGATTTCATGGCCTCAAGCCATTTGTCAGAATTTGGGCTCATCATAGCTTCTTCATAGTTCGTAGGTTTGCCGTTGTTTAACAACATGACTTCCAGGACTGGATTACCGTACCACTCTGGTGCGGAACATACCCTGGTCGACCTACGAAGTTTAGTAGTAACTTGATCCAAAGTTTCATGATCATCATCATTAGCTTCCTATCCGGTTGGTATAGGCATCACGGGAACTACTTTCTGTGATGTGCTACTTTCCAATTCGAGAGAAGGTATGATTACCTCATCAAGTTCTACTTTCCTCTCACTCACTTCTTTCGAGAGAAACTCCTTCTCTAGAAAGGACCCATTCTTGGCAACAAAGATCTTGCCCTCGGATCTGTGGTAGAAGGTATACCCAATGGTCTCTTTAGGTTATTCTATGAAGACGCACTTCTCCGCTTTGGGTTCGAGCTTATCAGGCTGAAGCCTCTTGACATAAGCGTCACATCCCCAAACTTTAAGAAACGACAGCTTTAGGTTTCTTGCCAAAGCATAACTCATACGGTGTCATCTCAACGAATTTTGACGGTGCCCTATTTAAAGTGAATGCGGCTGTCTCTAATGCATAACCCCAAAACGATAGTGGCAAATCGGTAAGAGACATCATAGAACGCACCATATCCAATAGAGTTTGATTATGATGTTCGGACACACCATTATGCTGTGGTGTTCCAGGTGGCGTGAGCTGTGAAACAATTCCACATTGTCTTAAATGCATACCAAACTCGTAACTCAAATATTCACCTCCACGATCAGATCGTAGAAATTTAATTTTCTTATTACGATGATTCCCCACTTCACTCTGAAATTCCTTGAACTTTTCAAATGTTTCAGACTTGTGTTTCATTAAGTAAATATACCCATATCTACTCAAATCATCTGTGAAGGCAAGAAAATAACGATATCCACCGCGTGCTTCAACACTCATCGGACCGCATACATCAGTATGTATTATTTCTAATAAGTCACTAGCTTGCTCCATTGTTCCGGAGAACGGAGTTTTAGTCATCTTGCCCATGAGGCATGGTTCACATGTCTCAAATGATTCATAATCAAGAGATTCCAAAAGTCCATCGGCATGGAGTTTCTTCATGCGTTTTACACCAATATGACCTAAGCGGCAGTGCCACAAATATGTGGTACCATCATTATTAACTTTGCATCTTTTGGCATCAATATTATGAATATGTGTATCACTATGATCGAGATTCAACAAGAATAAACCATTCATAAGGGGTGCATGACAATAAAAGATATTACTCATATAAATAGAACAACCATTATTCTCTAACTTAAATGAATAACCGTCTCGCAATAAACAAGATCCAGATATAATGTTCATGCTCAACGCAGGCACCAAATAACAATTATTTAGGTTTAAAACTAATCCCGAAGGTAGATGTAGAGGTAGCGTGCCGACGGCGATCACATCAACCTTGGAACCATTTCCGACGTGCATCGTCACCTCGTCCTTAGCCAGTCTTCGTTTATTCCGCAGCTCCTGTTTCGAGTTACAAATATGAGCAACCGAACCAGTATCAAATACCCAGGCGCTACTACGAGCACTAGTAAGGTACACATCAATAACATGTATATCGAATATACCTTTGTTGACGTTGCCAGCCTTCTTATCTGCCAAGTACTTGGGGCAATTCTGCTTCCAGTGACCATTCCCCTTGCAGTAGAAGCACTCAGTCTCAGGTTTGGGTCCAGCCTTGGGTTTCTTCACGGGAGCGGCAACTGCTTTACCGTTCTTCTTGAAGTTCCCTTTCTTTCCCTTGCCTTTCTTGAAACTAGTGCTCTTTTTAACCATCAACACTTGATGCTCCTTCTTGATTTCTACCTCCGCGGCCTTAAGCATCGCGAAGAGCTCGGGAAGTGTTTTCTCCATCCCTTGCATATTATAGTTCATCACAAAGCCCTTATAGCTTGGTGGCAGTGACTGGAAAAACTCTGTCAACCGCTGTCTTATCTGGAAGATTAACTCGCACTTGATTCAAGCGATTGTTCAACCCAGACATTCTGAGTATATGCTCACTAACAGAACCATTCTCCTCCATTTTACAGCTAAAGAACTTGTCGGAGATGTCATACCTCTCGACCCGGGCATGAGCTTGAAATACCAATTTCAGCTCCTGGAACATCTCATATGCTCCGTGGTGCTCAAAACGTCTTTGGAGCCCCGGTTCTAAGCCGTAAAGCATGACGCACTGAACTATCGAGTAGTCATCAGAACGTGCTTGCCAGACGTTCACAACATCCACAGACAATGCTAGAGGGGTTGGCACACCGAGCGGTGCATCAAGGACATAAGCCTTCTGTGCAGCAGTGAGGACAATCCTCAGACTACGGACCTAGTCCGCGTAATTGCTTACAATATCTTTCAACTTAGTCTTTCTTTAGGAACGTATTAAAAACAGGGAGCTACAGCACGAGCCATTGATCTACAACATAATTTTGCAAAGACAATTAAGACTAAGTTCATGATAATTTTAGTTCAGTTAATCAAATTACTAATGAACTCCTACTTAAATCAACATCCCTCAAGTTGTCTAAGTGACACATGATCCAAATCAACTAACCCATGTCCGATCATCACGTGAGATGGGGTAGTCATCAATGGTGAACATTTCCATGTTGATCATATCTACTATATGACTCATGTTCGACCTTTCGGTCTCCCGTGTTCCGAGGCCATGTCTGTACATGCTAGGCTCGCCAAGTTTAACCCAAGTATTCTGCATGTGTAAAACTGGCTTACACCCGTTGTATGCGAACGTAGAGTCTATCACACCCGATCATCACGAGGTGCTTCGAAACGACGAACTTTCGCAACGGTGCATACTTAGGGAGAACACAATTTCTTGAAATTAAGTGAAGGGATCATCTTATAATGCTACCATCGTCCTAAGCAAAATAAGATGCATAAAAAGGATAAACATCACATGCAATCAATATGTGACATGATATGGCCATTATCATCTCGTGCCTTTGATCTCCATCTCCAAAGCACCGGCATGATCTCCATCGTCACCGGCATGACACCATGATCTCCATCATCATGTCGTCACATGGTCGTCTCGCCAACTATTGCTTCTACAACTATTGCTAACGCATAACGATAAAGTAAAGCAATTATATGGTGTTTAACAGTTGACTCACAGGTCACACAATAAATTAAAGACAACCCTATGGCTCCTGCCGGTTGCCATACTCATCGACATGCAAGTCGTGAACCTATTACAAAACACGATCATCTCATACATCAACATATATCACATCATGTTTTGGCCATACCACATCACAACATGCCCTGCAAAAACAAGTTAGACGTCCTCTACTTTGTTGTTGCAAATTTTACGTGGCTGCTATGGGCAACTAGCAAGAACCGTTCTTACCTACGCAAAGCCACAACGGTGATAATCAAGTTGCCTTTTAACCTTCTATACGGACCGCCTTCGTCAAATTAGATTCAACTAAAGTAGGAGAGACAGACACCCGCTAGCCACCTTATGCAAAACAAGTTGCATGTTAGTCGGTGGAACCGGTCTCATGTGCGAGGACATGTAAGGTTGGTCCGAGCCGCTTCATCCCACAATACCGCCGAATCCAAATAAGACAAGAGAGGTAAGTAATTTGAGTATCAACGCCCACAACTTTTGTGTTCTACTCGTGCATATACATCTACGCATAGACATAGCTCATGATGCCACTGATGGGGAACGAAGCATGAAAATCAAACCTTTATCATGAACAAAGAAATATGATAATAACCAATTTATTATTGCCTCTAGGGCATATTTCCAACACTGAGAGGTCCGAAGATTTTGGACGGATAAGCCCCTGGCGTTTTGCATCTGAGTGACACATGTCACACATGCATTTTCACCTTTATCCATGCATGTGAAGCGCGGAATGAAGTTACTGTGGCAACCGCCAAAAATTGATTAGAATATTTTCAAAATGTGTTCGCAATTTCTTCAGCTATCAAGGACACAGTGAAGATTTTGAACAGTGTCAAGTAGAACGCATATGAAGAATTTGTGAACAGAGTGGGTTGAGTTTAGCACAGAGGGGAGCGGGTCCGATCACATCCACATAGATGACAAAAAACACTGCTTGAAGAAATAGCTATATGTGGATGTTGTTGAGGACATGAAAAACTCGGATATATATATATATAGAGTAGCACTATTCTAATCCCAGGATCAGAATAATATTCTGATCCAGTGCGCCCTATAAGGAGCGATGCGATATTCCCGAACTCCCGAACCGGTAGGAAGGCCGGAAAAAAAAACAATTCGATTCCTTCCCACCACACCTCCTCTGCCACCCGATTCCTTCCTCCCGCAGGAAGCCCCACCGTCCACCGGATCTGGCTGTCGCGCCGCCACTGGCCACCCTGCCGCCACGGTCCCCTGGATCTGGCCGTCGCGCCGCCACCGGCCACCCTGCCGCCACCGTCCCCCGGATCCGTCCGCCGCGCCGCCACCGGTCACCCTGCCGCCACCATCCCCTGGATCCGGCCGGCGCGCCTCCACCGGCCTCGGACTCGGTCGCCACGCCGCCCCACCCCAACGCCAAGGAGCAGGAGCCCGACCCCGACGATGGCCGCCAGCGGGTCGCCCTCTTCTTTGGCACATAGACCAGCACCACCGAGGGGTTCGCCAAGGTACCCACGCACGCTCCTCGTCCCCCCTGCGCCGCCACCACCATGCCTGCTGGGTGTGTGCCTGCTCACTGTGAAGTCCGTCCTAGCCAGCCTCTTCAGTTCGATGTGTGTCTTCACTGTGTGGTTCTCGCCATCTCTCAATCCTGCCAAGCTACACGAACACTTGTTGTTTCCTCTCCCTGCTCCTATCGGACTCGGTGTGTTGTGGGCGACGGACAAGATGGAGGCATGGACCTGGCGACTGCGTATGGGAAGCGAGCTGCTATTGCACTTGGTCTGCTCGACAGCTGCCGTTGTGGCTGTACTTGGACGGCTGCAGACAGTGCAACCGAACGTCCGTGTGTGTTTTTGGCAGCCCATTTTTACAGTTGGTGCTAATGAACATTCGTCCAGGTTCTTCTGTACTGTTGCTATTTGCTGGAAAAAAAAATCATTGATTTTCAATTGGCCGTTTCTTGTACTAGAACATCACGTGCTTGTGCTAATGTCCGTGAGACAAAACCTATGAAACCATATGTGGAGTAGTACTAAATGATGAGAACCAGATAAATTAAAATAGATATTGTTCGTCGGATTTTGATTTAAGTGGGCTTATTCTCACAAGTGTTGTTTCAAGTAGATCGGTATCTAAAAGGTTCACACAAAAAGAGATCCTGGAGGGGTTCAAGTTAATGATTGAAATCATGGGAAAGTCGTGGAATAAAAAATTGCACTCTTCTGAATTTGTTCTGCAGCTTTTCTTACTTGACAAAAAAAGTTGATGAAGTTCATGTATTACTGTCGCTGAAAATATATATAAAAAAAGACAGAAGAGTTCCCAAAAAATTTAAAAATCGAAAACAATTCTGTACTCAAAAATATAAAAAGGTGAAGTTCAAATTGAAATAACACAGAAGTTCGAAGTTTATTAAAACCTAGGATTTACCTGTTCAAAAAATAAAAAACACAACGCCATTTTTTGCACTTTTAAAAACAACTCATAAACGGAAAAAAATGGTTGCTAGAAGTTCAAGTGCTCGGCGAGGAAAAGTTCAAAAATTCTTGTGAGAGAGGTTCACCGTGTATTTAGATGTCCAAAACACATTAAAAAGATGTTGTTTTTGGTGTTTTAAAATAATTCTCTCAAACCAGAGAGAAGTTCAAAGTGATAACAACCGAAAGTTCACGTACTGCATGGTGTGTGTTTCGTATGAGAAAAATACAATAAAAAGGCAAAGTCTAAAAATTTTGTTGGTAGAAGTTCAAGTGCTCGGCCCGGGAAAGTTCAAAAATTCTTGTGAGAGAGGTTCACCGTGTATTTAGATGTCCAAAACACATAAAAATATGTTGTTTTTGGTGTTTTAAAATAATTCTCTCAAACCAGAGAGAAGTTCAAAGTGATAACAACCGGAAGTTCACGTACTGCATGGTGTGTGTTTCGTATGAGAAAAATACAATAAAAAGGTAAAAAAATTGTTGCTAGAAGTTCAAGTGCTCGGCCCGGGAAAGTTCAGAAATTCGTGTGAGGGAGGTTCACCATGTATTCAAAAACTTTCCAAACGGTATATCGTATGCTCTATTCCAAAGGGTATATCGTATGCTCTATTCCGAAAAACGGTTAAAACAAATTGGTGTATGTTGTTCGAAGCAAAAGTTTAACCATATTAGAAAAAAGTTGAGTCTTTTCAATAGGTTTCTAATGGTTTATCATTTAGGGAACTCCGGGGAACGGGTGAGGAACTACGAACAAAAATACGAGACCGAAGTTCAACGTGAAAACAACGAGCAGTTCAACTACTATACGGAATGCGTTTCAGAAGAGAATAAAAGGAACAAAACTAAAAGCCTAAAAGTGTTGTTGCAAGAAGTTCACGTGCTTCTCCCTGCATGGTTCAAAATTTCTAGTGAGAGAAGTCCGTCATTCATTTAAATGATAAAAAAGGCAAAAACAACGTTGTTTTTGCCATTTTTAAAACTGCTCGCAAACGGTAACGAATTTGTGACAACTATCTACATGAAAAAGTTGCTCCTATTCATAAGCTTTCCAACGATATATTATATGGTTCATTCCGATGAACGGTTTAAAAGTTTCATGTATACCATTAAAAACAAGTTTTTGTGTATTCAAAAAAATATCTTGAACCGTCGCGAATATGAAAAAATGATCAACAAATGGAAGTTGCGCGTTTTCAACAGCTTTCTATCGATATATCATTCGCTCAATTCCGACAAGTGGTGGGGAAGTTACGGGCAAAAAACAGCACCTGAAAAATAGAGTGAAGTTCAAGCTGAGATGTACGAGAAGTCCAACTTCTTCACAGAGTGCAGTTTCGAATACTCTGTATCGCGATGAAGGCAGAACACATGATCTCGTCATTTTCAAAATTACATAAAAACGACAGGGAATTAGAGGGAACTTTCTATATGAAAAAGTTTCGCATTTTCCATAGCTTTCCAACGGTATATTATTTTCCCTATTCCGATGAAGTTTGCGAAAATTACAGCCAAAAAACGATTTCGGCCATATTGAAAATTGACAAAAAACCGTAAAGAATTAGGAGAAACAATCTATACATGAAAGTCTCGCATTTGTTCAAGCTTTCCAACGCCATATCGTTTGCTGCATTCCGACATACCGTTTAAAAATTGACGTGAAAATACTATCTCGGCAGAATGTCGGCCGTTTTCTAAATTACATTTAAACCGTAAAAAATTAGGAAAAACTTTCTATATGAAAAGAAGCGCATTTTCATAAGCTTTCCAACGCCGTATCATTTGCCTCAATCGGATTAGCCATTTTCAAATGGCGCCAAAAATACGAGCTCGGCTGTTCGGTTTGAAAAATTCTGCCATTTGTGAAATTGCTCTTTAACCGTAGGGAATTTGGGAAAACTTTATATATGTGGAATGAGAAGATTTGCAGCAGCTTTCCAACGCCGTATCATTTGCGTCATTCCGATAAACGGTTTAGAAATGGGCTCAAAAATACTATTCACGATTTTTTGTGTGAAGAAAAAACGGTTTTCAAACTGCTCTTAAACCATTTAGATTTTGACAAAAATTCTACTTAGGTCGTGACCCTCATGTCCACAGCTTTCCAACGGTATATCGCAAACCTCATTTGGACAAAGTTAGCGGAAGTTCAACCTGTCACCAAGTGAATATCAGGTCGAACAACTCAGGCAGTTCAACTAATATTCTGATCCCGTGATCAGAATATTGTTTATATATATATACAGCCCGTCTATTCTGCCAATATTGGCAGAATAGTTATTCTGCCCACACTTCCGAACTGCACGCTCAACGCGAGCGCACAGCATTGTTGAAGCAAGAGTACTGCAGTACTGAGACGAGTGAACTTCTCGTCGCAAAAAACTGCACGCGCCGTTTTCTTGGTATTGTTTTTGCTCCAGTTTTTAAACCGTTTGTCGGAACGAGGCGTATGATACGCCGTTCGAAAGCTATGGATTAGGCGCAACTTCGCCATGTTGAAATTTTTTCGAGATTCTTCGCGGTTTAAGAGTAGTTTCGAAAACGGTGTGCGCATGACGAGTGACAACGAGCGTATTTTCGCGATTTTTTCGAAACCGCTCGTCGGAATGAAGCAAATGATACGCCGTTGGAAAGATATCACTGAGGCGCAACTTTTTCATATATATTACTTTCTCTAATTTCTTACGGTTCAAGAGCAGTTTCAAATTTACTAAATCGCGGAATTCTGTTTTTCAAATTTTTTGCAAATTTTCGGTACTGTTTTTGCTCTAGTTTTTTAACCGTTTGTCGAAACGAGGCATGTGATACGCCGTTGGAAAGCTATGGACGAGGCGCAACTTTCATATGTAGAAATTGTTTTGAGATTCCTGACGGTTTTAAATTAATTTTGAAAATGGTGTGGCGGACGACGAGTGATAGCGGCCGTTTTTTCGCGATTTTTCATAAACCGCTGGTCGGAATGATTCAAATGGTACGCCGTTGGAAAGATATCGACGAGGCGCAACTTTTTCATGTAGAACACTCTCTCTAATTCCTTACGGTTTAAGAGCAGTTTTGAAATTACCGAAATGCAGACACTGTTTTTCGCGACACCAAAATCGACGCGTGAACTACATCAGACAGAAAACCGCACTGCATCAGACTGAAAACCGCACTGCATCAGACGATCAAGTGAACTGCATGATTTATTTTATTCAGACATAAATTTTCCCAGGCGAGGAAGTGAACCGCGCTTCATATCGGTCGTAAGTGAACAGCAACACTATCGAGAAGTGAACCGCATTACTTTTTTTGTCATTTCTGTAACATTTTTTCTGCACTTCACATTGGAAGTAAGTGAACCGCGACAGTACCGAAACTGAACCGCAACACTACCGAAACTGAACCGCATGACTTTTTCGTTGTCTTTCATACTTAGTATATTTTTACGGGCGTAGAGCGGACCAGATGAGGGCAAGTGAACCATGACATGTATCAAAGTTAACTATAGTCGTTTTAATTTTTCTTTGTAAATTCATCTGAACTACATGATCAATGTTAGTGAGCTGCATCAAGTTTTTTGAGTGTTTGTCTTCTCCTATAAAATATAGTTAACTGAATCGCGAGAACAATAATTAGCGAACCGCGGGGCAGGACATACTGAACTACATCTAAAAGTGAACTTCTTTCAGAGTTGTTTTCTTTTTTTTGGTTTTTAGCAAGTGAACCACATAGGAGATTTTTCATCTAACTAACTGTACACCCAACAGCACCGCACTGAGGCCACAGGCGAACTGCAGTGCTGTGCACAAGCAAAATCTGAAGAAAAAAAAGGTCCTGAACTGCAATAGAACCACTACACCGGCGCCTGCGAACGAATTTTGAAGATGCAAGAGCCGGCGCCTGCAAGTGTACTGCATAGGGAGTCAAACTATGGCCGCCTGTGCATGTTGTGTGGACTGCTCCAGCGATTCCCTTGCGCTGCTCATAGCGGAGAAGAGGAATGGGGCAGTTCGCTGTTTCGTCGGACGATGTGGCCGAAGTGAGCTACATCTGGAAAAAAAATCACCGGACAGAGTGAGCTGCACTGCCGTAGTTTCACCTTCATGGCCAACACAGGGAGTGCTTCCGGACCTGCAAAACAGAGAGAGGCATTGGGAATCAATCGAGGTAACAAAGAAAACGAGATCGGGTCAGGAGGATGTGGCGCTCGGCGGGTGAGCACGAGGGAGGAAGATCCAGGGGGTCAAGGGTGGTGATTTGCTCCGTGCACCTACGATGTGGGATGCAGTCCACTCCCAGCCGCGTTGCTGCTCGTGGTTGTTGTGGCGCATGGGAGGGTCGCCGAACTGCATGCCGTCATACGCCGTACTGCACGCCTTCGTTGGCCTAACTGCACGCGAGCCGCCGGGATGGACGTGTACTGGACCTCACCAGAGGGAGTTTGCAGGGAGAGGAGGCCGTCGGACAGGGTGGCGGGAGAGCTCCTGGTGGCGCGGAACCGCTGCATGTCTCGAGACCACCATGGGCCCTAGCCCTCCGCCGCTGTCCACCGAGATGAGCGTGGGGCGGTGCGGATCCCGCCAGACCCGGCGCCGGGAGGGGTGCGGTGGTGGCCGCGGGGTGAGGGTGGCGGCGCGACGGTGCTGGGGAGGGGTGCGGTGGCCGGAGAAGTTAGGAGGAGGAAGAAGGAAAGGAGAGAGGGGAAGGTGGCTCGCCTCCAGTGCTGTTGCGGTCGTCCCGCGCGACGGCGTGGGGTGGGTTGGGCGGCCGGGACCCGTGCGGCGGCGTAGGGGCGGGCGGCCACCATGGATTTGGGAAGGGGTTGTGACCCGGCCTGGGGCGAGAGGATGGTGGCTAGGGGCGGCGGGTCTAGATCCAACAAAATCCATCGCAGTGTAGCCGCCGGGGGGCGCGGGCAGGTTGGATCGTAGCGGCGGCGCGGGCAGGTGAAAAGTTTGACGAAATTGCAAATGACGAAAAACTCAAATTTGAAGAATGTCAAAAAGAGGTAGCGGCATTCGCATCTTGTTCTTCCAGTAGGGATAGTCTGTGCCATCGAATATGGGGCACGCATCGGAGACCTTGATCATACCTGCGGTCGACATAACTAAAACTCCAGGTGGTTAAACCAAAATCACACAGAACAAGGGAGTACCTTGCTCTGATACCAATTGAAAGCGCAGGTTATCTCCCAGAGGGGGGGTGAATGGGAGATTATTAGAAATTTGTCAAACTCTGATGAATTTGACGAAAATCAGAATGAAGAAATAGAAACGCAAGGGAAACTAAGTCATCATAGAATCAGAGTACGTGAGAACAGAATACATAAGGGTGAAGAATCATGCAATCATACACGCATGAAGAATATGAACTGAGGAAATAAACGATAGCATGATCAAATACTTCAGTTCAAATTCGTCAGAGGATAGATCGCAAATTCTTCAGCAACGGAATAAAGTAAGGGAGGGTGAGGAATTTGAAACCAGGTTGGCTCGGTGAAGACAATGGAATTTGGTAGACCAGTTCCAGTTGTTGTATCAACTGTACGTCTGGTTGAGGCGGCTGAGTCACAACTCTGAGAACACTTAGTCCTCACCGTATTCCTCTTGAGCAAAGGTCACTTAGACCTCGCCCAATCACTCGTGGTAAGTCTTCAAGGTAGACTTCCAAAACCTTCACAGACTTGTTCACCGGCACGCCACAATTACTCTTGGGTGCTCAGAACATGACGCCTAACCATCTGGAGGAATGACAATCCTCAAAGGTAACAAGCGTCGGATCACACAGATCAATCTCTTCAGTGATGCTCAGTCACTTAGGCTCTGGTTGGGTTTTTCCTCACTTGGGTTCTCTCAAAGTCGTCAGACGATGGGTTGCTCTCAAATGACAAGTGTCAAGTTCTCTCAGAGCAGCCAACCAACAAGTGGTTGTGGGGGGCGGCTATTTATAGCCAGGGGCAACCCGACATGAATTGTCATAAATGCCCTTGTCTAATTCGACCGTTGTCAGGATAAGGATCCACTCGACAGCTGGCACGCGGCGTAGCAACGGTCTGAAAATTGAACTCTCAATTTCGTCAGGGCACTCAATTTCCTCACGGTAGGCAGCTCGCACTGGTGAACTCCTAACTCCTCAGCCTGACCAAATTCGTCAGCGACCAGATGAACTTCGTCACTATCGCTAGCAAATGCGTCAGCTGTATTGGAGATTTCCAAAGGCTTCACTCGAAGTGGCTTTTGTGTATATAGGTTTGAGAAGTTTTGAGCATCACTTTGGAAATGTGAAATATGTTTCACCTAGACCCCCTTTAATAGTACGGTTTTTCCTATGACTCAAATAAGAAGAAAAGAAACTACGAAAACCAAAGTCTTCAAGCTTCAAAGTCTTCACATCAATTTCTTCAAAGGCCATACCAATTTCATCACCAAATTCTTCACTTGAAGAAATCTATTTTTAGGGGTCGTCTTCCATGTGTTAAACCAAATCTTCAGGGACTCTGTCTCCTGTGTATACTCACAAACACATTAGTTCCTCAACCTATTTGTCTTCAATACTCCAAAACCACTAAGGGGGCACTTGATGCACTTACAGAAATGCCATGATAGGTAGGTATGGTGGCTGTTTTGAGGAAGATATAAGGAGGCTTATGTGTGATAGAGTGTATCATATCACGGGGTTTGGATGCACCGGCGAAGTTTGCACCAAGTCTCGATGTGAGAAAGGGCAATGCATGGTACCGAAGAGGCTAGCAAATTGCGGAAGGGTGAGAGTGCGTATAATCCATGGACTCACATTAGTCATAAAGAACTCACATACTTATTGCGAAAGTTTATTAGCCCTCGAAGCAAAGTACTACTACACATGCTCCTAGGGGGGAGGTTGGTAGGAGTTAACCATCGCACGCCCCCGACCGCCACACAAAGGAAGACAATCAATAATAATTCATGCTCCAACTTCTTAGCATAACGATAGATCATACGTGCATGCTTCGGGAATCACAAACCTTAACACAATTATTCTTACTAAACCACAATTATCTACTAATACCTCCCACATATTACCATCTTAATATCGCAAAACTATTGCAAGGAATCAAATTTATCATATATGGTGATCTACATGAAAGTTTTTATTATATCCATCTTGAATACCTATCATATCAGGACCAAATTCATAACCCGTGCATAGTACCATTGCTATCATGAGACTCTCAAAATGATATAAGTGAAGCATGAGAGTGCAACTATTTCTTTAAAGGGTCTTTTACATCTGTGTCCCTAACTGGAACCCACTACTCATATTTGCCCCTAATTTCAAAGCCTGCTCAAATTTGCCCCTTTGTCGTTATGTGCACTTATAGAAATGCCCTTCTGTGCCGTTACCGTCCGGTCAAAGCCGGTCAAAGGGCTTTGACCGTCCTGAAAAAAATAGCAAAAAAATCTAAAAAATCTGAAAATTTGTGGGATCAAAGATACTCAGGTTCGCAAGGTGCATGCAAATTTTTGTGCTGTTTGGACATTCCAGGAGCTCGTGGCAAAGAAAAAACAGTAAATATGTATGCCTGTGAACAGAAAATTCAAAAAAATATGAAAAATTTTGGCATCAAAGAGGCTCGGGTCCACAAGGTGCGTGCAAATTTTTGTTGTGTTTGGACATTGTAGGAGCTCGTGGAGAAAAAAACAAAATTTGGCTCGGGAAAAAACTTTGGAAAAAAATGACTATTTTGTTTTTTTTTCTAGAGCTCCTCGCATGTCATTTGATCACAAAAACTTGCAAGCACCTTGTGCACCCAAGCCTCTTTGATGCCAAAAAATTTCATATTTTTTGAATTTTCTTGCTATTTTATTTCAAATTTACTGTTCACAAGCGTATAGATTTACTGTTTTTCCTCGCCATGAGCTCCTAGAATGTCTAAACAGCACGAAAATTTGCACGCACCTTGCGCACATGAGTATCTTTGATCCCACAAAATTTTAGACTCTTTAGATTTTTTTGCTATTTTTTTAGGACGGTCAAAGCCCTTTGACCGGACGGTAACGGCACAGAAGGGCATTTCTATAAGTGCACATAACGGCAGAGGGGCAAATTTGAGCAGGCTTCGAAATTAGGGGCATATATGAGTAGGTGGTTCGAGTTAGGGACAGAAATGCAAATGGCCCTTCTTTAAAATATAACCACCATCGTGCTCTAAAAGATATAAGTGAAGCACTAGAGCAACTGCCTAGCTCAAAAGATATAAGTGAAGCACATAGAGTATTCTAACAAATCACAAATAATGTGTGTCCCTCTCAAAAAGATGTGTTCAACAAAGATGATTGTGACAAACTAAAAAGCAAAAAAAAGCAAGCAAACTATTTCACAAGACGCTCCAAGTAAAACACATATCATGTGATGAATAAAAATATAGCTCCAAGTGAGTTACCGATAGATTGTAGACGAAAGAGGGGATGCCTTCTAGGGCATACCCAAGCTTAGACGCTTGAGTCTTCCTTGAATATTACCTTGGGGTTCCTTGGGCATCCCCAAGCTTAGGCTCTTGCCGCTCCTTATTCCTTTATCCATCGTAGTCTCACCCAAAACTTGAAAACTTCAGCACACAAAACTCAACAGAAACCTCGTGAGATCCATTAGTATAACAAACAAATCTTAAACTTTAGGTACTGTAGTAAATTGATTCATATTTAATATTGGCATACTGGTACTGTACTCCAACTTCTCCATGACTCATACCCCCCGATACGATCCATAGATTCATCAAAATAAGCAAACTATGCAACAAAAACAGAATCTGTCTAAAACAGAACAGTCTGTAAAGATCTATTTAAAAGCCATACTTCTGTAACTCCAAAAATTCTGAAAATTAGGACAATGTAAACAATTCATATAACAATACTGTATCAAAATTTCAGATTTTTCTGACGCTCCAGTACAGAATTAAAATTCCAGCACTGGACGCAAAACTTTCTGTTTTCCAAACAGCATCAATTATACTATCATCAACATTATCCCAAAGGCATTACTTGGCACAAACACTAATTAAAACATAAAAACACAATCATAACAGAAGCTATAATCATGCAAACACACAAAAACAGAAGGTAAAAGCAAAAATTTATTTTATTCATTGGGTTGCCTCCCAAACAAGCGCTATTGTTTTATGCCCCTAGCTTGGCATAATGCATAGTTTCAAGTGTTGTCATCCTTAGTTTCCAACTCCTCAATCACACATCCATTTTTTCTAGTAGATTTAGCATAGGAGTTTCTCATCATCACACTTCTAGGCACAAAATCAAGATCCTCGCTCCCTTTACTAGAAGTAGCACCCTTAACCTTAGGAACATATATAAACTTGCAATTTTTATTTGGAGGAGTCCTATCAATGTTTTTAGTGGAGGAAAAAGCGGAACCCAAGTTGTTGATAATTTCTTCCAACTTATCAATTCTAGCGGAGCTTTGGTCTATCCTTTCATTAATTATTGGTTCCTTTTCCTTTAAAGTTTTCAAAGAAATCCCCTCCTTGGAACCAAATTGAGTAATATGATTGTGGACCCTTTTGTCTAAATTTTCAAGATGTTAAATAGTAGGCATTTTATTTTCTATAGCTTCTATCCTTTGCATAACATGCTCCAAAGTCAATGCTGTTTCATTAATAATGATAGGGGGCCAACCCACTAAATTTCCCATAGCATTGAAAGCATCCAAAGTGGGACACATCAAGAAATTCCCTCTGGTAATAGTGTCAAGAACAAATCTATACCAAGTAGTAATTCCCACATAAAAATTTCGAAGAAGAACGGTAGTGGATTGCTTAAGAGTTGATCTATTTTGAGCATCGCAAATCCTATACCAAGCATCTTTTAAATTCTCTCCTCCCCTTTGTTTAAAATTAAGTACTTCATTTTCAGGGGTATTAGTAACGAGCGAAGAACTAGCCATAATGGTGAAGTAAACAAGCAAATAATTTTTTTGTGTTTTTGTAAAAAAAATTAGAAGTGGGTGAGATGAAAATGAGAGGCAAATGCAAATAAAAGGCAAATAAAGTAAATGCAAGTGAATGATAATTTGTGCGAAGGTACTTGGTAATTTTGATGATGTCTCCCCGGCAACGGCGCCAGAAATTCTTCCTGCTACTTGTAGTCTGCGTTGGTATTTCCTCGAAGAGGAGAGGATGATGCAGTACAGTAGAGATAAGTATTTCCCTTAGTTAAGAAACAAGGTTATCAATCCAGTAGGAGAACCAAGCAAAATTCCATTAAGCGCACCTGCACACACAAGAGCAAACACTTGCACCCAACGCAAATAAGAGGGTTGTCAATCCTCTTAGCGGTTACTTGCAAGGATTAAATCTTATAGAGGTAAATAGATAAACTAAACTACTAATTAAAATAAAAGTAAATAAATTGCAGCAAGATATTTTTAGGTTTTTAATATGATAAAGATAGACCCGGGGGGCCATAGTTTTCACTAGAGGCTTCTCTCTCAAGCACAGAAACATACGGTGGGTAAACAAATTACTGTTGGGCAATTGACAGAATAGCAAATAATTATGATGGATCCATGGCAATGATCATGTATATAGGCATCACGTCCGAGACAAGTAGACCGACTCCTGCCTGCATCTACTACTATTACTCCACTCATCGACCGCTATCCAGCATGCATCTAGAGTATTAAGTTAATAAAAACAGAGTAACGCCTTAAGCAAGATGACATGATGTAGAGAAGCAAATTCAAGCAATATGAATAAACCCCATCTTTTTATCCTTAATGGCAACAATACAAATACGTGTCATGTCCCCTTCTGTCACTGGGATTGAGCAACGCAAGATTGAACCCATCACAAAGCACCTCTCCCATTGCAAGATAAATCAATCTAGTAGGCCAAACCAAATCGATAGATCGGAGAGAAATACAAAGCTATAACAATCATGCATAAAAGAGTTCAAAGAAGACTCAAATATTTCTCATGAATAATCTGATCATAAACTCACAATTCATCGGATCCCAACAAACACACCGCAAAAGAAGATTACATCGGATAGAACTCCAAAAACATCGAGGAGAACATTGTATTAAAGATCAAAGAGAAAGAAAAAGCCATCTAGCTACTAGCTATGGACCCGTAGGTCTGTGGTAAACTACTCACACATCATCGGAAGGGCAGCAAGGTTGATGTAGAAGCCCTCCGTGATCGATTCCCCCTCCGGCAGAGTACCGTAAAAGGCCTCCAGATGGGATCGCGGAAGAACAGAGGCTTGCGGCGGCGGAAAGGTTATTTCTTCTAGCTCTCTGATGGTTTCCCAATATTTGTGAATTTATAGAAGTGGAATTAGGTCAAATGGAGTCACATGGGCCCCACAAGGCAACACGGCGCGCCCCCCCTAGGGCACACCCTGTTGCCTTGTGAAGCCTCCGTGAGGCTTCTGGCCTCCTCCCGAAGCTTCCAAGGTTTCTTTTGTCCAAAAAAATCTCCAAAAAGTGTCGTGGCATTTGGACTTCATTTGGTACTGTTTCTCTGAAAAGCCAAAAACAAGCAGAAAACAGCAACTGGCACTGGGCACTAGGTTAATAGGTTAGTCCCAAAAAATGATATATAATTGCATATAATTGCATATAAAAACATCCAAGATTGATACTATAATAGCATGGAACAATCAAAAATTATAGATACATTGGAGACGTATCAACCACCTGCACGCATGGAAAGAATACCTTATGATCCAGTCCCTATACATGAATCCTTTCCAAGTGAGAGTTTGGTTGTGGTAAAAAAAACCTTGGTTTGCACATTATGCTAACTTTCTTGTAGGAAAATATATATGCCGCCTGATATGAATTATCATCAAAGGAAAAAGTTCTTCAGTGACCTGAAGTATTATTTCTGGGATGATCCTTTTCTTTATCGGCATGGACCAGATGACATGATAAAGTGTTGTGTTCCAGAGCATGAGATGAATGCTATACTTGAAGGTTGCCATAGCAGCCCTTATGCAAGACATCATGCTGGAGACAGAACTGCCGCCAAGGTACTTCAGTCAGGATTTTATTGGCCTACTCTCTTTAGAGATGCTCACATGTTTGTTAAAAATTGTGATGCGTGCCAAAGGTAACATAGGACGGAGGCAAGAAATGCCCATGAATAATAGTCTAGTCTGTGAACCCTTCGATGTTTGGGGATTGGACTATCTGGGAACTTTCCCCGTTTCAGATGGGTACACTCATATTCTTGTGGCTGTAGATTATGTTACCAAATGGGTGGAAGCTTTACCAACCAAACATGCAGATGCGGCTACTTCATTGAAGATGATAAAGGACATCATATTACCCAGGTTTGGAGTTCCTAAAATTCTTATCACTGACGGTGGATCTCATTTTATACAGGGAATTTTTGGTAGAGTACTTCATAAGTACGGGGTAACTCACCGGATAGCTTCACCATACCATCCACAAACAAGTGGTCAAGTGGAACTCTCTAACCGGGAGATAAAGACAATATTACAGAAGACGGTGCAGAAGTCTAGAAAGGACTAGGCAGGAAAGATAAATGAAACACTATGGGCCTACCGCACCGCTTACAAGAATCCCATGGGAATATCACCATACAAAATGGTATAGGGTAAGGCTTGTCATTTACCATTAGAGCTAGAGCATAAGGCTTTTTGGGTAATCAAGGATATTAATTTTAATCTTAAGGAAGCTGGAGAGAAAAGGTTACTAGATATGCATGCTCTAGGAGAGCTTCGCAACAGTGCTTACGAGAGTGCCAGGTTATTTAAAGAGAACGTTAAGATGTGGCATGATCGTAAGATACTGAAACGAACCTTCACTGCAGGGGACAAGGTCCTCTTATTTAATTCTTGTCTCAAGTTGTTTCCAGGGAAACTCAGGTCTCGCTGGGAAGGACCATATGAGATAGAAGAGGTGTATAATTCCGGAGCTGTTTGGCTAAAAGGAGGAAAAGATGGACCCTGGATCATGAATGAGCAACGCTTGAAGCTATACCTCGCAGATGAGCAAAAGGAAGAACGGGAAATAGAGGAGGCAAGTTTTCTCACAATCGAGCAGGCCGAAGCCCTCCAGAAAGAAGGAAAAGTGTGAAACAATGCTTCGGTAAAGTGGATGTAAATATATGAGTAGAAGCTATATATCTTTGTTTTGTTAGACCTGTTAATCTTGAATCTGACTTGTTGGAATTGTTGGTGCAATACTTTACCCTCTTGTGCTTTGGAGATTGTTGACAGAAACAAGCATGGACTGATTTTTTTGCTAGTGCACACAGAGAGAAATAGTCCATGCAGAACCGAAGAGAATAATATGTTTGGTGTCAAGTTCGAGGAACTTCACCGAAGGACATTTGTGTTGCAGAGTTGATTGAGTCATATCTATAGAAGCCGTGTAGGCGAGAAGATTAATGAGAAAAAGTTGACCCCTTAAAATTATTGCTGATGTGAAGCAATACATGTTCGGAGTCGTCCAAAGAAATTGACTGCAGTCAAAGTGAAGAGGAAAAAATGAAGACGTAGCATTTACTTTCATTGTTCTTTATCTTTTTGAGTCAAAGGACCTCCGTACTATTAAGAGGGGTATAGGTTCTCGACGCTTTGATCCGCTGTGATGCTTAGCCAAACCTATGAAAGACTGAGAGAAATCTCTTTATGCCTCGAATGATTATCTGTCAGCAGAAGACGCTATTCTTTGTTGCTGTAGGAGATATCTTTCAGACTGAGGAGTTAGCATTTCTTGCTCCGCAAGGAATGTTACCGTTGTGCTCAAATTTCCGACCGTTGGACTCGTGCCATTTAGCCATTGGCTGTCCCACATGTCCAATTTGGTCATTTCCCTTCAGGGAAGGCTGCGGCTATAAATAGCCACCCCGCTCAAACGTTGTTCGTTGGCTGCTCCGCTTAAGATTTCTGAGAAGATTGATTGAGCATCCCCTCTCCGAGATATTTGAGTTTAAAATCCACCGAGAGAAAACAAAGAACCAAAACTTAGACAGTGGTTGAGCATCACAGTAGTTCTGAGTCAGAGTTCTTGTACCTATTACTCTTGAGAGATGCACACTCTCTAGATGGATAGGTGTCGGCTCGAGTGATTGAAGAGTTGTTGTCTTCACCGAGCAAGATCTTGAGCAACCAAGAGTCATTGTGGCTCGCAAGGAAGTCTGTCGAAGGTTTGGAGATCGCTGATAAGTATCTACCATGAGTGAAATCAACTGGAGTCTGATCAACTCCTAGTTGAAGGAGAATAGGATGGAGAGATGTTTGCTCCTATGTTCAATCACAAGTCCCTCCAACCAGACGTAGTCCTTTGGCAGAAGGGTGAACTGGTCTACCAAATTCCTCTGTCGCCATCGAGCACCACTGGTTCACTTCACTTCTCTACATTACTTTCTGTAGTTACTTCTCGTGCTCTTTGTTGATAGTACTCATTGATCATTTAACTTTCATTCCTGATCTACTTATCATTTCTTGCTCGTCTAGATATCCTTCGGTATAACTTCGCATTCCTGTCTGACTGCTAGTACTTCGTGTCTTATCTCTAGTTTACTCTCATGCTACTGCAACTTGTGGCTTACTGCTTTACCATCATGATAGTTAAGCCTGTTATGTACTATGCGAGAATTATCATTGCTTCCTATGTCAAACATTTTGTTTCTCAGTAAGATTCTCTCTTAGTTATATTTCTGTCAAGTCTAGTCCGCTGTTGTGTTTGGGATTAATTCAAAACATTCACAAGAATTTTTGAATCTCCCATTCACCCCCCTCTGGTCGATATACTCTCGGTCCTAACAATTGGTATCAGAGCAGGTTCTCCCTGTCTCTATTCATTAAAGGTCTAATAACCTTGGAGTTTTGAGTATGTCATATGCAGGTAGATCCTCGTGCTCTGAAAGGTTTCCTATCTTCGATGGAAATGATTATGTATACTGGCAAGGAAGAATGAAAATCAGAATTCAAGCAATCAGTGTTGAACTATGGGAAATTGTGGAGAACAGATACACCATTCCACACCCAGAGATACCCACTCCAGAAGATGAAGATAACATTCGGCTAAATGCACAAGTGAAAGATATCATCTGTGACAGCATTTCCAGAGACATCTTCATTCGGTTCAGACACCTCAATACAGCCAAGCAAATCTGGGATGCCATTGAAAATGTTCATGAGATCCAGATGGCAAGAACCGACGCTCACACTGATATGCTTCGTGCCATGTTTGCTCATTTTCGAAGCCTTCGAAAGGAAAGTGTCATGGAACTCACTGATCGCCTGACCAACATTGTCGAAAGACTGCATCAATGGGGAGCAAAAGATATCACCGAAAAGAGATATTGTCAACAAACTGCTTAGTTCTCTTGATGCAACATTTGACGCAGTCATAGAAGAAATGAAGCAAAGACCTGATTTTGAAGAACTTCACTATGTTGAAATCATGAAGTTGTTGACCATTCATGAAGAAAAGATGGAACTTAAGAATGGACAACCAGAATCTTCATCAGAGAGTGAGGGAGAAATTCCCTCGCATTATGGTAGTTCTCAAGAAGAAGATGTCAAAAATCAGCACTCGGTAACTAGAGAACTCAAAATGCTTACTGAACATCTCAACAACCTCAGGAGGCAGAATCTGCATCTCTCCACCGATAACGAAGGTGAACCATCTGCAGTCTCGAGAAGATTACCCCCGAAAGAAATGAAGTGCTACAAGTGTAAACAATTCGGTCATTTCATTGCGAATTGTCCTGGTTGGGACTCAAATGTTAAACCAAGCAGAAGGTGGCGTGCTCTTCATTGCTCTGGATTCACACACCAAAACCGTCATACTAAGCTCACAAAGAAGAAAGAATCATCTACATCTTCCTCAAAGAGACCAGTCACTGACGCGAAAGCAAAAGGCACTATCAAATCAAACATGAAGAGAATATCTCAACTATCTGGTGTATATTCTGGCATGACAATGCATTCGGACGAAGAATAATCTCAATCGGATTCTGATGATGAAGAATAATTCCATAATGGCCTTGGCAGAGGAAATGCGTTCATTGCATATGAATCATCCGAACACTCTTTCAAGTCAGACACCGATGACAGTGCATCAAGTGATGATGAACCTACCTCTTTTTGCCTAATGGCAAAAGCCTCAAAAGATCAGGTATCTTCCAAACATCGAAGGTCTGGAAATGATTTCTCTTCAGAAAACATTGCCTATGCCAAACTTGTCAAGATTGCAAAATCTCAGCAAGATGAACTTGAAAAACTTTAGAAAAATCTAAGGAAATCAGAAGGATTACTGGTCGATGAGATGGAGAAAAATCAAGAGTTGACCGAGGAGTGTGATGCTCTCTCCTCAACTGCTGATGATCTTTCCAACCGATATAATTCTCTTACAGTAGACTTCGAGAGTTTATCAGATGAACTCCTTAACAGGAATCAAGAACTCGAGTCACTAAAAGAGTCTTATGACGTGCTTGTGAAAGAAAAGGATTCTCTCATCGCCGAGCAATCTGAAAAACTTCCTGATGATTTTGTGCCTCCATGTCTAAAATGCTTAGAATGTAGCAATGCTGAATCCACTGTTGAAACCTCTAAGGCTATCATCGAGACAATTGCAACTACTGTGAATGAAATTACTAATCCCTCTTCCGAGGAAATTGTTGCTATCTCTGATGAAAATTTCAGGTTACGGAACCTACTTGAGACAGGCATGCTGAAAAGTCTCAAAGGACATCAGACCTTGTGCGATGTGCTCAAGAAATCAATTCTGCACAAAACCCCAGAAAGGAAGGACTAGGTTTTGAAAGGAAACTCAATGTTGATGGAACCTACTGGACACCCGAGCAGTATCCTCAGACTAGTTGGGTTCTTGCTAAAAGCAAAACTCTCGAACCAGCTCCTCTGTCAGGATATGAGTGCCCCATTCCTGTTGATGATGATGAATCTGACGATTCGAGCTACAAAGTTTTTAGGCAACAAAATGGTAAGGTGTTTGCTTGATATGTTGGAACTAACTACAGGTCAGGCTCACCCAAGAAACAAATTTGGGTGAAGAAGTGCTCAATTGAGACTCTGCCTGTTACTACTGGCCTAACCTTGCAGGATAAGCACTTGGAGAAAAACACCATCACTCCTTTGAATGGGAACTTGCATAACCTTCGTCAGAAGGAATACATGCGTATTTTCTCGAAACATTATACCCATGTCTCAGGAAACAATTTCAATGCTTACTCATATGATTACTCTCGTGATACGCAGGTGAGCTATAGAGGACATCGAAAGAAAAAGGTTCCTGCTCAGTCGAGACATTTGAGGTCATCACCTCCCACACAAGTGTGGGTTGTGAAGAAGAACTAACCCCTCTTGCAGGAATCTTCTCAGGGTTTCCCTTCGCAGATCTCATGCCCTGAGATTCTCTATTGTTGGTGTTGTTTATTTCTTTCTGTTTCTTCTTATCTGTTCTCGCCCTATGTTTGTGTTTTGTCCAATGAACAACTCACTCAGAGCTATCGTTCGGTGTTTTCTTTCTTTTTGACTGAGTGTTTTGTTTCGGTCCCTGTTTCCCTTCTGTTCTCTCTCTTCCAAGTCTATGCTATCCTTCACAAGTATGCAACTTGACCAGAAGAAAATTTCTCTCCAACATCCTTGGTTGAGATAGAAATGGACTTCGAATGTTCATCTATTTTGGCGTAAGCCCTCTGCAAACCTTTTGGTCGGCCGCTCCTCTTCCCGAGGTTTGCTCAGGTAACCATCGCCATGTGCCAACGATCTCCTCGATGTTGATCGTGTCCGTCGAATGCGGAACGTCCCACAACTGTGGGCCGTGGATCTCGGAGAGGTGGTTCTACCATCCAGCTATATATACCCATCTCCGCTCGTATTCTTCCTTAGTGCATCATGTTTTTTCCTTAAACCCACCACTGACCGAGCCCCCGCTCGAAGCAACTCCGGCGAGGACACTGGTGCAGCGACGTGCTATACAAACGGTTTTTACCCCCTTTCCGTGACAGAGTTTTAAACCGTCGCCTTGCCTGTGTGTGCGATAGGGGGGATCCTTCCCACACGACCCAAAAACTGTCGGTGATAGGGCCTCAGGTCACACACGCGGGGCAAAAAGTTCTCGTGTGTGATCGGGCGAGCCATCGCAGACAATTATACTGGCCCAATCATTTCTGTTCGTATGTACATCCCACAAAGTGAATCTCAGACAAACGTTTCCGTTCGTATGTACATTTTACACACAATTTTTATGTGGAAACGTTTGTGCAAGGTGGCCTAACGCAAACATTTGTCAGGCGGAAGTCGTGTGTGATTGTTCATTGATCCAACACGGCTACTTTCTAGAAACTGTGTGCGTTGTTTGAGGTCAGCGCCCACGGTGTTGTCTGAGAAACCGCCTGCAATACAAAAATCCAATAAGTAGGCTAATTGTCCTATTATTGATGATGCATTTAGTAATCAAATTGACATTTCATATCAAACACACCATATATTTCATAGCCGTATTACGGCAACCAGGATTTCATAATTGAAATACATCAGAGTACAACATCAGATAGCTTCCACACTCAGTTACACCATATAGGCATATAGCTAGCTACGCCATTACACAACAGCACGAAGTTTCACATGCAACATCTAAAACCTTTGGAAAGTAGCATCATACACGGTATATAGACAGATGAATCTCATCTGGAAAACTGCTGAATCTGAAGGCGAATATTGAGCCTTCAATGATGTTGAATGTCCTTGCAACTTTAGGCCAGTGGCTGCGGATGATTGCCTGCCCAACCTTCGTCCTCTCGAGGAAGACTTCAATATTGTACATGGGTGTTGAATGAATACCTTCCTCGCCTCTTGACCATGCAGGTGGTTTGAGAGGTAATCATCGGTGAACTGCTTTGGAAAGGACTGAAAACAAAGATATGCATAAATATCTGTTCTAAATTTTGAAATGGCGCATAGGAAAAAACACAAGGTAAAAGAGTTAGTACCATCCTATAGTTGACTGATGTCTTCTTCATTGTGCAAACAAAGATCTTGTTGTTATTCATCGCTAGTTTCTTTATCCTAACAATCTTTCTGAGTTTCTTGACTTGACTGATATTCATGTCCATCTTATTTCCCCATATGCAAAATGGATCGAACAGTGGGTCTAAACCTCTGACAGCAGGACCTACATGTGCAAAACCAAATTGTTAAAAACCTAAATATTAGAATGGCTCCTGCAATTGCACAATAATGTGCTATTAGCCAAAGGACCAAGCATGTGCAAACCTCGATGGTAAACCTCAGTGCCTCCCTTTGTTTCCCTGCAACACATATAAGGCAGATATTGATCAGTTTAAGTGAGAGTTGGCATACTATCAGTAGAATATATTAATGAAAACTTGTACCCACAACAAATGAACATCACAATGCAGAATTGAACCAACCAGTTAACTAGACACCACAACAAATGAAGCAAGCAGTTAACTGAGCATCACATTGCAGAATAGAATATATACTAGAAGATCATACAGTTAACCAAGCCAAGCATGCTTAAGAACTACTAGGAAATATAGCATTTGTGTATGTTTCTCATGTATAGAGTACATCCAAATTCAATTTTATTCCTCACATGCATAACAATAAAAATTTGTACCCACAGGAATTGAACATCACATTTCAGAATTGAACCAAACAGTTAACTGAACATCATAACAAATGAACCAAACTGTTAACTGAACATCATATTTCAAAAGATCAGATTGCATATTAACATTACAGAGGACAATTCACTAGAAGGCACCAAAGGCGGCCTCGAGAAAACACCACGAACTGTCATTTAAAGCAGCCAACCGCGTGGCAGCGTCCGCGCGCGAGGCGTCGACGGTGGCCTCGACGGCGAGGTGCTCCTCCAAGATCTGGCGGTCAGCATGCATGGCAGCCATCGTGACCTCATCCGCGCGTGCGGCCGCGATTTGCTTCACCGCTGCCAGATGCTCCTTGAGCTCCTGGCTATAATGCGTGCACCATGGCTATGGGCGGCGCTTATTTGGAGGATGGGGCAGTAATTTGGGTGGAAGGTGTCGCCCCGACGGTCGAGGCATGTGGGATGGAGAAGGAGGAGGAGGATGTGGGTGGGGTGTGGATTACCTGACTATATCAATGAGGCTACGCAGTGGGAAGGAGCGCCGCCGGTGAGGAGGCGGCGCTACAAAGCAAGCAGTGAAGGTTTGAACTTGGAAGGGAAGGAGGAAACAGTGGAAATGTGCTTTTGGTGGGGGGGAGGGGACGGGGACCTAGATATTTCTGCGGCTGCCGAAAATTTAGGAATGGTGCAGCAAAAAACTGGCGCGCAAGTGTGGTTGACGCGCGGCCAGTGGACTATAGCCGATGAAGCTTCCGGCGTAAGCCATACATGAGGGAGCCCCAAGATATTTTATACTGCATCGCACACGATTCTTGCTAATAAACTGTTTGTGGTGTACTTGATTTTTTTCATTTTGATTTGAAAGACAAAATGGGGTGACGGCAGGAAAGGTCGGTGTTTGAATTGCTAGAACATTTATCTGCAGTGAACATGCAACTATAGGAGTGTCGTGCTAAAATTTGGAATTATTCCGGGTTCGTTTGGCCTTTCTTATACATTAATTGAGTTTTTTAGGCATTTAATGTGCATAATTCAAATTTGAACTACAGGCACATGCCAAAATGGGTTGAAAAATCATGTATGTGTCCTTGGGTGAATGTTTAGGTCCCATACAAGAAATGGTAGTGAATTTCAAACATATGGGCGTCGTGGCTCGGACGAAAACATTGAGAAACTTGGTTTTTAAATTCCTGTAAATCCAAAAATTGCCTAAAAATCACGGAACTTGGCATGGTATCTTGACATGGCACCAACATGCTGTGGTAAAATTTTTGTTCGATTTGGGACAAGTTTTAGTATAAGCTTCTTACAAACCGGAGCTTCTCTCAAAAAGGCTCATGGTTCCGATAGGGAACGTGTCACCTTTGTGGGCGAAACGACATACGCTACCTCTTCATGCCTTGATTTTTTTACATAGGCAACATAGACCAATAAGAGTGTCGTGCTAAAATTTGGAATTATTCCGGGTTCGTTTGGCCTTTTTTATACATTAATTGAGTTTTCTAGGCATTTAATGTGCATAATTCAAATTTGAACTATAAGCACATGCTCCAGTGCACCAAAATGGGTTGAAAATCGTATATGTGTCCTTGGGTGAATGTTTAGGTCCCATACAAGAAATGGGAATGAATTTCAAACATCTAGGTGTCATGGCTAGGCCAAAAACATTGAGAAACTTGGTTTTTAAATTCCTGTAAATCCAAAAATTGCCTAAAAATCACGGAACTTGGAATGGTGTCTTGACATGGCACCAACATGCTATGGTCAAAAAATTGTTCGATTTGGGACAAGTTTTCGTATAAGCTTCTTACAAACCGGAGCTTCTCTCAAGAAGTCTCATGGTTCCGATAGGGAATGTGTCACCTTTGTGGGCGAAACGACATACGCTGCCTCTTCCTGCCTTGATTTTTTTACAGAGGCAACATAGACCAATAGGAGTGTCGTGCTAAAATTTGGAATTATTCCAGGTTCTTTTGGCCTTTTTATACATTAATTGAGTTTTCTAGGCATTTAATGTGCATAATTCAAATTTGAACTACATGCACATGCTTCAGTGCACCAAAATGGGTTAAAAAATCATATATGTGTCCTTGGGTGAATGTTTAGGTCCCATGCAAGAAATGGGTATGAATTTCAAACATCCGGGCGTCGTGGCTCGGCCGAAAACATTGGCAAACTTGGGTTTTAAATTCCTGTAAATCCAAAACTTGCCTAAAAATCATGAAACTTGGCATGTTGCCTTGACATGGCACCAACATGCTGTGGTAAAATTTTTGTCCAATTTTTTGAAGGCGCACACATTAAGAACCAACAAAGTCATTTTGGAACAAAGAGCTGCCACGTTACAATCAGAAATACAAGTATTATTCAAACCGTGGGCGTTGTACTAACCATTTACGTGCCACCACGCGTCCCCATTTTTATTGGCTAGGAGGCGCCGTGCGGGGTAGCTATTTGAGTAGACGGGAGGCGTGCGTGCAGACCGCTGTGCAGGCTCACCGGGAGGCGAGCCCTTTGACCTCCATCAGCCGCCCACCTCGCTCCCAACTTCTCCATTAATGGCACCCGAGCCCCTGTTTTATAGGCACTTAATGGTGTGGCTAGGTCTCAGTCAACTGAGATTTAAGGGAGAAAAAGCAAAATTTGAAAACAAAATTTTGCACGGATGACTCACGGACATAGCCTCGACTGAAACTTAACGAAGACTTAGCAAGACTGATATATATGATGCCGATGGCAATGGATAGTAATTGTCTTACATATTTAGGAAGATAATTTAAAATGCCACACGCGGCAACCCCCGAAAGACACAGGGGCAAAAGAAGAAGCGAGAAGACGCAGACAACAATCTGGGTCGCTGCTCTCTACTCCTTCTTGATGGGTTACTGCAGGGCGTGGAGTTCCTCCAACTCCTTCTTCATCGCCTCCACGACCTTCACCTCCTTTCACCTCTCCTCCACCATCTTCGTCATTGCATCCATGGCGATGGAGTTCTCGCGGCGAGCGGCAATGATCTCTTTCACGTCCTCAATACTTCGCTTGACTGCAGCCACGGATTCCTTAGCCAGCCTTTCGCGCTCGATGCGGAGGTTGGCATTCTCGTCCATAATTTTCTCGACCATGCCGGCCGTCTTCTTCAACAAGGCAGTGCTCTCCTCGTGCTGCTTCGCACTGCCGGCGATCTTCGCCCTCAACAGGTCACACTGGGTGTGGAGCTTCGCCTTGTCATCCCTTAGTCCCCGGATGACGCCGGTCGCCTTATCAAATGAGGCATTGATCTCCTCGTGTAGCTTCGCCCAGCCAGAGATCTCATCCTTCAGCTTATTGAGCTCAGCGCACATGCGCCTATGAGAGCCCTAGCCTTCCCGCAAGAGATCTTCCTAGGCCACCGCGGTGTGGCAGGACCTCTCCGCTGCTTCCGCGGTGCGGCGGGTCATCCGTGCTGCTTCTACGGCGCGGCGGGACCATTGTGCTGCTTTGGCGGTGTGGCGGGACCTCTGTGCTACTTCGGCGGCGCGGCGGGACCTCGCGGTTGCTAACGCGGCGAGGCGGGACATCTCTGCTGCTTTCGCTTCCATGCTCGCCGCTCCCTGGTCAATTCTCGACCAAGAACTTCTACGGGCCATGGCAGACGCAAGGAACGACGAAGAAAGACTTGTTTGTTTGTTGATGAGTAATTGAGGAGGAATGTGTAGTCATTTTTGAGTAGGTAGTATTTATAACCAAGTAATAGGCTGCTAAGTCGGAAAACATTTAGGTTTTGATCGGTGTGAACAGGTTTGGAATTAAATATAGCGTGGTAATTTGGAATGTGACGGAAAACAAGCTCAAAATTTATTGACGGTTCCGCTTTCGAAGTGCGGCATGATTCCCGGATGGCGTAATGTGGGCAAGTGTTCTCGGATGCGTACGTGGCGTGTGCACCGCAATCGGCGATGTCAGCACATGACTTGTTCCATCAACCGTGTGCACTTGTTATTACCATCGCGCACAATTCTTTTAATTAGAATGTGTGCCCGTCTATCGCAGACTCCTTGATCTAGCTGACCGTTTCTGTTGTTTTGGCTAATCGCAAACAGTTCATCCGAGTGAACTATTTGCCGTCGATCGCACACACGTTGATCTGGCTAACCGTTTCTGTTGTACTGGCTCGTCGCAAAAAGTTCATCCGAGTGAACTGTATGCCGTCTATCGCACACACCTTGATCTGGCTGACCATTTCTGTTGTTTTGGCTCATCGCACACAGTTCATATGGATCAACTGTATGCCATGATTCGCACACGCAAATCTTTTCTAAATCGTGCTTGATGGATCCGCCATCACACACAGTTCGTTTTATTGGTGATGGTTTTATTACGACACCGTTTGCGATTAATGCATCGCACACAGTTTGGTCGATTGGTCTCTAATGCATGTGTCGCATTAGGGCCATCCTGCAGTAGTGGGAGGTCTGCCGTGCAACTCCGGTGGAATCTCATCGCAGCTGTCCACGCCGGTGCGGTAATCTTCCCTCCCGAATTGTCGTAGCCGATTTAAGTTGCCAAGTTAGGGTGCTTGGATCTGGAACTGTCTCCCTCCTTTCCTCTGTTCTTGGAGCAGTTCTTACCGATGCCATTTTTCAGCGATTTATTTCACCGCGGTAGATCTTTAGGGATCTCTAGGTTTTAACTTGTACGGTTTGTAGTTGTTTCTCATACTAAGTCGCCTCACTCTATGGGTTCTTGTGCGGTTCTAGGAAAGATGAGATTGTTATTAAGCTGCCTAAGCTTCTTTTGAGATTCTGACAGGCTGGATTAAAACCTATCGAGTATATCTTTTCTTACTGCAATAGATCTCTGATTGAACCCTATCAAAATGTGTTTTTCGTTCAAAATATCTTCCGTGCATGCTTGTGACCCTATCTATTTTTCCCTCGCATCTATTCTTCCTCACAGGTCTTATGGATTCCAGTTCGTATGAGCACTCTGACTCTGAAGGAGAATTGCCTCAGCATCCACAAAGGTCTGAACAGAAAAGGATGACTGGAGGAGGAAAATCCTCGAAGCCACCCAGGGCTCCGAAAAGAAACCAAGAATTTGAGTCTGAAGAAATTGAGGAAGAGATTCCGTCTGCCAACACTCAATCTGATGATGATGATGTGGTCACTGACGCCCTTACCATCTTCTTCGATGGAAATCCCAAGAAGGGTGGCTGTGGCAGAGAGAAAAATATGACTGCTGAGATGTCCGACCCTGGAAGTTACAGAACTCCTTCCGAAGGAGAATCTACTCTTGATCGCAACAAAAGGTTGCAAAGGATTCGCCGCCACTGGGCGAGCAAATGGTTCAGATATGAAAATGTTCACAAGAAGTACCAGATTCTATTCGCATTCACTCCTCCATGGAATGATTGCATTGCTGAAAACTGCATTGGCCCGAATGATGAAAAAGTCAGGCCACCGCCACCTGCAAATGCTCACCCTGACTCCCTCAAAACCATTGCTGATTTCCCCGAGGAAGTTGCCAAGAGGGTGAAGGCCAAAGCGAAATGCAAAGCAAGAGAATCAAAGAAGAAACTGGTTGAGGCGAAAAATGTCAAGTTGACCAAGGAGGATGTGCAGAATAAGAAAGAACGAGCATCTGCTTCCAAGGGAAGCAAGTCAAGGAAATTAGTTTCTCCACGCGCTCCACGAAAGAAAACCATCTCCAAGAGAACCAGAAAAGTTGAATCTGACTCGTCTGATGAGTCTTCTGATGAAGAAATGGGCGATGAAATTCCCATGTATGACTAGGATGCTATACTTGACAAGCCAGTGTAGAGTCCTTCTCCAGTGAAGGTTTTTCCCTCCCCAAGGAGATCACCAAGGTATGCGCCCATGCCTCTTGCTGAAAAACCTTCGGGTTCAGCTCTGCCAACTTCTTCAAAGAGCACTACGAAAAGAAAACTACCTGCCGAAGAAGATGCATCGACTAAGAAGGCCAAGCACACTGTTCCTGCTCCCTCAGAGGAACATAAGTATGACTTCAAGATGATGATTGACATCATTGACAGTGCTGCGGTTGATGCACAAACTGATGATGTGAGTGGTCTGGGATTGCCCGAAGATGTCACAGAAATGGTGACAAAGCATTTCCTCGAGCTAAAGAAAATTTCAAAGAAGCTCAAGAAAGACATCAAGGATAAGCAAACTCTTGAGAAAATGAGAAATGAGGCCAAGACCGATTACGAGAGAAAAGGTCCCTCAGTAGCATTCGGAACGAGAAAGTTGAATGGCACTCCAAGATGCACATGGATGTGTCCCAACTGTGCGATAGGAAGAATGAGGAGATTGATCGCAAGGCTGATCTTGCTCGCAGAAGAGCAAAGGAAGAAAAACGTCAGAAAGCAAGTGCTAGAGCTAGCAAACCCAAGGGCAACACTGATCACCGTCTTCAAACAGTGGCTGTTAATGCTGTTCCAATCAACACGAGTACACCCTTGCAGCATGTTCCACCTTCTCCACCTCGTGAGGAAGAACCAGTATAGCAAGTAGCCGCTGAGGAGGTCATTAAACCAGTGCCAACCGCCCAAGAAGAACCAGATGTAGTTGACATTTTTCTCAATAAACTAGATGAAGAGAATGCACCTCCACAACAACAAGCCCGTGATGATCAGACTGATGAAGAGATAGAGGTTGAGAAGCCAAATCCATCGCCTCCAATGCCCATGCAAGTTGACCCTTCTGTGTCCGACAAGAAGGATGACAAGATTGAGGGGGAGCAAACTGCTCCTCGAGAGAAAACTAACCCGGTCACACCCTCTGGTGCTCTCTCACCGATGGATGTTGACTCTGCTCCTCGTTCCATAGCCCCACGAATGGAAGAGGAAGAAAGGAAATCTGATGAGCCCATGGCTCAAGAAGTTGTTGTGTCTCCTAGAGTACCACCAGTGTCTGTACCCAAGGCAGTTGTGTCTGTGAAAGATAAGGCCCCAGTGCCCGATGGAATGAAAAATGCTGAAGGAGTTCCTGCGAGCAAAATTGATGAATCTTCAAGTTCCTCGAAGCCATCTGTTTCTGCAAAGCCGAGGATGCGCAATGCTCCTCTTAAACCAATTGAAGAAGATTCAGCTGTTCCTGATGAGTCTCTGACCAGGCACTCAACTGAAGAAGAATCACTAAGGAATCCGCTCGAGACATTTTCTCTATTTCCGGTCGAGGATGGTCCAAATGGTCCAGCTTTCAATGAGCAGTTTCATCAGTCGAAACTTGCTTTCTTCGGCACCAGTCCATATGAAGGAGAACGTACATCTTTGTTACCAAGGTTCTGGACCAAGGAACAAGCTGTCTATTATGCTCACATGTTGTTCTGCAAAAATCGCATTTTCAAGCACAAGATCTCGGATTTTGCAGAGATCGAAAGCTTACCCTGTTTTCACCGCACCATCGAGCAAATTGAGCTAGTCTTCCTGAATAGTTTCCTTCATTTCAATCATGGCTGGAACCGTGAAGTTATTCTTCAGTTCTTTGCCACGCTTTATATCTCAGGAGATCTTGCAGACAGCAGCACATGGATCCTCGAATGGATGACTGAAGAAGAAAAGATCAAGTGCTTAGCTGACCGTTTTCTAGCCCTTCTAAATCTTCCTCGATGCGAATTTGATGAAACTCGTGAACATAGACTGCACTGGTGGGAAGTATCTGATTCCGAACTGCATATGCTGATGGATCCCAAGCTTGTAGGTGATGCATACACTGAAGCAAATCCCAAGAATCTGTCCTATGAGAACAAAGTGTTGTTCTATATCCTGTGCAATTCTATCACTCCAACCAACAGACCAGAAACCATTCAAGACATCATGGCAAATGCTCTCAATGGTGTATCCAATGGCATTCGCTTTGATATTCCTGAACTATTCATTCGGAACTTGGCATACGCTGCTGAAAGTGCTCAAGCACTGAAACCATATGCTCCCTGGATCATGTTTGCCATAGAACAACTCACGGAGACGAAGTATTTCTGCCCCCATGTACCGAAAGTTTTCATGCCTCCAGTTCATGACACTCTTCGAATTGTGAAGGATATTGGAAAAGGAAAAACTCCTGTTGACTCAACTGCACCAGCCTCTGCTCATGTTCCAAAAATCAAGAAGGCCACAGTTGAAGTTCCTCGTGAAGAAAATCCCTCACTATATGAGATTTTTCTTCGTACTCAGCAAGCTCTGGAGAGCCACATTAAGCTCGATCGCAAGGTGAAATTGGAAATGATGGTTGAAATCAATCTGCTTCACAATTATACTCGCCAAGCTCTCCTGCAAGAGAAAGAACTTCACAAATGCTCCTGGACCCTTCTGTGCAAACATTATAATCGCAAGCAGCTCTCTGCAAAAGGAATCGAAAAGGAATACGACCATCTGAACGTGTTTGAAGTTCCTCGCATCCGGAGGCCAACCCCAGTGCTTCCTTAATGTTCTGACTCCACTGATCTGGTGTTCGTTGAACCAGATGATGAGCTTGAAGATACTGCAGGCACAGTGATACTCAAGTCAGATGCTCCTCGCTCCACTCCTGATGCTGCTTCCGAAGCCCATGCTCCAAGTCCTGCTCCTGCTTCGGCCTCAACTATTGCTTGTTCTGCTTCGCCGAACAGTTCGAGTTCTGAGAGTTCTTTGGACGAGTAGTTCCTCGTATGCATTATCTATCCTTTTTTACACTTGTTGATAAAAAGGGGGAGAAGAACATCGAGAGGATAGATGAGCAGGATATTTGCAGGGTGTTTTTCATTTGTATTCGCCATTTGCTTTTCGAACAATTTGGTTTTCCGCCTGCTGAACTATGTGTTGTTGGTTGTGAACTTTAAAGCACCACCAGTGGTGCTGGTAAACCTCGTCGTCATGTATCGTTAATAGCCCTTGCAGTGCTATTTGCTTATCTCTATCTGTTGGCAGGTGTTATCACAATTCTTTCTTGCAATGAATTTCTTCAATACTAATCAATCTTGCAGGTGAAGGAAAATCATTTCAAAAGAGGATTGAAAATCATGCTTCTCTGAAAAGAGATATCTCATGTTTCAATCAATTTCTTGCATTCCCTGCGTTACTATGATTCTACTTCATCATCTAACATTGCAGGAAAAGAAAGTTTGCTTCAGATTGAATTCACTCGATTCTCAAAAGTGAATTAATTCAGTCTGCCTGATGTGATGTTTTTCCTTCGATAGCTTCCATTTCATCTCCTTCGGTGAAGGAAAACTCCGTCTGAAGTGTATCCACTTCGAGCTAAAGCTCTCATACATCCCTTGTTTTGTTTTCGCTCTTAATATTCAATCTGCAGGGATTCATCTTGCCTCGTGTGGACCCAAACCTTGTTCTGAGAAAATCTTCATGGCTTAGTTTTCGCCACAAATCATTTCAAAGTATTCATAAACTCTAACATATCTCCTTTGAAGGTTGTGTGGTGCAGGAACTCTCTCAGACGACTAAGAGTGCGTTGATCAAGCTTTCGAACAAATATCTACTATCAATGCAACTCATTCGAAGATTCACCTTGCTCCCTTTCTCACATCAGAAAGATGCATACATTAAGGGGGAGCATGTTTCATCTTCGTGATTATCATTCGTCTCTCATTTCCCTTCACATTCTAGTTTCATTATTTCATCTATCTTTCGATGTGTTCTGTTTTGTCCATAATCGTCCAAAAAGGGGGAGATTGTTGGTGCAATACTTTGCCCTCTTGTGTTTGCTAGTGCACACAGAGAGAAATAGTCCATGTAGAACCGAAGAGAATGCTATCTTTGGTGTCAAGTTCGAGGAACTTCACCGAAGGACATTTGTGTTGGAGAGCTGATTGAGTCATATCTATCGAAGCCGTGTAGGCGAGAAGATTAATGAGAAGAAGTTGACCCCTTAAAATTATTGCTGTTGTGAAGCAATACATGTTCGGAGTCGTCCGAAGAAATTGACTGCAGTCAAAGTGAAGAGGACGAAATGAAGATGTAGCATTTTACTTTCTTTGTTCTTTATCTTTCTGAATCATAGGACCTCCGTACTATTAAGACGGGTATAGGTTCTCGACGCTTTGATCCGCTATGATGCTTAGCCAAACCTACGAAAGACTGAGAGAAATCTCTTTATGCTTCAAATGATTACCTGTCAGCCGAAGACGTTGTTCTTCGTTGCTATAGGAGATATATTTCGGACTGAGAAGTTAGCATTTCTTGCTCCGCAAGGAATGTTACCGTTATGCTCAAATTTCCGACCGTTGGACTCGTGTCATTCGGCCATTGGCTGTCCCACATGTCCAATTTGGTCATTTCCCTTCAGGGAAGGTTGCGGCTATAAATAGCCACCCCGCTCCAACGTTGTTCGTTGGTGCTCCGCTTAAGATTTCTGAGAAGATTTATTGAGCATCCCCTCTCCGAGAGATTTGAGTTTAAAATCCACCGAGAGAAAACAAAGAACCAAAACTTAGACATTGGTTGGGCATCATAGTAGTTATGAGTCAGAGTTCTTGTACCTATTACTCTTGAGAGCCGCGCACTCTCTAGATGGATAGGTGTCGGCTCGAGTGATTGAAGAGTTGTTGTCTTCACCGAGCAGGATCTTCGGCAACCAAGAGTCGTTGTGGTTCACGAGGAAGTCTGTCGAAGGTTTGGAGATCGCCGATAAGTATCTACCACGAGTGAAATCAACTGGAGTCTGATCAACTCCCAGTTGAAGGAGAATAGGATGGAGAGAGGTTTGCTCCTGTGTTCAATCACAACTCCCTCCAACCAGATGTAGTCCTTTGGCAGAAGGGCAAACTAGTCTACCAAATTCCTCTATCACCATCTAGCACCACTGGTTCACTTTACTTCTACGCATTACTTTCTGCAGTTACTTCTCGTGCTCTTTGTTGATAGTACTCATTGATCATTTAACTTTCATTCCTCATCTACTTATCATTTCTTGCTTGTCTAGATATCCTTCGATATAACCTCGCATTCCTGTCTGACTGCTAGTGCTTCATGTCTTATCTCTAGTTTTCTCTCATGCTACTGTAACTTGTGGCTTACTGCTTTACCATCATGATAGTTAAGCCTGTTTTGTACTATGCGAGAATTCTCATTGCTTCGTATGTCGAACATTTTGTTTCTCAGTAAGATTCTCTCTTAGTTATTTTTTGTCAAGTCTATTCCGCTGCTGTGTTTGGGATTAATTCAAAACATTCGCAAGAATTTTTGAATCTCCCATTCACCCCCCTCTGGTCGATATACTCTCGGTCCTAACAGGAATATTCGTCTATAGTTGGGAGCTTTGTCACTAATCTTTCAGAGAGAAAAAAATTCTAAGGAAGAAATTGGCACAACGACCAACAGGGAGAAAGACGGCGTTTCAAACGATCGCGCGCGCCCGTATGGGCGGTCGTGCGGATACCGGAGGAAAGTGGCGTAGATTCCACAGTGAAAGACGATTAGCATACGGATGCCTGCACTCGTTTGAGCGGTCGTTTGAGTTCCCTTCGGCGAGGACCATGACTACAGAGCAAATGACGGCGTTCTAAATGACCGGTGGCGCCCGTTTGAGTGATCGTATGGATCTGTCTCTGCCACAGGTATTGTTATATAAAAAAGGGAAAGGGTCTCGGTGGCCGGCCAAACGACGGGTTAAACGAGCACGGCCGCCCGTTTAGAAGGTCATCTTTTGGTCTGTTTTCGCGATTCTTTCCCAATTTTGTTTTGATTTCTTTCTAACTAACTCTTTATCCTTGATTTCGTGATCTCCAGCAAACTTAGCCTTTATAAGAAGGGAACGCCATTAATCCCTAAACCATCTAATCTCACATCTCCTTTACTTGCCGTCTGCACCAAAAACTTTTAATTGTAGAAACAAGCAAGGTCGCCGCCATGAATAGCAAGACCTCATCCAGCTGTGCTCGCATCATCCCCTTCCCCAACATAGATGATGTTGTGCCCTCGGGATGGGAGGACTTGAGGAAGCTAAGCCTCAAGGAAGAACCGCGTCCGGAGAAGAAAGGTCTCGATGAGAAGATCGAGGTGGTGAAGATCAAGGAGGAGAAGCCAGAGAAAGAAGGGGATAACGAAACTATTCCAGATGAGTATCCTCCTAATCCCTATCAATTCAATATTCATGGATCTATTCCGTTATTTCCTCTGGGGCCTCCTCAGACTGAGTGGGGAAGGGAGCCACTGGCCCCAGAAGAAATGAAGGAAAAGATCCGGGAATTGGAGAAGGTTTCAAAAGCTTGCGTGGACGTGATCGGAGAAGGGATTGACTCCTACTGGCTAAAGAGTAAAGACCTAGAAGCAAGGGTCGATGGGCTCTTCCACAAGATCGATCTTATGATTGATTCTCTTAACAACAACACTATGCAACTTGAGTTTTTGACCCAGGTTGTAGATGATCAGCATACCCAGATCGAGGAGATAAGGAAGCGTATCAAGAGCATCTGCGCCGCCTTCCAAGGTTTCCAGGAGTGAGCATAAAACGCTTAGTGCCTGGATCTCCCCAGCTTGATTTTAAGCTTGGGGGAGATTCACGTGCACTTTGTACCTTTATCTTTTCTGCTTTATTTTTCCGCAAGATTAGGATTTAAGCTTTTATTTTCAATAAGGTTGAACTATCATTTTTCCTCTTGAATAAGGGATGATCCTTTCCGATAAGTATATGCGTATTTTGATGTGTGAGATCATTGTTGTCTATTTGAGAACGTACTTGATGATTGTTGTGATCTAAATAGTAGTACATAATTACTTGCACGGTGATTATAAGTACTCCACATTGCAGTTGTTAAATTTTTGAAAGGAGATGAAATAACTATATATGCTAGCTCATTGAGGATTTGATACGTCTCGAACGTATCTATAATTTTTGATTGTTTCATGCTATTATATTATCAATCTTGGATGCTTTATATGCATTTTTATGCTATTTTATATCATTTTTTGGAACTAACCTATTAACTCAGTGCCCAGTGCCAGTTCCTGTTTTTGCTTGTTTTTGGCTTTTCAGAAAATCAATATCAAACGAAGTCCAAACGGAATAAAATCTTTAAAATGATTTTTTCTAGACCAAAAGGGACCCTAGAAGGTTCGGGAGGAGGCCAGAAGAGATACGAGAGAGCCACAAGCTCACAGGGCGCGCCCCCTGAGCTTGTGGGCCCCACACAGCTCCGTTTGACCTAATTCCAAGCCTATAAATTCACATATATTCCCAAACCAACAGAGAGCCACCCGAAATAACTTTTCTGCCGCCGCAAGCTTCTGTTCTTCCGCGATCCCATCTGGAGGCCTTTTCCGGTAATCTGCCAGAGGGGAATCGATCACAGAGGGCTTCTACATCAACCTTGTTGCCCTTTCGATGATGTGTGAGTAGTTCACCACAGACCTATGGGTCCATAGCTAGTAGCTAGATGGCTTCTTCTCTTTCTTTGATCTTCAATACAATGTTCTCCTCGATCTCCTTGGAGTTCTATCCGATGTAATCTTCTTTTGCGGTGTGTTTGTTGGGATCTGATGAAATGTGGGTTTATGATCAGATTATTCATTGAAAGTAATTGAGTCTTTTTTGAACTTTATTATGCATGATTATTATAGCTTTGTATTTCTCTCCGATCTATCCGTTTGGTTCGGCCAACTAGATTGATTTATCTTCAATGGGAGAGGTGCTTTGTAGTAGGTTCAATCTTGCGGTGTCCTCACCCAGTGACAGAAGGGGTAGTGAGGCAAGTACAGTATTGTTGCTACTAAGGATAAAACGATGGGGTTTATTCATATTGATTGGGTTTACTTTGTCTACATCGTGTCATTTGCTTAAAGCGTTACTCTGTTTTTCATGAACTTAATACCATAGATGCATGCTGGATAGCAGTCTATTGGTGGAGTAATAGTAGTATATGCAGGAAGGAGTCGGTCTACTTGTCACGGACGTGATGCCTATATACATGATCATTGCCATGAATACGTCATAACTATGTGCTTTCCTATCTATTGCCCAACAATAATTTGTTTACCCACCGTATGCTTTGTGTTCGAGAGAGAAGCCTCTAGTGAAAACTATGGCCCCTGGGTCTATTTAAACATATTATAAAAACCAAAAATACCTTCCTGCAATTTATTTATTTTTCTTTTGTTTTGCAATTTATATATCTACCTATACAAGATTTGATCCTTGCAAGTAACGAGTTCAAGGGGATTGACAACCCTCTTGCCCGCGTTGGGTGCAAGTATTTGCTTTTGTGTGTGCAGGTGTTGTTCACTAGGATTTGTGTGATTCTCCTTTTGGTTCGATAAATCTTGGCTCTCACTGAGGGAAATACTTATCTCTACTGTATTGCTTCACCCTTCCTCTTCGGGGAAAATCCCAACGCGGCTCACAAGTAGCAGAAAGAATTTCTGGCGCCGTTGCCGGGGAGACATCATCAAATCACTACAAGTACCTTCACTCAAACTATCATCTACTTGCTCTACTTTTTATTTGCCGTTTTATTTGCCTCTCTTTTTCATCTCCCCCACTTCTCTAAAAATCGAAAAAAACAAAAATATTTTTTTTGCTTGCTTGCTTTGCTTGAAGTTGCTATCATGTCTGAATTTGAGAAAGTTATTGTTGAAAGTGCTAGTGAAGATAGTACTAGCGAACCTCTTGAGGAAAAACTTAAATTATTTGATCTTAATCATGATCCTCTGGAGAACAAAGCTCCCACAAATTTTAAAACTAAAACCGATCATGTGGGTAGTGGAAACATTATTGGGAAGAATATCATTCAGGAATTCTTTAATTGCATGGGAGTTATACCAATAATTAAAGGATCTATTCTTGACAAGACAAATTGCTATGTGGATGCTATTTCTATGCTTGTGGTTAAGTTAGAAAGAAATTTGTTGCATATTCATCCGGCTCTACAAAAAATATTCTATGAACTTCCCAATATCCATAATCTTAGGACTAAAAAGATTGCCACCATTATCCTTATGCATGAATTTGACTATATAATCCGAGAAGCTAGGGACATTTTTTCCTTTTATAAAATAGATTTTGAGCGTCCTCCAGTAGAAGAAATCCTCCATGACAAAGACACTATACGTAGGTTGGAATCTAATGATTATTTTGCCTATGGTGAAAATACTAGGAGGAGAGTTCCTTATGCTAAAATAATTAAAACCTTGTACCACAAAACTTGTGATAAATTTGAATGGATCACTAAGGGAATTGATGAGGGATTTAGTGAAGAATGGTTTGAAGGTACAGCTAGAGATCCTATTGATGATGAAATACATATTTTATATGAGGATCTTTATGGAGATGATTCAGAGTTTGAAGTAATGAAAGTTAAAATCACCGAACAAAGTCCCTTCAATTATTTAAGTTCTCCTACTAGAAAATAAGAACATGAGGATAGAGAATTAATGAGGAAAGTTTTGGAAGATTTGATTATAAAGGATTTGGAAACTAAGGATGATACTACTTGAAAGTATGCATTATGCCTAGCTAGGGGCATAAAACAATAGCGCTCGTTGGGAGGCAACCCAATATTTATCTTTATTGCAATTTTTATTTTTCTTGAGTCACACAATTTTTTCTACTGTAATGATTGTGTTTTTATCTTTTAAATAGTGTTTGTGTCAAGTATTTCCTTTGGGATGATTTAGCTGATAGTATAATTGATGCTGTTTGAAAACAGAAAGTTTTGCGCCTAGTTATGGAATTTATATTCTTTACTGGAACGTCAGAAAAATCTAAAAATTTCTATGCAGTATTGGGATATTTTTTTTTATGTTTTCCTAATTTTTCAGAATTTTTAGAATTACATAAGTTTGGATAAAATTCTGTCATTACATACTGTTCTGTTTTAGACAGATTCTGTTTTTATTGCATAGTGTGCTTGTTTTAATGAAACTATGGATTATATCCGGGGGTATAAGTCATGGAAGAGTTAGAATACAGTAGGGGTTACGCAAGAACAATTATTAATGAGTTTATAACAGTACCTAAAGTGGATGATTGCTTTATTATACTAACGGATCTCACGAAGTTTCTGTTGAGTTTTGTGTTCTGAAGTTTTCAAGTTTTGGGTGAGATTACGATGGATGAAGGAATAAGGAGCGGCAAGAACCTAAGCTTGGGGATTCCCAAGGCACCCCAAGGTAATATTCAAGGAATACCCAAGCGTCTAAGCTTGGGGATTCCCCGAATGGCATCCCCTTTTTCGTCTACAATCTATCGGTAACTTACTTGGAGCTACATTTTTATTCATCACATGATATGAGTTTTACTTGGAGCGTCTTGTGCCATAGTTTTCTTTTTAGTTTTCCACAATCATTGTTTGCTGGACACACCTTTTGGAGAGGGACACACATTTATCGTGATTTGTTAGAATACTTGATGTGCTTCACTTATATCTTTTGAACTAGGCAGTTGCTCTAGTGCTTCACTTATATCTTTTAGAGCACGGCGGTGGTTATATTTTGTAGAAATAATTGCACTCTCATGCTTCACTTAAATCTTTTTGAGAGTCTAATAAATAGTAATGGCAATTTGCACGTGTTATATGACTAGTCCAAAAAGGGTAGGTCTTCAAGGGGGATATAATAAAAACTTTCATGTAGATCACTAAATATGAAACGTATGGTTTAATTATATTGATGTTGTAATATGAAAGGATATTGGTTCATGATTATTGGTTACTAGAAATATCGATATTAAAGCTTGTTATTAACTTCTCATCTAAGTTTTGGTCATGGCATGGTGAGGAGGTTTGAGCATTTTTATGTCTGAAATGAAATCCTTGTGTGCTGTTATAATAGGGGGTGTGCGATGGTTAACTCCTACCAACCTCCTCCCTATGGGCATGCGAGTAGTACTTTGCTTCGAGGGCTAATAGGCTTTGCAATAAGTATGTAAGTTCTTTATGACTAATGTGAGTCCATGGATTATACGCACTCCTACCCTTCCGCAATTTGCTAGCCTCTTCGGTACCGTGCATTGCCCGATCTCACCTCGAGAGTTTGTGCAAACTTCGCCGGTGCATCCAAGCCCCGTGATATGATACGCTCTATCACACATAAGCCTCCTTATATCTTCCTCAAAGCAGGCACCATACCTACCTATTATGGCATTTCCATAGAATTTCCGAGATATATTGCCATGCAACTTTCACCGTTCCGTCACATGACTTGTTTGTTCATCATCATATTGCTTTGCATGATCATATAGAGCTGACATGGTATGTGTGGCACAACCACCATTCATCATTATCATACATGTTACGCTAGATCGTTGCACATCCTGGTACACTGCCAGAGGCATTCATATAGAGTCATATTGTTTCAGTTATCGAGTTGTAATATCGAGTTGTAAGTAAATAAAAGTGTGATGATTATCATTATTAGAGCATTGTCCCAGTGAGGAAAGGATGATGGAGACTATGATTCCCCCACAAGTCGGATGAGACTCCGGACGAAAAATAAAGAAAAAAAGAAAAAAAAAGAGGCTAAAAAGAGCCCAACAAAAAAATATGAGAGAGATAAAGAGAGAAGGGGTAATGTTACTATCCTTTTTCACACTTGTGCTTCAGAGTAGCACCATGTTCTTCATATAGAGAGTCTCCTATGTTGTCACTTTCATATACTAGTGGGAATTTTTCATTATAGAACTTGGCTTGTATATTCCGATGACGGGCTTCCTCAAAAGCCCGAGGTCTTCATGAGCAAGCAAGTTGGATGCACACCCACTTAGTTTCCATTGAGCTTTCATACACTTATAGCTCTTAGTGCATCCGTTGCATGGCAATCCCTACTCCTCGCATTGATATCGATTGATGGACATCTCCATAGTCCGTTGATCCGCCGAGTTGATGCGAGACTTTCTTCCTTTTTACTTCCCTTATTGATCTCTACCACCGCATTCTATTCCACCTATAGTGCTATACCCATGGCTCACGCTCATGTATTGCGTGAAGTTGAAAATGCTGAAGCGCGTTAGAAGTACGATCCAATTGCCTGGTTTAACACCGGGGTGCTCATGATTTATATTTATGCGGTGAAAGCAGAGTCATGCCATGCTAACATGATAAAATGAGTGGGGATAACATTCGTTAAGGATCGTATATTTTGAAAGTTTAATGTTATGCTTCTTATATTCGTTGATATTATTATGTTGATATTGTTACATCATCATTTCTCAATATTTATACTGTAAAGAGATTAAACATGTTAGGTTGCATTCAACATCAAAAAATCTGTTTTTATCATTTACCTACTCGAGGACGAGCAGGAATTAAGCTTGGGGATGCTGATACGTCTCCAACATATCTATAATTTTTTATTGTTTCATGTTATTATATTATCAATCTTGGATGCTTTATATGCATTTTTATGCTATTTTATATCATTTTTTGGGACAAACCTATTAACTCAGTGCCCAGTGCCAGTTCTTGTTTTTTGCTTGTTTTTTGGCTTTTCAGAAAATCAATATCAAACAAATTCCAAACGGAATAAAATCTTTAAAATTATTTTTTTTGGACCAAAAGGGACCCTAGAAGGTTCGGGAGGAGGCCAGAAGAGATACGAGAGAGCCACAAGCTCACAGAGCGCACCCCCTAAGCTTGTGGGGCCCACGCAGCGCCGTTTGACCTAATTCCAAGCCTATGAATTCACATATATTCCCAAACCAACAGAGGGCCACCCGAAATAACTTTTCTGCCACCGCAAGCTTCTGTTCTTCCGCAATCCCATCTGGAGGCCTTTTTCGGTAATCTGCCGGAGGGGGAATCGATCACAGAGGGCTTCTACATCAACCTTGTTGCCCTTCCGATGATGTGTGAGTAGTTCACCACAGACCTACGGGTCCATAGCTAGTAGCTAGATGTCTTCTTCTCTCTCTTTGATCTTCAATACAATGTTCTCCTCGATCTCCTTGGAGTTCTATCCGATGTAATCTTCTTTTGTGGTGTGTTTGTTCGGATCCGATGAATTGTGGGTTTATGATCAGATTATTCATTGAAAGTAATTGAGTCTTTTCTGAACTTTATAATGCATGATTTTTATAGCTTTGTATTTCTCTCCAATCTATCCATTTGGTTTGGCCAACTAGATTGATTTATCTTCAGTGGGAGAGGTGCTTTGTAGTAGGTTCAATCTTGCGGTGTCCTCACCCAGTGACAGAAGGGTAGCGAGGCATGTATAGTATTGTTGCTACTAGGGATAAAACGATGGGGTTTATTCATATTGATTGGGTTTACTTTGTCTACATCATGTCATCTTGCTTAAAGCATTACTCTGTTTGTCATGAACTTAATACCATAGATGCATGCTGGATAGCGGTCGATTGGTGGAGTAATAGTAGTAGATGCACGCAGGAGTCGGTCTACTTGTCATGGACGTGATGCCTATATACATGATCATTGCCATAAATACGTCATAACTATGCGGTTTTCTATCAATTGCCCAACAGTAATTTGTTTACCCACCGTATGCTTTGTATTCGAGAGAGAAGCCTCTAGTGAAAACTATGGCCCCCGGGTCTATTTAAACATATTATAAAAACTAAAAATACCTTGCTGCAATTTATTTACTTTTCTTTTGTTTTGCAATCTATATATCTATCTATACAAGATTTGATCCTTGCAAGTAACAAGTTCAAGGGGATTGGCAACCCTCTTGCCCGCGTTGGGTGCAAGTATTTGCTTTTGTGTGTGTAGGTGTTGTTCACTAGGATTTGCGTGATTCTCCTTTTGGTTCGATAAACCTTGGTTCTCACTGAGGGAAATACTTATCTCTACTGTACTGCCTCACCCTTCCTCTTCGGGGAAAATCCCAACGCAGCTCACAAGTAGCAGGATTCAACTCACAAAAGGGCAAGCAAAGAAATTAACCCTCGTCAAAAAAAATCAAAAGTGCTTTTGTAAATTAAGTCTTTCTGAGATGCATGTCTGGCTTGCATATCATACAAAAGATGGAATGAGCCTTCGACAAGACTCAATGACAGGAGACTAAATCATTTAAAGAATAAAGGAGCTCGATAATAAAAAGAGGAAAAGTATAACTGCTTGCCCGGTTGAAACAACAATGAACTAGGATATGAAGTTGTTACATGTCCACAACAAAATTAAGTGACAGAGTGTGGATGCCTGCATGATCATCGTCATAGTGGGTATGGGCTATCATTTACCACCGTTCTTTTATCATAAACCGTTCCTCTAAATAGTGATGGACTCATGCCTTTTGATATCCGTATCTCATAAACACAAGGTTGACCTTGTTCCTTACAAGCCACGGTACTTTCTCGGGGACGAACAAGACTTAAGCTTGGGGGAGTTGATGAGTCCAATTTATGTGATAGTTTTTCTACGTATTTTGTGCCTACATAGTAGGCTTTGTGGAATTTTACCGCGCTCGCGCACTTCTTTTTGTTGATAATCCCTCAGGTAACGTCTTTTGGATCAACCATCATTTAATGGAGAAAATCCTCAGAAATGGTAATGGAATCACGTATTTAAAGTGATAATCACTTTCCATAAAAGAATCAAGCAAGAAGGTCAAAGGAACGGGCATCGTTGTGCTTCCAGAGCAAAAGATGGCATTCCATACGACCGCGAGCACCCGTATGAGCGGTCATATGGCACGCCGCCTCCACCACCAGATCAACTATTTCCACCTCATCAAATCGGATCATGGATCAGACGCCCAGAGACACCAGAAACTCATCCAAAAGGCAGAACCCTAGCCTCCGGAGTTCATCCAGAGGAGGGATTGGCAAGGAGAAGGAGGGGATCTTCTCCACCGCGCACGAGGTAGATACAACATCATCACCACTGTGGTCATCATCATCCACATCCTTATCATCTGCAACATCAATAACCCTAGTGGATCCTCTTGTGTATCATTTGAATCACTCATCCATGTATGCCATTACTTTCGTCTTGATGATTGTTGTCCCCATGTGTGAGTAGACCCCTAGTTCTCGAGGATATGGATGAACCTTGGTATGTGTAGGATCTGAAACGTTATTTTGGATATGAGATCCTTTGTTGAATGCTTAGTTTAATAACTTCGTGAATGTTGTGAAGGGACCCCACTCAGCATTTGTGCCTTATGGCCATGAAGTATATCACTGTCGTTGTAAAGGGCAAGGATGTGGAGGTAATTCGAGGTGACAGTAAAAGCCTACTGCTCCTAACATTTGCAATTGGCCGGGGAATTACGGAGAACCCTTAGAGAGGCCGCATCCATGGGGTAACCCTTAATTATCATGAGTTGTAACCCTCAGGGGGAGACTATGATGGTGGCGTGCATGGCACGAAGTCTTCACGAGTAGAACGTGTACTGTACCCGGCTCCGCCCAGCATAATCGTCAACAGTGGCTCAAGTATCCACACAAAACTATGCTCATGCATAGGTGCGCTAGAAACATACCAATGGGGATTCCGGACTCCCTAAGAACGCCTTTTTATTTTGCTGTCTCATCCCTCACTACAATCCTTGCTCTTTATGTACTTTCATGATATTTAGATACAAGTCATTACACTACTCAATCATCATTTGCATCCGCCCTCACTCTGCTTTAAGTCTACAATTATCTGCAGGCACAAAAGTATATAATTCTCTACAAGAGGCAAAAGTCTGATTCCTGTGCTCCCTGTGGGATCGATACTCTTACTTCGAAAAGGCTACAACTAAACCTTGTGCACTTGCAGGCCATCAATAGGTGCCCTGAAAATTAGCTCGGAAGGCATCTTCGAGTTCTTCTGAGGTTTCGATAGAATTCTCGGGCAGGCTATTCAGCTAGTGCCTCGCAGGTCCTTTAAGTTTTGACGGTAGGTATTTGATGGCGTGGAGATCGTCTCCTCGAGCCATATGGATGTGGAGGAGGAAATCCTCAATCCACACAGCCGGGTCAGTTGTTCCATCTTACTGTTCAATATTTACGGGTTTAAATCCCTCTGGGAACTGATGTTGCATGACCTCGTCTGTGAAACACATGGGGTGAGCAGCTCCTCTAATCCGAGCTACGGCATGGCAGACATCTGCTGATGCTGTCCGAGCTCGTGTGATTTCCCGAGCCCTGCCATACTTATCGAGCCATGCCTGGTATCCGGCCTGCCCAACAGGCGCATGTTCTCTGGATCCATAAATGGATCACGTTGGGGTAGGCCTTGCTGGCAATTTTCCCCATAAATCATATAGCTTAGCGGGTGGGGTCAGATCCCTGCCTTCACGGTGTGGTACTGTGGGAGGATCTCAAAGCCCTCCCTTTGGCATGCCCATCCCCGAGGAGGGCGGTCGGGCTGATTAGTTTGATCGTGCTTAGAGAGCACGTTGTCGTCAACTTCGTCATCAAATGCAAGAAGCAGACATCGTCGTGGGTAAGATTTAGCTTGGCCAGCGAGCCTCTGCTCGAGGTCTTGCTTGGCTCCGAGGACTTCCACCCACTTATCATTTAGCACGTCTTGATCGGCTTGAAGTTGCCAACGTTGCCTTTTTATACTTCGGGCGGTGCTAATGAGCCGCCGTCAAAAGTTTTCTAGGTCAATGGGTTCTTCGGGAATGTCGAATTCATCGGGTCCGAGGCTGATGTCCTCCTTGGACTCGGGCATGTAACTGCTATCCTCAGTGTCGTCGTTCTCATCCATCCCTGTGGTGTCGTCGATCTGACCAGATGTGGCATTATTGCCATTTCCCTACTCATCGGTGCCATCCAGAGTGGCATCGTTATCGGTGGCATAGTTATCGGTGTTGTTGTTGCTTGCCTTCCCCTTACCGCCGCCTTTAGATCGCTTGCGATTCTGTCGGCGTTTAGGGGGATCCTCGTCTTCCTTATCCTTTCCTGCATTGGGGGTATCAACCATGTAGACGTCGTAGGTGGAGGTTGCCGCCCATTTGCCCGTGTGGGAGGTAGCAATGGGTGATGTCGTACCATCGACATCTTCATCCATGTCGGTCGCCTCCTCGGAGGCATAGTCCAGTACGTCGGTTAAATCCTCGACTGTAGCGACTAGGTGGGTGGTGGGTGGGACATAAATTTCCCTATCGTCGGCTTTACATCCGATCTGGTCATACACCGAGGACTGCCCATCCGAAATCCCGAGGTTCTGGATTCAATCTAGCATCTGAGAGGCCTGCCGGACCCATCTCTTGACGATTGGTGGGGCTAACCCGCAGTATGTTCAGCGGGATGTGCGATACGTCCTCGGAGCGCTGGTCGGCCAGGGTTAACTCCTGGTCTGCCGACAGGGCGATCGGATCCAAACTCAAGGTTGTCCCCGAGGTGAGGGCTGATCCGAAATCAAAGCCTACGACCAGATCCGTGGATAAGACCTCGGTATCCGTGGAGTTCTCAGGCTGATCTGACATCCAACCTGAGAGAGCAAGATCACCGAGCGAATCAGCAGTGTATTCCAGACTCCCAAATCTAATTACCTGACCTGGGGCGAAACTTTCGACTCGGCCGAGGTGGCCGGTCGAATCGGCGTGGAGGACGATGCTGCCGAACGCAAAAACTGACCGGGGAGAAAGACGCCCCTGCAGCTGATGTCGTTGTTGATCTAAAGACGAGCCATTGATCCTTCGTGACCAAACAGCGGGACCTGTATGGGACACCAATGTCGGTGCTAAAACTGGCTGATCTCGGGTAGGGGGTCCTGATGAGGACATCCCAACCATGGACACCACACCACCAATCATCAAAGGAACAATCACAAGGAGCCGCGCAAAGCACATACATGATCAGGTGAACGCTAACTTAAGTTTATCATTTGACCTTGAAAACATTTTTGTGCCTTCACCTCCTTCGTTGTTGGTTGAACTCAGGTGCAACATCGAAGAAGACCAACAACATTTTCAGTCCGTGCCGAAACAGTGTTTTATGACGAAGAAACTGAGTTGCGAAGAAATAGGCTGTGTGCTGAAGAAACAATGTTTTGGCACTGGTAAAACAATGTTTTGCACGAGTTCAGATACCCCAACTTAAGAAAGATTTCCAGAACTCGAGTTTGCTGCTGAAGGAAACATTGTTCGACTCCAGTGAACAATGTTTGGTCGGGAACCGCCAACCACCTCCAACGAGAGATTTCTAGAAGCCACCTTATTAAGTCTTGGAGCCGTTTAGTCAAACCAAAGCTGGTTCTCTTTCACACCTAAGCTGGTTCCCGAAGCTAGTTTTATTTCACACCTATCTAGGGGGGTTGTCCCTATTATAAATAGGCTAGCTCTTCCCTTCGTTGGGAACTTTTGCCATTTCTATCAAAGACCAAAGACATAGACTCCTCCTGAGATTGGAGAGCTCTTGTTATCCTTATTCTCGTAATTCCTTGTGAAGTCGCTCCTAATCGGTGCTCCACGACTAGATCGTGTTGTGTGGATTAGAGTTCGTGGTTTCCTTGCGGATTGCACCTATCCCGTGCTCCACGACTTGAGCGTGGTTGTGTAGGGTAGTATTGCGGGTTGTGGATCGGCGAATGTTCGGATTGCAGGCTTGGGTGAGCATCCTCCTCATCGGGTCATAATCTCTTATTTTCTGTTTTTCGGCTGCTTGCAGCTAGTTATCCCCTCCATTTATCGATCCTACGTCATGAAGATCGGACCTCCCCTAGTACACCCTCTTCCCTGAATTCGGTGTCGCATCATCTGGTATTCAGAGCAAGGTTTACATAGTAGAATCTGTATCTTTGTTGCTAGATCTATCATTTTTAGTTTGGTTTTTCCCCGTCCCAAAGTCCAAAGCCAGAAAAAGCCACACAAAAAAATCCAAGCCTTTGTTGCTGAGATCTAGTCATTTGCTTTCCTCTTTGTGTTTGCACTGAGTTCAATCCAAAGTTGCTGCTGTTTTTCTTTGAGTCTTGTTGTTGGATCTTTTGTGTTGCAGAAAAAACAAAAAAAAGAGAAAAGGAGAGCAGAAAAAAGACAAAAAAAGAAATAAAAAAAGAGAAGAGAAAGTTTTGAGCAAGTGTGCAATCATATTCTGTTTGGTGAGAAATTTCAGAAGTTGTAGTGGCAAGTGTTGCAGCTAAAACGTGGTGCAAGGATCTATAAAAAAATTCTCGTTTCTTTTGGTTTGCATTGATTGGATCTCAGCACTAGCCCTCCTCATTTTACCCCACCAAGATCCACCCAAAAACCGTCAGCTTCTTTCCTTTCATTCGCCCATCCACTCCTGATTTGCTACCATCGCACAACCGCCAAGGAATCATTAGAATTTGGGTAAACAAGAAGGTGAGCTGAGTGTTTTCCACATTTTTTTTCTTTTGTCCACTTGTTTTCGAGAGTTAACATGCCAGGTTCCAACTCGACTGTACATGGACATCAAAATGTGGAAGATGATTTCCCAAAGACTCGCACGACGCTTGGGGCTGAGATTGAAGAAAGGGTGGTTGCAGCGATGCAAAGGTTATTCGGAGACCGCCTTCCTATGGCGGGTAATGGGGATCTACATCAACACAGCCCCGCTGCCTCGCTGGCCGTCGACAACCGACGACGTCACGGAAACGAGGACCGTCACGATGGTCGTGGAAGAGCTGCAGGAGCCGCTGCCCACGGCGCCCCTGCTGCTGGTGCTGAACAGAGGCGTGGTGAATTTGCTGCCCCCCGTGAGGGTGGGCTGCATGGAGGAGAAGCTCGCGGGCGAGGCCATGACCCCCGCGGGTTTGCCCGTGATCACCGGCGACGAGCTGTATATGATGGTGATGACATCCCCCATGAAGATCTGTTCGAGCATAGTGATGAAGATGAAGGCATGGGGGACTACGAACCCTACTGCCCGCCCTGCCGTGGTGCTGCTTTTGGTCACAATGGTCATCATTATGACAGTCGTGATCAAGATGACCGTGACAACCAAGCGAGAGTGAAGCTACATGTGCCATCATTCACGGGAAAAGAGGATCCGAATGCATATATTGAGTGAGAGGAGAAGTGCGATCAGATCTTTCACATCCATGGTTTTTCTGAAGCCAAGAGAGTTGATCTTGCTGTTATGGAGTTCTCTTGTTATGCTCTTACATGATGGAATCAGTAGGAAGACGATCGATTGATGTCGGGCAATAATTATATCCGCAGTTGGACTTTGATGAAGCAAGTCATGAGGCGCCGTTTTGTTCCATCATACTATGAGAGGTAATTGTACAAGCGGTTGCAGGGACTCACTCAAGGTTCCCGCACTGTTGAGGAATACTATAAAGAGATGGAGGTGCTGCTGATTCGAACAAGAACCCGTGAGAGTGATGAGGCAAAGATGGCGAAATTTTTACATGGGCTGAATGATGAGATATCAGATTTTGTGGAGATGTTTCCTTATGATACGCTGGAAGATGTGGTACATCAAGCTGTACGAGTTGAGAAGAAGAATATGCGTAATGGTCGTACTCGTGCTTTCCAAGGCCGCGCCACCACATCTTCATGGAAGCGAACACAACAGCCCTATGGTTCTCGATTTGAGGGTGCACCACCTCGGCACCCACATGCCTCGACGGCTTCTTCACCTGCCGTTCACAATCAAGATAAAAGGTCATCACCCACAGCGGGAGCATCCTCCGCTCCACCTGTAGAAAAGAGTTCTACACGCAGCAGCGACATTCAATGCCACAAGTGCAAAGGAAGAGGTCACATTTCTTCAGAATGTCCAAGCAAAAGCACTATGATCATCAATGAACGAGGTGAATGAGAGTCTGAAAGTGACCCTGACGGTGGCAACGATGAAGTGGAAGAGGAGCAAGGCTGGGAAGTAGGAGGCACTATGTTATATCATGAAGAACTTGATGGCGAAGCTTTGGCTGTATGTCGTTCACTTAATGCCCAGGTTGTGGAGGAGGAAAAGGGGCAGCGGCATAATCTGTTCCACACCTGTTGCCTTGTCAACTCAAAGCTATGCGGAGTGATTGTTGATAGTGGCAGCTGTAACAACATTGCAAGCACGGAGATGGTTGAGAAGCTTCAATTGCAAACAAAACGTCACCCACATCCGTACCGCATGCAATGGCTGAATGATTGTGGCACAATAAAGGTGGCGAACAGCTTGAGAATAACAATTTCAGTGGGGACATATCAGGATGATGTTGAGTGTGATGTGGTGCCAATGCACGCTTGTCACTTGCTTCTAGGGCGACCGTGGTTGCATGACCGTGATGTGCAAATCAGCGGGCGTGCGCATTGCTTATGTTTTGTCCATAGAGGAGAAAAATTCACTTGGCTGCCCATGACACCTAAGGAAGTCTATCTTGATGAGATGAAAATAAAAGGATAGAAAAAGGGAGAGAGTGATCATACACAAAGAGCGAGCCACCAACATAGTGAGGGAGTGTTTCCATAGCCAAATATGACCAAGTCCCGGGAAAAACAGGGATTAGTTATGATGGCTAGGAAAAGGGATATGCGGGAATTGAGAGAACCTAATACTCCATTCTTTGTACTCATGTACAAGGACACTTTATTGGCTGCTAACGACTTACCCTCAACTCTTCCTAGTGTTGTATTTGATCTTTTGCAGGAGTATGGGGATGTGTTTCCCAAGGAGGTGCCACCCGGTTTGCCACCGAAGCGAGGCATTGAACATCAGATCGACTTGGTTCCGGGCGCCCCACTACCAAACCGACCACCGTACCGAGCAAATCCAGAGGAGACGAAGGAAATTTAGAGGCAAGTAGAAGATCTTATTGGCAAAGGGTATGTGAGGGAAAGTCTTTCTCCTTGTGCTGCTCCCATTCTTTTAGTTCCAAAGAAAGACGGTACTATGCGAATGTGCACTGATTGTAGATCCATTAACAACATAACTATGAGATATCTGCACCCTATACCTAGGCTCGATGACATGCTTGATGAACTTTGTGGTTCCACCATATTTTCTAAAATTGATTTGTGAAGTGGATACCACCAAATAAGAATGGAAGAGGGTGACGAATGGAAAACTGCATTCAAGAAAAAATTTGGCTTGTATGAATGGTTGATTATGCCTTTTGGATTAACGAATGCACCTAGTACTTTCATGAGATTGATGAATCATGTGCTTAGGTCCTTCATTGGCAAGTTTGTAGTTGTTTACTTTGATGACATATTGATTTATAGCCAAACTTTGGAGGATCATGTTGGACATATAAAATGTGTGCTTGCTGTCCTACGGGAGGAAAAGTTGTATGCTAACGTGGAAAAGTGCAAATTTTGCACAAACAAGGTTGTGTTTCTTGGCTTTGTTGTTTCAGGAAAAGGTGTGGAGGTTGATGAAGAAAAGATCAAGGCTATTCGTGAGTGGATGCCTCCACAAAATGTGAGCCAAGTACGTAGCTTGCTCGGACTGGCAGGTTTCTACCGCATGTTCGTGAAGAATTTCAGCACCCTTGCTGCACCAATGAATGAGTTAACAAAGAAAGACACTCCATTGAAATGGGGTGATGCTCAAGATAAGTCCTTCCAAGAACTGAAGATGAGGTTGACATCAGCCCCGTTGCTTTCGCTTCCTGATTTTGGTAAGACATTTGAGATTGAATGTGATGCAAGTGGTGTTGGCATTGGCGGAGTTCTAATGCAAGAAGGTAAACCAATCGCCTATTTTAGTGAGAAGCTTAATGGTCCAACTCTTAATTATTCCGTCTATGATAAAGAGTTGTATGCACTTGTTCGATCTTTAGAAACATGGCAACATTACTTGTGGCCTAAAGAGTTTGTGATGCATTCTGACCATGAATCTTTGAAACATCTAAAGGGTCAACTCAAACTAAACCGTAGACATGCAAAGTGGAGTGAGTTCATAGAGTCTTTTCCTTATATTTTCAAGTACAAGAAAGGGAAGGATAATATTGTTGCCGACGCATTGTCTAGACATCATATTTTACTTTCCCAACTCGATGTCAAAATCCTTGGTTTAACAAAGCATCAAAGAATTGTATGCTAACGACTCATACTTTGCTGAACCATTTTCAAAATGCAACAAGGGAAAGGGATGGGAGAAGTTTCACTTGCATGATGGATTTCTATTTCGAGCTAACAAATTGTGCATCCCAGATTGTTCTGTTCGTTTGTTGCTTTTGCAGGAGGCTCACGCTGGTGGTCTCATCGGACATTTTGGAGCCAAGAAAACTGAAAGTGTGCTAGATGATCACTTCTTTTGGCCGAGAATGAGACGTGACATGGAACGCTACGTGATGAGATGCGAGATATGTCACAAAGCTAAGTCCCGTTTGAACCCCCATGGTCTTTAAACTCCTCTATCTATTCTGAATGCTCCGTGGGAGGATATTTCTATGGATTTTATTCTTGGTTTACCACGGACTAAGAGGGGGAGTGACTCGGTGTTTGTGGTAGTTGATCTCTTTAGCAAAATGGCAGATTTTATCCCATGTCATAAGAGCGATGATGCTTCACACATTGCTGATTTATTTTTCAGGGAAGTTGTGCGGCTACATGGAGTACCACGCACCATTGTTTCAAACCGTGACACCAAATTTTTGAGCTACTTTTGGAAGTCCTTGTGGGGAAAGCTTGGCACCAAGCTCCTATTTTCCACGACATGCCATCCACAAACGGATGGACAGACCGAAGTTGTCAACCGATCATTGTCCATGATGCTAAGAGCAGTCCTAAAGAAGAATTTGAAGATGTGGTAGGAGTGCCTTCCTCATGTGGAGTTCGTGTATAACAGGGCGGTACATTCGACCACTAAATTTTTCTCCATTTGAGATTGTTTATGGATTCAAATCTATTGCTCCCATAGATCTTTTGCCTTTGCCACTGCAGGAACGAACCAGCCTTGATGCAAGTAAGTGTGCTGATTTTGTCAAGAAACTTCAAGCCCAGGCAAAGGAGAACATTGAGAAGATGACCGAACAATATAGGGAGAGGGCAAACAAGGCAAGGAAGAAGATGCTGTTCGAGCAAGGTGATTTGGTATGGATACATCTTCAGAAGGACCGTTTTCCTGAACAACGTAAGTGCAAGTTGTAGCCACGCTGTGATGGCCCATTTGAGGTGCTCAAGAGGATAAGCGATAATGCATACAAGATCGATCTTCCAGAAGCATATGGTGTTAGCCCAACCTTCAATGCCTCCGATCTTTCCCCATACTTTGGGCCTTTAGAGTCGAGGATGACTCCTTCTCAAGAGGGGGAGAATGATGAGGACATCCCAACCATGGACACTACACCACCAATCATCAAAGGTCCAATCACAAGGAGCCGCGCAGAGCAAATACATGATCAGGTGAATGCTAACTTAAGTTTATCATTTGACCTTGAAAACATTTTTGTGCCTTCACCTCCTTCATTGTTGGTTGAACTCAGGTGCAACATCGAAGAAGACAAAAATATTTTCAGTCCGTGCCGAAACAGTGTTTTATGACGAAGAAACAGGGTTGCAAAGAAATAGCTTGTCTGCTGAAGAAACAATGTTTTGGCACTGGTAAAACAATATTTTGCACGAGTTCGGATACCCCAACTTGCGAAAGATTTCTAGAACTCGAGTTTGCTACTGAAGGAAACATTGTTCGACTCCAGTGAACAATGTTTGGTCGGGAAATGCCAACCACCTCCAACGAGAGATTTCCAGAAGCTGCCTCATTAAGTCTTGAAGCCGTTTAGTCAAACCAAAGCTGGTTTTCTTTTACACCTAAGCTGGTTCCCAAAGCTAGTTTGATTTCACACCTATCCAAGGGGGTTGTCCCTATTATAAATAGGCTAGCTCTTCCCTTCGTTGGGAACTTTTGCCATTTCTATCAAAGACCAAAGACATAGACTCCTCCTGAGATTGGAGAGCTCTTGTTATCCTTATTCTCGTGATTCCTTGTGAAGACGCTCCTAATCAGTGCTCCACGACTAGATCGTGTTGTGTGGGTTAGAGTTCGTGGTTTCCTTGCGGATTGCACCTATCCCGTGCTCCACGACTTGAGCGTGGTTGTGTAGGGTAGTATTGCGGGTTGTGGATCGGCGAATGTTCGGATTGCAGGCTTCGGTGAGCATCCTCCTCGTCGGGTCATAATCTCTTATTTTCTATTTTTCGGTTGCTTGCAGCTAGTTATCCCCGCCATTTATCGATCCTACGCCGTGAAGATCGGACCTCCCCTTGTACACATTCTTCCCTAAAGACGGTGTCGCAACAGATCCCGAGCTGTGGGTCTTGGAACAATGGTAACCGGAGACAAGGGAGACGATGTTTACCCAAGTTCGGGCCCTCTCGAAGAGGTAAAACCCTATGTCCTGCTTGGATTGTAATGATTTGATGGAGTACATATTACAAGATGATCTACCTCGAGATCGGATGATTGTGTTCTAAACCCTAAGGCTTGTGTTCTTGTATGTAAAGAGTAAACCCCTCGGTTTATATAGGCACTGGTGACAGTGTCCTAGACTAGGGGGTACTAACCTAGTCGGCCCATATTCCTCGGGCTGGGCCAGTGGGCCCTCATTCTTGTTAAGATGGACTCCGGAAGATACACGCGAGAGGAGAGATCAAGATTATATCTGCCGAAGACTTGACGTATACTCCAAGATTCCTCCTACCGTTGCCACGCCTAGATACCGACCTTGTAACCCTAGATGCCCTGCCTGGCATGTATATAAGCCGAAGGGTTTAGCTCGTAGGGATCTCAACACAATCTCATTCACCTAGCCCTAGAACTAGAGCATATCTTACGATCTCGAGGTAGATCAACTTTGTACTTGATACATCTCCATTGATATAAACAAGAGCAGGACGTAGGGTTTTACCTCCATCAAGAGGGCCCGAACCTGGGTAAACATAGTCTCCTTGTTCCTGTTACCATCTGTCTGAGATCCACAGCTCGGGACCCCCTACCCTGAGGTCTGCCGGTTTTTACACCGACACTGGTGCTTTCATTGAGAGTTCCGATGTGCAATCGCAAAGGATCGATGGCTCATATGCAGATCAACTACGGCAGTGGCTGTGGGGACACCTACGTCCCCGACCAGCTTTTTGTGTTCGGCAGCATGATCTTCTGCGCCGACTCGATGGGCCACCTGGCCACCGTCGAGAACTACGCTCCCGACCAGATCGTTACCTTCGGAGGTTTGGATTACACCGCGGATTCCCGCGGCGAGCTCGTCCTATCAGGCTAGACTCCCGGCCGGATTCAAGGGCTGTCAAACATCGGGAGCTCGACCTCGGAATCGATCTCCGTTGAAAACAACGCGTCATGCCCCCCGACATCGCCGGGGGCTATGGAGAAGCTTCCCTCCCACACCTTGGACAACCCTGTCACGGTACCTGGCTCCGACATAGATCAGAGCTCGGCCTTGGACGCATCATCGGGCTTAAAACCAATCTCGGCGGCGGATCTGGAATCCACCTCGCCTCCCTGTATGGCCGAAAACGCATCAGGCATGACGCTATGAGTCGACCCGGCTTACGGCCAGACCATGAACCCTGAGGAGCTATCTCACCTCAATGAGATGCTTGATCGGATCCAGAGTTTGTCAATCTCGGACGGCAAGACCTCGGTTTATGATAAGATCGGACTTAAAGCTGACGATCGGGAAATTTACAGCCCACCCGCCACCCACCTAGTCGCCACTATCGACGATTTAACCGATATGCTGGACTACGACGAGGCAACCGACATGGATGAAGATGTCGGCAGCCCTATGGACAACACCTTGCCGCCAACTAACACCGGCAGGTGGAAAGCAACATCCACGTACGATGTGTACATGGTCAACACTCCCAACTCCCCTCCAAGGTGTAGGCGAAGACGCAGAAGGGGTGCTAACGAGGAGCCCAGCGGGAACAACCCTATCGCCGACACGGCGGCCAATGACGTGGAAGACCTAAGGGAGGACCTTCAAGCCTCCCCAGAACGCCACGCCGACCCCGAAGGCATCCCCAGGGACTCGGACCCCGACGACCTCTTTGAAGGGGCCGATGACAATTATATGCCGAAATCCAAGGAGGATGTGAGCCACGGCACCGAGGACTTCATAGTCCCCGAAGACCCTGCCGAGCAAGAACGCTTTCGGCGGTGCTTAGTTGCTACCGCCCGAAGCATGGAGCGCAAGCAGCAGCAGTTGCAGGCTAACGAGGATGCAATAAACGACAAGTGGGTCAAAATACTTTCGGCCGAGCAAGACCTCGAAGAACGGTGCCACAGTGCACCTAAATCTTATCCACGCAGACGTTTACTGCCTGAATTTGATGACGAATTAACCGCTGAGGCACCTGATCGCCCCCCTCGAGGACGCGCAGGCCCGCGCGGGAGGATTGCTACACTCAACCAGCCCCACTCTGTCGTGGCAAGGACCCTGTGGATTATCTGGACCCTCAGGACGTTCGACATCGGATAGAGGCAAACTGGGCACCACCCCGGTCCATTTATGGATCAAGAGGACGCGCTCCGGCCGGGCCTGACGGCTACGACGCCTGGTTGGACAGGAACGGCCACACCCGAGATCAGACTTATACTTGGCTCCCTCCCGACATCCGACATGATACCGCTCGGTTCCGAGGACCAGCCCACCCGATTTGTTTTACAGATAGGGTGATGGAACACCAGTTCCCCGATGGGTTCAAACCAATCAACATAGAATCTTACGATGGCACCACGGACCCAGCTGTATGGATTGAAGACTTTCTTCTCCATATACACATAGCCAATGGAGATGACCTCCATGCCATCAAGTACTTGCCGCTCAAGCTAAAGGGGTCGGCGGGGCATTGGCTGAATAGCCTGCCGCCCCACTCCATTGGAAGCTGGGAGGCTCTTGAAGACGCCTTCAGGGCAAATTTCCAAGGGACCTACGTCTGACCTCCGGACGCCGATGACCTCAGCCGTGTCACTCAGTAGCCCAGTGAATCAGCTCGGAAATTGTGGAACCGGTTTCTTACCAAAAAAAACCAGATCATAGACTGCTCAGACGCCGAGGCCATCGCTGCATTCAAAAACCACATCCGAGATGAGTGGCTCGCCCGCCAGCTTGGCCAGGACAAACCAAGGACCATGGCAGCCCTAACCTCACTCATGACCCGCTTTTGCACACGAGAGGACAGTTGGCTGGCCCACAGCACACACGATGGGGAGGCGGGGACCTTGGAGACTCACGACGCCAACGGCAAGCCTAAGCGCAACAAAAATAAGCGCAGGCATAGAAACGGCGGAAGCGATACAGAAGACGCAACATTCAATGCAGGCTTCACCGGACCTCGATTCGGACAGAAAAGAAAGCCCTTTAAAGGGAGCAAGGATGGACCGAGCCAGCTCGACAAGATCCTGGATCGACCGTGCCAAATTCATGGCACTCAAGACAAACCAGCAACCCACACCAACAGGAATTGCTGGGTCTTTAAGCAGGCTGGCAAGATAGCGACAGAAGGTCAGAATAAAACCCAAAATCGCAGCGAAGACGAGGATGAACCTCGGCAGCCAAACAATGGAGGCCAAAAGAAGTTTCCTAATGAGGTAACCGAGGTAAACATGATTTACGTTACCCACATCCCTAAAAGGGAGAGGAAACGCGTACTTCGGGACATCTACGCGTTAGAGCATGTGGCCCTGAAGTACAATCCATGGTCGGCTTACCCAATCACCTTCGACAAACACGACCATCAAGCAAGCATCAGGCATGGCGGATCGGCCGCCCTCGTCCTGGACCCGATCGTCGACGGTTTTCATCTGACGCGCGTCCTTATGGACGGAGGGAGTAGCCTCAACTTGATCTATGAGGACACAGTAAGGAAGATGGGGATTGACTCATCTCGGATTAAGCCTAGTAGCACCACCTTTAAAGGTGTAATACCAGGGGTCGAGGCTCGCTGCACCGAAACCATGTCCCTGGAGGTAGTATTCGGATCACCCGAGAACTTCAGGAGCGAGGAGTTAATCTTCGACATCGTACCTTTTCATAGCGGATACCATGCGCTCCTAGGGCGCACCACATTCGCCCGCTTCAATGCAGTCCCGCATTATGCTTATCTCAAGCTCAAAATGCCGGGACCCAATGGTGTTATTATAATAAATGGTAACACCGAACGCTCTCTTCGGACGGAGGAGCAGACCGCGGCTTTCGCAGCCGAGGTGCAGGCATCCGAGGAGGCAGCCCGTGGCGATAAGCGCACCCCCAGCTCTTCGAAGCGTATGCGGGCTATGCCAGTTGACCTCGGACAGGCACCTCCCCACCCTAAATAGGGGTACGGGCTCCTCGCGCGCTTCCCCCGAGAGGGGTACTACGTCCCCAGGGTGCACAACTTCGCACTAAAAATTCCCTGGGTCGCCGACGAGCCAAAACAACGGAAACGTCGGGTCGGCTCGACCGAGCAGTGACGAAACCTCGGGCTTACATGTCGGCAGGGTTTTGTCAAAGAGCTAGCCAACACTAGCATGCCCATGTGGCTTTAACCATAAACTAACAGTTGCAGACCTCTTCAAAGGGATCGACCAACGAACGCATCAAGTGCATGTTGGGCCGAAGTTGCATGCTATCAATATCAACCCCCGCTATCAACGAGGACGAGCTGGTCAACGGCATGGAGACGCAGACGTGCGGCAGGGAGCGGCTCGGGCTCATCGACCCGATGACAAGATCCGCCCTGTTTTTTCTTTTAGTTTCTCCTTCCTTATCTTCACTCGCATTTATCTTGCTTAGTTCCCCTCATCAAAAGTTCGGCATGTAAAGATTGGCTACATGAAATAAAGAAATCATGCCCATCAAGGTCTTTAAACATATTTTCTTACAAGCACTGCCCACGAACTATGATACAATTGCTAAAGGGCCTCGATTTTACACCCTGAAAAACAAGTCCGAAGTACTCGGCGTCTCGGATGTTGCATTATATGCATCAGTTTCGAACCTAGATTTTGGTCAATAGTTGGGTTGCCCGGCTCCTACGTGTACCCCTTACGTTCCTGATAAATTCAGCTAAGGGTGTAACGGGAGAACCACTGCGATAGTGCCGCCAGTTTAACTGACAGAGCGCCTCAGTGGAGAAAGCCAAAAACTGACTATCTAGGTAAGCGCAAACTGGTCGGCCATCCAAAGACCGCGTCAAGCGACGTGTCGTTAGAGATCACCCATGTTAAACGAAGGGCTTCTTCCTCGAATTAGCTGAGGTGGGCGCGGGCATAGACCTCGGCTGGTTAAGCCGACCACTTCACCCACCGGGGGCTCGTCATCAGTCCCCACCGTCAAACTCCTATGACTAAGTGAAAGTTATAAAGCCACCACAGTCCGATTGCCTAGTCCCTATGTGCACAGACCTCCTCCGGGAACCGAGACGTCGGCTAAGGGTCATGATCGCCTAAAAGGGGCACCCTTTGTACATTGTACGAAGGGGTTGAAGCCGACGACTGGCCACTTTCAGTTTAACACGGTCAAACAGGAGGAATATTAAAAACAACGCAGAAACATATGAGAGGAACTTAAGCCGTACTCATTAAATAACTGATAATTTTTATACATCCCACGCACTTCGGCATTCCAAAGTGCAACCTAAAAATACAACTTGTCCTTAAGACACACGGCCTCGGTAACATGGGCGCCCTCCTCCACCTCGGCAAAGAACTGCTCCGCGGTGCGCGCCTTCCCTTCAGGGGGCCCCGCAGCAACAACCTCCGCCTCAACCTTCCAAAAATGCATTTTCACGCAGGCATACGCCTTCCGCGCTCCTTCCAGACACGCAGATCGCTTCCAGCGGTTGACTTGCGGGACGGCTTCTTGCAGTCGCGCCAGGAGCCCGAAGAAGCTGGCTGGCAACACCTCTGTTGGCCACAAATTGACGCAGGGATCTTGGAGTGCTGGCCTCGCCATCCGAAGAAGTTCCGCCAGCTACTTCAGTCGATGATTGAGCAACTGCGGCTGTGACGACTCCTGGAACTGCCTCCAGAACGCCTTCTCCGCCTCATGGCCCTCCAGTTGGCCAAAATGAAGGCCGGCGTCCGCCGCACTCTTTGGGAGATCGGTGAAGACCTCTGCGGATCACCATAGCTGGGTGAGCTCGACGAACCATTTGCTGCCAAATGCACATTGAAGTAAATATGGCTTACCCGCGGCTATCCGCTCCACTTGTTGGAGCACCTGGCGGTCGGCCCGGCCCCGGGTCTGGAGCTCAGTATGAGACAGACGTAGCTTCCGCAGCTCCTGGCCCATCTCTTTCTCCTTTTTCTCAAGGGAATTGCATTCGAGATACACGCCCTTGAGAGTCTCCTCGACCTCCAGGACCCGCTCCTGGTCTTTCCCCCTAGCCACCTTTTCGGCGGCTAGGTCCTTCTCTGCTTTGGCCGTAGCAGCTTTATGCTGCTCGACCTCTTGTCGAGCCTTCAAGAGCTCGGCCTTGAGCCCCTCAAGCTCGGCCAACGCCGCTGATATTAAACCAGTTCGGCATCAGTTTTAAAAAGAACAACACGCTACCCTCGCCCAAAATTAATTTTAAAAAAACGTCGCATTGGTCGCTTACCTTGAGACTGCTTGACCTATTTGTTCATCAGGTCGAGGTCCTTCTCGGACCTCTCGAGCTTCTGGCTCATCTCCGCAATCTCCTCGGAGACGGAGCCCGGAGCTGAGTTTGAAACCTGCATAAACACTTTCTAATGAGCCCCATGACCAATTAATTGACACTTCGGACATATATTCTGTCTTATCAGTCCTGGGGGCTACTCTTTCCTCTGCTCCTATACTTCGACCCCAACACCAGTTTTCCAAAACTGGCCTTGGGCTCGGGGGCTACTCACTGGCTAGGCCATCTAAGCGCGGATGTCTTCAGACAGTTACAAAGATTGGTAAAGAAAATCTAAGCAGGGAAGGTCCTTTTTCTCGTAAAGACAGAAAGATTACCTCGAAGCTCATGATGAGGCCCTTGAAGACCTCATGCATTCTGGCCTCTGTTTACTGGAATCCCTGCAGCGCCGCGCCAATCAACGTATGGTGCTCTTCCTTGAGGGAGGAGCCCGTCAAGGCTGCCTCCATTTTTTAGTCCACCCCGCGCGGACCCGCCCTGGAGCGGGAGGCGGGGGTGGTAAGACCTCAGACCCCAGCACCTGGGTGCTAGGTACGAGGGTCTCCAGCTGCGGCGGTGGAGCCGGAGTAGACTTCGGCTGGGCCGCCGGTTGGCCCAGCCCTTCTTGGACGACCACGGGGACCCCGTCCCCTTGGCCTTGTGGGGCCGAGGTATCAACCTCGGCCATGACGACCGACTCTTTGGCCCCCGCCGTGTCAACCTGAGGGGCCGGAGTCGATGTTACCTCCCCCAGCCCTTCTTGAGCCGGGGCAGCGTGGTCCAGCGTCCCTCTTGTGGGCGGCAACCCGCTGGAGGAGTCGCTAAGGTGTGCCCTTTGCGGGCTGTGGAAAAATACTCATGCGAATTTAGTCCTGCAGGAAAGACTTGATGTAAAATCAAACACAAAGGACGATGACGGACCTTCAAGGTGCCGGTTTCTTCCTCCCCATTATAAGGGGATCATCTCCTAACTCGTCGGAGAGCATGGCCCTCTCCGACGTTGTGGCCTTGACGGCGGCCTCGGCCGGGGTCCTCTTCGACCTCTTTGAGCCCTCGGGCCGCATCCCAGCCTCGGCGTCTTCCGACGCCACCCTCTTCCCCTTTGAGGGAGGGTTCTCTTCTTCCTCGTCCTCCGCCCCGTCGCTCTTGTGGGTGGAAGAGGCGTGGGTCTCCTCGGAATGGGTGACCGAGGTCTCCCGCTTCCGAAGACCCACCCTGCCCTTTGCTACTTGTAGCTTGCGTTGGTATTTTCCCCGAAGAGGAAGGGATGATGCAGCACAGTAGAGATAAGTATTTCCCTCAGTTATGAAACCAAGGTTATCGAACCAGTAGGAGAATCACACAACACCTCGTTAGCAGCACCTGCACACAAATAACAAATCCTTGCACCCAACGCAAACGAGGCGTTGTCAATCCCTCGGTGGTCAATTGCAAGATTAAATTGTATGTGATAGATAGATAGATTGAAACAAAAACACAAAATAAAATAATAAAGAAAAAGTGCAGAAATATTTTTAGGGTTTTAGTAATATGATTTAGATAGACCCGGGGGCCATAGTTTTCACTAGAGGCTTCTCTCAAGAAAATAGCAAACGGTGGGTAGACAAATTACTGTTGGGCAATTGATAGAAAAGAAAATAATCATGACGATATCCAAGGCAATGATCATGTATATAGGCATCACATCCAAGATAAGTAGACCGACTCCTGCATGCATCTACTACTATTACTCCACACATCGACCGCTATCCAGCATGCATCTAGTGTATTAAGTCCATAAAGAACGGAGTAACGCCTTAAGAACGATGACATGATGTAGACAAGATAAACTCACGCATGAATAAACCCCATCTTTTTACCCTTAATAGCAACGATACATACGTGTCATGTCCCTTTCTGTCACTGAGATTGAGCACCGCAAGATCGAGCCCATTACAAAGCACCTCTTCCCATGGCAAGATAATTCAATCTAGTTGGCCAAACCAAATCAATAGATCGGAGAATAAATACGAAGCTATAATAATCATGCATAAAAGAGTTCAGAGAAAACTCAAATAATATTCATGGATAATCTGATCATAAACTCACAATTCATCGGATCCCAACAAACACACCGCAAAAAGTGATTACATCGGATAGAACTCCAAGAACATCGAGGAGAACATTGTATTGAAGATCAAAAAGAGAGAAGAAGCCATCTAGCTACTACCTATGGACCCGAAGGTCTGTGGTAAACTACTCACGCATCATCGGAAGGGCAGCAAGGTTGATGTAGAGCCCCTCCGTGATCGATTCCCCCTCCGGCGGAGTACCGGAGAAGGCCTCCAGATGGGATCTCTCGAGAACAGAAACTTGCGGCAGCGGAAATAGTATTTCGTGGACTCCCCTGGGGGTTTCTGATTTTTCTGGAATTTATAGTGGTGGAATTAGGTCAAACGGAGCCCTGTGGGCCCCACGAGGTACCAGGGCACGCCTGCCCCCCCCCCAGGCGCGCCTTGGTGCCTCGTGGGCACCCCCTGGGGCTTCTGGCCTCCTCCCGAAGCTTCTAGTGTTTATCTTGTCTAGAAAAAAATCTCCAAAAAGTTTCGTGGCATTTGGACTTCGTTTGGTATTGTTTTTCTGTAAAACAAAAACAGGGCAGAAAACAGCAACTGGCACTGGGCACTAAGTTAATAGGTTAGTCTCCAAAAATGATATATAATTGCTGTAAATGAATATAAAAACATCCAAGATTGATAATATAACAGCATGGAACAATAAAAAATTATAGATACGTTGGAGATGTATCACCCTTCTGGGGCTTGGACCCTTTGGGGACCACCACGTGCGGCTCCTCAGCTAGGAGCGCCGTTAGCTGGGGGGTTTCTCCTTCTCTGGCAGCGGTGCTGGGCACAACACATGCTACATCTTGGCTGCCCAGTTCTGCAAATACGAAATAAGGTGATTCGTCAAAATATGTCTCACTTAACAGGAGAAGAATATGAACGTATATATCCAACACTCACCGGCGGGGCGTCGTAGCCAACCTCAAAGCCGAGGCCCTCCCCCTCCTTGGGAATCTTGTCCTTGGGAAGCTTGAAGAGCCGCGTCCACATGCCGGCCAAGGAGGAGCGGAAGAAGGTGAGCACGGGCCCCGCATCTCCGGATTTATGTTCCCACATCGGGGTCGCCCGGAGTTGGAGCGGGAGGATGCGGCGACGGAGCATGACATTGACCACTTCGGCTAATTGGAGGTCCCTCTTGGCGGACCACCGCTTGATCTTCTGGATCAGGGACTCCACCTCCTCGGGGTTCCCCCAGATGGCGCCCTTCTCCCTCCAGGACTTGAGCTTCCTTGGGGGGCTGGCCGAAAAGGCGGGGACTTTGGTTTGGCCGGTGGCAAGCGGCTCAGTGATATAGAACCACTCCCGCTGCCACTCCTTGACCGTCTCGATGAAGGTGCCTTTGAACCAGGCGGCACTCTAGTTCTTGCTAACCATGGCCCCTCCGCACTCTGCTATGTCGGAGCCGCTGGACTTCGGCTTGACGACGAAGGTCTTCAGCCACAGGACGAAATGCGGCTCAATGCGGAGGAAGGCCTCACACACCGTGATGAAGGAAGCGAGGTGGAGAATGGAGTTCGAGGCCATGTGATGGAAGTCGAGCCCGTAGTAGAACATCACCCCGCACACGAACGGGTGCAGCGGGAACCCTAAACCTCTGATGAGGTGAGGGACGAAGACTACTCGCTCCCCTGGGTTGGGAGCGGGCACTTGCTGGTTGGCATCAGGAGCACGTGCGGCGACATCGGCGGGGATGTACCCCGCGTTATGCAGCTCTAGGATAGTGCTCTCCGTCACGGTGGAGCCCCCCCCCCCCCAGTGCCCTTTGAGGGTGTCGGCCATGGCTGAATGGGGAAGCTCGAAGGCGCAGAGGAGGAGGAAGGCGAGATTGGATCTGGGTGCTCGAGCTCGAGGAGGCAGAAGGCGGGGGAAATGGGAGCGTGACTACTGGCTCTATTAGCTTTTTACTCTTATAGGCTGCTGAAAGGCCAAGAGTCCCCTCGTTGCGCCGGTAAAAACGCCACTCCTCCCCACAAAAGATGCCGTTATACGCGTGGGGAGAAACAAAATCTTGATGATATCCCTGAGAATACGGGCATGATCTCCACCTCGATGGGACGCATCAGTAAAAGGGCGGCCTCGAACCACGATTTGAGGTCGGCAGTAACTGCCACTACTGCAGGCGACCGCTAACGTGACACATGAATCAGAGACCCCGCAACCAAACTGTGTGCGCTGCATGCATCGCAAACGGTGTAGTAATAAAACCGTCCCAAATAAGATGAACTGTTTGCGATGCCGGAGACATAAAAAATGATTCAGATTAGAGACGCGTGTGCGATACGTGGCATACAGTTGGTCCATACGAACTATTTGCGATAAGCCAGAACAACAAACACGGTCAGCCAGTTCAAGGTGTGTGCGATACACGGCATACAGTTCACTCGGATGAACTATTTGTGATTATCCAACACAACAGAAATGGGCAGCCAGTTCGAGGTGTGTGCGATGCACGGCATGCGGTTCACTCGGATGAACTATTTGCGATTACCCAACACAACAAAAACGGTTCAACTTAACAAGGTGTGTGTGATACGCGGCAAACAGGTCAGTAATCCGAAATGTGTGGGAAGACAGATAACAACACGGACGATTCCTGCTAATAACCCATGTGTGTTGTGGGCAAACGTTTGCTTGTATACAATTGTCAGCGATTGATGAAATCATGACCGACGGGTTCCCTAGTTTAGTCCGTCTGCGATGTAATTTGCTCAGTCTACAGAAGAACAACATATATAACCAAATTAAACATCCAATTACATAGGTGACTATACAAAACATTCGCACACACCTCAATAAACAATTACATGCATTCTAAGTTAGGAGAAACGATCATCTAATCATCTACTTCTTGTGACGCTGCCGCCACTACTCTACTTGTGCCTCGATCCCTCGTCGTCCACAAGAAAGAGGCACTCCCTCATGTCAACGATTCGCATGTACATCTCGTAGCTTGTGTACGCGTCCTTGGCCGCGTACTTGACGTGTTCTTCATACAATCTCCGCACCCAGGCCTCGTGCCAGGCATCCTTGTTCTTTTTGCACTCATCCTTCATGCCTCTGTAGTAGGGGTCGATGATGGCCACGGCTAGGTCAACCAGGGAGTCCTTCTCCTTCTTTCTGCCCCAGACCCTGTACTGGCGTTCGATGTCGACAAGATTCTAGCAGGCCAAGCCCGTAGTCTCGAGCACCTTTAGATCGTTCATGGTGTCCACCATAGCGAACCTGTAGTCGGGGCTGTTGATAAACCTGGCGAAACGCTCGCAAGGCCTTGTGGCCAGGGAGTAGTGGTAGACGAGGACGTGATGGAGCACGCACAACTGGGCAAAGGCAACCTTCTGATCATACCCAGTACGACCGCCGGTGAACTCGAGGTCGAAGCCGACCACTTGGTATTCGTCCTTAGCAAGCAACTGCTCCACAGTGTGGATGGAGCTCTCCACCGAGACCGGCTCATTGGTGTACACCACCGAGAGGTCCTTCCCCCTCACGTGGGTGTCCACTATGTGAGGCATGGTGAACTGCCACCCGTTGTCGTCGTCAGCCGCTGGGAGCGCCATTGGAGCCGGGAGCGCCATTGGAGCCACTGGATATCCTCTCTGTATGCGTCTTCGTGGGTGTGCTTTTTGTGTCGTGGGGCGCGAGAGATGAAGGTAAATGGCCGCGGGAATAAATGAGGGCCGGGCGGCTGGGATTCTCGGCACGCCCGCAAGGCAGTTTTTGCCGCACATAACTGCGCGTGGCGCCGCGTCCGACGTAACCGCATGCATAAGGCACCCCGAACGTACATGATCGTGCGCCGGCCTGAAACGCTTGCAGCGTGCCCGGAGGGACGCGGGCAGAGCACACGGCGGGACGTGAGCAGAGCGCGCCGCGGCCGCCTCAACCGCGAGCAACCACACGCATAGAGCAGTTGAACACGCAGGGAATGGCCGTCTACAAGCCGGCCGGCAGTTGTCAGCCGGCGGCGTGATGTGAAACTACGTCGCGTTCCACATCACACAGTGGGCGAACAATCGTTCGTGATGCCGCGTAGAGAGCGGCCGTGTGCTAGGTAATTAAATCGCAAACGTTTTTTTAACCGTTTGTGTACGTGTCATTTTGTCCTCCTCTCGCACGTCTTGTCACCGCGCTGCCGCAGAAGGCTTAGAGCGCAAGCTTGAGCACCGCACAGGCGTCCTTTTGGCCAAACGTTAGCTCGAAGAGGCGCCAATGAATCGTCGGTGAGCCCGTTCCCGCGCTACCGCACAGGTTCCCGCGCGGAACCGTGCAAGCTTCCCGCCCGACTCGGCGAAATCCCAAAAAAAAACCCAGTGCTTACCGGCCTGCTATATAAACAGTCACGGCCGGCGAGTCGGCATCGCATTTTCCCCTCCCTCCCCGTAGCTTATCTCGTCTACTTCTCCCACCATCACCAATGGCACCGGTCCGTCGTCGTCGCTTAGCCACTCTGCCGTCGTCTGAGGACAGCTCCAGCTGGGAGGCTACACCGCGGCGGCGGCGTAGTCCCCGGCGGCGTGTACTGCCCGTGGCGTCCCTGTTGGGTGTGTGCACAACACCCGCCACACGCTCCGCCGCCGCTGCCCGACGGCAGCTGTTGCCGGCCGCCGTCGCCGCCACCCCACCGTCGGCCGCCGTGGCCGCCACAACACCAAAGCCCGCCAGGGCCATCGACCGCTCCGCCACCGCGGCCCGAAGGCGGGTGGTGGCCGTCGTGGCCGCCACCCCACCGTCGGCCGCCGTGGCCATCACCCGCTCCGCCACCGCGGCCGAAGGAGGGAGGTGCCCGCAACCCCACCGTCGGCCGCCGTGGCCGCCACCCCACCGTCGACCGCCGGGGTCATCACCCGCTCCGCCACCGCAGCCCGAAGGCGGGATGTGGAGGCCCGCACGAGCAACAGCGACCTTGCCGCGCGCTACATCAAGTTCCTGCGGGAGGAGGAGGAGCGCCTGGTCGAGCACGCCAAGCGTCTTACCGTCGCCATGGCCGCAGGAGAAGCCGCCGCAGTGGCGCGGAAAGCGGAGATATACGAGGAGTCCCGCCGCTTCGAGAGGGATCGTCTGGAGCGGCAGAGGGTGTTCAAACTGGGCGCCGCTAAAGGTGCAGCAGCGGCAGGCGCCGGATTCCGCTTCTCCAGCTCGTCGGTAGGCTCCTCCTCCTCGGCCTCTTACTGAGCGCGCTCGGCAGAGGAGAGGCTGCTGGAAGTAGTACAAAGCCCCTCCGTAGTAGTAGTATTTAGGGGCTATTTTGTTCAGTTCATCTGACTATAGATATGGTTGAACTGTACTACGTACTTAAATTTAGCTAGTATATATAGTTGAACTAGCTATTTCTGTACGTGGTTGGCAACAATTGGGTAAAAGTTTGTTCGGTTCAGCTGTCGAGTTGAACTGTTTGTATAAAGAATGACTGCTTAATATATGAATGAAATCTATGCTTACTGAATTTCATTTGCAAAATTTACAGTACTAGTGATTTTTAGCTGCAAAATTTGACAAATGGCAGTGTTTTTTTTCTGACGATCACAAATGGCAGTGTTACTAGGTTGACAAATGGCAATGTTACTAGATTGACAAATGGCAATGTTACTAGAATGACAAATGCCAATTTTTCTATTTTGACAAATGACAAATATACCCAATATGACAGATGCAAATCTTACCACATTGTTTGTACGTCGTTGCACACGGGTCATCATGCAAAATCGTTTGCGATGAAGAGATGCACAAAACCTACGCGCCACATTTTCCCTTGGCTTAGCTGCGAAGGAACCCAGCTCTCGCTTTGCATACGAGTGTTCAGTCTGAAACGTTTGCGATGAAGAGATGCACAAAATCTGCGCGCCACATTTTTCCCTTGGCTTAGCTGCCAAGGAACCCAGCTCTCGCTTTGCATACGGGTGTTTAGTCTGAAACATTTGCGATGAGTGTTTTATTCAGAGAAAGACATTGATGTTTTTTTTACTTTGGTAAGTATGTACATTCAGAGAAAAAACGCTAATTAAGTTGATCAAAACCATAGATTTCATTCAGTGACACTGTGGTTTTACATTCATACGAACGGGATACAATATTAAACAAAAAAACTAATTGCAGGGGCGGCGGTGGCGGCGTGCTGCACCGGTGTTGTCGTCGTCCGGGACGCCGTTATTCAAGTCTTCAAGCCATCCTAGAATGTTATGGACTTCCAAATCCAAGAGCCGTTCGTCGCGCGATCGACGGGCGGGGCGCGGGGGGATGACGACTCGCGATGCTGCGAGGTAGCGGTCGATGGCGGCGTCCCAGGACACTGAGGGGGGCGCGGCGGGTGCAGGCGCGCGCACAGGCACGGGCGTGGCTGGTGCAGGATAGCGCACGGGGACCGGCACCGCGGTGGGTGCTGGGGCGCGCACGAGCACAGGCGGGGGCGCTGGCGCTGGTACGTACACGAGCTCGCGTGGGTCCGCGGGGACCTCGCTGACGCCCGCGGCTTCCAGCTCTGCGATGGTGCTCGGCGACCAGCCCGTCAATGCCACGGGGATGGTCACTAGCGCGGGCGCGGGGATGGGAGCTGGGACGGGCGCTGGGGCAGCATCCGCCACGGCCAGCTCGTTCAGGGCCATGTCCCTGAGGTCCCATTCCTCCTTATTTTCTATCTCCTCCGGCTCGGAGTCGACTTCAACAAACCGGAAGACTAGTGGCAGATGATCCTTGTGCGCCATGGAGTAGGTGGAGCTCTCGAAGATAGGATTCGGGCGAGAGGGGAATGGGAGGCGAAGAGAGATCGGTAAGGCCGCCTATTAAACAGCGGCTCGGGCGCCATTAATGGAGAAGTTGAGAGCGAGGCGGGCGGCGATGGAGGTCAAAGGGCTCGCTTCCCGATGAGCCTACGCACTGTACTGCTCGCACGCCTCCCGGTGAGCCTGCGTAGAGGAGGACTGGTCGCACGCCTCCCGGTTAGCCTACGCAGCGCAGGACTGGTCGCACGCCTCCCGGTCAGCCTGCGCCGCGGACTTCGCTCGCACGCCTCCCGTCTACTCAAATAGCTGCCCGGACGGCACCTCCTTGCCATTAAAAAAGTGGGACGCGTGGCGGCATGTAAATGGTCAGTGGAACGCCCACAATTGAAATAATATTGTACAACCGTTTGTGATGATAACGTGACAGCTATTTGTTGGTTGTTAATGTGTGCGCCTTCACTCATATTGGACAAAATTTTTACCATAGCATGTTGGTGCCATTTCATGACACCATGCCAAGTCTCATGAATTTCAGAGGAGTTTTGGATTTACAGGAATTTAAAAACCAAGTTCTCAAGTTTGCGGCCGAGCCACGAAGAGCCTAGGTGTTTGAAATTCATACCCATTTCTTGCATGGGACCTAAACATGCAACCAAGGACACATATATGATTTTTCAACCCATTTTGGTGCACAGGAGCATGTGCATGTAGTTCAAATTTGAATTATGCACATAAAATGCCTAGAAAACTCAGTTAAAGTATAAAAATGTCCAAACAAACCACGAATAATTCCAAATTTTAACATGACACTCCTATTGGTCTATGTTACCTCTAAAAAAATCAAGGCAAGAAGAGGCAACGAATGTCGTTTAGTCCGGAAAGGTGACACGTTCCCTACCGGAACCATGAGGCTTCTTGTCAGAAGCTCTGGTTTGTGAGAAGCTTATACCAAAACCTGCCCCAAATGGGACAAAAAATTTACCGCGGCATGTTGGTGCCATTCCATGATAGCATGCCAAGTTTCATGAATTTCAGACTAGTTTTGGATTTACTAGAATTTCAAAACCAAGCATCTCAGTGTTTGCGGCCGAGCCACGATGCCGAGGTGTTTGAAATTCATTCCCATTTCTTGCATGGGACCTAAGCATGCACCCAAGGACACGCATATGATTTTTCAACCCATTTTGGTGCACCGGAGCATGTGCATGTAGTTCAAATTTGAATTATGCACATAAAATACCTAGAAAACTCAGTTAATGTATAAAAATGTCAAAACGAACCCCGAATAATTCCAAATTTTAACACGACCTTCCTGTTGGTCTATGTTGCCTCTAGAAAGAAAATGAAGGCAAGAAGAGGCAACGAATGTCGTTTCGTCCACAAAGGTGACACGTTCCCCACCAGAACCATGAGGCTTCTTGTGAGAAGCTCTGGTTTGTGAGAAGCTTATACCAAAACCTGCCCCAAATGGGACAATTTTTTTACCACAACATGTTGGTGCCATTCCATGATAGCATGCCAAGTTTCATGAGTTTCTGACGAGTTTTGGATTTACTAGAATTTCAAAACCAAGTATCTCAATGTTTGTGGTGGAGCCATGATGCCGAGGTGTCTAAAATTCATTCCCATTTCTTGCATGGGACCTAAGCCTGCGCCCAAGGACACATATATGATTTTTCAACCCATTTTTGTGCAACGGAGCATGTGCCTGTAGTTCAAATTTGAATTGTGCACATAAAATGCCTATAATACTCAGTTAATGTATAAAAATGTCCAAACGAACCCCGAATAATTCTAAAATTTAACACGACACTCCTATTGGTCTATGTTACCTCTAGAAAAAAATCAAGGCAAGAAGAGGCAACGAATGTCGTTTCGTCCACAAAGGTGACACGTTCCCTACCGGAACCATGAGGCTTCTTGTGAGAAGCTCTGGTTTGTGAGAAGCTTACACCAAAACCTGCCCCAAATGGGACAAAAAAATTACCACAGCATGTTGGTGACATTCCATGATAGCATGCCAAGTTTCATGAATTTCAGACGAGTTTTGGATTTACTAGAATTTCAAAACCAAGTATCTCAGCGTTTGCGGCCGAGCCACGATGCCGAGGTGTTTGAAATTCATTCCCATTTCTTGCATGGGACCTAAGCATGCACCCAAGGACACACATATGATTTTGCAACCCATTTTGGTGCACCGGAGCATGTGCATGTAGTTCAAATTTGAATTATGCACATAAAATGCCTAGAAAACTCAGTTAATGTATAAAAATGTCCAAACGAACCCCGAATAATTCCAAATTTTAACACGACACTCGTATACTTTTATGTTCACTGCAGACAAATGTTCTAGCAATTCAAACACCGTCCTTTGCCGCTGTGACCCCATTCCGTATTTCAAATCAAGACGAAAAATCAAGTACATCACACACAGTTTATTATCACCAACCGTGTGAGATGCAGTACACAATATCTTGGTGCACCGTCATATATGGCTTACGCGAGAAGGTTCGTCGGCAACAGTCCACAGCCGGCGCGTCAAGTAAACTAGCCCCTACAAATATCATTTCACTGTTCGATCGTCGCCGGTCAAAGATGGGGACGTGGACTCGTGTCGTGAGGGCAACTTCGGCGGCCCACTCCGGCGAGAGCGCGGCCGCAGCCTCCATGAGCGTGCTCACAACCTACTTGAGCGCGGCTGCAATCTGCGACTGGGCGGCTGCGGCAGCCAACACGGCCGCTACTGTAGCTGAGATGGCGGCAGCAACATCTGCGACGGGGATAGCAAATGGCGAGAGCGGGACAACAGCTGTTCGTTCCGCGGCAGCCGCCTTAGTCCTGATGGAGGCCGCCCGCGCCCATGTCGAGGCCGCCCACGCCCAGCTCCTGGCGGTCACCGCACAAATCACCCGAAGCTTCTCCGACAATGGTCGGCAACCCACGGCCGAAGAGTTGACAATCGCCGAGAGCGTTCGAGCAGCCGTCCGTTCGTTCGCGGCATACATTGCCGCGATGGAGCCCGTCCAAGCCTAGACCGCGGCCGCCCACCCTCAGCTCGTGGCGGCCTTTTCCGAAGAGATGGCGGATGCGGATGGCGAGATGCTTGCCGAGTATGGTGCGATGGATGCCATGGAGCCCCTTCCCCAGGAGATCGTCAGGCGCGAGCTGGACATGGAGGAGGCGGCGGAGATCGACGAGCACCAGGCAGAGTAGTAGTCTTTGTTTAGAGCGTCAGTCTTTTGTTAGAGTAATGTTTAGGTCAGCTAGCTCTGTTTAATTGCTGAACTTGCTCGATTAAGAAGTGTGGGTGTGCTGTAGGCTCTTTTGTGTACCCAAATTATGCAATGACGTGGATGACCACTGTAACCAGGGAAATTCGAACCAAAATTTGCACGTTCAAACTCATCACACACGGGGTAAGCCATATGAATTGTTTGTGATGTACAGATATCGTACACAGTGCTGAATAAGGGACCATGTCTGATGACACTTCGCGCGCCAGTTTTTCGCTGCACGGAGCGAAAATTTTCGGCATCCGCGGAAATATCTACCTCCCATGGCCCCCCTCCTCCTTACCAAAAGCCACATTTCCCCTGTTTCCACCTTCCATTCCAAGTTCAAACCTTCACTGCTTGCTTGCAGCGCCGCCGCCTCACCGGCGACGCGCCTTCCTGCTGCTCGGCCTCGTCGATCTAGTCAGGTAATCCACACCCGACCCCCATCCTCCACCTCCTTCTACATCCCACATGCCCCGACCGCCGGTGCGACACCTTCCACCCAAATCACCGACCCATCCTCCAAATAAGCGCCGCCCTAAGCCATGGTGCACGTAGTATTGCCAGGAGCTCAAGGAGCATCTGGCAGCGGAGAAGCAAATCGCGGCCGCACGCGCGGATGAGATCGCGATGGCTGCCATGCGTGTCGACCCCCAGATCTTGGAGGAGCACCTCGCCGTCGAGGCCACCGTCAACGCCTCGCGCACGGACGCCGCCATGCGGTTGGCTACTTTAAACGACAGTTCGTGGCGTTTTCTCGAGGCCATCGTCGGTGCCTTTGACGAAGACTATGAGGTGTTTTCTCAGCGTGCCCATGCTTACCTCAACTCCAGAGCCAGCAGGTTGGTGCCCGGAGCGGCTCAGGCGACTCACCACTATGAGGAGGGCACCCACGATGCAGAGGCCTCGCCCTCTTCCAAGTCTAAGGAGCCCATCGTCATCAATATCTTTGACGATGAGGAGTAGCTTGTCTTTTTAGCTCACTGCAAGGACCTATGTTCAGCTAGCTATCTACGCCGGTTAAGCATGTTCGGTTTACCTGTTGCATGTGCTGCTCCTGCCTTTCCTTTACAAATTCTAGTGAATTGTCCTATGTACTCTTACTATGCAATCTGATCCTCTAGTATATATGTTCTATATATTATGCAATGTGGTGCTGAGTTAACTGTTTAGTTCAATTCTGCAATGTGATGCTCAATTCTTGTGGGTGCAATTTTGTATTCTCTTGCATGTGAGAAATAATCGAATTTGGCTATACAAATTACATGAGATACAAATACAATTGCTATATTTCCAAGTTGTTAAGCATACTAGGTTTGGTTAACTGTCTGATCTTGTAGTATGTTCTCTTGTGCAATGTGGTGCTCAGTTAACTGTTTGGTTCATTTGTTGCGGTGCTTAGTTAACTGTTTGGTTCAATTCTGCAATGCGATGTTCAATTGTCGTGGGTACAATTTTGTATTGTTATGCACATGAGAAATAAATCGAATTCGGCTGTACTAAATACATGAGAAACATATACAATTGCTATATTTCCTAGTTCTTAAGCATGCTTGGTTTACATAAACGGCTTTTCCATGTGGCTCAAATTAATCTGCTGAATCTGCAATGTGTTTATTTTTCATCAACATATTTTACTGACACTACTGGAATCTGGCATTTTGTCATCTGTCCCCTCTTTGCCGTCTGCCAGCTGACGGCAAAGAGGCTATTTGCCCTCTGCTTTGGCAAAGCAAACGGCAAAGAACCAGCTGATGCCAAAGAGGGTCTTTGCCGTCAGCTGTCTCTTTGCCGTCCGTCAGCTGACGGCAAAGAGGCCAGTGGCAGACGGCAAAGAGCCTGGTGGGCCCCCCGTGGCACGGCGTTGGCTAGGGCACCTTCTTTGCTGTCTGCCACCTCTTTGCCGTCTGCTAGCAGACGGCAAAGAAGGGCTAGGCAGACAGCAAAGAGGTGAGGGTGGGGCCCACAGGGTCACGGCGCTGGCTAGCTAACGGCAAAGAGTTCTTTGCCGTCTGCCAGCAGACGGCAAAGAGGGGGGTTACCTTAACGGCTGTGCACCCCGCCCGAAACCCCCACTCCCGCGCGCCTCTCTCTCTCTCTCTCTCATCCGCCGCCGCCGCCCCGTCGCCGCCCCCTCCCTGCCACCCCGCCCCGTCGCCGGCCCTCCCTGCCACCCCGCCCCGTCGCCGCCCCTCCCTGCCGCCCCGTCGCCGCCCCGCCGCCCCCGAAGCCCGGCCCGGCCGCCCCAGCCGGCCGGCAGCCCCCGAAGCCCCGGCCGCCCCCGCTGCCCGGCCGGCCCCGCCGGCCGGCCACCCCGGCGGCCCAGACCCCCCTGGCCCCCCTCTGGTGAGCTCCCCCCTCCTGCCCCTCTATTTTGTTTTGTTTTTTTAGTTTTTTTTCTGTTTTTGCAGTAAGAAAATTAGATGTTTAGGTAAATAGATGTTTAGATGTTTAGGTAAATAGATGTTTAGGTAAATAGAAAAAAAGGAAAAGAAGAAAAAATAAGAAGAAGAAGAAGAAGAAGAATAAGAAGAAGAAAAAGAAGAGGAGGAGGAGGAGAAGAAAAAAGAAGAAGAAGAAGAAGAAGAAGAAAAAAAGAGGAGAGGAGGAGAAGAAGAAGAGGAAAAAGGAAAGGAAGAAGAAGAAGAAGAGGAGGAGGAGAAGAAAAAAGAAGAAGAAGAAGAAGAAGAAGAAGAAGAAGAAGAAGAAGAAGAAGAAAGAGGAGAGGAGGAGAAGAAGAAGAGGAAAAAGGAAAGGAAAGGAAGAAGAAGAAGAAGAAGAAGAAGAAGAAGAAGAAGAGAAGAAGAAGAGAAGAAGAAGAAGAAGAAGAAGAAAAGGAAGAAAAGGAAGAAGAAGAAAAGGAAAAAGAGAAGAAAAAAAGACCCCGACACCACGACACCCCGACACCCCGACCCGACAGCACGACACCCCGACACGACACCCCGACACCCCGACACCCCGACAGCCCGACACGACACCTCGACACCCCGACACCCCGACACGACACCCTGACACCCCGACACCAAGACACAACACCCCGACACCCCGACCCGACACTCCGACACCACGACACCCCGACCTGACACCCCGACCCGACACCCCGTCATATATTTGTGAATTATGAGTTAGGTCATATATTTTCTGATTTTGTTATGAAAAACATCATATATATTTGTGTTGATCGGGTGGATTTAAATGTGCAGTTGTTTCGTCGCTGCGAGGGTCTGGTGTTCGACGACCTCCCCGTGCGTTCGACGAGCTCCGCCCCTGCGTTCGTGGGTGAGCACAAATGACATCTCCTCCTCCCCCCTTCATTTGCTCTGTTCCGGTCTTCGTGCCAATGAAACTTGCTAGCTATAGGTGTCTTCAATCATCAGTATGCGTGACCACTATGCGTCTCCCGTTCGAAAGGGTTACATCTATAAATATGCATGCATTTGCATATTTATAACCGTGATTCTTTCGAATTGTCCAACGTTATCCATGGACAGCCCGAGTATGTGTAGATTGGGTTCGTTTTCCAATATGCTTTGCTCCGGATCCGATGCAGAATTTCGTCAGTGCCTCCCTGTTGTTCTCCGGGTACACATCCTCTCTGCTTATTGCCGAGACGTGTATCAGGAGAACAGCGGGGAGGTGCTACCGAAATTTTGCATCGGATCCGGAGCAGAGCATGGGAGAACGAACCCAATCTACACATACTCGGGTGGGATTAGGACCTATCTTTACCTATTAGCGTCTAGGTTGCATGGACGTAATAAAACTGACAAACTCCATTAACTGATGAATATGGTTTGCTGAATTATGTATATATTTCTTGTGTGTCCAGTAGCTAGGCAAGATGAGTGATCGTGCGTGGATGTACACCGGTCACACTAGTCAGAAAGACAGGACCGATGAATGGTTAACAAAAACCAAGGGGTTTGTGAGAGCCGCATTTGCAAATGGCCAGAGAAAAACCTGGTGCCCCTGTGTCCGGTGCGACAACTATCATAAGAGGACAGAGCTTGAAATGAGTAAACACCTGCAGAAGTGGGGTTTTACGCCTGCTTATACGGTCTGGACATTTCATGGTGAGTCTGCCCAACGTGCCAGAGCTGAGGTGGGCCGTCGTCGCACCGATGAGCATGGTACCGGGATCGAAGACATGGTGGAAGACTTTGATGATGCTCGGGATTCGGACGATGAGATGGAGGAATCTGCAAAGGCCTTCAATGATATGTTGGAGTCTTCAAAACGTCCTCTCCACGAGCACACTGAGCTTTGTCAGCTGGATGCCATCGCACAAGTAATGGCTCTGAAGGCTCAATTCAACTTGGGCAGAGAATGCTACGACGCGATGATGACACTATTTGGACGCTTTCTACCCAAAGGCCATGTAATGCCTGCAAACCTGTACCAGTCGGACAAAATCCTCCGTGTACTTAAGATGCCCTATGAGAAGATAGATGCATGTGAGAATGGATGTGCCTTATTTAAGCTTGAGTATGCGGACTTGAACTATTGTCCCATTTGCAAGTCTTCCAGGTATGTTGTGGTAGACAACGGTATGGGTGAGAAGAGTCAGACAAAAATCCCAGTTAATGTTCTTCGGTATATGCCAATCATACCAAGACTTCAACGTCTTTTCATGGTCGAAGAGACGGCCAGACAGATGACATGGCACAAATTGGGCAAAAGAACCGAACTAGATACAGATGGGAATCAGATGTTGGTACACACATCGGACGCTTTTGCGTGGAAGCACTTCGATGCACTACATCATGATAAAGCGGCAGATCCAAGGCATCCTCGAGTCGCCATCAGCACGGATGGGTTCAATGTGTTTGGTATGATGGCAGCCCAATACAGTTGTTGGCCTGTATTTGTCATTCCACTCAATCTCCCCCCCCCCCCCCCCCCCCGGACAGATTATTCAAAGAAAGAACATTTTCCTGACGTTGATAATTCCGGGGCCCAACTATCCGGGGAAGAGTATGAATGTGTACATGCAGCCGCTTAAGGATGAATTGCAAGAAGCTTGGGATAATGGGATCAAGACATACGACGCCGCTACAAAAAAAAACTTCCTAATGCATGTGTGGTACATGTACTCGATGCATGACTTGCCGGCGTATGCGCTATTCGTTGGCTGGTGTGTGCATGGAAGGTTCCCGTGCCCCACATGCAAGGCAGCTCTTGAGTTTCGTTGGCTGGATGCGGGTCGCAAGTATTCTTGCTTCGACTTGCATAGACAGTTCCTGGATCCTCGCCATAAGTTCAGAAAAGACAAGAAGAAATTCATCAAAGGTAGAGTTGTCAAAAACTTTGCACCACCTGCGTTGACAGGCCAACAGACCCTGGATCAGTTAAACGCTCTCGAGTCGGATCCAGAGCATCTAGGGTATTTCAAGGGGTATAATTCGGAACACGCCTAGACTCACAAGACATGCTTGTGGGATATGCCTTACTTCACAGACCTCCTTTGCCCACACAACATCGACGTGATGCACACTGAAAAGAATGTCGCCGAGGCCTTCTTTGGTACATTGTTCGGCATAGAGGGGAAGTCAAAGGATAATCCTAAGGCTAGAGTCGATCAGGAGGCTCTATGTGATAGACCGTTACAAAACATGCGACAACCGAAAGGAAAGCAGAACTGGACGAAGCCAAAGGCATGGTTCAATCTTGGAAGGCCAGATATGAGGGAAATTATCCCGTGGGTGAAAAAGGAGTTGATGTTCCCCGATGGGTATGCAGCGAATCTAAAGAGGGGAGCGAGTCTTGAAAAATTGAAAATATTTGGTCTCAAGAGTCATGATTGGCACATATGGCTTGAGCGGGTAATGCCGGTGATGTTGCGTGGCTTTATCCCTGAGGATGAATGGCTAGTACTGGCAGAGCTGAGCTATTTCTTTCGTGTTCTTTGTGCGAAAGAACTATCGCCTGGCTTGCTAGATGAAATGGAAGAGTTGGCGCCGGAGTTGATCTGCAAGTTAGAGAAGATCTTCCCACCGGGCTTCTTTAATCCAATGCAGCATTTGATTTTGCATCTCCCGACCGAGGCACGATTGGGGGGGGGCGTGCAGAATCGTTGGTGCTACGCAACTGAGAGGATGCAGAAGACGCTTCGAGCAAAATGTAAAAATAAACATAGAATTGAAGCATCGATGGCCGAGGCATTCATTACTGAGGAGGCGGCAAACTTCGTGACAGCACACTACGAAGCCAAAAATCGTCATTTGCATAATCCGAAGCCTCGGTACAATGCTGGCGACCCTAAAAAGGGTGGATCCAACCTCAGCCTATTCAAAGGGAAGCTCCCACCAGCCGGTGCTTCTAATTCCTTATCGTTGGATGTCGAAGAATGGCGGACCATTTCGTTGTATATCTTCAACAACCTAACAGAAGTGCGGCCGTACATCGAGTAAGTTCTCGGTACATTGTTTCGCAACTTCTAATTCCTTTGAACTGCTCTTATTCCCGGATATTTGATACAGTCGATACGTCGCCAAATTCTCGTATGGAGCGGTGATCCAAAAGGATTCCGTCGAAGAGTATGACCTTCTGGCAAAGCATGGAGGCGGCTATCCCGGTTTCATTTCTTGGTTCAAACAAACGGTAATTTCCATTAGACCATTTCATTTCTTCATCTAAATTGCGGCTAATGCAACAATCCTTTCATATTAAACTTGTAGGCTAATTCAGAGTCTATGGACGCCGAATTGAGACAAGTCGCTAATGGTTTTGACTATAAGGTCCGTTCATTTGACAAATACGACATCAACGGGTATCGCTTTCGTACCTATGGCAAAGAGCTATCTATGGCCGGCCGAAAGTCTACAAATTGTGGTGTCTCTGCTATCGGCAAAGGAGATACCGAGTATTATGGAATAGTTGAAGCAATTTATGAACTTCTATTCTATGGTGCAAACCCACCGAACGTCGTAGTCTTCAAATGTTATTGGTTCCAGCCGAAGGAGACTAGAAGGACTCATGAACATATAGGGCTAGTCGAAATCAAACAAAGCACCCATTTGGATGTTCCCGATGTCTATATTACGGCTCAACAGGCAACCCAAGTTTTCTATCTACCGTGGGCCTGTCAAAGTGATCCAAATCTCAATGGTTGGGATGTCGTTTATGAAGTGCCGCCACATGTTAGACCACCTCCCCCCAATGAAGAGGATTATGAACCTCACATTAACCCAGACACATATGAAGGAGAATTCTTCCAAGAAACACGTCTTTCCAAAAAACGTTTCAAGAACCGCTCTACTTCACCCCCAGAACATTGAAGTAGACAGCGACAGTGAATCCGACTTCACCCCTGAACCGGAACAAGAAGAGCCGGAACAAGAAGAGGTTACTGCTGCGGATGACCTGTCAATGCTTGACCGATTACGTAAAGGAGGCCTTCCACATGTTGATGCATTTATTGATGATGATGATGAGCACGTCATTACTGATAGTGATGATGATGATGCATTTATTGAACCCGGAGCATATATAGATGATGAAGATTAATATTAGTTCATGTCAGGTATTCAATTATTATTATGTACATATATATTATTAATTAGTTCATGTTAGGTATTCCATTTTTTATTATGTTCATGATGATGATACACTTAAATTATATACATATTATTATTCATGTCAGGTATTCAATTTTTTTATGTTGTACTAATTTCGTTTACTCTTTGTCATTGCAGGTGTTGACAGATGGTGGGCGCGGGTCCAGAGCGCTCCGAGGCTCCTTCCTCGGCGCGTGGTGGGAGGGGTGCTTTCATTCCACCCCAGCACCTCCGGAGAGCGCTGCATCTCAGTATGCAGACACCACCGGCGGGCGCTTCTTCTTCGGCCGAGAGAGGTCGGGGGAAGAAGAGGGGTACTAGAGGTGGCCGTGGCGGCGGGAGAGGTAGGAAGGCCGCTACGCCTTCCTTGCCGCCACCCCCAGCTGATTCACCCGACCACAGGACTGCTCCGTCTGAGGTGGACCCGTCTCGGACTCCGGTCCACGAGCCTCGGGCCGACGAGCCTCGGGTCGCCGAGCCTTCGCCCCACGAGACTCCGGTCCACGAGCCTCGGGCCGCCGAGCCTTCGCCCCACGAGACTCTGGTCCCAGAGGCTTCGTCCCACGAGACTCCGGAGCAGAGCACGGATCAGGCTACGTCGCAGTCGACCCGATGGGGGGACTGGCCACCGGAGGCGAGTGGCCATGCTGATGGTGGCGAGGATCGCTTTTCGGATGATAGCTATAGCGAGGGCGAGCTGGTTGAGGGGGGCAACGTCTACCAGCGTGGTGGTACAAAGCTCCCGCCCGTGCCGGCGACCCGCGAGCAGAGGTGGTTGATTGCGCCTAATGGGAAGAGGTAAGTGCATTTACTCTTTTTTAACCTTTTGCCTTCACGTTTCTTCAAAATCTAATGCGTTGGCCTTGTCATACTGCAGGGGTTGGATACACGGCCCTGGTATCCGCAAGCCCAACTTCGTCCTTGGTGTGCTTTGCCGGCAGAACTTCCCGGGGTGGGTCACGTTGCCCGGTGAGGGTCAGGTTCGACAGCTCGGACTGAGCTGGGAGCTGTACTTGGCTGCCCCGGCCCCGCCGCAGGAGAGGATCGACGGTGTCCTGTGCCGCACGAGGGCCGAGATGGTGATCCAGACGTTTTGGGTAATTTCTCCTTTACAGAATTAAAAATCAACAGTACCGAGTTATTGTACTAATCAGTGTTGTCTTGTTTGATTGCAGATCTTCTACAGGTGTCTTGAGGGAGAGGAGGAGGCCGCGGCTATGGTTATCAAAGCCGAGTGCAGGCGCCTACTTCAGAACTTACGGCACGAGGCTCGGGTGCAGGCTGTTCGAGACTACTACGCCTCGGCTGGTATTAAGAGGTCCAAGACGAAGTGCCGCGGCAAGTTTCTGAGTAAGGAGAAGTACATGAAGGTAAATACCTATTCTTAAGGCCTTGTACTTAGTTTCCTTGATTCGATTCGTAGGCGTAGCGCTGAAATTTCTCTTGACTAACTTAGGTGCCCCCGAGATGGTGTGCGGATAGGATGGACTGTTGGGAGGCGTTGGTGGATGAGTGGTGCTCTCCCCAATGGCTAGCCGTCCACAACAATGCCAAGGAGCGGCGTGCCAAAATGGTTGGTGTGCCACACCATCAAGGGAGCGCCAACCTATACGAGTTCGGGAATAACTGGGTATGTGGTTTGCTTCATGATTCATGCAATTTCATTCTTCATGCTAGCTTGAGCCCTTAACTAATACTTTGTTCCTCTCTTTTAGGCGCGACACAAGAAGACGGAGGTGCCAGAGGTGTTCGACCTCTATGGCATGACCCATACTGCAAAGTACAAGAAGGCCAAGGCATTCTCTGAGTCTGACCTTGATCATCCAAAGAGCTTCACCAACATCTCCTCCCACAACAAGCTCGTGAGGTACAGAGACGAGGGGAAGGCGAGGAAAGGGGAGGACTTTAACCCGAGCCGGCAACCTCTTGATCCAGAGCTGGTGATGATATCTGGTGGCGGGAGGCCCCATGGCTCGATAGCCATTGGGGATGGACTGATAAGTTGTCCTAGCACTCTCCCGGAGATCAAGAAGCGCCAGACGAGCTCCGATCCTGAGATAAGGCCTCGTCCACGGCCAATGGAGCTCCAAATCGAGGTTAGTTATACGGACTCAGATACCTTTCCTCCATTACATTGTGTGTGCGGCCATCGATGATTACAATGCTAACGAGGAGTGGTGTTGCAGGCTGCTCTTGAGAAAGAGAGAGCGAAGACCCAGGAGCTTCTGGCGGAGGCAAAGAGGCAGGCGGCGGAGAGGGAGAGGGAGTTGGAGGAGAGGACTGCTACGCTGTTGGAGGAGGAGAGGAACCGGAACGACGCTTCTCACCGGGCCTTATACGAGCTCTTCGTGGTAAGTTTCTTCTGCATATTAGCCAAATCATGCACGTAATGTTCGTTTCATTACTAACTAATATGACTGACTCGTGAAAACCAAATGTGCAGACCATGTGCCAGAGCAACGGTCAGACCCCTCCGCCGATGCCAGTCATTGCTCCGGCGGGCACGGTGAGTTTCATTTGAATGGTCATTAGTTACTAGTCTTCACATTTGAGTTGCATCATGCTAACGAGACATTGCAAATGATCTTTGGTGCAGCGTAACTCCCGACAAGCATCGACCGATCCTTCTGCGTCTGCCACTGGCACGACCGGTCCTTCACCTCCATGACGACGGTACGTTTTCCCTAGTGTTTTGCTTAACAAATGCATACTTAGCTTAAGAAATGACCTATTTAGCTCCAAAATGTCATATAGTTAGCTTATTTTCCTCGAAAATGACATAATAACCTTACTTAGCTCCAAAATGACCTATTTTACCTAGGCTATCTCAATAATGACCTATACTTAGCTTAATTAGTTCATTTATGACATAATTAGCTTACTTAGGTCAAAAATGGCATAATAACCTTGGTTTAGCTCCAAAATGTCATATACTTAGCTTATTTTCCTCGAAAATGACATAATAACCTTACTTAGCTCCAAAATGACCTATTTTACCTAGGATAGCTCTAAAATGACCTACACTTAGCATTTTTTCCTCCAAAATGACTTAATATGCTTAGTTAGCTCAAAAATGGCATAACTACCTAGGCTAGCTCAAAAATGACCTATACTTAGCTTAGATAGTTCATTTATGACATACTTAGCTTACTTAGGTCAAAAATGGCATAATAACCTTGGTTTAGCTCCAAAATGTCATATACTTAGCTTATTTTCCTCGCAAATGACATAATAACCTTACTTAGCTCCAAAATGACCTATTTTACCTAGGTTAGCTCTCAAATGACCTATACTTAGCTTAGCTAGTTCATTTATGACATAATTAGCTTACTTAGGTAAAAAAATGGCATAATAACCTTGGTTTAGCTCCAAAATGTCATATACTTAGCTTATTTTCCTCGAAAATGACATAATAACCTTACTTAGCTCCAAAATGACCTATTTTACCTAGGATAGCTCTAAAATGACCTATACTTAGCATTTTTTCCTCCAAAATGACTTAATATGCTTAGTTAGCTAAAAATGGCATAACTACCTAAGATAGCTCAATAATGACCTATACTTAGCTTAGCTAGTTCATTTATGACATAATTAGCTTACTTAGGTAAAAAAAATGGCATAATAACCTTGGTTTAGCTCCAAAATGACCTATTTACCTAGGTTAGCTCTAAAATGACCTACACTTAGCATTTTTTCCTCCAAAATGACTTAATATGCTTAGTTAGCTCAAAAATGGCATAATTACCTAGGTTAGCTCAATAATGACCTATACTTAGCTTATTTAGTTCATTTATGACATACTTAGCATACTTAGGTAAAAAATGGCATAATAACCTTGGTTACCTCCAAAATGTCATATACTTAGCTTATTTTCCTCGAAAATGACATAATAACCTTACTTAGCTCCAAAATGACCTATTTACCTAGGTTAGCTCTAAAATGACACAAGTAAGCAATAAGAAGAAGAAAAAGAAGAGGAGAAAAAGAAAGAGAAGAAAAATTCTTCTTCTTCTTCTTCTTCTTCTAGTCTTCTTCTTCTTCTTCTTCTTCTTCTAGTCTTCTTCTTCTAACTTTCTTCTTTCCCATTTTGCAGATTTGCTTCAGATCACGGAAGCTTGCGTTGATGGAGTCTACTCTTCTCCTTGTCCTTCCTTTTTGTTTTGATTTTATAGGATGAACAATGTGAAACTTGCTACCTATATATGTATGTATGGATGAAACCATTGTATATGGACTTTTTGCTTAATTGTTGGATATGTTGGCTATATATATGTTGGATATGGACTTTTGATTTGGTATATATATGTGTTGGATGATCATATCCATATGGCAGGGATATGTATGCTTGTTGAAAGTATTTTCAAATGAATACCTGTATGCCAACCCTCACATAACCTGATTAATAACTACCTTATATGTGTTGCAGGGAAACAATGGGAGGCACTGAGGTTTACCATCGAGGTTCGCACATGCATGGTCCTTTGTCTAATAGCACATTATTGTGCAATTGCAGGAACCATTCTAGTATTTAGGTTTTTAACAATTTGCTCTTGCACATGTAGGTCCTGCTGTCAGAGGTTTTGACCCACTGTTCGACACATTTTGCATATGGGGAAATGAGATGTCCATGAATATCAGTCAAGTCAAGAAACTCAGAAAGATTGTGAGGATAAGGAAACTAGCGACGAAAAATAACAAGATCTTTGTCTGCACAATGAAGAAGACATCAGTGAACTACAAGATGGTACTAGCTCTTATACTCCCTCCGGTCCTTTTTAGTCTGCATATAAGTTTTGTCCGAAGTCAAAGTATCTCTACTTTGACCAAAGTTATAGAAAAAATATCAACATTCAAACTGCAAAATCATTATTTTTAGATGCATTATGAAATACAATTTTATAGTTTACATATTTGGTATCGTGGATGTTGATATTTTTTAAAATAAATTTGGTGAAACTTTACAAAGTTTGACTTGATACAAATCTAATGCGCGGAGTAAAAAGGACCGGAGGGAGTACCTTGTTTTTTTATTCCTTTGCGCCATTTCAAAATTCAGAGAAGATATTTATGCATATCTTTGTTTTCAGGCCTTTCCAAAGCAGTTCACAGATGATTACCTCTCAAACCACCTGTATGGTCAAGAGGTGAGGAAGGTGTTCATACAACACCCACGGTACAATATTGAAGTCTTCCTCAAGAGGACGAAGGATGGGCGGTCAATCATCCACAGGCACTGGCCTAAAGTTGCAAGGACCTTCAACATCATTGAAGGCTCAATATTCACCTTCCGCTTCAGCAGTTTTTCAGATGAGATTCATCTGTCTATCTACCGTCTATGATGCTAATTTCCAAAGGTTTTAGATGTTGCATGTGAAACTTGGTGCTGTTGTGTAATGGGGTAGCTAGGTATATGCCTATATGGTGTGAGTGAGTGCTTAAGCTATATTATGTTGTACTCTGATGTATTTCAATTATGAAATCCTGGTTCCGTAATACGAAAATGAAATATATTGTGTGTTTATTATGAAATGTAAATTTGATTACTAAATGAATTAATAATAATAGGCCAATTAGCCTGCTTATTGGGTTTTCTAGTGCAAACGGTTATTGAGACAACACCGTGGGTGATGATCTCAGACAACCCACACAGTTTATAGGAAATAAATGTGTTGGATCAATGAACAATCACACACGACTTCCTCTGGACAACTGTTTGCGTTAGGCCACCTTGCACAAACGTTTTCCACATAAAAAGTGTGTGTGATGGACAGCCTATGGCACACAGTTTCTTCTAGACACCGTGCGTGATGCATTCAATAACACAAACGATAAAATTATTACTATCGTCTGCAATGGCAACGCTATCACAGACGATGTGATGCGGAAAACTGTGTGCTTTGTATATACGAACGGAAACGTTTGTCTGGGATTCACTGTGTGGGATGTATATAAGAACGGAAACGTTTATCTTGGATTCACTGTGTGGGATGTACATACGAACGAAAACGATTGGGCCAGTATAATTGTCTGCGATGGCTCACCCGATCGCACACGAGCTCTTTTTGCCCCGCGTGTGTGACCAGAGGCCCTATCGCGGACGGTTTCTGGGTCGTGTGGAAAGGAACCCCCCTATCGCACACACATGCAAGGCGACGGTTTAAAACTATGTTGCTGAAAGGGGGTAAAAACCGTTTGTATAGCAGCTCGCTGTACTAGTGTGCCTGGCCCGTCGTGGGTAGCGCCGCTTCGATAAAGTTGTCAGGCTATGAGGTACTGTTCACACCTAGGTGGCTAGCCTTCAAGGTTAAGTAAACTCGTGACACCGGATGGGGAGAGAACTCGGCTGAACCTCATTTTCAAGACACCGCTCCACGGAAAGACGGTTAAGAGATCTGGAATCGCGAAAGGGAACTCGTCTGTCAAGCCAAGGACTTCGGATCCGAAGTTATTTCCGTGGAAGAGATCGTCCTCGGCGTAGAAGACCAGTTTGGGGGCTACTGACGGTGTCCTAGACTAGGGGGTACTAACCTAGTCGGCCCATATTCCTCGGGCTGGGCCAGTGGGCCCTCATTCTTATCAAGATGGACTCCGGAAGATACACGCGAGAGGAGAGATCAAGATTATATCTGCCGAAGACTTGACGTATACTCCAAGACTTCTCCTGCCGCTGCCACGCCTAGATACCGACCTTGTAACCCTAGATGCCCTGCCTGGCGTGTATATAAGCCAAAGGGTTTAGCTCGTAGGGATCTCAACACAATCTCATTCACCTAGCCCTAGAACTAGAGCATATCTTATGATCTTGAGGTAGATCAACTCTGTACTTGATACATCTCCATTGATATAAACAAGAGCAGGACGTAGGGTTTTACCTCCATCAAGAGGGCCCGAACCTGGGTAAACATCGTCTCCTTGTTCCTGTTACCATCTGTCCGAGATCCACAGCTCGGGACCCCCTACCCCGAGGTCTGCCGGTTTTTACACCGACAACCGGGGTGTTGGAAATATGCCCTAGAGGCAATAATAAAATGGTTATTATCATATTTCCTCGTTCATGATAAATGTTTATTATTCATGCTAGAATTGTATTGACCGGAAACTTAAATACATGTGTGAATACATAAACAACACCGTGTCCCTAGTGAGCCTCTACTAGACTAGCTCGTTGATCAAAGATGGTTAAGGTTTCCTAACCATAGACATGAGTTGTCATTTGATAACGGGATCACATCATTAGGAGAATGATGTGATGGACAGACCCAACCGTAAGCTTAGCATCAGATCGTATTCTTAGTTTATTTGCTACAACTTTGTTCGTGTCAAGTATCAGTTCCTCAGACCATGAGATCATGCCACTCCAGGATACCGGAGGAATACCTTGTGTGCTATCAAACGCCACTTCATAACTGGGTGCTCATAAAGGTGCTCTACAGGTATCTCCGAAGGTGTCTGTTGGGTTGCATGGATCGAGACTGGGATTTGTCGCTCCGTGTGATGGAGAGATATCTCTGGGCCCTCTTGGTAATACAACATCACAAGAAGCTTCATGTGACTAATGAGTTTAGTCATGGGATCTTGTATTATGGAACGAGTAAAGAGACTTGCCGGCAACGAGATTGAACTAGGTATGAAGATACCGATGATCGAATCTCGGGCAAGTAACATATCGCCGGACAAAGGGAATTGCATACGGGATTAACTGAATCCTCGACATCATGGTTCAACCGATAAACATCTTCGTTGAATATGTAGGAATCAATATGGGCATCCTGGTCCCGCTATTGGTTATTGACCAGAGAGGAGTCTCGGTCATGTCTACATGTTCCTGAACCTGTAGGGTCGCACGCTTAACGTTCGGTAGCGCTAGGGTAGCATTGAGATATTAGCAGTGGAAAGTCCGAAGGTTATTCGGAGTCCCGGATGAGATCCCGAATATCACGAGGAGCTCCGGAATGGTTCGGAGGTAAAGATTTATATATGGGAAGTCCTATTTTGGTCGCCGGAAAAGTTTAGGGGCATGTCGGCAGTGTACCGGAGTCACCGAAGGGTTCCGGGGGTCCACCGGGGGGGTCCACCAGCCCCGGGGCCCACGTGGGCTGTAGGGGGCGCCCTGGCCTAGTTGGGCCAGGCGCACCAGCCCCCCACCAGGCCCATGCGCCAAGGGTGGGCAAACCCTAGGGGTGGAGGCGCCCCACCTGGCTTGGTGGGCCAGCCACCCCCTAGGGCCGCCGCCCCCTCCTTTGGAGGAGGGGCTAGGGCCGGCGCCCCCTCCCCCTCACCCCTATATATAGTGGGGAGGGGCGCAGGGGGCTGTACCCCCTTCACCCTTGCCCTCCGTCAGTCCCAACTCCTCCCACCTCTCCTCCGGTACGCGCTTGGCGAAGCCATGCCGGAGTTCCGCTGCTGCCACACCCACCACGCCGCCGTGCTGGTTCCGATCTCATCTACTTCCTCCCCCTCGCCTGCTGGATCAAGAAGGAGACGACGCCATCGAGCTGAACGTGTGCTAATCTCGGAGGTGCCGTCCATTCGGCACTAGATCGCGATTGGATCGTGAAGAGTACGACTACATCAACCGCGTTACGACGCTAACGCTTTCGGTCTACAAGGGTATGTAGACACACTCCCCTCTCGTTGCTATGCATCTCCTAGATTAGATCTTGGGTATTTTGTAGGAATTTTTTTGATTTTCATGCAACGTTCCCCTTCACGGGGGTCCCTAGGTTACACATATGGTCAGTTGCCACTAGGAATGATCAGGCCGACTATTAGAGGCTTCTTGAAGTGCACGCCAAGTTTTCGGAAGTTTCCATCTTGTCCATGCCGAGGATCATAGCTTCGGTAGTCCTTCTCCAAGTGGTCGGCAAACCATCAGCCCGGCCCATAGACGACAGGCCGTATAGGTTGGTACCCCTTAGTCTAGGACACCATCACCCTGTGGTTGTACATTTGTGACACATCTTACCCCATTTAGTGGAACTTCTATGGAAATATCATATTTTAGAGACTTTTTTGCGAAACAACTTGTGATCTATTCATCTTCAATCATGGCAGTACAACGAACACCAGAAATAATAAAAATTACATCCAGATTCATAGACCACCTAGCGACGACTACAAGAACTGAAAAGAGCCGAAGGCGTGCCGCCATCATCGCCCCTCCCTCGTCGGAGCCGGGCAAAACTTGTTGTAATAGACAGTCGGGAAGTCGTCGTGCTAAGGCCCCATAGGACCAGCGCACCAGAGCAGCAACCGTCGCCGATGAAGAGTAGCGTAGATCGGAAGGATCCAACCAGAAGACACACGAACGTAGATGAACGACGAACAGATCCGAGCAGATCCACCAAAGATAGATCCGCCGGAGACACATCTCCACACGTCCATCGATGGTGCTAGACGCACCATCGGAACGGGGGCTAGGCGGGGAGAACCTTATTCCATCTTTAGGGAGTCGCCGCCATCTTGCTTTCCTGAGCAGGACACAAACCCTAACAAAGCACAAAACAACTTCTAAAACAGAGCCCTCCCACCGGCAAGGGTCGGGATCCACCATGCCTCCATGGCCCTAAGGCCACCGGAGACGAGGCGGACCGGCGACGGTGGCGGCGGGAGGCGAAGAAAACCTAAGCTTGGGAGAGGAGGCGGCGGAGGCCACGCTCTGACTTGCAGCGCGTCACACACACACACACACACACACGCGTAGATTTTAGAGACTTTTAACACGGATTTACCCCAGTTTTTCAATTTGCTTGTTTATGTTAGATAGAATCGGCATGGTGCGTCAATGATTCGTATAAAAATTTGTAAAGATCGGAGGGCATCATTGACAATCATGTCCAGACTTCTCTTGTCCATCTTGTTTCATTCCTCCTCCTCGTCCAGATATTTTTGGACCCAGGACATCATCTCACACCTTGCCTAATGGACACACATTAGAAAACGAGGATCCAAAGTTTCTAAAAGTGGGTATTCTAGACGAATTTCTACTCGATGGGGTAATTAGTGTTACAAATGCATATTTAGGGGGTAAAATGTGAAATTCACTCTATTTATAGTAGCGAATAGTACATGGTAGATTTCCACGGTCAGGCTATCAACGCACATCTCGCTCGCTCCTCCACGGGCAAGGCATCCTCTTTTTCTTTTTCAAAAAGAAGAAAGAGGGAACCAAACGGCCGGAACATCTGGCTAGGCAGCTAATCGATCATCTTCCCGTTATGGAAGTTGAAATTCAATTTTAATTCGAGTCGGTTTGATTGAGTAGTACACGTACGGAAGCAGCTTAGTTTGCCGTGCCGTGTACAAATCGGAAAGAATCATTCCCTACCTAGCTAGCCTCGATCAGTCAAATCAATATATATATACATGTGCATACATAGGGATAGGGATCGATCAATCCGATCTGCCATAGCTAGTCGATCGCATCTCCCTCCTCGATCGCAAAGCCATAATAATCCCTACGTCTCCTCACAAACCCACGGTGCGACATGGACGACGTGCTGGTGGACATACTCTGCCACCTCCCGCCGCGCGCCCTCGCCGCCTCTCGCTGCGTCTGCAAGGCGTGGCAGGCCACCATCGATCTCCACCGCCTGCTGTGCGCGGACCTACTCCCGCTCTCGCTCGACGGCGTCATTTACGACATAGACCACCTGGCCGCCCCCAAGTTCTTCGCCCGCCGCTCCACAACCCGCTACATCACCAGCAGGCTCGACTACCTCGACGACCGTCCGAGCTACTGTGAGACCGCGGGAGGGATGAGGGATTACTGCAATGGCCTCGTCCTGATTCTAGGCAACAAGGTGGTCAATCCGGCCACGCGGCAGTGGGCGTCGTTGCCCCCGCTGTCATGTGCGTGCTCATGGCCCAATAAGTGCGGACGCTGCTACAATAACCGCTACCTCGTCTATGACCCCACCGTCTCGCCACATTATGAGGTGGTCTTCATCCCTCGTATTCCAAATGACGTACCAGATGACGTGGCGTGTAGTGCAGAGTGGCCACCTTCGCCATATGGCATGTATGTTTTCTCCTCAAAGACAAATTGTTGGAAGGAGAGGTCATTTATACGAGAAGGAGATGCTGCAGGAACAATTGACGACGTGAAATCACATTGGGAATCGGATGGGCGTTTGTACTACTCCGCTTACTGGAAGGGGTCACTCTATGACGACGTGAAACCTGGCGGCTGCCCCGCGCCGGCGGCGGCCACCGCGGCCCCGTCGCACACCGCCCCACCGGCCACCTCCAAGCTCGTCGTGAAGCTGCGGCCGCCGCCGTCCGTCATCCCCCAAGGCTCGATCCCGTTCGTCTTCTCCAGCAACAGCCTTCCGTCAGCTGAAGCATCCACCCTGGATCTGGAGTCCCCACGACAGTCTCTTCCGCGGGTCCCTGCAGCTGCTGTCGGCAACCTCATCCCCGCAACGGCCCCGGCCCTGCTCCAACAGGATGTGCCACAAGTCCCGCATCCGTCGCCGCCCAGCTCGCTCTCCCCCGAACATGAGACCGAGGACTCTTCGGCACCGCCGCCCACCGCCGCTGCACTGGCTGCGACCCTCCTTGCTTCCCGCAGGTCAGACCCGGCCATCGGGGGGTGGATGGATCGCACTCATCTCCTCAAATCCACCAATGTGACGTCTATGGCCCTGGTGCCCGTCACTTCCGCTGACTTGTTGCCCCCGGCGCCAACACCCGCCGCAACGCCCACTGCTCCTGCGCCTCATAACATTACTGGAGGCGACCGATTCGTCCCGCCGGTGCGCCCGGGTTGGGGGGATTGGCGTGGATGCTTTCATCTGGATGAGGCACCTGCCGTTCTCCAGCGTTCTGCGGCTGCTCCATGCGGGGATGAGCTGGGGGGCTGGCAGTTCGTCTCGAAGGGGCGCCGTTCGACGCCTTCCCAAGCTTTTCGTTGCCCTACCTTCAATGCACGGCTGCTTCCTCCGGTGTGGCTGAGAGAAAGATGTTTTCGGTGTCTGTGTCGGGGTCATCGAGCACACTCCTGTAGGGATCCAATCCGTTGTAGGAATTGCCTCCGTTTCGGCCACATTGCTCGCTTTTGCCGTGCGAAGCAACCCATGGACCAGGTTACGCCGCAACCATGTGTTGCTCCACTGCCTGCACCTGTCATCCCAACTTATGTGCCATTGCAATCCGTCCTTGAGGAGCAAGCTGATGTGCCATTGCAACCCGTCCTTGAGGAGCAGGTTGAGCTGCTTTGCGTAGAGCTTCGCAAGTGTCTTATGCGTGTTGGGAGTGTCTTGGCAAGAGCGGAGGTTGCTCTTGGTAAACTTCAGGTTGTGCCGACCGTGTCTGTGCTGCCCAAGCATCAGGTTGGTTCATCAGATGGAGAGGAAGTTGACCTCTATGGAGGTTTCTCTCCTCGGGCTAGGCCTTGTTCTATGGTGTCAATTGACTCTGGGGGTGAAGTGATCGCCGAGGTTGTGGCTCCAGTTCTACAGATTATGCCTGAGTTGACAGAGCTATGTGGGGAGTCCAATTCACCTCTTTCGGTGGTGCTTTCGAAGGAGATGGGCTCGCTAGGGGCTTTGGCGGTGCCCACAACACCCTCGTCACCGCCCTTGGAGCCTAGCCAGATTGACTCTATGGTATGTGCAGGTTTGGATGGTGCTGTCACTCACTCATCTGTGATCATTGGGCGGGTGGTGCCTCCAGATGGAGATGTTGTTATGGCAGGTGCGTTGGCACCTTGTTTCGATGCTCTCTTTGCAAAAGAGCTTTGCAACTTGCTCTCTAGCTTGGAGGCGGCTAGCCCTGGGTCTGGTAAGGCAATTACATGCATCTTGACCGAAAAGATTAACAAAGACAAGATCAAGAAAGTGAAGAAATCTCTCAGAAGCAAAAACAAGATGAGTAATGCCACAGGGAAGGCCTCTGCAGCTGCTTAATGGTTGCTCCCTGGTCTTTTGGATCGTCCTCATGGTTTAGCTTATCACCATGGTTTTGATCGGGTCATTTGCCTGCATTGAGGTGTTCTTATTGGGGATTCCTTCACAATGTAGATGCGTAGGTGCTTGGGTCTGTTGCATGTTGAAAATGCCTATAGGGTTGACAGTGCAGTTAGGGGATTTCAGACTTTGGGAGTAGTCCGCATGTGATATGTTTGTATTGGTTTTAGCCCGGTTTTCCGTTAATTAACCGGGCAATTCTCTTCTTTTTAATTAATCGATGAGGCAAATCTTTTGCCTCCGTTTCGAAAAAAAAAACTTACACACTTGAATATTATTATTATTATTATATCATCATCATCATCATCATTTGGTAATTAATCTTTGGCGTTAATTTGTTTTTTTTTTGTAGAATAAACTTGTGGAATGATAAGTACCAAGTAATTAACTTGCCAAAAGGAGGAATTGGATCATTATTTCGTATAGGAAAATCAAAGAAAGGGGTCTATTGTGTATTGGATATCGATGGGCGATCCACATTTCAGATTTGGTTTCTTTCTGAATCACCTGGTGTGATAGACTGGGTTTTAAGTAATGAAATCAACTTTGAGACAGTAAGGAGAATATACCCTTGTAAACATATTGACAATGGACCATGGATCTCACAGTCGCTTGATCAGAAGGAATTGTTGTTGAAAAATGACGTCAACCTCAAAGTTGTATATGAATACAACGAGGCACTATCCAAAGATGGTTTTGAATGGGACTCTGATGATGAAAATGTTGTTACCACCGTGGACTGGCCAAAAAGGTGCAACCCTGATGCTCCAGCTCATCTTTTTTGGTGCCTAGGGTTCCATCCTTACAAAGAAATTGCCCTTTTTCATGATGATCACAGAAGCGCAACATTTGCTTATTATTTAAAGAGCTCAAAGGTTCGATACTTGGGAGTAATGGAGCACGATTATTCTAATGTGGAGATTTCTTTTGCGTACACACCCTGTTGGACGATGGACTTACCAGGAAGCAACCAATGAATGCAAAGTTGTATGCGTGTTTGGTTTGCGGTTATTGCCAAACTTCTCTCTGTCTTTTCAATAGATATATACTAATTGTTTTTTCGCTTGAGATTAATGTTAGTGACAATATCTTGTCTTAATAAGTTTTCAATTAAATACATTTTTTGTATTGGTTTTCATATGGGTTGTGACACTGAACAAATAAATCACAACCTACACATCGGACTACCTGATTGTAACACATCTGCAAGTAATGGTGTATCTGAAAGAACAAAGAGGACACAACCCCGCAAAAAAAAAAGAACAAAGAAGATACACGGTGGCACCTGGAATACTAATACTATCTTATTTCTCCCCGAAAACATATTTGTTTTCAGAAGCGTTTCATTAGCAGCTAGTTTTCGAGTGATATCATGGCACCACCTATACAAAGACAATGAGTGCATAAAGCCTCAATCTAAAAAAGAATTAGCCCAACAGCATACAGTTAGATCACAGATGACCCGTATGTTAATCCAAGCTATATCGGAAATTGCAAGAGCATAAAGGAAAATTAAAAGCAGAAGAGAACAGACAAAATGACCAAACGAATCAGTAGTTTAAATGTACAATTTTCAACAACAAAGAAACAAACACCGGACAAGAGTCATCAAGTATGACAAAAAAATGCATCTGACTCTTGTTGAACTTCACAGAGATCGTCACGTTCCTTGGTTGCAGATTTGTTCCTTTTCATACGATATAAACTCGCATAGCACATCAAAAAAGTTCTCTATGTTTATTTTTTTCGAGACTTTTTTTCTTTTTCGAGACTGATTCTCTATGTTTATGAAGATGAACGTGCCTGCATTGCTGGCTGCGCGTGACAATTGCGCTCATTATCCAATTACCAATTCGCAATGGTCTATCCCAACTTCGCCCCTTTTCACCAATTCGCTTAACAACTCGAGCGTAAGTACATAAACTCCCAGGGATAATAAAGTTCTTCTGCTTTGCAAAAAACCGATCCATGACCGAAGTGCTAATGATAAAATCACTTGGAGGATCTGCCTGAAACGGTCGATCGGTCAACCTGACCGTCTGGCATTCGCGACAACCGCTACATCCACATTTCAGTCATAATCCGGTTGGGTCAACCAATGAATTGATCTTCTGCCGCTTCGACGTACTGCAGAGCAAGCTTCTTCACCTAGCTGCCCTCCTTGATCCAGGAAATTCTGAGCCACGGAGTGGTGCTCATGACCTTCTCTGCTGTCTTGCCAACAGCCCGCCTGTATTGCTCCAAGGTAATCACACTGCTCTTGAGGGCGGTCTGATGTTCTCTTTCACAAACACTAGATGACCCGTACGTTGCGCCCATGGCGCAAAAAGCGAGAGCAAGCCGAGCATTTAAACCATGCAAGTGAGAGTGATTCAGAGCCAATTTAATAGATATACTTAGGTACACATAGCGTTATATATTTCATTACATGTAGCATGATAGCTCAAAAGAAAAGTTATGAGATCACTTGATGATAGCTTACATTGGCTTTATAAAGCAAGCTATATTAGTAGAGATGCATCATATATATAGCGCTGGTCTCTTAACCCCTGGCTGAGGCTTGTATCTGCTGCCAGCAGGAAAGACCAAGACATGATGGCGGCGATATTAGGTAGAGCCATCTACATGTTCCATCAGTATCGAACATGATTTCATTGTCTAAACAACTCTTCATGGTATAGTTCTGTTTGGTTCATGTAGACCAGGTTTCAATATTGTTGTCCTTCATTTGGCCATATACATTCCAAATCCTTTTTTCTGCCTGCAATTGAGCCATCGCCCTAAAACATATTCGAAGTTTTTTCCTGGAAGTTTCAACCGTCGTTGACTATGACAACAGTCGCGACCGACTATTAAGATCCTCGCGACTATGGCAGGGCAGTACGCTCTGCTCTCTCGCGGCCTCCACTCTAATCAAAAGACTAAAGGCCCCTACGGAAGATGAAAAAGGCGAGGACTGAAATGAGTTCTCCCACACACACCGTTTCTTTTGCCTCGGCAAAAGACAAATTTATTAAAGAAAATGCCACCCATATACATAAACATGGTCAAATTAATACCAGCACATGGGCATATCTATTAAATGTTTGCTTTCTCTCACCGGTAGCTTCCAAGAATCGGACCCTCCCCTCTGCTGGTACTACCATCCATAAAACTCAATGAGACATTGAGGTCTACCTAAAGGTCTAAAACTCCTACCTCGTACTTAATACTAATCATGTCACATGCATCCTATTAAAAAAAGAACACGTAGAATAGAAGCATGGTAGTAGTGAAATATTTTTTTCATAAACCTAGACATTAAAACCTGACGGCTGAACCATTTCACATCGAGATATGTTGTCTTTGTTTCCAGAACAAAGCCCACAAAACATAGTATTCTTGCTCTGGCAGTGAGTGAAACTGGGAAAAACAGCGATGGGGCTAGTACCTACGCACAGGGCGGGTGCTGCCACACAACGATCTCTTGGCTCACTCGTGGTCGGATCTAATTAGTTACCATTGAAAATAAGTTTGTGTCTTTCTATTTGAGATATTGCAGTTGAACAAAGATATAGAAGGTCAAAATATATTTTCCTTGGGTAATAGATGTGGAATAAAAACAGAAGCTGCTTGCGCAACTGGCGCAACTGGCCAAAGCAAACCAAGCATTAAAACCATTATATTTAGATGGCATATTTATCCATCTTGATAACATTATGGTTCAGGCAAATCTTTAATGATCGATAGAGTGTTTATTCCACAGAAATTACATAGATTCCAGAATAGTGTTGCGGATTACCTAGCAAGGTATAGTCGCTCTGAGCGAGCCACGGCTGTGTGGCTCGGTAGAGGTCCCCATGTATTGAGGAACTCTTGTCAAAGGATTGTAGAACTACCCTAATGGAATAAACTACTATTGATCTCGCAAAAAAAAAAACATTATGGTTCAGGCATATGCAAGGAGATACTTAGATGACATCTTTATACATAACTGGCTCAGGCATATCCAGCCTGATAATAGCATGGGTAGCACTATAGACTAAAAGCATCAACTTACATCAAAAGAAAGCTACGAAGATAGCTTATTTACACCGACTTTATAAAGCAAACCACATAGCTAGCTATGTCATATAGTGCAACTAACCAACATAAAAACAGAAGTGGAACTAACTATATAGATTTAGGAATATAGTGCAAGTCAATGATAACGGGAGCTTACTTTTCCTTTCTATAGTACATGTCAGTGTCTCATCTAGCACCAAGGCCCGACGGCCGATGCTTATCATATTTTTGAACATCTAATTTAAATGAGCCAAAAATAATGAATTGAACGTGAAAACAATATCAATGCTTGATAAACAGTACCATATATGACAGTTTGATAGAAAAAAGAAGCAAAAAAACAATAGAAAAAATTAAAAAATAATGATGTTTATAAAAAAAAGGCAGAAAATAATCGACGAACCAAAGCTTCGTCAAGCTCATCACTAATGTCAAGTATCAGCAGGCAATAGCAGCCTTATTACGTTAGAAAGAAGTAAACTGTGAGACCCTGTCCTGTTTTGCTTAACTACAGGGAAAAGGTACAAATATGTCTTACATATTTATGTGCAGAGAAATTATAAGTCAGCATGTTCATGTGAGGACTAATGAAACTGAAACACTGAAATTAGCAGCATAGTACAACTACTGAACTGTTAATTTTTCTGAGTCTTACAGTATAGGTAAAAGTCCAATGGGGGTGGAAAAGATTCTAAAGATAATGATGATCTACTGTCAAGTGGTGTCAAGTGGTGCTAATGTGGTATTTCAACAAACACCAGACACCTTGTATACTTTAAAAAAAACAATTGAACATATGATGTGAGTGAGCAGAAGAGATAGGTGGCTGTATTTAGATGAGGAAGAACACTTAATACAAATGCTTGACTTCTTAATATTAATATTAGGGCAATTTGAGCCGAGCATTAATGCCTGGTCAAGGAATGGGCTTTTATCAGCACACCCTCTGCACCTAGCAAGCACGGAGCATCAGGCTGCATTAGTTATGGTAGGGAATATGATCCAAAGTTACAAAGTAGGAACTTCAAAACACAAAATTAGTAATCTGACATTAATCCCGGACAAATTGAAATTACCTAAAGAGTTATCTCCATCTTCCACATATGGTGTAATTAGCTCCCCTGCAATCTTAGAAAAATTCTGAAACCCGCAGAAACAAATATCTCGATGAAAAGAATGAACAGAACATGCAAAAACAACCTAAATTTGTAACCTTTGCATCTTGCAGAAATAAATAATGAGTAATGCTACATCTACAAAGGGTTACTTAATTTTTTTACACGCAAGCTGATGTAGGGGATTATGATTGGTAATAGGGGGATGAAGGGGCCCACCCCAGTTGAATTCAAGAGGGGAGACAATTATAGTTTGGAAAGTTAAGTAAACATTTGCAGATTCTTTGTAGGTCTAGCATTATTGATAAATAATTCACAGGTTTGAACCAATGGAGACTATACATCCTGTATGTATTGTACAGGCCCATATCCAGTGCGTCTTATTTTGTAGTTAATCGTAAGCATTTGAATAGAAAAAGGGGGCAGCAAAGATATCGACATCAAATTAAATATTTGTGCTTACTAACAAAGACACCATGGGGTAGAAGGTGCAACAGGTTTAACGTGAGATTAAATTAGACAAAGGTAACAACCTCACCTCCGAACCAATTTAGCATCTCCGATTCTCATCGTCTCTGCCATAAGAAGAGCGAGGTATTCCAGTTCACCGTTTCAGAACTAGTATACAAACCCATTCAAACATAATTATCTCAAGACAAGCGGAAGAAAAAAGATGCCACGTAGAGGTATTCCTCCTTTTCGGAAAAAACGTAGAGGTTCATAGTTCTTAATTTTAAGCTTCACCTAAGTAGTTCCAAATTACAAAACTTGACACTCATATAAGTACATAATATTAATACCTCCCAATGGGTTCAGTTAGTTATTTTATGTCTGATCTTATGTACCGTTGGATGCGTGACTTGGCGGTTCTTTTAGTTACTAAGAGCAACTCCAACGCGCCGACCTATTTCGTCCGCTCGTGTCTGTTTAGGTCGAAACGGACACAAAAGTCGGCCCAACGCGCCGACCCAAACGGACGCGCGTCCGCTTTTTATCCGCCAGGCGAGCCATTCCAGGCCCAAATTTGGGCCTCGTTTGCGTCGCCGCGGATGCGAGGTGGACGCGCTCGACGCCCGCCTACTCCTCCCCCGGGCCCGCCAGTCGGTGGCACATAGGCCATTCTCTTCCTCCCATCGACAGCCAGCACACCCGGCCGCCCCACCCCATCGCCGCCGCCGCCCTGTTCCGGTGCCCAGGCCAGACGTTTGCACCCACATACTTCCCCCCGCCCGTAGCACGCCACCTTCCATCGTCACCGCCACCACCGCCTCGCCGCACCACCGCCGCAGCTTCCCCGACGTCGCCGCCAGCACCACCTCGCCCCCGCGCCCCGTCCCCGAGTAGACAAAAGCGCAGCGACCTCGCTCGTCTGACGACGCCACGCTCGCCGGACGCCGACAGGGCCTGCTACCAGGTCTAGGGGAGGCGGTGGCTCTTCACCGGCCAGCTTCTTCGACGACGCCCGCAAGCTGTTCGATGGTTTGCCCGCAAGGTACAAATGGACTCCGTCGACGAGTTATTATTCCACAATTTCATTTGCGACTCGGATGATTCTTCATCCGACGATGAGGAGCTTGTGGCTGCTGTGTTGGTCGTCCATGACCACCTTAGTAGGCAGCGGCCGTTGTTCCGGGGCTCGATCTCGGGGCACACTCCGGCGTTGAATTGCAACCGAGAGAGCGGCCATTTCCTACTCTGGAAGGACTACTTCGAGGCACCCAACCCGCTCTTCAAACATCACCTATTCCGGCGTCGTTTCCGTATGGCTAGGCATGTGTTCAACCGTATCCGGGAGGGGTGGTGGCATTCGATAAGTATTTCGAGTGCAAGGAGGATGCACTGGGAAAGATTGGCTTCTCCTCTTATCAGAAATGCATTGCAGCTATTTGGATGCTTGCATACGGAGTTCCCGGTGATCTCATTGATGAGTATGTCCGTATGAGCGAGTCCACGTGCCTAGACTCCATGTATAGGTTCTACAAGGCTGTGATAGCAGTGTTTGGCCCTGAGTACTTGAGAGAGCCAAATGCTGCAGATACAGCCCGCTTGTTGGCGATGAATGCCAGCAGGGGCTTTCCGGGGATGCTTGGTAGCATAGATTGTATGCACTGGGAGTGGAAGAACTGCCCTTTTGCTTGGCAGGGGCAGTATAGGGGCCATGTCAAAGTGTGCACCGTCATACTCGAGGCCGTGGCTTCACAAGATCTCTGGATTTGGCACTCTTTCTTCGGCATGGCCGGATCTCACAACGATATCAACGTGCTTCAACACTCTCCAGTGTTTGCAAGGATGGCAGAAGGCAACTGCCCGGAGGTCAATGTTGACATCAATGGCCACAACTACAACAAAGGATACTACCTAGCTGACGGTATCTATCCTCAGTGGACTACTCTTGTGAAGACAATCCCCAACCTTGTAGGAGAGAAGAGGAAGAAATTTTCCCAAGAGCAAGAGAGTGTTAGGAAGGATGTGGAGCGTGCCTTTGGTGTTCTTCCATCTAGACGGGGCATCGTTCGGTATCCTGCTAGAACTTGGAGCACCCAGAAGTTGTGGGAGGTGATGACTGCTTGCGTGATCATGCACAACATGATCGTAGAGGATGAGCGCCCGGAACGTATCTATGACCAAGGGTTTTAGTTTCAACGTGACAATGTTGTGCCTGAGCATGGAGGAGCGGCAACGTTTGCACAGCTCACCGAATTTCATCATCAAATGCGTGATTGGGAAACTCACATGCAGCTGCAAAATGATTTGGTTGAGCATATGTGGGCTCACGTTGGCAACCCATAGATGTATCTTTTTTTAATGTATTTGAGACAATTTAATTTTTATTTGGCTTGTAAACTATGATATATTTGTTAAACTATATGTTTGCATTTTGTTTGAATTATGTAAACTAGGATCAAATTTCCACGCAAAAAATATGGCAGGCCGGCCGCGAGGACGAAAATGCGTCGGCGTGTTGGATGCACGACCGTCCCAAACGCAAAATGGGGCGGACTACGAGCGGGCGGTCGATCCAAACGGACAAAAAACAGACAAAACGTGTGTCTGTTTGGGTTGGCGCGTTGAAGTTGCTCTAAGTTATGTCTGATTTGGGCACAGCAAAACAGTGATCATATATTCTACTGGAATCTTCCTACCAAGAAAAGCAAGATGCATGTAAACACGCGGCGTCAATATGGGGCAAGACGTAAAGTGCGTGGGCGCAGTAGCGAATGAAAGCGGTGAATAAGGTGCCGCGAGCGAGTGTAGCCCGCGTGACGATCTGGACAGTGGATTTTTTGTCCAAAAGGACCACCTGCCCAACGGAATTGCTAGAAAAGACCCCTCCGGATGAAATTGGCAAAAAAGACCCCCTCGGCCGTGGCGGTAGGCGCGCCAGCCGACACGTGGCACCTGTCGCCACACCGGTAGGCGGCAGCACTGTTCATGGCACTATTTACGCGGGGGGACGGTTTTCGCACAGTAGAACGGCAACGGACGCGAGTGAACAGTGCTGCCGCCTCCCGGTGTGACGGCAGCACTGTTCATACGAGATGAACAGTAATTTTAAAAAAAATCAAAAAAATAGCAGAAAAATTCAAAAAAATCTGATTTTTTTTGTCAGCAAAGACGATTGAGTGTTCTAAGTGGGTGCAAAATTTCAGTTTTTTTTGAATTTTTCTGCTATTTTTAAATATTTTTCGAAATTACTATTCATCTCGCATGAACAGTGCTGCCGCCACACCGGGAGGCGGCAGCACTGTTCACTCGCGCCCCGTTGCCGTTCTACCGCGTAAAAACGTACCCCGTGTGAACAGTGCTACCGCCTACCGGTGTGGCGGCATGTGCCACGTGTCGGCTGGCGCACCTGCCGCCAAGGCCGAGGGGGTCTTTTTTGTCAATTTCATCTGGAGGGGGTCTTTTCTAGCAATTCCGTTGGGCAGGTGGTCCTTTTGGACAAAAACTCCTGGATAGTGTTGTAACTGAAGAAAAGCCGAGTCTAAAGAAACGTGACAGCAGTCTCTACTCTCTCTCTCTCTCTCTCTCTCTCTCTCTCTCTCTCTCTCTCTCTCTCTCTTTCTTCTCTCCCAAGTTGATCACCGTATCCACCTCAACGCCACGGCAATCGCTGGCGGCAACGGGGAGTGTGTTCCATTAATTTTGCTGCTGCTTGTGCAGGGTGAAAAAAATTATACTGACTATACCTGAAAACCGATCTACAGAGGCCATAAGTAAGACATCAACAACTTCAATGTATCGCTGAAGCAGCAAGAAAAAATGTTGCGCAATAAGAGTCAACAGACAACGAACCACATTCCTACAGTAACAAAGAATATAGGAGTACAAAAGTCCCAAACGACGACAATGCACAAGTACATAATCAGTTTCACATCATCACTTGATCATCCTGTAGGAGATATGCCCTAGAGGCAGTTATAACAGTTATTTTGTATCTTAGAGTTTGTAATGAATGTTTATGTTCCATGCTATAACTGCAATGATTCTCGAGTCTGCAATATCCACGAGGCTCGGAGGGAAACTCATGTGCACGTGTGGTATAATAAACGATAAAATGTATTCCTAGTCTTGCCTCTAAGACTGGCTCAAGTATTGCATGATGATCCTGTTTTCCTGATCATGGGCATGTCTATGCCAGCAATTTTGAGGGCACAATGTTAGGAGAACACTTGTGTTGAATCGACCCGAATTGATGTTATGCTATGAGATACATTCGTCACAAGTTAATGGTTAATAACACAGAGATAGTTAATGTTTGCATAGTTCCTTAGACCATGAGAGTATCAAGTTCCTTCGTACTTGCTTCATGAACTTTGGGGTTTGTTAAACGTCATCCGTAACTGGGTGGCTATTACGGCGGCTTACGGGTTCACGGAAAAGTATGACAAGAAATGAGATAGATCGTGATTGGGATTTGCTCCTCCGATGATGGAGAGATATTCTCGGGCCCTCTCGGTGTTACGGTATCCATCATCGTCTGGCCAGACAAATTGTGATTTGATCACTCGGATGCCGGAACACGGAAACGAGAAAAGAGAACAAAACCGGTAAGGAGGTAACTTGCATGGTGGACAAGTTGTTGATCCACGGGGATGCAGATAAATCTCACCTCGGGTGTTTGTAACATATCGCGAAGCAATAGGAATAGCACACGGCAACTGGAGGTTCACTCGAATATTCATTCGTGTGGGTATAGGGGTCGATATGGGTGTCCACGGCTCCGATGTTGATCATTGATCGGAAAGTGTTCCCGGTCATGTCTATACTTCACTGAACCTATAGGGTCACACGCTTAAGGGTCATCTATCTGCTGAATACTAGACAGGGAGTCTGAGAGAAAATCACCGGAAAAGTTTCGGACGCAACGGAAACGTTCCGGAGAGGACACCGGAATAGTTTCGGTAAAACTGAAAAGTTGTTTCAGGGGATACCATTAAGTCAAATTGGTTTCGGCACACGCCTGGAAATTCTTGGAGGGTGCCAGAATTGTTCTGGTAACTTCTGGGATTTTTCCGAGACAAAAACCGGAAATGTTCCGGAGCTGCCGGAACCGGTTTGGTTGCTTTTCGCAGATGAAAATCACTAATCCGAAATTGTTTCGGAACGCGTCCAAAATCATTTGTGTGGGTACTGGAATTATTCTAAGACCCACAAAAATATTTTCGGATTTAACGGTCGCGGAAAATTGGTTCCGTGAATAGTGAAAATCACTTTATGGTTAACTTTTTGGAAAGCCACCTTTTAGGGCTTTTCCCAAAAGGCTTCTAGAAGGGATTGGGGAGCAAGGAACCCCCATGTGGGGGGGCCCTAGAGGTGGCCGGCCAAGTTGGAGCTCCTCCATGGAGCTCCACTTGCCTTCCTTTTATGCCCTTGAGGAGGATCCATGTGATGGGTTTTTTGGGTATTTTTCCCATATGGCTTTCCTATAAATAGAGGTGGAGGGGTGCTCTCCAAATCTCATCCTTGCTCTCATACACATGCCATAGACTTGTCTGGCTTCTCGCTCCCTCCCAGCGAAATAATTTCATAGAGCCGAAAGGCTGTCTGGGTTCCGGCAGGAACTAGTTCTGGACGGCGAAGCCCTGCCGGATAGCTGACACCGTATGTGTGCAACCCCGTAGAGAGGTCGTAGTTTCGATCTTTTGCCCGAGTGGCTGTTCGAGTGTCCTCCCGAAGGGCTGTCCGAGTTACCGTTCGAGTTTCGAGTGTCCTCCCGAAGGGCTGTCCGAGTTACCGTTCGAGTTTTGAGGGTCCTCCCGAAGGGCTGTCCGTGACATCGTCCGAGGGACTGTCCGACCGCCTCCCGAAGGGCTGTCCGACGAGGGAGTATATCCTCGCGGTTGGGAGGTTGTAAATGCTAGCACCGACAATCTGCACCGACGATCTACACCGACTCTTCTTCCGCTGCGCTACGAGTCGGTACGGATCAGATCAAACCCTGTATGACATCTCCATAGTGGTCCTGGGCGTGCTCGCTGTACCGAAATTTTTTGTTTTCTGTCGCGTTCCCCTATAGTGGCATCAAGAGCCGTGCTATGCGTAGATGCTGGTTACGATCTAGAATACATAGAGATCTATGGGTATTGCATAATATAATTTTGGAGTAGATGAGATCTATTGCTGAAAATTATTTATGCGGGTGGCAGATGAAATCTGTTACCCGATGTTCTTGATGCTTCCCTAGAATTTGCGTATTTCTGATCTCGAGACAGCATGGTGGAATTTGACAAAGTTCTGGCAATCCGCGATCCTGATTGATCAACGAAGTGCTATCAGTTCTTTGGGTTCCGCCATAGTCAAAAGAAAGATGAAATTCGCAGACGAAAGGGCAATGCAGATATGATCTGCACGGGGGTCATGCGTATGACGAAGTTTAGTATGGGGCTCGAGATTTTATTATCTCGTGTTTCATACACCCCGCGATGTTAATCTAGCGACTTGAATAACTATACTTAATGATAAAACGTTGGTAGCTGCGGTTTAAGTCAAAACCTTAGAAGCCACGTAAAATAAATTTTTGCATAAACCGATTAGAGGCGTCTAACTTGGTTTTGCAGGATGTGCATGTGATGTGGTATAGCAATGCTCATATTAATTCGATTATGTATGAGATGACTATATGATGTAAATTTATTAACATGACCTGCGTGTCATGATTCGGCATGATGGCTGGAGCCATATGATTGTCACTTTAATGACCTGCGTGTCAACCTTAAGTAATGCACTTATTTTATTTGCTATAAAGATAGCAATATTATCTGGTGCATCGACAAGGTGGTGGCAATCTTCGCGAAGGTGAACACCGACGCAAATGCCGAAGACGAAGAAATTAAAGACTTCTCCGTCAGATGGGGCTATACCATATCATGCTATTATGAATTGCCTGAGATGTTTATCCCTTATGATGCACCCTTTTGATTGCGCGGTAGTCGCTTTTTATTAGGGTGATCTCTCACTTAAAATATCAAAGTAGTTAGTGTTCACCCAAGTGTAGCACCGTCTGAAATTCGTATCTTTTCGGGGTGCGCCATGTACACATGAGCACGAACGAATCGAGAGGAATGAGGCGGGTGAGGTCAGACCTCGCAGCAAGATCACTTGGTTGTCTTTGACGTTCAGGCAGGAGAGTCCTGAGCTCGGAACACGCCCATCGAAAGATGAACAAGAATCACATAAAGATGTGATCGGCAAGTTGGCCTACCGATTGAAATTCGCGTCATCAGTGATGAACCCGTCAATGGCGTCGAATTGAAATACGGATCTTGAATCACTCACAATCAATTAGAAGAGATATTGATTTGAGTGGGAGCGCACTTTAGAATAAAATTGTTTATTCACTAGTGCAAAAATCATTATGAACAAAGTTTAAGTGAAACTTGTGTTTACCGTTGTAGATCAAATGGCTCGCAACACCGCGTTCAACTTAGGCCCGATGTTAGAGAAAGAGAAGTTAGCTGCGACTAGAAACAACTAGGCGGACTGGGTCCGTAACCTGAGGATTGTCCTCAGGAGCGCTAAGAAAATGTATGTGCTTGAAAATGCTCTTCCAGCTAAACTGGCGGCCGATGCCCCGGAAGATGAACAAAATGTCTGGGCCACTAAGGATGATGATCACAACTTAGTGCAGTGCCTCATGCTAGCTTGCATGAGTCCAGGGCTTCAAAAACGTTTTGAATTCCATAAACCCCGTGATATGATCCGGGAATTGGATGCTCTGTACAAGGAAATCGCAAGGTCTGAACAATTTGATATCATGAAGACCTTGATGGAATGCAAGATGGCTGAGGGCAGTTCAGTTGGCGAACACGTAGTCAAAATAATTGGCTATGCCGAAAGGCTTAAAACCCTGAAATTTCCAATTCTGCCTGGCCATATGATGGACATGTTGTTTTCTTCACTCCCCCCGTCTTACGACGGTTTTGTCATGAACTACAACATGAGTGGGATGGAGAAGACACCGGAAGAGGTGCTCGCCATGCTGAAAACTGCGGAAGGAGGACTGCGGAAAAATCACAAGCAAGTGTTGCTTGTGAATAAAACCGCCAGTTTCAAAAAGAAAGGCAAGCCAAAGAAGGGCAAGGGCGCCGGTAAGACCGGCTCCCAAAGCAACTCTACGGGCGGAGCCAAGAATGAAACTGAGTGCTTCTACTGCAAGGGCACAGGACACTGGAAGAGAAACTGCAAGAAGTATCTGGAAGATAAGAAGTCCGGGAAAACCGGAAAAGGTATAATTGTTATACAAGTTAATGTCATTGACGTTTTGCTTGCTAGCGAAAATTCTAAGTCTTGGGTATTTGATACCGGATCGGTTGCTCACATTTGCAACTCGATACAGGGACTGCAGAAGGTGCGCAAGCTAGCAAAGAATGAAGTCGTGATGCGCGTCGGGAACGGCGCAGGGATCGCCGCTCAAGCCGTCGGCATTATGCCTCTATGTCTCCCTTCAGGATTTATCTTAGAACTAAATAACTGTTATTTTGTTCCACTATTGTGTAGAAACATTATCTCCGGATCATGTTTAGTACACGACGGGTATTCGTACAAGTCTGAGAACAATGGTTGTTCACTTTATTGTAAGGATATGTTTTATGGATTTGCACCCATTGTTGGGGGCCTTTTCATACTAAATCTTGAATGTGGAAATGATGTCTTTAACGTGAATGCTAAACACCTTAAGAAGGCTGATACCACCACCACTTTCATGTGGCACTGTCGCCTTGGCCACATCGGAAAGAAACGCATGCAAAGACTCCATAAAGATGGAGTTTTACCGTCCTTTGATTTTGAATCATTTGACACATGTGAAGCTTGCTTGATGGGGAAAATGAACAAGACGCCGTTCACGGGTCATCCTGAACGGGCGAGTGAATTGTTGGAAATAATACATAGTGATGTATGTGGTCCAATGAGCACAATCGCACGGGGTGGGTATTTCTACTTCGTGACTTTTACTGATGATTTGAGTAGGTATGGATATATCTACTTGATGAAGCATAAGTTAGAAACCTTTGAAAAGTTCAAAGAATTTCAGAATGAGGTAGAAAATCATCGTAACAAAAGGATTAAGTTTCTGCGGTCTGATCGCAGGGGCGAATACCTTAGTCATGAGTTTAGCCAACATCTAAGTGACCGTGGAATCGTTTCACAGCTTACGCCTCCCGGAAAGCCACAGCGAAACGGAGTGTCAGAAAGACGTAACCGAACCCTGTTAGACATGGTAAGGTCGATGATGTCTCTTACAGATCTGCCGATATCTTTTTGGGGTCATGCACTAGAAACTGCCGCTCACACATTAAACAGAGCACCGTCTAAGTCTGTTGAGACGACACCATATGAGTTATGGAACGGGAAGAAACCCGGTTTGTCGCATCTCAGAATTTGGGGTTGTGGAGCATATGTAAAATGTTTACAACCTACCAAACTCGATCCCAGATCAGACAAATGTTACTTTGTAGGTTATCCCAAGGAAACAATTGGGTATTCCTTCTACCACCCGTCCGATAACAAAGTGTTTGTTGCCAGAAATGGACAATTTCTTGAGAAAGAGTTTCTCGCTAAAGAAGTGAGTGGGAGGACAGTACAACTTGATGAGATTATTGAATCTTCGGCAACCGTTGATATGGCTAAGGAACCGGAAGAAATTCCGCTAATTATCCCTACAACCGAGCCGGAAGTTGTCGCATGTGATGCGGAAACTTCAGACAATGTTGTAACTGAACCGCGCAGATCAGGTAGGGCTATCCAGCCACCTGAGTGGTTTCATAACGAAATCTTCATTCTTGAAGACGATGAACCTGCGCACTACAAGGAAGCGATGGCGGGGCCCAGCTCAAGGGAATGGCACAAGGCCATGAAATCCGAGATGGAATCCATGTACGAAAACCAAGTTTGGAACTTGGAAGAACTTCCAGAAGGCGTAAAGCCCATTGGTTGTAAATGGATTTTCAAAAGAAAGATGGACGAGGATGGTAACATTACTATCCACAAAGCTAGACTTGTCGCGAAAGGGTTCACGCAAGTTCCGGGAGTGGACTACGACGAGACTTTCTCGCCCGTAGCTATGCTTAGGTCTGTTCGGATATTACTAGCAATTGCTGCTTATTTTGATTATGAAATATGGCAGATGGACGTCAAAACGGCTTTCCTAAATGGAAATCTCAAAGAAGATGTATACATGATACAGCCTGAAGGTTTTATCGTTCATAAGGATGCTGGAAAGGTATGCAAACTTCAGAAAGCCATTTATGGTCTGAAGCAAGCATCAAGGAGCTGGAACATTCGTTTTGATGAAGTGGTCAAACAGTTTGGCTTCATCAGGAATGACGAAGAATCTTGTGTTTACAAGAAGTTTAGTGGGAGCGCAAAAGCATTTCTAATCTTGTATGTGGATGACATATTGTTGATTGGAAATGACGTGAATTTTCTTAGCGAAATAAAAGACTCATTGAAGAAAAGTTTTTCAATGAAAGACTTAGGCGAAGCGGCATATGTATTGGGCATCAGAATCTATAGAGATAGATCAAAACGCCTGATAGCGCTTAGCCAAAGCACGTACATTGACAAGGTGTTGAAAAGGTTCAACACTTTGCAAGAATCAGTGTCCTCGGACTCTCGATGAGCGAGTACAGATGAATGATGTTCCATATGCTTCGGCAGTTGATTCTATTATGTATGCCATGCTATGTACAAGACCGGACGTTTCCTATGCGCTAAGTGTTAGCAGCCGGTACCAAAGTGATCCAGGATTGGAACACTGGGCCACAGTCAAGGGTATACTTAAGTACCTCAGAAGGACCAAGGATTTACTCCTTGTGTACGGAGGTGATGAAGAGCTCATTGTAAGTGGTTACACTGATGCAGGCTTCATGACTGACCCAGATGACTTCAAATTCAATCAGGCTATGTTTTCATATTGAACGGCGGCGCAGTTGATTGGAAAAGTTCCAAACAAAAGACTGTGGCGGATTCTACGACGGAGGCGGAATATGTTGCAGCTTCAGAAGCCTCCAAGGAGGCGGTATGGATCAAGCAATTTCTTGAAGACCTTGGTGTGGTTCCAAGTGCTCTGGACCCGGTGGAGATCTATTGTGATAATAGTGGCACCGTGGCTCGGGCAAGGGAGCCAAGTTCGCACCATAAGACAAGAATATTGAACGCAAATATAAACTCATTCAACATCATGTCGAAGCGGGTTTAGTGAAAGTACGCAAAGTTCACACGGATCTGAACGTATCAGACCCGATGACAAAGCCTCTACCACGAGCAAAGCATGAGCAGCACCGGATAGCCATTGGTGTTAGGGAAGCCATGTAACTGGATTATGACTCTAGTGCAAGTGGGAGTCTGTAGGAGATATGCCCTAGAGGCAGTAATAACAGTTATTTTGTATCTCCGAGTTTGTAATGAATGTTTATGTTCCATGCTATAACTGCAATGATTCTCGAGTCTGCAATATCCACGAGGCTCGGAGGGAAACTCATGTGCATGTGTGGTATAATAAACGGTAAAATGTATTCCTAGTCTTGCCTCTAAGACTGGCTCAAGTATTGCATGATGATCCTGTTTTCCTGATCATGGGCATGTCTATGCCAGCAATTTTGAGGGCACAATGTTAGGAGAACACTTGTGTTGAATCGACCCGAATTGATGTTATGCTATGAGATACATTCGTCACAAGTTAATGGTTAATAACACAGAGATAGTTAATGTTTGCATAATTCCTTAGACCATGAGAGTATCAAGTTCCTTCGTACTTGCTTCGTGAACTTTGGGGTTTGTTAAACGTCATCCGTAACTGGGTGGCTATTACAGCGGCTTACGGGTTCACGGAAAAGTATGACAAGAAACGAGATAGATCGAGATTGGGATTTGCTCCTCCGACGATGGAGAGATATTCTCGGGCCCTCTCGGTGTTACGGTATCCATCATCGTCTGGCCAGACAAATTGTGATTTGATCACTCGGATGCCGGAACACGGAAACGAGAAAAGAGAACAAAACCGGTAACGAGGTAACTTGCATGGTGGACAAGTTGTTGATCCACGGGGATGCAGATAAATCTCACCTCGGGTGTTTGTAACATATCGCGAAGCAACAGGAATAGCACACGGCAATTGGAGGTTCACTCGAATATTCATTCGTGTGGGTATAGGGGTCGATATGGGTGTCCACGGCTCCGATGTTGATCATTGATCGGAAAGTGTTCCGGGTCATGTCTATACTTCACCGAACCTATAGGGTCACACGCTTAAGGGTCATCTATCTGCTGAATACTAGACAGGGAGTCTGAGAGAAAATCACCGGAAAAGTTTCGGACGCAACGAAAACGTTCCGGAGAGGACACCGGAATAGTTCCGGTAAAACTGAAAAGTTGTTTCAGGGGATACCATTAAGTCAAATTGGTTTCGGCACACGCCTGGAAATTCTTGGAGGGTGCCAGAATTGTTCTGGTAACTTCTGGGATTTTTCCGAGACAAAAACCGGAAATGTTCCGGAGCTGCCGGAACCGGTTTGGTTGCTTTTCGTAGATGAAAATCACTAATCCGAAATTGTTTCGGAACGCGTCCAAAATCATTTGTGTGGGTACTGGAATTATTCTAAGACCCACAGAAATATTTTCGGATTTAACGGTCGCGGAAAATTGGTTCCGTGAATAGTGAAAATCACTTTATGGTTAACTTTTTGAAAAGCCACCTTTTAGGGCTTTTCCCAAAAGGCTTCTAGAAGGGATTGGGGAGCAAGGAACCCCCATGTGGGGGGGGGGGGGCTAGAGGTGGCCGGCCAAGTTGAAGCTCCTCCATGGAGCTCCACTTGCCTTCCTTTTATGCCCTTGAGGAGGATCCATGTGATGGGTTTTTTGGGTATTTTTCCCATATGGCTTTCCTATAAATAGAGGTGGAGGGGTGCTCTCCAAATCTCATCCTTGCTCTCATACACATGCCATAGACTTGTCTGGCTTCTCTCTCCCTCCCAGCGAAATAGTTTCGTAGAGCCGAAAGGCTGTCTGGGTTCCGGCAGGAACTAGTTCTGGACGGCGAAGCCCTGCCGGATAGCTGACACCGTATGTGTGCAACCCTGTAGAGAGGTCGTAGTTTCGATCTTTTGCCCGAGGGGCTGTTCGAGTGTCCTCCCGAAGGGCTGTCCGAGTTACCGTTCGAGTTTCGAGTGTCCTCCCGAAGGGCTGTCCGAGTTACCGTTCGAGTTTTGAGGGTCCTCCCGAAGGGCTGTCCGTGACATCGTCCGAGGGACTGTCCGACCGCCTTCCGAAGGGCTGTCCGACGAGAGAGTACATCCTCGCGGTTGGGAGGTTGTAAATCCTAGTTGCGGGGATCTGCACCGACGATCTACACCGACTCTTCTTCCGCTACGCTACGAGTCGGTACGGATCAGATCAAACCCTGTATGACATCTCCATAGTGGTCCTGGGCGTGCTCGCTGTACCGATTTTTTTTGTTTTCTGTCGCGTTCCCCTACACATCCATCCACATAGGGCCATAAGCAAGATGTCAAGAACAACAACTTTCAATCTAAAACAGCGCGCATGCTACCCTAAGGACCGAGCTCAAACAGTCCAGGTCAGGTGTCGGCGTGGGGGAGCCCGTCCTTGCAAGGCAATGGAGCTCTTTCAGCCGGCCTGAGGGAACCGCAGGCGCCTTCACCAAGTCCACCTCAGCTCGCCCCTCCACCGCCCACCGCCTCACGGCCGCCGGCTTCCGTGGCCCTCCGCCTTTCCTCACCAGCGAACTTATCACCATCTCGAGTTCCTTTTTGCGACCGTGCCACTTAGATCATGAAGACAGAATGAGAGCTTTGGGAGTCAATGCCAGGCCATAGCGAAAGCGAATGAGGAAAAGCTGCATGACGTATAGCATCATGTTTCGATTGGTGCAAGGAGCAAGGCCGAACAATGAATGGGCTCTACGTTTTGGGACATTCTCATAAAACAGAAGTGATTTAAATGAGTATGACACTGATGAATCTGTTTGTCATAAGCAAATTCAGATTATGTCACTAAGCATATCTGTAAGCGGGGAGTAATGCAATCAAAAAGTAATAAGCCTATAAGCTTTAGAAGAAAAAAACCTAAGTCTACAAGATTTAGGCTAAATCAGTTAGCTATTAGGATGTAAATGTTTATACATACAGGCTCAGTCAATCGCTATGCACTGCAACCAATATAGGGAAGGTCCTTTACTTGGTTAGTCTCTCTTTAAGCTTTGATCTTGTAGATGCTACCACCTGCCTCGGCTGAGCATCTGACTTTTGTAGCACTAGCTTCTCAGGTTTTGCCTTCTTTGCTCTTCTAGTTTGTACTTAAATATTATCTGCTGCTCGAAGCTTCTTGGCAATGATTTTTGTCGCTGCTCTTTTGAGCTTCTTGGTTACCCGTTCCTTCTCTTTGTTCCACAGGACCACAGATACCATCTCAGACTTGCATGTAGTCGCCTTGTTTCGCCGCTTAAGTGATACTATTTGACCATATCCAAATGATCATCTGTCGTGATTTGACGGAAACTATTCGCCTCTCCCATATCTTTCTTAGCGCAACACTTATTTTACCTTTGCTCACTTGTCTGAAATATCACCAACCATAACTTGTTTCAAACAGAATTTTCAAAGCTAGATATTTACTGCTTATACGTTCACCATAAAATAACAGAGATGCGCATTTATGATATACCTATGCAATTGACGATGCCTCATTTTTCTTCCTAACCTGGGATTAGAAAGAAAGAAAAAAAAAGGAAAAAATGGCTTTGAATTTTCAGGACAGTTCACAATCCATAACCAAGTAGTAACTCCTCAGCGCATGCAAAAGCGGGGTTTCTGTTATGACATCACCTTGAGATCTCTTAGTGCCTTGATAGTGCATTGCTTGATGAGATGATTGTGCTCTACAAGAAAATGTACTTCTCATCATTCTACTGTAACGACATATTACTTGTGTATCTCATTATAACGTACAACTAAATTACTGGGGTAGGCAAGAGCACAGTCATACCTTTGGTTAATTTCCTTCCTTTTGTCCAGGGAGGCTTCCCCTTGTTTGCGGCACCAATCTTGCATCTTCTTTCGATTTCCTTCTCTAACAAATCAGCAAGATAAGCATTACCTTGCCGGCTTGACAGTTGATGATCACACACTTGCCCCATCAAGCCACTCTTTTCAGTTGAAAATGGGAGTGGGTCAGAAGAACAATGGCGTTCATCCATGCCGTAGGACAGTTGAGTGCAAGCCTGTACTCTGAAGGATGACCGGGGCAAAGCAAATTCTCAGCACTGAATCGATCGATCGAGTTATCGAATCTTCTTCTTCGGTGCATTTGGCTCAGACGACAACACATGGCACTTGTAACACACAAGCCTGACTCTGGAATATGTGACAGCGCCACACTCAAAGACCACAGAAGGCACGGCCACCTGTATGCACAGTCTGATGTTATGAACCTAGATACAATCCCTCAATGGATGCCAGATACAAAGGATTCACTCAAGATATAGGTACTGGATACACAAATGGCAGCAGCAAGAAGGGGGATTCGGGAGAGAAGAGCCAAGGAAGGGAGGAGATTAGAGAAGAGCCAAGGTGGGGAGGAGATCAGCCGAAGCTGCCGTCTCTACCTAAGCAGCCAGTTCCATGTTCTTCGATCCCCTTCTCAGGTGCCCCGGTACTCCCTTTTGTAGTACAGCTGCCACAAGATGGGTCACTGGCCCATCCAGCAGGGGCATGGCAAGGCCCAAGGCCCAGTAGAGGATAGGTCCGTGACATTCCTCCCTCCTTGAAACTCGGCTTGCCCTCAAGCCGATGCCACCCGTTGCCGCCCGGGTCCCATGTCACTTGACGTTCCTTGGTACTACTATGGTTGCGGTGGTAACCATTGTTGATCCGGACTTGAGCAATGTCAATAAAGTAACCATCGTTGAGGCAGAAGTTGAGGCTGACTGGGGCCTGGTTAAGGACGGCGTCAAGGTAGTAGTGGTGGTCGATGTGGACTTGGTCGGTGGGGGCGACTTGGATGGTGCCATACCTCCCTCCTTGAAAATCTGCTTGCCCGCCCGCTGATGCCATGTCAAAACTGAGACTCACAAGTTTTTGATCACCTGGGTCCCATGATACTGCATGTCTGATAACAAAGACCAGCTCCAACATGTGTAATCCCATCAATTCCGTGAAGTGAAGAAATAGACCCCTCGTCATCACCCTGCGACAACTGGATTTTTCTAGTGGTTGGGCAATCTCAGGGTATGGAAGGCAGTCCCATAATTTTTGTTGTTGCTGGATGCTCCAAGGTAATAATCCAATGAAGTTTCCTGCATTCCCTTGTATGTCACTAGTGGCGATGACTGAAACAGGAGGTGATCATGCAATTTTCCATTAGAGTGGTTCACCACAATACAGGGGAGCAGCCACTAATTTCTTTGAACTGTACTGAGTGACATCAAGGAAGTCAGAGCAAGTGGTACCTATATAAGTTGCATCAAGCATCCTCCCAGGCAAGTGAAGAATGGGTGGATGTACACCAATTAACAATTCCATCCATGTTGTATTTATTGATGTCACTACCGCCGTGGGATGTACTTCTATTCTCTCATCATATATGTCAAAGTGAATCAGAATAGTTGTGTCATATGACAACCATCTGACATTGGACTCCCGGAATTGTAAGTGTCGCCAACCTTTTCCATTACTGCACAAACCATAGCTCATGAGTTGAACCACAAAAGGAGCAATCAGATTTTGATCAGTACTAACTGAGGTAGCATCTCCAGCCATATTTGCTATTTTGGACCCGACAACAGACGCATGTAATGGGAATGAAACTCCAGCACAACAACTGGTAAATGGCTTGCATTCAGACCACCTTTTGGCAACACCATGCTTGGTACCGTCTGCAGAAGTGATCCCCATACGCTTGCTAGTGATACATGTGTCAAGACCGTGGCGGTCAGACCAAGCTTCACATGCACAATCATCTTTGGACAGTACCTCCACTAGCGAAAAATTGAGCCCTGAATTTTTCTCACTTATAGGCATAGCAAGAGAACTCAACGGTTCAGAACACCTTATCACCATAGGAGACCAGATAAGCGATTTACAAGATGGCCAAGGTTTCAACTTGCAATTCCAAAGCTGTCATGTCCTGACTCCTCAGATACGACACCACCGCGGACATTTGAACATGTACTAGCAGCAGCACATGGTAGTGGTACACTTATCTGGTTTCTAAATTCCTGCCAACAATCACCAGGATTCCATGGAAACAAGGGGATGGTAGCATTTGTATCAAATTTTTGGATGGACTGTAACCCAGTGAGACTAGTTTCGACAGGCAGAAGCCGCCCTAGGTTTAGATCATGATCAACAAACTCCATACACTCCTCGACATCATTATTTGCTTGATCTGGTGGACGCCATAACTGCAGCAGTGCACTCAGCGCAGGTGTTGGCGCATCCTGGGTGGGTTGTCGTCGAGGCAATCGGTCGAAGATGGTGTCAGCAACGCCAACTCACAGCTAACAACCAAAGAAGGCGGCGAGGTAGACAAAGCATCGGGCGGTGCGGAAGCGGTCTGGAGTACTTCATCCACGGGCAAGGGTGTCTCTATGGCCTCGATGATGCTACTACCAGAGTCAAGGACATATGTAGAGCACTTGGTTTGTGGTTCTGCGTCGAAGCCAATATCCTTGCACGGAGCAAGTGTGGCTACATCAAGCTCGGGGATGGCCTCGACCACTTCATCAGGGGTGACCACCATGTCGTGGCATTTGACCATGGTGCTGGTTGCGGGTTCCATGCCATGGCTCTCCGTCATCATCGTGATGTTGGTCTTGGAAATGATCTGGAGGTTGTCGCTAGGGGCGGGCGCCTCTTCGTGGCACTCGGCCACGGCCAGAGCCGCTGCCCATTCAGCATACGGAGTGTCGTCGTAGAAGTGCTCCAGGACCATATCATCGTCCGGCATGGTGATTTTGGTGTAGATCGGAGGCACATGTTCTAGCTTGAGGAAGCAACAAACATCATAGAGAGCCTGACCATCCAGGGCCTCACGAGCTCGAGCTGCGTCCCACTGGCAATGGAACTGCACGTAGACCTCAACACAGTATCTCCCGTCGACAACCATGTCATACGCACACAGGACATACCAAGCACCATAGCGATGGAATACATCGCGAAGTGTCTCCATGGTTACTTGATGATGCACGCTGCTCACCCTAACGTGAAGCACAGCGTCTGGACGCAGAAGATTGTGGGTCGGCATTTCTTCAAACACCTGATAGGTGGAATTCTGATCTGGCTGCGATTCTACCTTGCTGGGGTGTTCCGAAGAAACTTTGCACAAATTCACTGAGTGAATTCGCACCCTTCACACAGGTTTCACGGATCAAGCAACCAGAACCGAATTTGGTGGTGGAATTGGATGGATCGGTGGTGGTGGAAGAGTAGAAGGCTCTGAATACCAAATGTTATGAACCTAGATACAATCCCTCAATGGATGCCAGATACAAAGGATTCACTCAAGATATAGGTACTGGATACACAAATGGCAGCAGCAAGAAGGGGGATTCGGGAGAGAAGAGCCAAGGAAGGGAGGAGATTAGAGAAGATCCAAGGTGGGGAGGAGATCAGCCGAAGCTGCCGTCTCTGCCTAAGCAGCCAGTTCCATGTTCTTCGATCCCCTTCTCAGGTGCCCCGGTACTCCCTTTTGTAGTACAGCTGCCACAAGATGGGTCACTGGCCCATCCAGCAGGGGCACGGCAAGGCCCAAGGCCCAGTAGAGGATAGGTCCGTGACAATTCAGTATTTTTATCGCTGGGAAAAAAAATTCAGTAACACCGCCTTCAGTTATCTGAAGCCGAACCGATGTCAAGGGTATCTACAAGTGCAGTGTCCACATAAATAAATCAAAACAGCGAGAAGTTGAAGTGTCTGGAGACCTAGCGCATTGCCCGGCCGCCGCCACCGGCATAGCCCCTGTCGCGAATGTGCGCCAAACCGCGGCGATTTCCCGTGGCGTGAAGAGGGGATTCAGCGCTGGACGACATAGACCGAATCGGGGGCAAGAGAGGGCGTGAGGAACTCACCGGCGGCAGGTGGCCGGAGCCTTGAGGCGAGGGAGACGACGAACTGTCCGTCCTAGTGGATTGGACTGAATAGGTTTTTTTTAGCGGATTGGACTGGATTCACTGGAACATATCCTCTCTTTTTTTAGGGAAAAAAAAAACATGTCCTCCTGTGTGCGGTGTGCTGCCACTGCTCCTCCTCCTCCTCCTCTACTTTCCCCTCCTGTTCTTCCTTCTGCTCTCTCTTTCTCCCTCCTTTGAATCCCAATTCATGTATCAATCCATGGATCTGAACTATTTGGTGTGTTGCCATTAGTAAGGATCGTAGCATTTGGTATCTGAGCCATCGATCTACCGGCCAAAAATCCAGAAAATCACACCCAAAAATTTCTGCCCACCACCTGTTCGATCAATTGTCTCAACCAATTTTCTGTGTTCCCCACCATGAGCCTCCTCGATTCATCACCCGCCTCCGACGAACTCATGTCCTGGGAGGACCTCAAGGCTCTAGTGGCTGCCAACGGTGCGAGCATCGCGCGCCTTTGCGCCAAGCTCGGTGTCAAGGTTGACGCGCCGAGGGAGTCGACACCACCGCCGACCGCCCCGATCTGCGTCCAGGGTGCCGTAGGGGCCTTACCAGTGCTCGTGGAGACCCCGTCCACCCCAGCGCTGCAGCCATGCATCGTTCCCAAGCCTAGGCCGTCGACACCCACCAAGTGTTCGATGGAATGTCTGGACGACGAGACCTGTCAGGTGATGCCTACTCTCTTGCGGGATTTGTCCTTTCCTGCCATTTTGCTGCCACCCATGAGGAAGGGAAACGAACAGCACAAGTGGCTGCCACCTACGCACATGAAGGTCGCTGAGGATAATGGAGAACGTCCAAGGCCATGGCCATCTTTTGTAGGTCGTCCATGTCAGGAATTGATGCTCATGCCCTCACCATTCTTCATGACCTGTCATAGTGGTGTGCATCAAAAGCAGTTCTGGCCGCCGCCTCAAGGCATACCGCTAAAATTTGTGAGTGAGGATATGCAAGAGGTACTTGGTTGCCCTGTGTCCAGTTCTGCCTTGCCAATGTTAAGCTATGGTGCTAAAAGTTACTTCCAGTTCAAGTGTTTCTTTCCAGTTCTGCCTTGCCAATGTTAAGCTATGGTGCTAAAAGTTACTTCCAGTTCAAGTGTTTCTTTCCGGGTTCAATGAAAATGATGGCGCAGTGCTTAGCGTTATTACCTTCGGTTAACCCTGCTATATATCCACCTTGGCGTCCACCTGATCGAGAAACACATCAGGCCATGATTCCCGGTTCTCCGAGTGTAGCGCTGTCACCTAATGTTCATGGTGATTTATCTGGATGGCATAGCGCCTTCTTTCACGAGAAGAATGATCATGGTTGGCTTTGTGTGCTCCATGTTTTGCTATCTGCTTTGGCACACTTCCAATGGCAAATTCCATGGCCATCTCCTCAAGGTTGTTGTGCTATACTATCATTGTGGGAAACATACTGTTCTGGTCATAAGCTCCTGAAGATTTGTTCTGTGAATTGTGGGTGCAGCCAGCATGTGCACTTAATTGGATGTCTCTACTGGGCTTCATCAATAGTATCTTGGACAGCAGGACAATCTGGCGGGGTATACAAGTTGCTGCTAATGGGAATTGGTGGAGCTTCTCATGGGATCAGGGTGAACACAACACTTGTGTACTGACCTTGCATTTCTTGATTCATCATGCCATCCTAGGACAGGTTGAGCTGTTTGACATTCGGGTTCAGTTTGTAGTAGCTAGAGCTCTGAGCAGCATGTGGGATCCTGATCATTGTCAACTGCAAGACCTATGTGAGTTTATGTCTGATGATATTACTTCTGAATTTTTTGCGGGGCAACACATCAGACCAATGCTTACAGGTAAGCCTTGGGAGCAGTTATGGAGTTCTTCATAAGCTGTTCTATACCCTCTAAGCCATTACTTGATGGACAATCAACGACCTCCACTACATGCTGGGCCATTCAGTATCCATTTTTTTTCCTGATGCTATATTGGCTATGGCAGCACTGAGCAAACATATAATGCAGCAGAAACGCTCTCAGGTGCTCATTTGGCTCATCTTCCATGGCTGTGGATCCATGCCAAATGTAGTGGTGTCAGTACCTATCAGTGTAGTAGAAAGAAATAAGAAGTGCTTTGTTATTCGTGGGAGGCCAGGGCCTGTGATGTTCTTTTTTGTCTCAAATTTGGGAAGGATACTTGGAGGTGCATCTTTAATGAGTAATTTTTGGTCAGTTCAAAAACAGCACCATGTGCCCAGTCTTGATGAAATTCTTCCTGCACACCTGCTTGGTCTCAATGCACATCAGATTCCACTTCCCTTGTCAGCTTTGTTTTCTCGAGCTAGTGCTGATTAGATGAGACTTGAATGCTCCATGGTGATCTTTCTGCAAATGTTCAGCACCAAGAGATGTCTGACACAGGATGTACAAGAGCATTGGGTTGGCGAGGAGCAACTTCTGTCATGAAGCAATACATTGTCACAGCTTGAGGGCAAGCTGTTGCTTAAGGAGGAGGGAATGTCACGACCTCAGCAGACATGGGCCGTGGGCTAACCAACTGGGCTGTGGTTCGGTCAGCCTGGTGAGTATAAGAGCAGCAGCAGCTAGCTAGGAGAAGGGGGAATAGACTAGAACTGGCCGAGTGCCTCCTCCTCCTCTACTTTCCCCTCCTGTTCTTCCTTCTGCTCTCTCTTTCTCCCTCCTTTGAATCCCAATTCATGTATCAATCCATGGATCTGAACTATTTGGTGTGTTGCCATTAGTAAGGATCGTAGCAAAGCACGCCTCCTCTCCCTTCTCCCTCTCGTCTCCTCGTCCTCGGTCGCCACCCGTGTACGCCACCAACCAATGAGAGCAGTGAGAACCATCTGCGGCAGATCGATTCGCGAGTTTGGGTCGATTTTTCTGGCCCGGTTAGATCGATCTACGAACAAGCCGTGCGTGCTCTGCATGTATTGCTCATCCATCGCTGCGTAGTCTCAGAAATTGTACTGGTTCAGGCATGGGTGGATTCGTGCGTGCGTCGCCTTCCTAGGTTGTGTGACTGCGAACTAGCCTACCAAAACGTCTTATATTTTGGAATGGAGGTAGTAGTAGGCTTTCAAGTTGTAGTGGGCTATTGGGTCGGTGCATTCATGTTTAGCAGATCGATGATGCATTCATCTTCACCTATTTAATCTGTTGCTGCTGTACTAGTTTTATCCTCCGAGCAAACTCCGATTCCTACTGCCGTGTGGTGATTGTCTTCCCCAATCGAGTACTGGTAGTTGCTTTCTGTTGCTTTGATGGTATTTATTTGCAACTGTGGATGGATGCAATGAAATTCCAAATATATATGCTTCTTCTTACTTGAAGCACACCACATTCATGAACACCATACTAGTAGTTGTTTTCTGTTCCTTTGATGCTACTTACAACTGTGGATGGATGAAAATTCGAAGCATCATATCTGCAAACTTCCTTCATTTAATTGAACCTGTCCAAATCTTGTGTGCATTGCCGCGATGTCCTCAATCAAGTACTATTGTTTTTCTATTCAGTTACTTTCAGAAGTTTGTTCAGACTCGTAGTTAGACCTGCCTGCATTGATTCCTGTTCCTTTGATACTTACAAATATGGATGGAAGTTTGAGGTGTGATATTTGCAAACTTCATTTATTTGAACCTGTCTCATATTGTCCATTGCAGCGATACCTCCTGAGGAAGGGAGGTCAGGAGATGACAGGCGCCACAAGGAAGCTGCTGGCTGCGGCCGTACTTGCCCTGCTTCTTACTACCGCGTCCGCGGGAAGAACGAGAGCCTTGGCGAGTGATTCGCGAGTGAACGCCACTTTTTCGAGCTTGCCGGCCAAGTCAACTGTTTCTGTAGGTATGTATATTGTTTCCACCAGACCTTAATCAAATTTATTTTGGTCAGCATTCACCTGGCTGCAATTGTGAATTGTCATTGCAAACACCCTAGAGTTGTTTATGTTCATTGCAAACACCCTAGAGTTGTTTAAGGTCATTGCAACTAAGAACATTCTTGTACAAAGGAATTTTTAATATGGTCATTGCAAACACCCTAGAGTTGTTTATGCAATAGAAGGTAGGAAATTATTACAAGCTAACTTCTCCTAACTAAACTACACGCTCCAGCTCTGGCTAATTTTCATTGCACCTAGTCAGCCATGATCTTAGTAATCAAGTAATGTACTGATTGCTGTCTATTAACGTTACAAAAACTGTACTAATGTCAGGTTCTTCTATGTTTGGATGCACACCGAGGACACTCGCACGCGATCTTGTCATCTTTTGTCGAGAGCCTCCCAATGCACGTATGCCGATTGAGTATTGCTGCAATCTCGCTGTCGGCACCGTTGCAAGACCTTCTTGTTTTTGCTTGGTAAAGAGAGAGCCTGCCTTCGGTATGTCACCACTACTGAATGCCAGCAATTTGGCACATTTGCTTGCAAGATGCGGAGCGTCTTCATACTTGAACCAGTCTCTCTACAATCGATGTGACGGATCTTACAGCGAGAAGCAATCTGGTGAGTGCCCATCCCCCTCAGGTGAAACCACTCGAACCAGGCAGCTGCAGGAGTTACAAGGTGTTAGCCTATGTCGGGTGGGCAACCGTTGCTGTGGTCGCTGGAGCGTTGGCTTGGTTGGTTGTGTGGCGACCAGCGCCAGCAACCCAAATTGTCTACCTCCCAGAAGTTCAACTTGTGACTATTGGGCCTGAAAATGTAAAGGAAGATGAGGGACGGTCTAATGCCAGGGCTGCCATCAGTGATGATGATACCAGCGAAGCTGTCCTTGTAGATGGCAAGAGGAAGCGGAAGCTGAAGCGGAAGTTCATCGGAGATGGCAAGAGAAAGCGGAATCCGAACCCCAAGTTCATTGGAGGTCCCTGGGTTTAAGTGAAGCAAGGAGTACTTAACAAAATATGCCGCCCATCTGTTCCACGCTTCGAGACTGCAATTAGTCACTGATATAGCACATACCTTGTGAACTGTAACACTGCAACGCTGCTCGACAATGTTACCTGCTGGTGTACATAAGCTTGTTTCGCTGTCTGGTTAGTCTGATGTTCTTTTTTTTCGCATAAGATTGCGCATGTTCTTTTCTCTCAAGTGGATATACAAGGAAACATGCATTACCTTCAGCTGTCGTAATTTTTCTCTCGAGACTGTTAGGAGGGGAATCAAAGAGGCCTGCTCTTTTTAGTGCTTCTTCCAGCTTGCTGTTGAAACAAACAGTATATCCACTCGCAATTTGCTCGGGCACACCACCTAGTCCACTCTTATCTGTTTGTCCGGCAGTAGCAGGAAGATCCAAAAGGCTTCCACATCACTGCCACTAATGTTGGTACTTTCAGTTCTAACCTGCTCTGATATTGGATCACTGCTAGATTCAGTATTTCCGGTTAGAGTTGAAGCATCATTCTCGGGTTTTGCCTCGGCAGACTGCCAAGTAGCCTGATAGCAAAGATTCACATAAACTGGTCAATGCTTCTTTGAGGTCCTGGCATTAATTCTCAGGTTTTGTTGAGTCTGAGTCGCTAGTGCAGGTTTGTTTGTTGATTTACTATCGTTAGCTTTTACGCGTTTCTCCCTCCGTCCCATGATATAAGAGCTTTTACTCCTTCCGTCCCATGATATAAGAGCGTTTCTCCCTCCGTCTCATGATATAAGAGCGTTTCTTTCACTACACTCTTATATCATGGGACGGAGGGATTATTTGGCTATCCCATTTTTATCTAATAGTGGGCATCCTTGAGGGCTGAGAGGTTTTATATCACCCTTCCTGGGAACAACTGATGCATCAGCACTTCCTTTGCGTGTGCCAGTGTCAGGATTTATCCCTTGGGAGCAACGATGTTTCCAGAAGTCAACCTCCCTGTCACTGCTCCATGCACTTCGTCTCCTTCCTGTGGATCTTGCATACAACTTTTTGGTCAGCCGTCGAGGACGCCAACCGTAGCGTGCCGGATCTCCTTCCTTTTCTTTCCTTCTGTTCCTCTCTTTTCTTTCTCGGTAGAGCTCAGGTTGTTCTTGCAGGAAGCTGCAGCCATGGCGTCCGAGCGCCCAATGCCATCGACCTGCCTCACCTGCATCGCCCTTCTGCCGCCGATGCGCTCTGCCTCCTCCAGCCGCTGTTGCCACTACGTGGATTTCCTCGACGACGACGAGTAGATTAACGGGTCCGGCCGGCAACCTATAACCGATGGGATGAGACCATTTGCTTTATGTTTCCGCCTCTCGAGCAACTCTAGCGGATCCCACAAAAACGCGTCCGCTAAAACCAGTATACGGTTCCATCCTAAAACCAATTTGCGATTGTATGTCGGCACGACGGATCTCATATAAACCAATTAAATTTATAACGGACTGGTCTAGCGAGCGCCTATTGGCTCGCTAGGGATCTCGAGCGGCCGGCATAAAAGGTAACTTTTGGTCCCCCCATTCCAAAAAGGAAAGTACGAACCCACGCCTAGCCACGCACCATCCCACCTTCCAGCCGGTCCCCTGGCGCGGCCAGCTCGCCTTGGACTCACGGGCAGCTCCTCCCCCCGATCCGGCCTCCCCTCCAGCCAGTGGCAGAGCTACAACAAATAAGTTGGGCGGGCCAAAAAAATTGATTCTAAACCATACTATTAAGCAGGCATTATTCAGTGAAATTTCAGATTCCTACAATAGTACAGCCTAAGATTATATAGGGGAACTGCTATCGAGATGATGATGTGAAGTAAAATTTGAAGAAAGAAAGGAAATTTCTTGTCCACTGGCTGACTGGTTCTGCGGTCTTGTGCTGGTTGCCTGGGGTGCTGGCAGCCGCCTGGGGCATGGCCGTGTCGCCGCCGCATGGGGACCTCTCAGCCTCCTCCGCAGTGCTCCGAACGGCTGTGTCCTAGCTTGGCTCAGCCCTTAATCGGGGGTAGATAGCTCAGAGCTGGACGCGAGGCAGTGCTGACCCTTGCATGGATGCGAAACGAGTCGGCGGTGCTGGATGGATGCGAAGGAGACATGCACTGGTTTGGTCTGCTACTGGATTGGGTTGTTACATGCACAAAATTATTATTTTTCACTGGAGCTGGGCGGGCCACGGCCTGGTTTTGCCCTCCCGAAGCTCCGCCAGTGCCTCCAGCCCTACAAAAGCTGCCTCTCCTGTCCTTTCCTCCTTCCCATCTGCCCCAAAGAGCTTCTTCTTCCCCACGAAAACTGCTTCTCTGATAGAGGAAGAACCCCAGATCGCCATGGCAGGGAGAGGAAGCTGAGATCCAGGTTGAGAAGCCACAAACCTGTGAGTTTCCCCTTGTCTGACCCCTCTCCTTTCTTGTATGCATGCTGATCCTCCTCCCCCTGTTCTTCCAACCTCCTGCAAATCTTCTTCACAAAAAACCATGTTGCCTGTGGAGAAAAAGAGTGATTTTCATGCAATTGCACCAAGGCTGAAGCCAACAGCCCTCCCCCCTTCCCCCTCCCTCCCCAGGCCCCCTTGCTGTGTGTTATCTACGTGCTGTGCAATTTTACTGGTGAATATGTGCAACTAGATAGGATGGTTGTACCAACTTTTGTAGTACTATGTGCACCCTGGGAAAAAAATGAAAAATATGTACTGGGGAACATAAAAACCAACAAACCTTTTTAAGTTGCACACCCAGTTACCTGTGCAATTGCACCAAGGCTGAAGCCAACAGCCCCAAAATGTTGTGTGTTAAGTAGTTACTTTCCAGTTTTTCTGGCAAAGCATGTGCAACTGTACTGGTAGACATGTGCAACTATAATGGTTGGGTGTACCAACTTTTACAGTGCTATGTCAAAACAGTAAAAAATGAAAATCAAGACTGGAAAAACACATAAAACCAAAGGGCATATGTAGACTTGTTCCACACACATATTGCAGTAGGATATAGGTAGAAAAAAAGTATAAAAGGTCCATCCAAGCTATGTCCATCTAATTAAAGCCTAGATAACAAACTTGCATCTATGAAAAGTAAACATGTTCCAGTTTGACATTTCTCACGCATCACTGTATTCTGTCTATGCACCCCCCCCCCCCAATTGTTGTTATGTCCAGGAATCTACAACAGCTTCATCAACAAAAACCTGGAGGAAAAAAATGATGCATTAGAAACATTGTGTCAACTTGACAGTGTAGAGTGTGCAACTGGTACAACTGCTGTGTGCAACTTAATTATAAGAAATGTGCAACTGGCTCAATTAGTGTGTGCAATAATAAACTTTAGTATAAAAACTGTGAAGAACTTGTCATTGATGCTGGGCAACAACTTTGAGTTTGTTGTTGTGCAACTACATAAAGCTACTGATGTACAATAATTTATAACTGATTTTAACTGTTTTGTGCTGTGCCACTATAAAAGGTTTTTACTTGTGCAACTACAGAACCTCCCTCTATGCAACTATGTTACATTAATGTGCAACTTGTGATGTGAAATGACGATTTGCAGACTGATTTATATTTTATCTATCTCTTCTGCAGATTTTGCTTAGGGGTGGCCCGATAAAAAAAAAGAAGAAAAAACATGTTAGATCTCAATGAACTGCCTCCTGACCTCAATGAGATACCTCCTGATGCCAATGAAGTTAACAATGATGTTCATGCAGAAAATGTCCAATCAGTTAGATGCACGCAAACTGGGCTGGGGCATATTCCTCCAGGTTCTGTTGATGTGGCAGGGCAGTCAATGGTCAGTACTAACCGTGTAGTCGTTTCTTTGGAGTCAGAGAGTCATACTCTAGCTGACACGGGCACTGAGGCGGCTGCTGCTGGTCCAACCGAGACTGAACTGAGAGCTGCAGGTCTTGATGGTGCTGTGCATCCAGAAGGAGAAGATGAGGCTGGGTCTCAACCAATGGAACCACATGTTGGCATGAGATTTGATAGCCTACAGGTTGCCCACGCACACTACAACAACTATGCTCTGAAGATGGGTTTTTCTATCAAAATGAACACTTCGAGGAGATCAGCTTATACCAACATATTGGAAAAACAGCAGTTTGTTTGCAACAAATATAGGAAGCCGAAAGTTGATGATGGCGGAGCAGAGAGTGCACCTATCCTTGACCCTATACCAGATCCCAAGCCAGATAATGGTGATGATGAGATGGATGAAGAGCCACCGGTTTTTAATGAAGAGGAAGCTGAAGGCAAGAAGAAGAAGAAGAGGAAGCGTGAGACTATAAAGCAAACTGAGTGCAAGGCTAAAATGTTGGTCAAACTGATAGATGAACGGTGGGAGGTGACTCATTTTGTTCGTGACCATAACCATCCACTAGTCAACAAACCGTCACTGGCTAAATATTTGAGGTCTCATCAAGGGATCCCTCCAGAAGAGGCTGAATTTTTGCGGATCTTATACAACTGCAACCTGAGTACAGGTGATTTTCTTGTGAATCTCCATTTTCTGTTTTTCACTCAGCAAAAATGTTTAGTTTGTGTGATTGTGCAACTGCATATTATATGGCTTGGCAAACTGCTATGTGGTTGTGTGCAAACCAGGTGTCCAATTGTGCAACTGACTATAAAAAATGAAACAAATAGGGATCTATCAAACAATGTGAAACAAATGTGCAACTACTATATGGCTAGTGTGCAAGCTAGCTGTTCGTTTGTGCAACTGACTGTAAAAATGATACCGAAAGGGATCAAAATGAAAAATGTAAAAAGAATGGGAAACCTACGTAAAAGAAAAGATAATTTGTACTGAATTTGTCAGGCAATAAAAATTTGGGTTTGGCTACTGTTGATATCTGCATGTTAGATGAATGTGCAAATCCTATATGGCTACTGTGTAAACCAGGTATCAATCTGTGCAACTGAAAAAAATAAAAACAAACAAGGAATCAAAAAAATGTCAAAAAAGGGTAGCCTGTGTGAAAAGGTAATATGTACTAAGTTTGGCTCCTGTTGTTACTTGTGTAACTTCATGATGTTTATTGTGCAACTCCTATGTGCAACCTGGCAACTAATAAAAAAAAACCCACTGCTTTCTTTGTTTCGCGCAGGACGTATGATGCATGTCATGTCTGAGTTCTATGGCTCAGAGTTGATGGTTCCATACGGCCCAAAAGCAATAACAAACCTTTGCACCGGGTTTCGCAAAGATGACACGAAAGAGGGTGACATGATTGAGACAATTGCACATTTCAAGGATATTCAAAAGACTGATCCAGATTTCTTCTATAAGGTCAAGAATGATGAAGAGGATAGGGTTGTGAACATTTTCTAGGTGGATGGCTTAGCAAGGAAAGCTTATGCCAAGGCATACCATGACTGCATATCATTTGACACAACCTACATGACCAACATGCTCCAACGCTGGACTCCTATTGTTGTCCCCAGTGCACCAGGTACCCGTTACCAGGCGCCAGATGAGATGCCTCCCCAATCAAAACGGAAGATCAGGCATGCAAACATGACGGCTGATTTCCAGAAACTAGCTAAGTTTGCAAGTGGTTCTGATGCAGCAGAGGCAATTGTATACAAGCATATGCGTGGAGCACGTACAGAGATCACTCACCTGAACAAGTCCAAAAAAAGAAAAAACCAGCTACAGCAGCACAGCCCTCGAATGATGGCAACCCTCAAGGACCTCCTCCGCCATCTGGCCCTACTGGGCGTGGTGTGCAATCTGACCCTACAATGCCAACTGCCCCCACAGGTCATCGTCAAGCAAATCAAGCTTCAGGCCAACCTACACCACCTAGCCAACCTAGTGCTGCTGCAACAGGTCCTACATCATCTTCATACCAACCTGATGATATAGTTGCTAGAGATCCACCAAGGTCAACTACGAAAGGCAGGGCGAAAAGTAGGCGCTACCACTTGGCACTTGAGCTACACCCTAAGAAGAAGAACAAGTGCAGCGACTGCAATTCTACCGACCACACTGCTGGGAATTGCCCGATGAGGTTGTTGTGATGAAGTGTTGAAGTTGCAGGGGTGTAGGGTAACTATTTAGGATCGGATGGTTGAAAATCCCAAGAAAATAAATGTTTTTCATTATCTTGTGCGACTACTAAACGTGTTTTATTAATACTTGTATCGGATAAGTAACTAGTGACCAGCCTATTTATGCCTCAATTGGTACAAATTTAAATTCAGTCAGACCTGTTTTGGTTTGTGCTTCTTTGAGATTTGGTAGTGCAATGTGCAAACTACCTCCTGTTCTGTGTGCAACTCTCTACATTTCAGTGTGCAACTGTGGACCCATGTTGTGCAACTCTATGTGTGTACAGTCTCCAACATGCAGTACTTGACTGGCAAGTCCATCAAACCTATTCAAAACATGCATGCTTTGACTTTTCAAGAAACCAAAAAATTAATCTTCTATTGTTATAAGTACTAAGTTCTTTTAACATTCTGACCACCTTATTTATGCCTGAGTTGGTGAAAAGTTTAAAAAGCTTTATTGTCCTGTGTGCAAGTCATTACGTTTCAGTGTGCAACTTTTTGTCAAAGTTGTGCAAGTCTATATGTGTATGTGTACTTCCCCAAAAAAAACAGCCAGGCCAACCATAAAGAAAACAAGTGTTCATGATTTATATCTACCATGCCAACAAATCAAAAGGCCATTGTGTTTAAAAAAGGGAGAAAAGACTGACCTAGTTTTTGTCATAATTGAGCACCTTCCTCCATTTGGCGGAGTTGTGATCGCTTGTGACCCAATTGTATGTCAAGAACCTCCTCATGTTTAACACCTCTTTTGGGTCGTAGTTGGGTAGCGCGCTCCCATCCCAATCAGAGGTATTCAGCTCCATGAAAAGTCTGCATTCATTACTGAACAAAAAGTCACATCAAAAATGAAAAATGACACGCATTTGAGATGAGCAACCAGAAAAAAATAGTAAAGGTGCTTCAGCATTGACTTGAAAAAAAGACTGACTTGCTGCAACTATTGAGCTTTTACTATGCAAGTTTCCATGTGTCTCTGTGCAACTTAAAACATTAATTTGCAGAGGCTGCCCAGATATGTAAAGAAAAGAATGTACTGCAGGAACAAAACTTTGCAAAAAAAGATAAAAAAGAAAAAGCTCTCTTTAACTTACTTGCCAAGTTGCTTGGGGACATCGATGTCAATAATCTGGAAGTGCTCAATGATGTACTTTGGATAATGATTCCTCCATAGGTTGCGTACCGCCCCAGCAATGGTGGAGGCAGTCTCCATCAACTCAACATCATCTAACAACCTGTTTGAATCGAGCACTTCAAAACGCTGGTCCCTCAAGTTGATGTTAAACAGCCAATAATGCCTGCCTCATTCAGGATGGTTTGGATCATCACACTCGAGCACAGGCAGCATGACCTGCCCAAAAAAAAAAGAAAAGAAAAAATTTGAAATTTAATTTGTGGTTCTGCCAACAAGTGTGTGTGTGTGTCATATGCAACTGTGCAAACTATGTCTGCCAATTATAGAAACAACAAGACAACTTATGTGGGAAAAGAAAAAGAACTGACCATGTCTTTTTTATCAAGGCGGTTTGACTTCTCAAATTTCTTATTTATATCAGAGACATTGTATATGCCTTGCTGTAGCTTTGACTGGAAAAACAATAAGAAAAAAATGTAAGTAAGAAATTATGATTGGGTCATTAAGCTTCAAAAATAGAGAGAACAAAACGAATATTGTTTCGAGCTTTTTACTTTTGTTTACACATCCTAACAGTTGCGAAAAAAAAAACATAAAATGACGAGGGGAGGGTGATGGGTGAAGCAACAAATAAACTTGGCAAAAAAAAGAAGAACTTACAGCAACCCTTAGTGGCATTATGACCTTCTTTGAGCCTGCTGGTAAGTTCTTGATTGTGTGTATGATACCTATCTCAACAACCATGCTTGATAACCATTGTTTTGGCTTCATAGAATCCACTAATTCCTTTAGGGTGATGTAGAACCCATCATAGTTGATGATCTCAGGGCTGAGTTTTAAGAAATGACAAAAAATACACACAAAAAAAGATTGCTCAGTTTTCTTGTTGCCAACTTTGAGTCATAAACTGTGCAACTGAGAAAGCTCTTCTGTGCAACAAATTGAACTATGATGTGCAAAAGTCAGCAGGTGGATACTGTCCATGAAAAATGTGACGACAAAAAAAAATTAAACAGTTTATATATGTTAAGTGGATTTTGTTGTACCTGGTGGCTTCGTTGTCTGCTCCAGGAATATGCCTAACCCAGTAGATGATTGCAGCATATAGCTTATTCATTGCTTCAGTGCAGTTGAGCGTCTTCTTCCTACTGTAATCAATGAATGGTGACCTTTGCAATGCACCAAGCTGGATTATCCTCCTTACTCGACGTGCAACTGGTGGCCCTGATGTGCTTGATCCTGATCCATCTGCGCCATGTACAGCAACAGGGGTGTGCAAATCTGGTGACGATTCAACATCCAAAAGAACCACTTCCACTTTGCCTGTGTCAACCTTATCTACTGCAGCACATGCCTCTGCCAATGAGACTGAGTCCCAGCCATCCACATCAATTACATTACTTGGAGAGCGTCCTTTTACTGGTATCAGGTCAGCTTGTGGTGCTGGAGCAACGGTAACATCAGTTGGGTGCATGTCGTCATCTATCCCCAATTCAAACGATGGGGCATCTATGAAACCGTCGCCATGGTAACTTGCTGAGCTTGTTCTGCGTAAGGGCTGCCCAGTTATTCCTGTTGGAAATATGCCCTAGAGGCAATAATAAATTAGTTATTATTATATTTCCTTGTTCATGATAATCGTTTATTATCCATGCTATAATTGTATTGATTGGAAACTCAAATACATGTGTGGGTACATAGACAACACTGTGTCCCTAGTAAGCCTCTAGTTGACTAGCTCGTTGATCAAAAGATGACGAAGGTTTCCTAGCCATGGACATAAGATGTCATTTGATAACGGAATCACATCATTAGGAGAATGATGTGATGGACAAGACCCAAACTATAAACATAGCATATGATCGTGTCAGTTTATTGTTATTGTTTTCTGCATGTCAAGTATCTGTTCCTATGACCATGAGATCATGCAACTCCCTGACATCGGAGGAGTACCTTGTGTGTATCAAACGTCGCAACGTAACTGGGTGACTATAAAGATGCTCTACAGGTATCTCCGAGGGTGTATGTTGGGTTGGCATGGATCAAGACTGGGATTTGTTACTCCGTGTGACGGAGAGGTATCTCAGGGCCCACTCGGTAATACAACATCACAATGAGCCTTGCAAGCAATGTGACTAAAGTGTTAGCCACGAGATCTTGTATTACGGAACGAGTAAAGAGACTTGCCGGTAACGAGATTGAACTAGGTATAGAGATACCGACGATCGAATCTCGGGCAAGTAACATACCGAAGAACAAAGGGAACAGCATACGGGATTAACTGAATCCTTGACATAGAGGTTCGACCGATAAAGATCTTCGTAGAATATGTAGGAGCCAATATGGGCATCCAGGTCCCGCTATTGGTTATTGATCGTAGAGGTGTCTCGGTCATGTCTACATAGTTCTCGAACCCGCAGGGTCTACACACTTAACGTTTGGTGATGATTAGTATAATTGAGTTATTTTGTTGGTGACCGAAGGTTGTTCGGAGTCCCGGATAAGATCCCGGACATGACGAGGATCTCCGGAAGAGTCCGGAGGTAAAGATTGATATATGTGATAATAGTGTTTTGATCTCCGGAAGGGTTCCGGAATTCACCGGAAGGGGTTCCGGATGTTTACCGAAGTGTTCGGGTGCAGCAACACTTTATATGAGCCAAAGGGGTAAAGCCCACGAGGTATTGGAAAGTGCAAAAGGAAGTTTTGCTGCTGCCTTAAGCTGTACTACCGCTGGTAAGGCAGTACTACCGCGTAAGCGGTACTACCGCTTGTGTGAAGCGGTACTACCGCACAAGCGGTACTACCGCTTGTACGCGATACTGCTGGAATCCGAGTTAGACTCTTTCCGTGCGGGCCAAACCGACCTTGTACGGGCAAAACTGACCTTGTGGAGGCTTTCTCTCCAAGTTTAGACCCCAGGACTCAACATATAAATAGAGGGGCAGGGCTAACACACGGGACACATCAAAATTTCCCAAGCCGTGTGTCGGCAACCCTAACCCTCTAGTTCCTCCCGTCATAATCTCCGTAGTGCTTGGCGAAGCCCTGCAGAGATTGTTCCTCACCACCATCACCACGCCGTCGTGCTACCGGAACTCATCCACTACTTCATCATCGCTCGCTGGATCGAGGAGGTGAAGGCGTCATCAAGCCGTACGTGTGTTGAACGCGGAGGTGCCGTGCGTTCGGCACTAGTTCGTGATCGGATCGAGGGACAACTTGCGATTTGGATCGCGGAGACGTTCGACTACATCAACTGCGTTTCTTAACGCTTTCGCTTAGCGATCTACAAGGGTATGTAGATTCACTCTCCCTCTCGTAGATGCTCATCACCATGGATAGATCTTGTGTGTGCGTAGGAAATTTTTTGTTTCCCATGCAACGTTCCCCAACAGTGGTATCAGAGCTAGGTCTATGCGTAGATGAGATCTCGAGTAGAACACAAACGAGTTGTGGGCGTGGGTGTATACATATTGCTTGCCGTTACTAGTTGATACTTGATTCGGCGGTATTGTGAGATGAAGCGGCCCGGACCGACATTACGCGTACGCTTACGCGAGACAGGTTTCACCGCTACGTGCACTCATTGCATAAAGGTGACTGGCGGGTGTCTGTCTCTCTCACTTTAGTTGAATCGATTTCAATGAAGAGGGTTCTTTTAGAAGATCAAAAAGCAATCACTACACCACGTTGTGGTTTTGCGTAGGTAAGAACGGTTCTTGCAAACCCGTAGCAGCCACGTAAAACTTGCAACAACAATTAGAGGACGTCTAACTTGTTTTTGCAGGGTATGTTGTGATGTGATATGGCCAATTACATGATGAGATATATGTGATGTATGAGATGATCATGTGTTGTATAGAATATCACGACTTGCATGTCGATGAGTACGGCAACTGGCAGGAGCCATAGAGTTGTCTTTAATTATTTTCGCCGTTTTGCTTTACTTTATCGCTATGAGTTAGCAATAGTCGTGGAAGCAACAGTCGGCGCGACAACCTCAGGGCGACACGTTGATGGAGATCAAGATGATGGAGATCATGGTGCCATGCCGGTGACGATGGAGATCATGCCGGTGCTTTGGAGATGGAGATCAAAAGCACAAGTTCATGGCCATATCATGTCACTTATGATTTGCATGTGATGTTAATCCTTTTATGCATCTTGTTTTGCTTAGGACGACGGTAGCATTATAAGGTGATCCCTCACTTAAATTTCAAGATAAATTGTGTTCTCCCCGAGTGTGCACCGTTGCGAAAGTTCGTCGTTTCGAGACACCACGTGATGATCGGGTGTGATAGACTCTACGTTCACATACAACGGGTGCAAGCCAGTGTTGCACATGCGGAACACTCGGGTTAAACTTGACGAGCCTAGCATGTACAGACATGGCCTCGGAACACAAGAGACCGAAAGGTCGAACATGAGTCATATAGTAGATATGATCAACATGAAGATGTTCACCATTGAAACCACCTCAACTCACGTGATGATCGGACTTGAATTGGTGGATTTGGATCATGTTACACTCGAATGACCGGAGGGATGTCAATTTGAGTGGGAGTTTTTTAAGTAATATGATTAACTAAACTCATTATCTTGAACAATAGTCTAAGTTGTCTTTGGTATATTTATGTTGTAGATCATGGCTCGCGTAGTAGCACCCCTGAATTTTAATGCGTTCCTAGAGAAAGCTAAGTTGAAAGATGATGGAAGTAACTTTGTGGACTGGGCCCGTAATCTAAGGATTATCCTTACGGCTTCCCAGAAGGCTTATGTCCTTGATGCACCGCTTGGTGATCCACCCGCTCCAGTTGAGTCTCTAGACGTTGTGAACGCCTGGCAGGCTCGTTCTGAAGATTACTCAATAGTTCAATGTGCAATATTGTATGGCTTAGAACCGGGACTTCAAAGACGTTTTGAACGTCATGGAGCATATGAGATGTTCCAGGAGTTGAAGTTTATCTTTCAGAAGAATGCCTGGATCGAGAGGTATGAGATCTCCGATAAGTTCTATGCTTGCAAGATGGAGGAGAACGGGTCTATCAGTGATCACATACTCAGAATGTCTGGGTACTCCACCCGTCTGGCTGAATTGGGGATGCCCCTTCCGCCAGAGGCTATCACTGACAGAGTTCTTCAATCATTGCCACCTAGCTACTAGAGCTTCGTGTTGAACTATAACATGCACGGGATGAACAAGTCAGTCGCCGAGCTGTTTGCGATGCTGAAAGCCGCTGAGTCTGAAATTCAGAAGGAGCATCAAGTGTTGATGGTCAATAAAACCACTAGTTTCAAGAAAAATGGCAATGGTAAGAAGGGTAACTCCAAGAAGAGTGGCAAAACAGTTGCTCCTCCCGTGAAGAAACCCAAGGCTGGACCCAAACCAGAAACTGTGTGCTTTCATTGCAAGGGAACTGGACACTGGAAGCGGAACTGCCCCAAGTATTTGGCTGACAAGAAGGCGGCCAACAACAAACAAGGTATATATGATATACATGTTATTGATGTGTACCTTACCAACTCTCGTTGTAGTGCCTGGGTATTTGATACCGGTGCGATTGCTCACATTTGCAACTCTAAACTGGAATTGCGGAATAGACGGAGGCTGGCAAAGGATGAAGTGACGATGCGCGTGGGAAATGGTTCCAAGGTTGATGTGATCGCCGTCGGCACGCTCGCTCTTCGATTACCATCGGGATTAGTGATGAACCTGAATAATTGTTATTTAGTGCCTGCGTTAAGCATGAACATTATATCTGGATCTTGTTTATTGCGAGACGGTTACTCATTTAAATCAAAGAATAATGGTTGTTCTATTTATATGAGTAATATCTTTTATGGTCATGCACCCGAAGTGAGGGGTTTATTCTTATTGAATCTCGATAGTAATGATACACATGTTCATAACATTGATGCCAAAAGATGTAGAATTGATAATGATAATACCACTTTCTTGTGGCACTGCCGTTTAGGTCATATTGGCGTAAAACGCATGAGGAAGCTCCATGATGATGGACTTTTGGAGTCACTTGATTTTGAATCACTTGACACATGCGAGCCATGCCTCATGGGCAAGATGACTAAAACGCCGTTCTCTGGAACAATGGAATGGGCAAGTGACTTATTGGAAATCATACATACTGATGTGTGCGGTCCGATGAGCATTGAGGCGCGCGGTGGTTATCGTTACTTTCTCACCTTCACTGATGACTTAAGTAGATATGGGTATATTTACTTAATGAAACACAAGTCTGAAACATTTGAAAAGTTCAAACAATTTCAGAGTGAAGTTGAGAATCATCGTAACAAGAAGATTAAATTCCTACGATCTGATCGAGGAGGAGAATATCTGAGTTATGAGTTTGGCAGTCACTTAAGACAATGTGGAATTGTTTCACAACTGACACCGCCTGGAACACCACAGCGTAATGGTGTGTCCGAACGTCGTAATCGAACCTTATTGGATATGGTGCGATCTATGATGTCTCTTGCCGATTTGCCACTATCGTTTTGGGGTTATGCATTAGAGACAGCTGCATTCACTTTAAATAGGGCACCATCGAAATCCGTTGAGACAACGCCATATGAACTTTGGTTTGGCAAGAAGCCAAAGCTGTCGTTTCTTAAAGTTTGGGGATGTGATGCTTATGTCAAAAAGCTTCAGCCTGAAAAGCTGGAACCCAAAGCGGAGAAATGCGTCTTCATAGGATACCCAAAAGAGACAGTTGGGTATACCTTCTACCTCAGATCCGAAGGCAAAATGTTTTTCGCTAAAAACGGAACGTTTCTTGAGAAAGAGTTTCTCTCGAAAGAATTGAGTGGGAGGAAGATAGAACTTGATGAGGTTGTTGAACCTTTACTTCAACCTGAAAGTAGCGCAGCGCAGAAAGATGTTTCTGTAGAGCCTGCATCAGTTGAAGTGGAAGTTAATGATGATGATTAGGAAGCTTTGGATCAAGTTGCTATCGAACCTCGTAGGTCGACAAGGACGCGTACTGCTCCTGAGTGGTACGGCAACCCTGTCTTAGAGGTCATGTTGTTGGACAACGATGAACCTACGAGCTATGGAGAAGCGATGATGGGCCCGGATTCCGAGAAGTGGTTAGAGGCCATGAAATCCGAGATGGGATCCATGTATGAAAACAAAGTGTGGACTTTGGAAGTATTACCTGAAGGGCGTAAGGCCATTCAGAACAAATGGATCTTTAAGAGGAAGACGGACGCGGACGGTAATGTCACCGTCTATAAAGCTCGACTTGTGGCAAAGGGTTTTTCACAAGTTCAAGGAGTTGACTACGATGAGACCTTCTCACCCGTAGCGATGCTTAAGTCCGTCAGAATCATGTTAGCAATAGCTGCCTTTTTCGATTATGAAATTTGGCAGATGGATGTCAAAACAGCGTTCCTTAACGGTTTCCTTAAGGAAGAGTTGTATATGATGCAACCAGAAGGTTTTGTCGATCCAGAGAATGCTGACAAAGTTTGCAAACTCCAGCGATCCATTTATGGACTGGTGCAAGCAACTCGGAGTTGGAATCTTCGCTTTCATGAGGTGATCAAAGCGTTCGAGTTTATACAAGTTTACGGAGAAGCTTGTATTTACAAGAAAGTGAGTGGGAGCTCTATAGCGTTTCTAATATTATATGTGGATGACATATTACTGATTGGAAACAATATAGAAATGTTGGAAAGCGTGAAGGAATATTTGAACAAGAGTTTTTCAATGAAGGACCTAGGAGAAGCTGCTTTCATATTAGGCATCAAGATCTATAGAGATAGATCGAGACGCTTAATAGGACTTTCACAAAGCACATACCTTGACAAAGTTTTGAAGAAGTTCAAAATGGATCAGTCCAAGAAGGGGTTCTTGCCTGTTTTGCAAGGTGTGAAGTTGAGTAAGACTCAATGCCCAGTGACTGCAGAAGATAGAGAAAAGATGAGTGTCATCCCCTATGCTTCAGCCATAGGCTCTATCATGTATGCAATGTTGTGCACAAGACCCGATGTCAGCCTTGCCATAAGTATGGTCGGAAGGTTTCAAAGTGATCCAGGAATGGAACACTGGACGGCGGTCAAGAATATCCTGAAGTACCTGAAAAGGACTAAGGACATGTTTCTCGTTTATGGAGGTGATCAAGAGCTCGTCGTAAAGGGTTACGTCGATGCAAGCTTTGACACTGATCCGGATGACTCTAAGTCACAAACCGGATACGTATTTATTCTTAATGGGGGTGCGGTTAGCTGGTGCAGTTCCAAGCAAAGCGTGGTAGCTGATTCTACATGCGAAGCGGAGTACATCGCTGCCTCGGAGGCGGCGAAGGAAGGTGTCTGGATGAAGGAGTTCATGACAGATCTTGGAGTAGTGCCTAGTGCGCTTAACCCAATGACTCTGCTTTGTGATAATACTGGTGCCATTGCTCTGGCCAAGGAACCAAGATTTCACAAGAGGACCAGACACATAAAGCGACGTTTAAATTCCATCCGCGATTACATCAAGGAGGACGACATAAATATTTGCAAAGTACACACGGATCTAAATGTTGCAGATCCGATGACTAAACCTCTTCCAAGGACTAAACATGAACAACACCAGAACTGCATGGGTGTTCGATTCATTACAATGTAAATCACATAGTGATGTGAACTAGATTATTGACTCTAGTGCAAGTGGGAGACTATTGGAAATATGCCCTAGAGGCAATAATAAATTAGTTATTATTATATTTCCTTGTTCATGATAATCGTTTATTATCCATGCTATAATTGTATTGATTGGAAACTCAAATACATGTGTGGGTACATAGACAACATTGTGTCCCTAGTAAGCCTCTAGTTGACTAGCTCGTTGATCAAAAGATGATGAAGGTTTCCTAGCCATGGACATAAGATGTCATTTGATAACGGAATCACATCATTAGGAGAATGATGTGATGGACAAGACCCAAACTATAAACATAGCATATGATCGTGTCAGTTTATTGTTATTGTTTTCTGTATGTCAAGTATCTGTTCCTATGACCATGAGATCATGCAACTCCCTGACATCGGAGGAGTACCTTGTGTGTATCAAACGTCGCAACGTAACTGGGTGACTATAAAGATGCTCTACAGGTATCTCCGAGGGTGTCTGTTGGGTTGGCATGGATCAAGACTGGGATTTGTTACTCCGTGTGACGGAGAGGTATCTCAGGGCCCACTCGGTAATACAACATCACAATGAGCCTTGCAAGCAATGTGACTAAAGTGTTAGCCACGAGATCTTGTATTACGGAACGAGTAAAGAGACTTGCCGGTAACGAGATTGAACTAGGTATAGAGATACCGACGATCGAATCTCGGGCAAGTAACATACCGAAGAACAAAGGGAACAGCATACGGGATTAACTGAATCCTTGACATAGAGGTTCGACCGATAAAGATCTTCGTAGAATATGTAGGAGCCAATATGGGCATCCAGGTCCCGCTATTGGTTATTGATCGTAGAGGTGTCTCGGTCATGTCTACATAGTTCTCGAACCCGCAGGGTCTACACACTTAACGTTTGGTGACGATTAGTATAATTGAGTTATTTTGTTGGTGACCGAAGGTTGTTCGGAGTCCCAGATAAGATCCCGGACATGACGAGGATCTCCGGAAGAGTCCGGAGGTAAAGATTGATATATGTGATAATAGTGTTTTGATCTCCGGAAGGGTTCCGGAATTCACCGGAAGGGGTTCCGGATGTTTACCGAAGTGTTCGGGTGCAGCAACACTTTATATGAGCCAAAGGGGTAAAGCCCACGAGGTATTGGAAAGTGCAAAAGGAAGTTTTGCTGCTGCCTTAAGCGGTACTACCGCTGGTAAGGCAGTACTACCGCGTAAGCGGTACTACCGCTTGTGTGAAGCGGTACTACCGCACAAGCGGTACTACCGCTTGTACGCGATACTGCTAGAATCCGAGTTAGACTCTTTCCGTGCGGGCCAAACCGACCTTGTACGGGCAAAACCGACCTTGTGGAGGCTTTCTCTCCAAGTTTAGACCCCAGGACTCAACATATAAATAGAGGGGCAGGGCTAACACACGGGACACATCAAAATTTCCCAAGCCGTGTGTCGGCAACCCTAACCCTCTAGTTCCTCCCGTCATAATCTCCGTACTGCTTGGCGAAGCCCTGCAGAGATTGTTCCTCACCACCATCACCACGCCGTCGTGCTGCCGGAACTCATCCACTACTTCATCATCGCTCGCTGGATCGAGGAGGTGAAGGCGTCATCAAGCCGTACGTGTGTTGAACGCGGAGGTGCCGTGCGTTCGGCACTAGTTCGTGATCGGATCGAGGGACAACTTGCGATTTGGATCGCGGAGACGTTCGACTACATCAACCGCGTTTCTTAACGCTTCCGCTTAGCGATCTACAAGGGTATGTAGATTCACTCTCCCTCTCGTAGATGCTCATCACCATGGATAGATCTTGTGTGTGCGTAGGAAATTTTTTGTTTCCCATGCAACGTTCCCCAACAATTCCCTCTGCTTCCAACACCTTTTCTGCATCTCCAGCTGACTTTGTACGCAACAGAGTATTGGGTGGTGGTCTTGGGGGCATGCACTTGTTTACAATGTTGAAGACCTCCTCTTGTGTTAGTGTGGCCTGAAGAGCGGGAATTGCTGCTGGAGAACGTAGTTGGGCAGGCTGGGCACACACTGTTGCTTCTGATGATGAACCAGAGATGTGAACTGCATTTGCAAGGCAACCTATTTGATTTGAGACTGGTGGTTTGACTGGCAATGCACTGCCAGTTGACACGTGAGTTGATGCAGAACCATCACGAGTTGCACTCTGTGACACTGCAGTTGGCAGGGGGGAGACTTTAGTTGGCACTATTGTCTCAACTACTGTGGCAAACTGTGCTGCCTCCTCGATGCGTGCTGATGCAGGCTTGAGAACTTCCTTTACCTCAATCTCTGTTACCTCTTCCCCCTTTGTGCCCTTGGCAAATTTTACAACCTTTTTCCTCTGAAGTGGGCACGTCATCAAAGGGTCCTTCCCCTTATCAATCAGACGTCGATGTGAGATTGTGGCATCAACTTCTGAAGTTGGCGCATATTCACTGTTGCTTGGCTCTGTGTACACTGTAGTTGGCGCTCGAAGGACTGCAGTTGAAGGTTGGCTCATTGAAGCTTGCCCTGACAACTCATTTTTCTGTTCAGGCAACTGCAAGTTCTTCTTGAGCATTACTGTTTTCCTCTGTTTTGGTGCCATGGGAGGGATTGGTGGAGCTATAGCCGTCCTCTTGCTACCAGATGCTGACGGTACGCTGATTCTATCCAATGCCTTTTTGTATGAAGATTTTGACCCCAGCCATTCCAAACCCTTGGCTGCCTCCTTCATATCAAATTTGTCCTTTTGGGTTTCAAGTAACAGCTGATAATCAAGGTGCCGTCCAGTTCTTGCATCCAGTTCTTCAGAATGAAAGCTAGGGACATCTAGAGGTTCAGAAAAAATATTCTTCATTTTGCAAAGTCCTCTGCTGGCACTGCTTCGCTCTTCTTCTTTGACTTTGAAACATCATCTTTCCAACAAAATTTCTCCATCCACCACATCAGAGTGGTGTTGTCGTCTCCCGACTTACTGCTGCTGCCATTTGTGTCAGTGCTCTCAGTTCCCCTTGTTCTGTGCACACCAGTACCACCGCTTCCAGCATCATCGTCACCGTCGTCATCACTCTTTTCACTCTCTGATCCTCCACCTCCCCCTTCATTATCTGTCTTGTCGCTATCGTCACCCTCCTCATCATCTCCGGTTTGTTGATTGTCATTTTTGGCAGTGCCCTCCTCACCCTTCTCTGTCACATCGGCCTCCACCTGCTGTTGTTCTTCCTCTTCATCATCATTGCCGTCTGAGTCTTCCCGCTCCTCCTCATCCTCTTCCCTCTCCTCCTCCTCTTCCTCATCTCCATCCCCGTATGTGTCTTTTGCATCATCTTCTTCTGACTCATCGTCTTCCTCGAAAACTAATTATTCCTCGGCCTCAGCTTCAGGTTGTTTTTTTTGCTCGAGCACCTCTTTTCCTACGTCCCCTACGACCTGATTTACTGCTGCCCCCTTTAGGCTCTGGAGGTGGTACATCATCTGGTTCTTCTTCATCAATCTGAGCAAAACCTTCAATGAACTTGCCGAGCTATTCAGTCATTGACTTGCATACTTCGTGTACCAACTTTGCGATCTTTGCCCTTTTCTGCATATATGAAAAGCAAAAACAGAAGAAGAAGAAGAAGAAAAACTTAGTATGTGTGCAACTAGTGACCTAATCTGTGCAACTACATACGGTCCAAGATGCTAGTAAAAAGGTAATCAGTGTGCAACTAGAAAAAAAAGAAACAAACCAGTAACTAACATGTGGATTGTATGATTGAGGTAGCTTGGATGAAACAAAAGCTTCAGCTTGCAACATACCCCAAGAAGTGGAGTCTGCTCTGTACCTCTATACTCCTCTTTTAACTATTATAAACGGGGAAAAGCGTGATATGAAGTTTAATTATCGAAAAAAAGAATGGTCAACAGGTAGGGAAAAAGGCACAAAATAGAAGATAAGGATATGTGCAATTAGTAGATGCTTGGTGTGCCAATCTGATTTGCTTATTTGTGCAACTGCCTAAACAACTATGTGAAATTAGTAGATGCTTGGTGTGCCAATTTGATTTGCTTATTTGTGCAACTGCCTAAACAGCTATGTGCAATTAGTAGATGGTTGGTGTTGCCAATCTGCTTGCTTATTTGTGCAACTGCTTAAACAACTATGTGCAATTAGTAGATGCTTGGTGTGCCAATCTGATTTGCTTATTTGTGCAACTGCCTAAACAACTATGTGCAATTAGTAGATGGTTGGTGTTGCCAATCTGCTTACTTATTTGTGCCACTGGCTAAACAACTATGTGCAATTAGTAGATGGATGGTGTTGCCAATCTGCTTGCTTATTTGTGCAACTACCTAAACAACTATGTGCAATTAGTAAAAAAACTGTGCAATTACTAGATGGGTGGTGTGCCAGTTTTCTTGCCTGTTTGTGCAACTGCCTAACCAAAATCTGTGCAAGATGCGAAAAAGAGAAGAATCACTCACTTGTAGCTTTCCGAACACACCGGGTGAGATTAGGTCCTTCTTGATGACCTTGTTCATGAGGTTGTTGTCCCATGCATTGGCTTGAATAGGGGAGCTGCTTATAGGCACATCGACAACAAGGGCGTCGAGATATAGGACCTGCCAGAAGAAAAAATGATTTAGTTGTTGAAAGAAAAAAGTTGCTCAAACTAAATCAAACACAAAAAGGGAGGAATATATTGGATGGCTTTGTTTTCTCACCACCAAGTGATATAAGCAGCAGCACACATTCTGCTTTTCATCCTTCATGTTGCGGAAAGCTTCGTTTATGTGCTCTACTACGAAGAGGCAAATATTGGTATTTTCTAGCATTTCAGGTTCGAGGATGACACCGTAGCACTTGGGACTGAGGTTCAGGCTCATAGTGGGGGCTAGAAAAGTGCTAAAAGCAACAACTAGCTAGGCTATAAAAAATGTGTCATCAGTTCTCCCGTTCATCTATTCAATGCCCTTGATCCACAGATTCACCTTGGGATGGGATTTCCCAGTGATGTTGAACATGTCTTTGAACCTTTTGACTGAATCCTTGTTAGCAAAGTATCTTACATGTTGACCCCTGTTTGGTAGAGCAAAAACCCTATGCACACTGTTAGCATCGACGCGGATCCTCCCCCTCCTGGAAACACCATTTCTTAGGATTCTGGTTTGTAGCACTGCACTAGGTACTTGGTCAGCTCCGCAGGCAGCGTCTCAGCTAAGTTCAGAAGACCCCCAAAAAGCCTCCCACACAAATTTGCCTTTTGTGTTGGACTCAATGATTTATTCAGCTTGACAAACCTCCCTGGGGACGCCCTTATCCTACCAGCCTGTGATGGGCGGTCTGGATTCTCTCCTTCATTTATCTCAACTTCTGGATTGACATCCTGGGTAACAAAAAAATAGTGTGTGAAAATGAAAACCAAGACGTCTAGAGAACTAGTGCAACTATATAACTAACCATGCCAACTACAAAAGGCTGGTGATGCCAGTTCAGTTCATATTCTTGATGCAAAAACCCCAATGTCCCTTGTGCAACTACATGACTAAGCACTGCCAAGCCGTGTTACATTCTTGTGCAACTATGGAAAAATGCAAGAAGTTCATGGGGTGACTATGCCAAAACTTAACTGTCCCTTGTGCAACTATGTGACTAAGCACTGACAAGGCATGTGATATTCTTGTGCATGTATCAAAAAAAAGGAAAGATCATCGTGTGGGGATGGCAACAGTTGTTTGTCCCTTGTGCAACTATGTGACTAAGCATGCCAACTGCAAAAAGAGATTGATGCTGGCAAAACATACGATATTCTTGATTTATGTTATATTGTGCTATTACTTTCATATAAAAGCTATTGGATAATGCTATTATTCGTGCTATTAAACACATGATTGTTTCTTGTGCGTTCTAATCATACAACACCAATCTGCACATTGTGTGACTTTGTACAAAAAAACTCAAAGTCACATATACTGAGAAAAAAAAGAACTATTGTTACCACATAGCAACAGTATGATCAGGTTTTCGTAGGATCCCGCAAGTAGGAAGACAAAAATACAACTAAAAAATACCTCGTCAGCGGTTGCAGAAGATGTACCATCTCCCCCTTGAACTACCACCTGTGTGGGCGCCTTCCGTTTCTGCCGTTTTACTATACGGAATTGGTCACCATCCTACATTGAAAAAAACGTTGAAGAAGTTACTACATGTGTGCACAACAAACTCTTTAAAAAAACCAACTATGTGATCTAACGCTACTGCCAACTTGATACTCACCTAATCATCATGTTCCTCCATGTCGTTGTCCCCAGTGCGTGGTTGGCGCTCAGCGGGCCTTTTAGAATTCCGCCGAGGGGCACGGTTTGTAGAACCCTACATTGAACAAACACGAAAAAGCAGATAACAAAAGAGTCAGATGGACTACACACAAAAAGGGGTAGGAACTAAGGGTACAATTGATAGAAACATGAAGATACCTCCGCTTCACTGCCATCCATTTTGGTAAGCCTGCAGAGAACACAAAACAAACGAAGTCAAAAAGGGGCAGCTATTGTAGACAAGCTCACAGTTAAATGTAAAAAAATAATTTTCAGTTGGCTAGTAGTCATATAAAGTTGGCTGCTGTGACACCTTGGTTTTTACCAACTTTTCTTTCAAAAACCCAGTTGAAAATTCCAGTCAGATTTTGGTTTGGTTTTCTTTCGAATGGCTCTATGGACTTAAAACTTGGGAATATTTTCCAACTTCCTTTCCCAAGTAACTCAACCTTCCAAAAACTTCTCCCAAGACATGTCATCTCTGTTCTTGCCCCATTTCAATTTTTATTCCAATTAAATATTCCTTTGCTATTAAAGGAATAACCCTTTGAGCTCTAGGTTGTGAAGCAACCTATATTTCTGTCCTTCCAAAAATTCCAGGAAAATTCTCATAAATCCTTTGGACCATGGGAATTTTGGGTATGTGAAAATATTCAAGATTCCATACTCATGGTGAGCACAGCATCCAATCTTTGTTTCTGGTGATAATTTCAGTTTGTGAAGCAACTATACTTTATATTGCTCCAAAAATTCTGAAATTAATCCAGGACCTTCTCTTATCCTTATGGTCACACTCCACCAAATTCTGGCCCATTTCATTTAGCCATTTTCTCCACAAAATTTCTCCAAGTTTCTGTCTAGTGGAAAGCTTTGTGAAGGAGGTACCAATTATACTTGCCCAAATGCTATGAAATTTTTATAGAATCTTGATACCACCCAATGACCCATAAATACCATGTTTCAACTCCAGAAGCCCATCCAAGTGAGTGCATCTTCTTCAGCAAGTTTCTGGATCAGAAATGCAGTTGTAAAGCAACTACATCCAAAACTTGTTTGTTTGGTCTGAAATTTTTCAAGCATGGACACCTTCCTACTACACCTCATTGTGACAAATTCTTCCTCTCTAAGCCCTAGCCATTTTTCCCCAGCTTCTTGCCCAAGTTTCTGACCAGAAACTTGTCTGGAAGCTAGCCAGCAGTCCAGGCCATCTCTTGTCAAACCAAAGGCACAGGGAGATCACTGGAGGAAAGGACTACCGCGTAGACATGACCAGTCGGGCCAGAGCACACCGCATTCACCGGTGCACGCGGTGACCACGCGTCTGTCAGGGCCAAGGTCGCGCTCTGCGCGCCGAACCCTCTCGGGCCTCGCTGGCGCCGCGTGCCCGCGCTGTCCCTCCTTGTCCAAGAGTGCCGACGTCCTCCCCGCTGTCCACCTGGCTCGTCTGGAAGCCTCCCGTCGCCGGCAGCGCCCTCGCCGGACCCAGCCAAGCGCCGCCACGCGCGGCACAGTACGGGCACTGTGGCCGCGCTAGCTGGCCTCTTCCTCTTCGCTCCGCGCCAGCGCCATAACTCCTCTGCCTCTCCAGTCACCTCCCCATGCGGCTCGGGTGCCAGCACGATGGCCCGCGCAACGCGGACGCCGGCGTTTTCTCCGCGGCGGGATCCGGTGCTAGCATCGCCGCCCGGCTATAAAAGCCGCACCCCAACCCTCCCTCTCCTCACCACTCGCTCCCTCCACCTTCAAATCGTCATCCCGCACCCAGGAGCAGAGCCGGGGAGCTCTCCTTCCCCATCTCCGGCGAGAAGCTCCGCCGCTCTGCCCTAGTTCCACCCGCTCCCCTCCGTCCACCCCAGCCCTAACTAAGACCACCGTTGGACTCGTGAAGCTCCACTGATCGTCCCCAGCCCTTCCTCTGCTCGAGAGCTCGCCGGAATCACCGGATCCGCTGACGCCCGTAGCTGGTCGCCGCCTGAGAAGAAGGGGCTGACGCCGTCCGGCCATCTCCCGATGAGCTGCGGGTACGGGCGTGCTCGCCGTCGTGCGCTCGGTCCATCCCGACCCTCTCCCGGCGCCGCCGCAGCCTCCTCGCCGGTGAACGTCGCCTGTGAGCCCCGCCATCTCTCTGTTCTCTCTCTCTCTCTATTTAAAACTGACAGCGGGCCCCGCATGTCAGCGACTCTGGGCGCACCCGAAGCGGTACGCAAGTGGAAGCGTACTTCCACTTTATGCTTTCGACGTGGCCGCTCCAGGGTTTTCTGAAATTCGGTTTAAATTCAATTTAAATCCAGGATTTTGACTAAACTTTGACCAGCAATATCTTTTAAACCATAAGTCCAAATGAGTTCATTCTTTTTGCATTATTTTTCTTTTGAGCTCCTCTGTTTGCTATAAAATTTTGGTATTTTTCTCTGCTGTCTAGAATTTCTAGACAGAGGAAAATGCTTTATGTGGAATTTACAAATGTGTTCAACATATTTTTCAGAGTGGTTTTGACTAGTTGGTGAGGACCAGGAGTATTTCCACACTTCCTTGGTGCAAGGCAAGCCACAACTCTCATTTGCATGATTGCATTGCAATGCCATAAATTTTAAATGAATATTTAGGCTAAAATATGGGTTATTCATAATTGATTTATTCATATAGTAATTCTTGGTTATGTTGCTGCCATAGTGGTGATTGAATCATTAATGATTAGTAATCTTTAAGTTGATGATATCGTAATACTGTGGAATATGGAGATTACCGTCTATGATTAATATGTGCTTTCGTCCGGCACTTTGACTGTGACTTTGAGCATAGCAACTTAGTCATGTTACTTGTTGGGTTACTAGTTGAGTGTTGCTCTCTCTATGATACCAGAGTGTCAGTTGTGACGGAGAAGTCACTCGGGGTTAAATTCCTTCATTGTTGATCAAGTGCCACCGAATCGAGCTTTTCAGTGCAACCACATCTACCGGAATGGGACGGCCTTGACTTGGTCTAACCGCGTACTCTTTTATCGGTACCACCAAAGAGGGGAGGTTATGCGTACGTGCTGCCCTGATCAGGTAGACGACGATAACCTTGTGAGCCCGGTTTGGTTATTGAGCTCAGGTCCCCGTTTGGGACAGTTTGTTTGGCCACGATGGTGGCAGGTGTCAGAAGTGACACAGGGGCCACCCAGGGCATGACCTGAAAGGGGGAATGATTGTCGGTGGTACAGTGGAGGAGTCACGCGGGTTAGGCAAGTTTCGTTGGAGCAGCACCGGTCCACCTGGAAGGGAAGTGTACCGAGGTACGGGACCAGGAGCTCCATGGTGTGGGTAACGTGCGCAACCTCTGCAGAGTGTAAGAATTTATTCGAATAGCCGCGTCCACGGTATTGGACACAGTTTGTATTAAGTCACACTGTCTGATCAACACCAACGATGGAATGACTTGATAACGATGGAAGAACTCGTCTCAGTTTGGTGAGGTATTCACTTGGTGGAAGGACTGCTGGTAATGTTTGTCGGCAATCTCGGGGATGATTGTCCGAGGATCTTGAGGTGGCCAAGAGTTGGTCACAAGAGTAAGTGGTGCAACCAAGTAGCAAAGAGTATAGTGGTTCCTGTAACTTTAGCAAGGGTGACTTTTGGTGGATAGTTTAGCAATAGCAGGTTATTATTTTCTTCCACCCTTTTTAATAACATTGGAATCTGGTATAATCATACTTGCTATGATGTTGTTGTGCTTTGATGCTTGTGTTTGTTGTAAGCTTGCGAGTACATTCAAAGTACTCACCTGGCGTGTCATGCCAGATTGCAGGTGCTGACATGTTTGCATAGCCTAGAATTCCGAGTTGCGAGCTAGGACGTGTCCCAGCCAGAGTCCCTGCAGAGTGGAGCCCATCTTAGTCGTCGTGGTTCCGCTGTTATAAGTCATGCCGCTGCTAGCATAGAGCCACCATAGTCGGAGTAGCATCATTGTAACCTTTTGTACACTCTTTGTAACCCTTGTATTCCAACTATTAGTAATAAAGAGCTGATTTGTTCTATGCCAAGCAGTGCCGTATTCCAGAAGACTTGATCTCTGGGCTGAAATACGGGGTGCTCCGGTGACTCTGAGTCGGGGTGCCACAGCTGCGCATTTGAAAACAGTTGCACACAAATACTTGCAGTTACGTACAAAACATTCAGTTGGCTACTTTCATATAAAAGTTGGCTACACAACTCAAAAAGTTGCACACATAGTTGGCTGGTGGATGCAAGAAAAAATATGCATTGCACATTTGTTCATAAAAAGGGTACCCCCCCCCTTTTGCACAGTGATGCACCCCTGGTTGCACAGTAGTGCATCCCTGGTTGCACACAAACTGTTGCCACACACCATGGTTGGTAGATGTAAGAAATTGCACAGGTAAAACCCCCCAACCTGGTTGCACACTAGGGCACCCCCAGTTGAACATTGTATCACCCCAGTTGCACAGAACTGACACCCCGAACTTATGTATAGAAAACAAAAATTATTGCCTAGTTGCATATGAATTTGACTAATAGAACTGATACATTGCACAGGAAAGGCACCCTAGTTGCACACAAAAAATTAGCACCCAGGTTGCACAAAACCTGACACCCAAAACTCACATACAGAAAACCAATTTTATTTGCCTAATATGCATCGGAATTTGGCTAGTAGTGCTGCTAAAATTGCACACAAACGGCACCCTAGTTGCACACCACAGGCAAATAACATAAATCCACTTTCAATGTGAAACCAGAACCATATAGATTGGAGATGTAGAGATAGCATTCCCCCTATGCAGCTAGTGCGCGAATCATGCGAACCGAACTGGTACTACAACTGTATGAGACGAGCTGCCTGTCCAGATTCACCACGAGACTACAGTCGGGCGGCGGATCCATCGCCATGAACACGCCTCCTCCCTGAACCACTAGATGCACAGGAAGGACGCAGCAGACGCGGCAGACGCCATGGAGGACGAAGATGTAATAGATTGCACAGGAAGGCACCCTAGTTGCATAGGGAGGCGCCCCTAGTTGCACAGAACTAACACCAAAAACTGACTTACAAATTTGGCTAGTGGCTATGATAAGTTGCACAGGAACGGGGCCCTAGTTGCACAAAAAAACAGACTGACTACACATAGCAATCCCCCCTCTCAAAATCAGCAAAAATCATGCAAAAAGCCGCTGGGGCTAGTGCTCTACCTTCCCCTAGCAGATCAACTACAGATCTATGGATGTTAATCCACGGGGACGAACCCCCTCGACCAGATTCAGGGACCACGAGCCACATGAAGCTACGGGAGGCGCGGGGCATGCATCGCCATGAAACACGAGACCTCCCTCAACCAATCCTCCCCCCAGCAGGCTGGAAACCACGGGGAAATGCCACAAAAACGCCGACGAACAAACGAGGGGGGACGACGGCGACCGCAAAATCGACGCGAATGAACACCCCCACCGGCCCCCACGACACCGTTTCAAGAAGGATTCGACAAATCCGGCCGGAAAACCAAACAGATTCGTGCATACACGGCCTCGACCTCGACCTCGAACAAGCGCCACTGCGAGAGAGAAGAGCGCCGGTGGGGAAAAGAGAAGGAGGGGAGGCACCGTACCTGCGCTGCCGCGACAAAGGATCCTCGCGGCGCCCCTGCCATCGGGCGCCGTCGGCTGTGGAGAGCGGGCGTCGGTTCCGCCTCCAGAAACCGCCCCCCTCAACAATGGCGAAATGGCAGGAGAGCGCCGCGAGAGGGGGAGATATTGCCGGCTCGAATTTCGAAACCGTCGCCCACTACACGCGACGACTTCAACCGAAAAGTCTACCCCTACGTCGATGACATGTGGGCCCCTGCGCGGTTCGTTCGGCTCGCATGGCGTGACACGACCGGACCAGGTGGGCGGTTCTCACACAGGGCGAGGCGCGCCAGCCACTCCGACCAGGTAGCACTTGGGCCCTCCAAACCGTTCGATCGCGCCCGATCGGGCGGCTCGTGTTCGGCCGCTCGTTCTGTCGAACGAGCGCGCATGCACGATTAAGTTTTTAGGATTTATAACAAGATCCCTGCAAAATAGCACAAAGCTCCCTCACACATAAACAACTCTAGCGGATCCCACAAAAACGCGTCCTCTAAAAACAGTATATGGTTCCCCCCTCAAACCAATTTGCGATTGTATGTCGGCATGACAGATCTCGTATATACCAATTAAATTTACAACAAGATCCCTGCAAAATAGCACAAAGCACCCTCACACATAAATAACTCTAGCGGATCCCACAAAAACGCGTCCTCTAAAAACAGTATACGGTTCCCCCCTAAAACCAATTTACGATTGTATGTCGGCACGACAGATCTCGTATAAACCAATTAAATTTACAACAAGATCCCTGCAAAATAGCACAAAGCACCCTGACACATAAACAACTCTAGCGGATCCCACAAAAATGCATCCTCAGTATACGGTTCCTCCCTAAAACCAATTTGTGATTGTATGTCGGCACGACAAATCTCGTATAAACCAATTAAATTTACAAAAAGATGCCTGCAAAATAGCACAAAGCATCCTCACACATAAACAACTCTAGCGGATCCCACAAAAACGCGTCCTCTAAAAACAGTATACGGTTCCCCCCTAAAACCAATTTGCGATTGTATGTCGGCACGACAGATCTCGTATAAACCAATTAAATTTACAACAAGATCCCTGCAAAATAGCACAAAGCACCCTCACACGTAAACAAGAAAAGGAATTGGATCCTCTGCCGCTTGCTCGCGTTGCGTAGGAGAAGTCCCGAGAGGCGACAACTCGAGCGTGGAGCGGCCTCGGCGTTGAGCGGCAGCGGCTGAGCGTGTAGCGGCTTCGGCGCCTGCGAACGGCAACAGCTCGAGCGGGGAGCAGGGAGCGTCGAGCGGCAGTGGCAGCAGCTCAAGCGGGAAGCAGGGTGCGTCGAACATGGATGTCTGACTATAACAAACAGAAATTATAAAAAAATGCCTTTCCTACTGTCTTTGATTTCTCAAAAGAAAAACAACTCGCGCGGGGAGCGAGGAGCAGCACTGCTTGGGGATGGCGGCACGGATGTCCGCCAGCCAGAAAGGTGGCAACGCGACGGGGTCGAACCGGCCGGAGGTCTCCTCCCCTTCCTAGACCGGACGGAGTCGTCGTCCTCGGCGGTGACGAGGCGGGTGGGTGCTGCGATAGCCACGCGGAGGGAGAGCCCGTGGAGGGACGCGGCGACGTCGGAGGAGGAAGGGAGCAAGTGTGCCATTGCTGCGCCGGCGGGTGAGGCGGCTGTATCCGAACGGGGTGGCGGCAGCGAGAGATCTGCCCGGTCCACTCCCCGGGTCATCGGTGGTAGGGATGGCTAGAATGGAGCTCGGACCATGGTGGCGGTGGCGGGGATGAAAGGCGCGGGAGCTGAAAGTTCCCTCCCGTCAACCATTTTTTTTAACTTCGGCGACCTTTATTACGTAATAATCATATTAGTTACAAGGGAGGGAATTAAGAAGTCCGGGGGGTGCTCATGCCATACCCCATTAAGCTTCCCTCTATAACTAGCCCTGGCTAGCCAAAGCGCTACCGCATTACTTTCCCTAGCACAGTAAACGATCGTCGCCCTGCCGAAAGAACTAAACAACTTTCGGCAATCATCAGTCAACACCGCAGCAGAAGCGCGGTACTCCGAAGGATCATTAATAGGTTGTACTATCTCCTGTGAGTCAGACTCCACGGCCAGTGAAAAAATTCCCATTTTCTCTGCCAAACGCAGACCTTCCAAAAAGAGCGAACGCTTCCATAGAGGAGACATCCATGGCATACTGTTTAAAGGAGCAAGAAGCATCAATGAATGCTCCTGAACTATCCCGCAAGACAGCTCCAGTTGCTCTTGCGACCTCATCCACATGATAGCTTGCGTCAACATTAAGCTTAATCACCCCATTAGCTGGTCTGGACCATCTAATTTTTCTCGTAGGTACCTCTGCCTTGGCAGCCAGCGAGTTTGCCACAATACCACGAATACTCATGGCCGACTGAACAGGGCTACCAACATTCTCATGATGACTGATTTTCCGGCGATCCCACCACAAATACCATCCAGTAACCATTACTGTTTCCACTCCATTATCAATTGGTAATTTTACCTCTCCTGGTAGCTCGGTGCACAATAGTTTTTCAGGAATGACTGATCCAGACCGCTCATGGGCCGCTGCAGTCTCGATCGTAGTTCCCAGCCCAAGCTCCCTCCACACAATCTTTGCTCTATCACAAGTAAATAACATGTGGCGCAAATCCTCAGGGTCATTGCAGCACACTGGACAAATCACCGGCGTCGACAAATGGCGATCTGATAGCGTACAGTAGCATGGTACGATCCCATGCAGCACTCTCCAGTTGAACACATTTACCTTAGGAGGCACCGACCTCCCCCAAAGGACCTTCCAGTTCCAGACCGGGTGCGGATCAATTCTTCCTGCTCCAACGTTCATCCGTGCCCTTGTTCTGTACTCAGATTTCCATGTGACATGGTATGCAGAGCGAACCATGAAACATCCCGACTTAGAAAAATGCCAGGAAATAAAATCAGACTGACCATGAGATGATAGGGGTATTTACAGTATCCTTTCAGCATCCATAGGCCAAAAAAATTCCCTTACTAGTTGTTCATCCCAATTTCTAGATATTGGGTCAATTAGCTCTTGTACTTTCTGTAGCAAACATTGCCCCCTTGGGGTCATTACCTTTTGATCATGGCTTGTAGGGATCCACTGGTCCTTCCAAATATCAATTGATGCACCATCCCCAGGATGCAAGATCGCCCCCTGTTTAAAAGTTTTCATACCTGCCATGATACTTTGCCATGTATATGACGAACCTTTTTTCAAAGTAGCATTCGGCAAGACCCCATGATACTTTGCCACGTATATGGCGGACGTACCGCAGCAGATGATCCGGCAAGACCCCGTGCTCCGGCATCCGGTGGTGGACGGCGACCCCCCCCCCCATTGTGCTCCAATACGCCGATGACACTCTAGTCATCTTGCGCGCGTCCGCTGGCGCGGCGGCGCGTCTTCAGCTCATCCTCGGCAACTTCGCCGCGGCAACCGGGCTGGGAATCAACTACAGCAAGAGCACGCTGGTGCCCGTGCATGACGCCCCCGATGTTGTTGCCGAGGCTACAGCGGCCCTATCCTGTTCTGTCCAGGGGTTCCCGCAGCCCTACCTTGGCCTGCCTCTGTCCTGGGAAAAGCTCTCGGCGGAGGACTTCGCGCCGATGATCGCCAAGGTCGACAAGTATCTGGCTGGTTGGCGGGTACGCCTCCTCTCCCCCGCCGGGCGCCTGGTCCTGATCAACGCTGTGCTGGACTCCCTCCCCACCTATGCCATGGCGGCGATCGTCCTCCCCCCGGCTGTGATCAAGTCCTTGGACTCGCTCCGTCGCTCCTTTTTGTGGAACGCTGCCGACCACGCCTCGGGCGCCCAGTGCTTAGTCGCCTGGGACCAGGTCTGCAGGGCCAAATGCGAGGGGGGCCTCGGGGTGAGGGACCTGGCGACCCAGAACTCATGCATGCTGCTCAAGATGCTCCACCGCCTCCACTCTTCATCGTCCCGGTGGGCGGCATGGGTCTGGTCTGAACTGAACGGGCGCTCCCTCCTCCTCCCGAGCAGCTGCCGTCAGGCTGGTGAGCACGGGCGGTCCATCCGTGCTTTGCTGCCGCTGTATCGCGCCTTGTCTCGCGCGGTGGTGAAAGACGGGCGAAGGACCTCCTTCTGGCACGATTGGTGGCTGCCTTGTGGCCCCCTGGTCGCTTCCTTCCCGGCACTGCACTCGCATGCCGCCCATGCCGAGGTCACCGTCTCTCAGGTCTGGGAGCTGGGTCTCGACCGCATCTTGGTGCCTCGGCTCACCAGGGCCGGCGCGGTGGAGCGTGATGCCCTCCTCGTCCTCCTTCGTGACACCGGTGCCGTCCCCGGCACTGATGAGCGGCTGCTGCCTCTCTGCGGGCATCCCTGTACGTGCGCCCTCGTCACGAGCAGCGTCTACGGGTTGATGCGTTTTGGCCAGCGGCTTTCGCCCCAAGCCAACTTCCTTTGGGGGACGCGCGCGCCGTCGCGGGTGAAGTTCTTTGGCTAGCTGCTCGTCCACCGCCGGGTAAACACGCGTGACGTCCTCCTCCGGAAAACCATCGTGGAGCGCGAGGGGGCTGGGTGCCCGATCTGCTCCGCCAAGCTTGAGACGGCGGACCACCTGATGTTTGGTTGCTCGTTCGCCCGCGCCTTCTGGCGTTCCGTGGGGATGGGCACGGCCGCCGCGGCTGCATCGGTGAGCTCTCTGCATAATCTGGATGCCCGGGCAGCCGTCGGGGGTGCCTCCCCGGACGCCTTCGTCCTTCTCTGCTGCTGGCATATCTGGAAGCACCGGAATGGCGTCGTCTTCCAGGCGCGGGAGCCATCTATTGCTCATGTCCTGAGCTGCTGCCGCGAAGACGATGCTCTCTGGCGTGGACGTCTCCGTCCTAGTGATCACTGGCATGTTGATGTTTGGGTGCGTGCTCTCGTGCGGTAACTGTATGTGTGATCGGTTGCTCCTCCCCCCCCCCTTCTCTCGGCCATTCGTGTATGATGACGGTTGTATTTGAGGTTTCCCCCCACCTTTCTCGGGTGATATGGCAATAAGAATTCAGGTGAAGGGATCCCTATCCCTCCCCCGGTGATAATTCAAAAAAAAAGTAGCATTCATCAAGTCCCCATCCGGGTAATACTTTGCTCATAAAACTTGAGCACATAAGGATCCCGTCTACCGTTTCTCGCTTTACAGGTCCCTACAAAAACTGCCTCCAATCCTGGATATCTACGGTACGAGGGCCATTTTTTAGGGGGAGGAGCTATAAAAAATTTACAGGATGAGGACGTTTTGCGGTATCTGGTATGGGCGTTTTTTTTGCCTCGTACTGTAACGGCGGTTATTTTACAATTTGGCGTCTTTTGCAGGATCTGCTAGAATTGCTCTTAGGCATAATTTGATTTTTTTTATGTACTCGGACCATTTGATACTTCCGTTGTGATGATGAATGTTGGACCATGTGGTCTCTTCGTGTAATAAATTTGGATCGTGACACTTGTATGCCCTATTCATACTTATATATCTATGTTACCTCTTGGGTAGTGGGATTGTCGTGATATTCGATTTGTAAAGAACGTGGCATATGACAGCGCGTGTATGATACGAATTCATATGCTTACAGCCTTACAATGGCTCTATATGCGCTTCTATTCTAAAAATGCACCGCTAGAGTCTATATTAGGAATAGTATTGCATATGGGGCCTTACACTATGTGCCTCGCATGCCCAACTCTACTGATATGAGGGATGAAGACGACCTTATGACACACGAACTAGTCCGCTAAAACAAATAGATGAAGGTTCAGAGAAGGAGCATGCTGGCAGTACGGTCAGGAAGAAGTCCGACTTATCGGGTGAGTTCTCTGAAAAGAAACCTGATGAGACACCGGACGATGCAACACCTCCGCTCCCTCCATATTATGTCCCACCAAGAGAGGGGAATAAGCTGACAAACATGGCATCACCAAAGAAGAATGTGAATAATAGTGCAATTCCATGATCGGCTGTCTCCCAGGCGGAGCATCGCCGAGAGAAATGAAAACACTGTGTTGGAACTACCACGGGATTGGCGATCCCGCGACAGCGCATAAACTTCGCGATCTCGTGGGGTTGTGTGTACAGTCGGTTCTTGTATAGTTAAAACTCAAATGTCGAAGAACCGAGTGGACGGTCTGGGGGGTTCTACGGGGTTTGATTCAAGTTTTGGTATTGCTAGTAGCGCTCGTAGTTGTGGACTCTTTATCTTTTGGAATAAGATCTAAACCTTGAATACATTTTTTCTAAGTATCGCATTGATGCCTGGCTTTCTGAGTCGGCAAGGAGTAATGGCAGCTATCTTGTTTTTATGGAGACGCAAACAGAAATCTCCGCCACAAAACTTGGGAAAAGATGAGGTTCCTCGGAGGGGAGAGCACCCTTCTGTGGGTTTCCATGGGCGACTTTAATAAGATTCTACGCAAGGAAGAGAAGTTCGGGCCAAATGAACTAGACGATGCACAAATTACTCTTCTCTGAAACAGCCTACCTACCTTTTGCTTTTTCAGATAAGTAAATAAGCGGACCTCCTTTCCGGAGAGAAAGTTTCTACTTTACTAACCACGGGTCTTGATCACAAAGTTCTAAGGTCAATTCTCTAATGAGAACAGACTCTGTCCACAAGGGCCATCAAGCCAACTATATGGAAGGACCCACTCCCGCATTCCCGCTCGTGTTCCGTTTTCCTTGTGGTTCCCGTAGTCGAAGCAGCTTAAAGAAGGTCAGGTTTGGAACTCGTGAGGGATGTTTCGTTGCATGTGGATCTTCTGCGCCTACTTTGTCCTAAATTTGGTCACCCATGCACTTTTCTAGTTAGGGCTCGACTGGGTCCTTTGATAATATAGGTAAGTCAGGCTTCTTTTTAAGCAATATCATGACTAGAATCTTGAGAGGATGACTATGTCCTTGAAGCTACAAAGTCCAACGAATGTTGAATCGACGCATGACGAAAACAAGGAAAAAGAAAAGGTGACTTCCGTTGACCAAGGAAATCGAAATGTATGTGCCGGTAGAACAAAGATACCATTAGGTGATAAATTGATGCTGCCTGCACGCACAGATTCAGGAGATGACAATTTTAGCTTCAATATGAGATGCCAATGATGCATTCAAAAAAGAATGAGTGCTGCCCGAGTCGACCAAGAAAAGAGGGTAACATCAAAATTCTGGACTACTGAGCAAGCTAACTGAATGGAATGGAGTGCAGGAGATTTCTGATTAGCTTCAGCGGAGAGGACTCTTAGATCCGAAGCAGAGTCATCATGGTCCTGTAACATAGAATAGCCTGCAGCAGTACTCCGCGATAATTCCATCATTTCCTGAACAACATGGAGTTGAACAGTAGCTTTACACTGACAATCCTTCGCCCAGCGCTCACCACAACCAATCCAGAGAACCTTCGTGCGCCGATAAGCCTTCAGTCTATCATAAGAAGAATACTTGAAACTAACACTTAGACACTTGAGTAACCAATCAAATCGTACATCTTGTGGCATGCTCACCAATATTGATGTAAAGTGAGGTGATCAGGGTTGATGCTGTGATGCGAAGGGAAGGGGCCACTCAATTCAATTCAATGTCGTAATCCGACCTGGCTTCTCCTGTCCGCACTTGGGACAGATTGATACTTGTTTTTTGCTGGATTTGAACTTGCTTAAAAAGAAAGGCCTCAGCTTCCGCAAAAGTGATCGATGGAGAAGCTCAAAAGTCTCAATCCACCACTAGCTATCATTCAAGTTTGAACTTTTCAAGCTCATCCTTACCTTTGTGCTTTAGATGCTTGTTCCCACTAACCCATTTCATTTTCTTAGCTGGATCCTTCAGAAAGTATCTCTTATCGCTTGTCCAGAGCCTGGATGTCAACCTTAGCTAGAGCCTGTATCTCATCAGTCTCCATCTGAGCCTCAATCGTGAACTGAAGATGACGCGCGATCAGCGAGGAATGAATTCAAAAACCCATACTTGGAGCATTATTGCACTTGGGATAAAGTAGATGTCGAAACAGCTTCTTCTTCAAGTTCGCTATCATGAGGGATGTCTATGATAATATGCTCACTGCATATGAGTTAGTTCATTCCATGAGGTCGAGGAAAGGTTGAAACCATTTTAGAGCTAGGCAGGGTCTCTCAGATGCAGACTAACCCATTTCGACGTGAAGCATCGCATCGGCTTGTGATCCTAAATCTAGTGATTGATTATTGACTTGTCAAGGGCAGGTTGGTGTCTTAATGTGGAGGAATTCCGTACCTAAGATAAGAAGTTTCATTTCATGCCTACCGTAGTCCCTATTTTATTGGGCATAGTCCCCCTTACCTACTCCCGAGAGTAGAAATTCAACATTTATGTCGTTCTTAATAAGAAAGAGATTCTCGGGTAGCAAAGTTGCCTACCATTAGGTATTGTTTGAGCCCGTAACTTCCATTAGGAGAGGCATCCTCGCTCAGTTTCAACTGGTGGTTACTTAAGTTTATTTTCTCTGCCGGATTGCGTTTCAAATTCAGACTTGTCTTTGTTAAACAACGCTTTCGGGTTGCCTAGACCAGAGAATTCAAGAAATAGAGACGCGCATTGCCTAATTGGTAGTTTATTTCCCACCATAGCTTTACTCAAGTGGAAATCCTTTGAATCGAACAAAAAGTTCATAACCTCTAGGCTGCATCGTCCCCTTCAACCAGAATCATCTAGATTACAGATTTCATAACTGCATTTTGCAAGAAGAGCTTGCTGTTGGGAAACGTAGTAGAAAACAAAAAAAATGCACCTACGCACACCCAAGATCAATATGAAGATGCATAATGGGTTGAGATCACGATCGTTACCGTTACCGAGTTGCAGCGGAAGAAGAACGTGTCGGTGTAGATCGTACTTGGAGTCCCTCGATCCGTCGATGAACGATCCCGCGAACCGCCCACGAATAGTCCCTCGAACCGAAGACTGAAAGCACGGCCTCTCTACTTGGTTGCAAGCGTGCAGCCTTCAGGATTCGGCAGCGCTTCGCCGTCCAGAGCTAATCATCACCGGAGAATTAGAGGGAGGAGATTAGAACCACAAGGGGCTTCTAATTATGAGGACAAGAGGATTAGCCTAGCTCTAATTAGTCAACTAGGACTAACTAGAACTAGAACTAGAAGAACTAGGGGAGGCTCCAAAACTTGTGTGTTCAAAAGAGCACCAAACCTCAAGTATATATAGGATAGAGCGGAGAGGGAGGGCTGCCACCAAGGGGAAAGGAGTCCCCCTTGGTGCGCCGGCCTAGGGGGGGAGGAGTCTGACTCCTCCTCCACCCCAATTCGGCCTCCTTCCTTATGGAAGAAGGCGCCTCCCCACTTGGGCCCTTGTGGCCCAAGATGACTTCCACCTCTTGGCCTTTTAAGGCCCGTTGATATTAAATTAAATATAAAATTGTTCTAAATACTTTCAGACCATTTTATATATAATTTAGCATCCCCGGAAACATTTTCCACCTATATATATTTATCGGTAATACCCGGTATTACCCGATACTCTCTGAAACCCTTCTGGTGATCCTGAAACGCTTCCGTATCCACTCGAAACTATTACGAATATTAATGAAACAAATCCACAAATATATTATCATCACTCCCGTCCTAACAACACTCAGCAGATCGTGATTGCCTTAAGCTTGTGACCCCATAGGTTCGGTAACTCATAGACATGAACGAAACCGTTCGTTCAATGACCGACAGCGGGACCGTGGACGTCCATATCAATCCCTATGAGCATAGGAATGATATTCGAGTGAACCTTTGGTTATCATGTGTTGTTCCTTTTGCTTCGCGATACTTCACAAAACCCGGGATGCATCGATATCCTCCTGAGTCATCACATGCACATTATACCGTTATCCTCGTTACCGGTTTTGTTCTTCTTTCTCGTTGTCGTGTTTCGGCATCCCCGTGACGTAGTCACATGTGTCTGGCCAGATGATGATAGATGTCATCACAGCGAGAGGGCCCTAAGAATATCTCTCCATCGTCGGAGGAGCAAATCCCACTCTCGAGCTATCCGGCCACTTGTCAAACTTTCCGATGAGCCCGTAAGTTGGCGTTATGATCACCGTGTTACAGGTGACGTTTGAGCAACCCCAAAGCCCACCGTACGGTAAGAAGTGACCACGATACTCTCATGATCTAAGGAGCAAAATCACACGTTAACTCTCCGTGTTATTACAATTGATTACAGACGATATTAACTCAATTCATAACAGACAAGTTTGGGTCGATTCAATATGATCGTTCTTCCAACGTCATAATCTCAATGTTGTTTTAGGATCATCGTTACACTTAACGATATCCTAAGATCTGGAAAACATGATCACCAACAACACTTGAGCTAGTCTTAGAGGTGATACTAGGAACTTTTATTTTATTCGTTTATCATTTCACACGTGCATATGAGTTTTCCACTGAATCGCATATTCTAGGATCATAGCAGTTATAGCGTGAAATATAAACACTTAATTATGAATATGGAAATATAATAATACAATATTATTGCCTCTAGGGCATATTTCCAACAGTCTCTCACTTGCACTAGAGTCAATAATCTAGTTAGCACTTTTAATTTTTACACCAATGGCAATCTGGTGTCAATCCATGCTTTGCTTGTGGTATAGACTTCGTCCTATCGAATCTGACAATCTTCAGATCTGTGTGTATCTTTTGCCTTTCAATGCATCTGTCATGCTTTCACATAAATTCATAATTTGTGTGAAACTGGCTTTGTATGTATTGAATCACTGGCAGGACCTATGATTCCTTAAACTGAGCTATGGAACCACTATTAAGAACAGTGTTCCATTTGCACAATCATCTAGAAATCATACCAAACACATAAATGAACTTTTGATTCATCACCCTCTATTATTACTTCTAAAGTGACAATATACTCAGCCTTCTGTTGTAGAATTCACCATAGTAATCTTTTTGACCAATTCCAACTTACTATGCCACCATAAATCGAAATCGATAAATTGCTGGGAGCATCAATGAAGTTTTTATCGAAGTACTACTTACAACGAGCATGTATTGATGTAACTCCTTACAACAATCTCTTCATCTTCTCCGTATGCGAGACACATGTCATTAGTATTTAACAACATTTTACTATTGTCCTATGATCAACAATTTGATCATTCTGGTAACTTTACTCACAACTTACTTGGAGTACTGGATATATCTGGTATTTTACATATCATGGAATATAATTAATACAAGTGTGATTGAAATCATGTATTTCTCTCATCAGTATTTCAGAATACTGACTCTTGCTTAAAACTCTTTCCATGTGACTTTGTCAAGAAACTCTTCTTGGTGTTTTTCTTACTAAATTGCTTTTAGTATTATGTCAATATGTACTTTGGCTAAGCCCGATTAGACACTACTATCTCCATAGATCATTATGCCCAATACCAGGACTATATATTGCCTAATTACTTTACTGAAAAACTAGTTTCAATAAAGTCTTAATCTGTGTCAAGAAATTCAATCAACAATATGTCATGCACATATAGTGTTTAGAAATATTATCCTGCTCCCACTTACTTTCTTGTAAACACAAGCATCTTTGCTTTCCTCGACGAAATCAAATTATTTGACCATTTCATCAGGACGAAGATTCCAACTCCACTATGCTTGCTTCAGATTTGCACACTTACTAGCATCCTCTGGATCGATAAAATTACCTTGGACCGTATCAAATATACAACCTTGGTTCTATTTCCATCTCATGGGAATCATTTTGACATCCATCTGTTATATCTCATAACTGAAATATTTAGTATTTGCAAGTTTAATCCGAACTAACTTTTAAGTTTTATTATGATGAGACAATCTCGTCATAATCAACTCCTTGATCTTATCATAAACTATTTGCAACAAGTCAAGCATTATAAAACATTTTTATCTTTGTCAATCTATAGATCCATCACTACACTTTAGACTCTAAGTCTTTTAGATGGCCCATCAAGTTCTAAACTTGAATTATGTGTATGGATACTATCTCGGATTATTTTGGCATATAGCCAATTCCGGAGTTAGGGCCCATCAACGCTTCTCTGTGTATTATAGGCTCATTGTTTGTTTCAACAATATTTTGTTTGCATACCATGAAGGTCTACACAAATTTTCCCAACCTATATGGTTCAGCAACAAGTGCGACTGAAGTCTCTATATCTCATGTAGAGTCTTTCGTATCAGTCATGGTAGGAAATTCTAGAATCACTTCGTGTTTCTTTTCGTTGACCTAATCACGAAGATTCTGCAATCTTTTCGAGTTGCACTGTCCTCCCACTCACTCTTTTGCAGAAAACATTTCTTCAAAATTTTCGCACTCTATATCAAAACACTTTGCCTTGGCGTAGTGATAAAGGAATACCCAACCATTTAGGATAACCTACAAAGTAGCACTTATTTCAATAAATTTGATGGCGCTCTTTTAGTGAAAAAGCTATAGTCTCTAAAGCATCACATTAAAAAGTATATTGGTGAAATAATTAATGTCATCTTTGATCGCACCATGTCATACATAGCTTGATTACATCTACTCAAAACACTCTACTCTTAGTAGTGTTTCTAGGAAGTGCAAGCTATAAAATATTTTTAACAGCTCATCAGACATTTGCTAAATTTATAACTCAAATATTCTTTTCTGCAATCCAATTGTAGAAACATAATGTTCTTGTTACAATAATTTCTACTTCATTCTAAAATTCTTTTGAAACATTTCAAAAGATCCAGATTTATGTCTCAATTAGTAAATATAAATATCTACTTGAGTCATCCTTGAAGATAAATCCACTGCTTGCAACAACACTTATTGGACTACGTACATCAATATGCATGTTTCCAATTATTTTGTTGCTCGTACTTTATGGCCTGTGAACGGTATTTTAGTTTACTTCACTATTTGGACGAAAGTTGCAAGTGTCAGATGATCCGTAATCATATGACTCCAAAATCCATCACTATGGAATTTCTCCATGCGGGTTTCTCCAATGTGACTCAATGCAGTGCCACACATATGTGGTATTCTTTTAGTCTTGCGACATTTAGTGTCAGTGTTATGGATGTTCAATTCTATCATCAATATTCATGACTTACATCCTATTCACAATAGGAGTATGCCCTTTTTTTCATTACATCAAACAACTATTGTTCTCTTATGAACAACCTCCTTGCAACTTCTATGCAATGGGCTTAGAGTGTACAAAAATATAAAATGAATTATGACAATAAATTTAGAGGTAATATGTTGATGAAAAAGTATCATAACTATTACAAATTTTTCAACACATATTTTAACCTTATTAATTTGTTGGTCATTAGGCCATAGTAATTCTTGCATCGATTCGCAACAACATGCAATCGAGTCGGTATCCTTGTGATCAACTTTTAACCACAATTCCTGAAGAATTTAGTGTTTAACAGTTTAATCGCAATTCTCAAGAATCACACTTTACTTGACCGACTTTCTCTACATCTTATAACTAGTATGACATTCATACCTGAGCTGGACATTCGAGTCTTCTTTTCTTTCCGCCTCTAAACTTCTTATAGTTTTTACTTTCAATATCCCACTCAACAGAAGAATCATCTAACTTTTAAGAGTGGCGTGAGCCCCGAACTTCCCTAGGCATGTAAGTCTCATTACATCCTTTGGTTTTGTTCTTTCTCTTTAAGTTCTCACCATCAACTCATGACTGGTGTTCTTCCGGATCTTATACATTTTAGTCTCAAACATAGTTGAACGCTTCACTAGAACTTGCAAACAAAACACTTCTTTAGATATCATCTATCTTTTAACCTTTGTTTGTTTCTGAAAACAATATTCAGTTCCAAGAATATCACATAACTATCCCAAACATTTTGAAGTTTGGGTTTTTCAGAAGCAAGCAGACCGTAATGTAATTCTTAGCCTTTTGGATCGAAAGACGTAAGTCTCGTCATCCATAGCATTAGCAGGAGAGCATTGCAAGCATGCAGTAGGGCAAAATCCTTCTTGGCACTGTTAGAGGACAATCCTCTCAATCGTGAAAGATTCAACCAGATAAATAACAGTCAATCAATTTCAACAGCAAAGGCGGAACCGTGAGCCATAATTCTACAACTATAATGCAAACTACACATAGACATAGTTCGTAATTAATTTGCACTAGGGATTAAACTAAATTAATACATAATTGTGCTCCCACTCAAATTAATATCTCTCATAATTGATTTTAAGTGATTCAAGACCCTGATCTAATTCACAGCCATTGATGTGGACATCACTGATGACGTGAAGTTCAACTGGTAGGCAATCTTTTGCGATCATATCTCCATATGACTCTTGTTCATCTTTCGATGCTTCGTGCTCCAAGCTTAGAACGATTCTGCTAGAACTTCAAGACAACCGAGTGTTATCTGCTTGCTCGGTCTGACCTCGCCCACCTTACACCTCACGTCCCATTTGTACTCATGTGGACATGATGCACTCCGGAACGCTACGTGTTATAGACAGTTGCAACACTGGAAAGAGTGCCCTTTTAACTTGATTTTTACTGTGAGAGATCACCCTAATAATTGACTACTGCGCAATCAAAGGGTGCAAACAACAAAGGGATAAACATCTCAAGCAATTCATAAAAGCATGATATGGTATAGCCCTGGGCGCCGGGAATTCTCCATGATCATCTTCAATCTCCTGTTGAAGCGTCGTGACGGCCAATATTTCGTTGTCGTGGCAACCGTTTCAAAAACGGTGCCGTGGCGGCAATTTCAGAAAATGTTGCCGTGGCGACCGTTTCAGAAAACGTTGCCGTGGCACCAAATTCAGAAATTCTACCGTGGCACGAAATTATAGCTCCTCGTCCCGCGCCTAGTACACCTTCTCCGTGCCGGGGTCCTCCGTGTACGTTTTGCCATCGTCACCTGTAACCTGTAGGCTATCTCTACAATATTTACATTAACGTGGCAATATTGTGGCTCCAGCCATCATTCCGTGACGTGCAGGCCACGTAACATTACAACATATAACCATCTCATACATAAACTCATTATCTTGACGAAGGCTATACCACATCATATGCTGATATGCATACTCTGCAAAACCAAGTTAGACGTCCTCTAATCGGTTTTAGCAAATTTTAATTAGGCGGTTAACCAGTTTACAAATAATACTAGCTGCCTACGTCCACAACATAGGCGATGATTCTTGATGCTAGATTAAGTTTCGTGTTGTGTGAAACAAGATACTTAATTAAAAATCTCTAGCCCACACTAAACTTTGTCAAATATGCGTGACCCCCTAGAAGACCATCCACCTTCAGCACCCTCTTGTGTACGCGACAGTTCACTATTCTCGACTATGATGAAGCCCAAGGAACTGTTAGCCGATCGTCGACAGTCAGAGCCGATCGATTGTCAGAACCTTGCAACAAAGCTACATCATACTGTCGATGAACTGAACCGAAGCAACACTCGAGGGAAGCATAGCAAGAACTTCAACCCTCACATCCACATGTGATCTTGATCGCAACCTGCACCTACTCATATAACTGCTCATGATGCCACTGCTGGGAAACATAGTAGAAAACAAAAAAAATCGCACCTACACACACCCAAGATCAATATGAAGATGCATAACGGGTTGAGATCACGGTCGTTACCGTCACCGAGTTGCAACGGAAGAAGAACGTGTCGGTGTAGATCGTACTTGGAGTCCCTCGATCCAACGATGAACGATCCCACAAACCGCCCACGAATAGTCCCTCGAACCGAAGACCGAAAGCATGGCCTCTCTACTTGGTTGCAAGCGTGCAGCCTTCACGATCCGGCAGCGCTTCACCGTCCAGAGCTAATTGTCGTCGGAGAATTAGAGGGAGGAGATTAGAACCACACGGGGCTTCTAATTATGAGGACAAGAGGATTAGCCTAGCTCTAATTAGTCAACTAGGACCAACTAGAACTAGAACTAGAAGATCTAGAGGAGGCTCCAAAACTTGTGTGTTCAAAAGAGCACCAAACCTCAAGTATATATAGGATAGAGGGGAGAGGGAGGGATGCCACCAAGGGGGACTCCTCCTCCACCCCAATTCGGCCTCCTTCCTTAGGGAAGGAGGCGCCTCCCCACTTGGGCCCTTGTGGCCCAAGATGACTTCCACCTCTTGGCCTTTTAAGGCCCGTTGATATTAAATTAAATATAAAATTGTTCTAAATACTTTTAGATCATTTTATATATAATTTAACATCCCCGGAAACATTTTCCACCTATATATATTTATTGATAATACCTGGTATTACCCGATACTCTCCGAAACCCTTCCAGTGACCCCGAAACGCTTCCGGATCCTCTCGGTACTATTTTGAATATTAATGAAACAATTCCACAAATACATTCTCATCACTCCCGTCCTAGTAACACTCAGAAGATCGTGATTGCCTTAAGCTTGTGACCCCGTAGGTTCGGTAACTCATAGACATGAATGAAACCGTTCGTTCAATGACCGACAGTGGGACCGTGGACGTCCATATCGATCCCTATGAGCACAGGAATGATATTCGAGTGAACATTTGGTAATCTTGTGATGTTCCTTTTGCTTCGCGATACTTTACAAAACCCGGGATGCATCGGTATCCTCCTGAGTCCTCACATGCTCATTATACCGTTATCCTCGTTACCTGTTTTGTTCTTCTTTCTCGTTGTCGTGTTCCGGCATCCCCGTGACGTAGTCACATGTGTCTGGCAAGACGATGATAGATGCCGTCACACTGAGAGGGCCCTAAGAATATCTCTCCGTCGTCGGAGGAGCAAATCCCACTCTCGAGCTATCCGGCCACTTGTCAAACTTCCGATGAGCCTGTAAGTTATCGTTATGATCACCGTGTTACAGGTGATGTTTGAGCAAACCCAAAGCCCACCGTACGGTAAGAAGTGACCACAATACTCTCATGGTCTAAGGAGCAAAATCACACGTTAACACTCCGTGTTATTACAATTAATTACAGACGATATTAACTCAATTCATAACAGACAAGTTTGGGTCGATTCAATATGATCATTCTTCCAACGTCATAATCTCAATGTTGTTTTAGGATCTGAAAAGCGTGATCACCAACAATACTTGAGCTAGTCTTAGAGGCGATACTTGGAACCTTTATTTTATCCGCTTATCATTTCACACGTGCATATGAGTTTTCCACTGAATCGCATATTCCAGGATCATTGCAGTTATAGCGTGAAATATAAACACTCATTTATGAATATGGAAATATAATAATACAATATTATTGCCTCTAGGGCATATTTCCAACACTTGCTGGCCTAGGGTATAAAAGTTTGGGTTGGACATGGGAGAAACATGTTGTGGGCCGCGAGTTCTGGCGTGTTTTACTGGACCGTGCACTGGCACGACTTGCTAGTCTTATTTGTTCTGGTTTGCATCGCTAGAAACATATCATCATGGTAGAGAGTGGTCATTACCCAATTCTTTGAATACCGGGCTGGACGGTGCAGGGATACGAGCAAAGCAATGACCTTTTCGATATGAGTGCATGTGGGAAAGGGAAGATAGCTTCTTGGGTATAATTGAGGAAGCAAGGAAGACTGCGCCTAGGGCTAGCTCGGTGGCCGAGCTGTCAGGAAAACTGAGAACTATTGCGGGTGAAACGAGTCTGTGGGGCAGTGATAACCCACAAGTATAGGGGATCACGACTGTCTTTGAGGGTAGTATTTCACCCATATTTATTGATTCAACACAAGGGGAGCCTGATAACCCACAACTATAGGGGATCGCAACAGTTTTCACGGGTAGTATTTCACCCAGATTTATTGATTCGACACAAGGGGAGCCAAAGAATATTTGCGAGTATTAGCAGTTGAGTTGTCAATTCAACCACACCTGGAGAACTAAATATCTGCAGCAAAGTGTGTAGTAGCACAGTAGTATGATAGTTTCAAGAGCAGTAGTAACAGTAGCAATAGTAATAGTAATAGTAACAGAAGCAATTTTGTATCGATTGTAACAGTAGCAGCAACGAAAGTAACTTAGCAAAGATCAATATACGAAAAGCGTAGGCATTGGATCGGTGATGGATAATTATGTTGGATGGCAATCATCATGTAACAATCACAACCTAGGGCGATACACAATAGCTCCAATTCATCAATGTAATGTAGGCATGTATTCCGTGGATAGTCATACGTGCTTATAGTAAGAACTTGCATGACATCTTTTGTCCTACCCTCCCGTGGCAGCGGGGTCCTTAAGGAAACTAAGGGATATTAAGGCCTCCTTTTAATAGAGAACCGGAACAAAGCATTAGCACATAGTGAATACATGAACTCCTCAAACTACGGTAATCACCGGAAAGAATCCCAATTATTGTCACCTTGGGGCATGCGAATCAAAACACGTAATAGGTGCATATAACTTGCAAGATAGGATCAAGAACTCAAATATATTCATGAAAACATAAAGGTTCAGATCTGAAATCATGGCACTCGGGCCCTAGTGACAAGCATTAAGCATAGCAAAGTCATAGCAACATCAATCTCAGAACATAGTGGATACTAGGGATCAAAGCCCTAACAAATTGACTCGATTACATGGTAAATCTCATCCAACCCATCACCGCCAGCAAGCCTACGAACAAATTATTCACACACGATGGTGAGCATCATGAAATTGGTGATGGAGGATGGTTGATGATGACGACGGCGTCGAATCCCCCTCTCCGGAGCCCCGAACGGACTCCAGATCAGCCCTCCCGATGAAGAACAGGAGGTGGCGCCAGCTCCGTATCATAAAACGCGATGATTCATTTTCTCTGATTTTTTTCTCCATGAATAGGTACTTATAGCAGTGGAATTAGGGTAAACAGAGTTGCCAGGGGCCCACAAGCCTGCCAGGCGCGCCCTGGGGGTGGGCGCCCCCCCCCCAGGCTTGTGGCGCCTGGTGGCCCCCCCTCTGGTGGATCTTTGCGCCAATATTTTTTATATATTCTGAAATAATTCTTCGTAAATTTTCAGGGCCATCCGAGAACTTTTATTTCTGCACAAAAACAACACCATGGCAATTCTGCTGAAAACAACGTCAGTCCGGGTTAGTTCCATTCAAATCATGCAAATTAGAGTCCAAAACTAGAGCAAAAGTGTTTGGAAAAGTAGATACGTTTGGGACGTATCAAATCCCCCAAGCTTAACACATTGCTTGTCGTTAAGCAATTCAGTTGACAAACTGAAAGTGATAAAGACAAACTTTTACAAACCCTTTTGTTCTTGTTGTTTGTATATATACTTAGCTAGCATCCAAGTTTTCAGCAAAGATTATGAACTAACCATATTGATGATAGCGCTTAGGTGTCACATTTACTCATGGCAATAACATAACCAACTAGCAAGCAATAATAAGATATCTCGGATGTCAACACTTTGTCAAAACAATCATGATATAATATGATAACATGGTATCTCGCTAGCCCTTTCTGAGACCGCAAAACATAAATGCAGAGCACCTCTGAGATTCAAGCAACGACTAGACATTGTAATTCAGGGTAGAGGATATCCAGTCATAGTCACACCCAACATTAACTATACTCAATGCATAAAGATGACAATAGTGCTCTCCAACTGGTGCTTAAATGAGAGGGTGATGACTCAACAATAAAAGTAAAATAACATAAAAGTAAATGGATAGGCCCTTCGCAGAGGGAAGCATGGATTTGCAGCGGTGCCAGAGCTCGAAGCTTAAATTAGAGATGAAAATAATTTTGGGAGGTATGCTTTTTCCTGTCAACGTCACGACCGAGAGTTTTCAATATCTTCCATGCTAAACGCATTGTAGGCGGTTCCCAAGCGGAAAGGTAAAGTTTACTCCCCCTCCACCATACCAACAAAAGCCATGGCTAGCCAAATTCACGGGTGCCTTCCATACCAACAACTTTTCAGGGGAGTTTGTTTGCATTATATGATTTCGATTTGATCATAGGACTGGGCATCCCGATTACCATCCTCTCTCGTGCAATGACAAGTGAATAAACACTCATCTGAGAGTAACCCGCTTAGCATGGAAGATACTGACCGCCCCCTGTCGCTCCATGAGCGGTACGGGCACACAAAACATATGTTCGTTTGAATGTTTAGAGGTGGCACATGCAAATTTACTTGGAACGGTAGAGTAATACCGCATATAGGTAGATATAGTGGACTCATCTGGAATAACTTTGGTTTAAGGATTTGGATGCACAAGCAGTATTCTCGCTTAGTACAGGCGAAGGCTAGCAAATAGATTGAGAAGCGACCAGCTAGAGAGCGAAAACGTTCATAGACATGCATTGCGAATAATTAACATTGAACACGAGCATGAGTAGGATATCAACACCCTGAACATAAATATCATGGAGGCTATGTTGGTTTTTATTCAACTACATGTATGAACATGTGCCAAGTCAAGCCACTCGAATTACTCAGAGGAGGATACCATGCTAACATACTACATCACAACCATTTTAATGCTTGTTGGCACTCAAGATAAATCATTATCCACTCCTAGCTATTTAAGCATGGCATGAGCAACTATAATCTCTAATTGTCATCACAAATATGTTTACTCATAATAATGCTGAATCATGAATACTGAGCTAAACATATTTACAAAGACAAAAACAAGAAGAGTTCATACCAGCTTTTCTTCACCGCAATCACGTCATTATTGCCTTTCACTTGCACGACCGAATGATGTGATAATAATAGAATGGTGCATGTGTGTCGTGGACTAAGCTGGAATCTGCAAACATTTATTCAAAGGAGAAGACAAAGTAATAGTGGCTCGTTGTTAAATCAACAATAAAGCATATGAGGGCCACTTAACATTTTCATCGTGGTCTTTCTCCTTATGATGACTTAACGAAAAGAAAAGAAATTCAGAGAAACACACTGAAATATTTTTGAAATTTTGGTTTTTCTGAACAAAGCAAATTAACGAAGGAAAAACGAAAAACGAGAAAAACTATTTACACGGGAAAGCTCCCAACAAGTAAAAGAAGAAACGAGAAATCTTTTTGGGTTTTCTTTTACTACTATGAATTAACTAAACAAGAAAGAAACTACAACTAATTTTTTTGGATTTTCGAAAGTTTTTCAAACACACAATAAGAAAGCGAAAATAAAAATAGCATAGATATACAATGAAAAAGGATGAACGCCGACAACTGGAATGAGTGTGTGAACATGAATGTAATGTCGGTGAGAAATACGTACTCCCCCAAGGCTTTTGGCCTAAGTTGGTCTATGGCCAGTCCTGGCCTGGATAATGCCCGTGAAGGTAGTTCAGGTTATACTGAAATGCAGCTGCCACAGCTTGGCGAGCTGCCTCATTAAGGCGCTCGGTCTCTGCCGCCCTCTCGTGCTCCTCAGCCTCCTCCTCAAGTATGAATGTCTATGTTTTCCCTGGAAATCAAAGAAGGCAGGAGCAGGCAAAACAATATGGAAAACACGACGCTTGTTAAAGATTAACCTGTATCTGAACGGGGGGTAACCCTTCTCAAGGAACTGGTGACGTTCCATAGCATCATAATCCAGAAAACTAGGTGGCAAAAGGGTGTCATTTTGTTTAATGGGCACACCAAGATAGGTAGCTAGGCGAGTGGCATAAATTCCGCCAAAAAAATCACCAACTAAGGCATTATTATGTAAACGACGTGCAACAATAGCCCCCATGTTAAATTGTCTATCTCCCAGCACTTCACTCTTAAGAACCCTCAGGTCAGGGGCGCAAAGATGACTATGATCATGTTTACCATTAATGCATCTACCAATGAACAGAGCAAAATAATGTATGGTAGGAATATGAATGCTCCCCATAGTAGCTTGTGTGATGCCTCTAGTTTCACCCCTAGTAATGTTCATGAGAAATTCATTGCAATCAGATTTACGAGGTTCAGTGCAAGTCCCCCAGAATGGAATTTTGCATACTTCACTAAATTCTTCAACAGACATGCGAAACGGATTTCCATATAGGTTGAAAATAACATCATGTGAAGTGTGCTGATATACATACTTGAATCTTCGCACAAAGGAGTCAATGAGGTCATAGTATTGCGGGCACCTATCTGCCAGGAACTCCGTGAGCGCGGCGTTACACACGTACATATCAAACTCTTCCTTGATGCCGGCTCGAATCATGAAGGCATCCGACGGCCACTCACACGGTAGCACCGCGGCCTCTCGTGGCGGTTCGGTATCCGGCTCGCGTATTGCGGGCCTAGGAGCACTCTTGCTCGAGGAACCACCATGGAACATCTTCCTAAACATTTTCTTTTCTCTGAAAAATTTCTGAAATTTTTAGTGACTCAAAATAAAAGTGAACGAAACTCAACAAAATTGATAGCAACTACTCCTACAAGTATCTAGAGGCTATATCATCTATCAAAACTACTTTGGACCATACAAATTCAACATGCAAGCTCATAAACATGGCCACCACAGCAGCAAGAAATTTCAAAGTATAAAGCACTAGAACAAAAACTAATTGGAGCATTGGAGGAGTCACATACCAAGGAGTAATTCCTCAAAACAGTTTTGGAAATGGAGTTCCGAGCAAGGAGATAAAAAATCACAGCAAAATGAGCAAGAACACGAGCTTGGGAGCAAGTTTGATTTTTTCTGGAGGAAGAAGAAGGAGATGGATGGCTGGCATAAGTGAGTGGGTCCCTGTGGGACCCACAAGCCTGCTGGGCGCGCCCAGGGGGTGGGCGCGCCCAGGGGGTTTGTGGATCACAGGTGCACCCCCCTGGGGCGTGTTCAGTGCCAAAAATTCTTAAATATTCTGGAAAAAATCATACTAAATTTTCAAGGCATTCTGAGAACTTTTATTTTTGGGCCATTTTTTATTGCACGGAAAATTCAGAAAATAGGATAATCATGGCATTTTATTTTATTCTACTAAAAATAACAGAGAGCAAAAGGTGGTTACAGAAAGTTGTCCTTACTAAATTCATCGACCACATGCACCTAAAAAAGAATCCATTAATAAGGTTGATCAAGTCTTATTAACAAACTATTTCCGAGTGACATGAAACCGAAGAATTTTCGTATAACACAAAGTTACCTCAACGGGGATATGCATCTCCCCAACAATAATAATTTCATATTTCTTTTTGACAGTTGGGACAGGAAATTTGAAACCTCCGATAGTGATTGTCGAAACCTTTTCAATACAATTGATACCATTCACTGAAGTTTGTTTCTTCGGGAAATAAACCGTATGCTCATTACCATTGACATGAAAAGTAACCTTGCTTTTGTTGCAATCAATAACAGCCCCTGTAGTATTCAAAAAGGGTCTTCCAAGGATAATCGACATATTGTCGTCCTCGGGCATATCAAGTATAACAAAGTCTGTCAAGATAGTAACATTTGCAACTACAACGGGAACATCCTCGCAAATTCCAGTAGGTATAGTAGTGAATTTATCAGCCATTTGCAAAGATATTTCAGTAGGTGTGAGCTTATTCAAATCAAGTCGTCTATATAAAGAGAAAGGCATAACACTAACACCGGCTCCCAAATCACATAAAGCAGTTTTGACATAACTTGTTTTAATGGAGCATGGTATAGTAGGTATTCCTGGGTCTCCTAACTTCTTAGGTATTCCACCCTTAAAAGAATAATTAGCAAGCATGGTGGAAATTTCAGCTTCAGGTAGTTTTCTTTTATTAGTGACAATATCTTTCATGTATTTAGCATATGGAGACATTTTCAACATATCAATCAAGCGAGTACGCAAAAAGACAGGTCTAAGCATTTCAACAAAGCGCTCAAAATCTTCATCGTCCTTATTTTTGGATGGTTTAGTAGGGAAAGGCACAGGTTTTTGAACCCATGGTTCTCTCTCCTTTCCATGTTTTCTAGCAACAAAGTCTCTTTTATCATATCTTTTATTCTTAGGATGTGGGTTATCAAGATCAACAGCAGGTTCTATTTCTACATCATTATCTGGTTGAGCATCAACATGAACATCATCATTATCATTATCTTGTCATTATCATTATCATTAGGTGGATGTTCATTACCAGATTGTGTCTCAGCATCAGAAATAGAAACATCATTATGATTCTCAGGAGGTTTTTCTATCTCAGGTTCACTAGAAACAGACAAAGTTTTATCATTTTTCTTTTTTTCTTATTAGATGGACTAGGTGCATCAATATTATTTCTTCGAGAATCTTGTTCAATTCTTTTAGGATGACCTTCAGGATATAGAGGATCCTGAGTCATTCTACCTCCTCTAGTAACAACTCTAATAGCATGATCATTCCTTTTATTATTCATCTCATCAAGCAAATCATTTTGTGACTTAGCAATTTGTTCTAACTGAGTCTGGACCATAGAAGCATGTTTACTCAAGCATTTAACATCATTAGCAGTTCTAAACATCAAATCACTCAAGCGTTCAATCATGGTGGCATTTCGTTTTAGTTGATTACTAACATACATATTAAAGTGTTCCTGTTTAATGATGTAATTATCAAACTCATACAGTCATTGACTAGCAGATTTATTATACGGAATATCACATTCATCAAATCTAGTGAGAGAATTTACCTCCACTACCTGTGTCGGGATGTCGAGCCCATGTATTTCTTCAATAGGTGGTAAATTCTTAACATCTTCAGCTTTAATAACTTTTTCCTTCATAGATTTCTTAGCTTCTTGCATATCTTCTGGACTGAGGAATAGAATACCTCTCTTTTTAGGAGTTGGCTTAGGTGGTGGTTCAGGAAGTGTCCAAACATCAGCATTTCTCAATATATTATTCAATAGTACTTCAACCTACCCAACAGTTCGTTCCCTGAAAACACAACTAGCACAACTATCTAGGTAGTCCCTAGAAGCATCGGTTAGTCCATTATAAAAGATATCAAGTGTTTCATTTTTCTTAAGAGGATGATCAGGCAAAGCATTAAGTAGTTGGAGAAGCCTCCCCCAAGCTTGAGGGAGATTCTCTTCCTCAATTTGCACAAAGTTAAATATTTCCTGTAAAGCAGCTTGTTTCTTATGAGCAGGGAAATATTTTTCAGAGAAGTAATATATCATATCCTGGGGACTACGCACACAACCAGGAGCAACAGTATTAAACCATTTCTTAGCATCACCCTTTAATGAGAAATGAAACAACTTAAAAATATAGTAGTAACGATTTTTTACCTCATGAGCAAATAGGGTGGCAATATCATTCAACTTAGTAAGGTGTGCCACAACAGTTTCAGTTTCATAACCATGAAAAGGATCAGATTCAACCAAAGTAATTAACTCAGGATCAACAAAGAATTCATAATCCTTATCAGTAACAAATATGGGAGAAGTAGCAAACTTAGGATCATATTTCATTCTCTCCCTCATAGATTTTTCTTTCAACTCAGCAAGCAATTTTCTAACCTCATCTCTATCATTACAAGCAAGAATTGCCCTAGCTGTCTCCCTATCAAAAACATAACCATCAGATGTCTCAGGCATTTTAATGTAGGGTGGAACCCTAGATGACGATCTTTTCACACTTTAGGAGGGGGAAAAGGAGCAAATCCGAGAAGAACACAAGAAGAACATTCAAATGACACAATCCAAATCACACATGCACTAGATCCACATACACATAGTAGAGATACAAGATCCAAAGTCAACACAAGAGGATACACGGTAGCTAGTTCATCCCAATCCGTAGAGGAGTTGAGGTCTTGAATCCGGAGCGGATCTTCTCACATGGGTCTCATGGAGGTCTTGATCTCCATGGGAGAGGTATGGATGAGCAAAGCTCTATCTCAAAGAGCTAACTACTTTGCTAACCCTAATTCGGAGCTAGGAGACGAGTATTTATAGTCCAAGGGGTAAGTAGAGGGATACATGGGTCGTTGCCCTTTCACAATGCGCAAGCTGACCGGTTGTACCGGACTTGCGGGCGGTTGTACCGCTGGGGCTCAGGCACCGGTTCCTGGAGGTGTTTGCTGAAGGGAGGACCGGTTGTACCGCTTGGGGGACCGGTTGTACCGGGCTGGCTGGCGCTGGGGGAATAACCGGGCTGGTACCGGCCTTGCTCCGCTCGAATACAGAAGGTTGACCGGTACTTGGGCGGTAGTGGAGCTGTTAAACCGGTGGACCGGTTGTTGACCGGTAGTGGGGCGTTGTACCGGTGTTCCTGGGCTGGGCACAGTAATTTCCAAGTCCTTGGTGTCCATCTTGCTCCATTCCTTCTCCTTGGCCGATTCCTTTGTACCTAAGTATGCAAAGTGTCTCCGTTTGAGGTAGTAGCCATGTCTCACTCGAGTTGAATGGAAGTTCACTAAGGAGAGATGTCACCTCGGTTTCGAGAGCTCTTGCACGTGCTCGTGTCATTGGTCCTCTTGGTGCTTGGGGAGACGTAGGTGGGTCCATGGGGATGACCGTAAGATGCTCCGCATCATCTCCCCCCCCCTTGGGAAAGATCCGTCCTCGGATCGGAATCCGCATCACCATGGAAGGGAGATAAGTCCTTGACGTTGAAGATGTCGCTCACGTTGTACTTGGCACGAGGGATGTCGATCTTGTATGCATTGTCGTTGTAGCGTGCTAGCACCTTGAATGGTCCATCGGCTCGGGGAAGTAGTTTGGACTTGCGCTCGTTGGGGAAGCGGTCTTTGCGAAGGTGTAGCCATACAAGATCTCCGGGGTTGAACACCATGTGGTGCTTGTTGATGTTGACCTTGGTCGCGAGGCGTTGTACTTGGCGCTCGATCGTGTTCCTTGTATCTTCATGCATCTTCTTGAGGTAACTTGCTCGTGCACTCGCGTCCATGTTGGTTTGCTCTTGTAGCGGTAGCGGTAAGATGTCCAATGGTGACAAAGGGTTGAAACCGAAGACGACCTCGAAGGTGGACTTGCCGGTAGTAGAGTGTCTTGCTCGATTGTAGGCGAACTCGGCGATGGGTAAACATTCCTCCCACTCCCTTATGTTCTTCTTGATCAACACGCGGAGTAGTGTGGAAAGAGTCCGGTTCGTGACCTCCGTTTGGCCGTCGGTTTGAGGGTGATATGCCGATGAGAAGAGGAGCTCGATTCCGAGCTTGGCGCATAGTGTCTTCCAAAAGTAGCTAAGGAACTTGACGTCTCGGTCCGACACGATCGTCTTTGGCACTCCATGCAAACGCAAGATTTCCCTACAAAAGAGATTTGCAACATGTGAAGCATCGTCTATCTTGTTGCAAGGAATGAAATGTGCCATCTTAGAGAAACGGTCCACAACAACAAATATGGAATCTTTGCCGTGTTGAGTTCGAGGCAAACCAAGCACGAAATCCATGCTAATATCTTCCCATGGGTGATATGGAATAGGAAGTGGCATATATAAACCATGAGATTGAGCTTTGGACTTAGCTTTGCGGCATGTAGAGCACCGGTTGGTGTAGCGTGAGACGTCGCGAAACATCTTGGGCCAAAAGTAGTTCTTGGAGAGCGTAGCGAATGTCTTGTCACATCCAAAATGTCCCATGAGTCCTCCACCATGAGCTTCTTGCAAAAGTAGCAAATGAAGAGAAGACTCAGGGATACCAAGTTTGTTAGCTCGCATAAGATAACCATCTTTCAGGTAATATTTCTCCCAAGTTTTATGAGGTAAACATTTGGCATAAGGAGTTGCAAATGACGAATCATGCTCATACAAGTCTTCAATGTGCTCAAAGCCAATAACATTCAACTCAAGTTTGGTAACCAACATGCACTTGCGGGAAAGAGCATCCGCCACAACATTTTCCTTACCTTTGATATACTTGATAACATAAGGAAATGACTCAATGAACTCACTCCATTTAGCATGACGCTTATTCAATTTTGTTTGGCCCTTAAGGTACTTAAGCGTTTCATGATCCGTATGGATGACAAATTCACGTGGACGGAGATAATGTTCCCACACATGCAAGACTCTCACTAAAGCATATAACTCTTTGTCATAGATGGGGTAGTTAAGTTGCGCGCCGGAGAGCTTCTCACTAAAATATGCAATGGGTCGTTTCTCTTGCATTAACACACCACCAATACCATTACCACTAGCGTCACAATGCACTTCAAAAGTTTTCTCAAAATTGGGTAATGCAAGTAATGGAGCATGTGTAAGCAAGGTTTTAAGCTCATGAAATGCGACATCTTGAGATGAACCCCAAACAAATGGTGCATTCTTCTTACTCAATGCGTGCAATGGTGATGCAATAGTGCTAAAGTCCTTCACAAAGCGACGATAAAAACCTGCTAAGCCAAGGAAGCTACGCACTTGAAGCAAATTGGTTGGTTGTGGCCAATTCTTAATAGCATCAATTTTAGTTTCATCAACATGAACACCCTTAGATGAGACAACAAAGCCCAAGAAAACAAGCTTATCAACACCAAAAGTGCATTTTTCCATGTTCGCATAAAGTCGCTCGTCTCTAAGAATTTGCAATACTTCTCTAAGGTGTTTGACATGATCTTCGAGGGTGTCACTAAACACAAGGATGTCATCAAAGTAAACCACAAAACAAATGCCAATTAATTTGCGAAGAACATAGTGCATCACAAGCATAAAAGTGCTAGGTGCTTGGGATAAACCCATAGGCATGACTAACCATTCATACAAGCCAAATTTGGTTTTGAAAGCGGTTTTCCATTCATCACCTTCTTGCATGCGAATTTGATAATAGCCACTTTTAAGATCAATTTTAGAGAAAATTGTGGCTCCACTAAGTTCATCAAGCATGTCATCTAGGCGTGGAATGGGATGGCGATATCTAACGGTGATAGCATTGATAGGACGACAATCGGAACACATGCGATAGGAACCATCTTTCTTAGGCACGAGAATGACCGGAACGGCACAAGGGCTCAAGCTTTCGCGTACATACCCATTCTCCATGAGATGTTGCACTTGCCTTTGGATTTCTTTGGTTTCTTCGGGGTTGACGCGGTATGGTGCCTTGTTCGGTAGTGGTGCGCCGGGGATGAGGTCTATGCGGTGTTCGATTCCGCGGAGTGGAGGAAGTCCGGGAGGTAGCTCATCGGGAAACACGTCCGCGAATTCCTGCAATAAATGAGACAATACAAAAGGAAGATGTTGTGAAGTATTAGTCCGCACCACTTCATCTTTGCACACAAGTACAAAGTGAAGAACAGTTGATGGGCTCTCACTCACATCCCTCAAGTCTCTTTTGGTGGCTAAAAGAACTAGATCTCTTTTGTCACGCATCGCGGAGTCACTCATGTTTGTCTTGTGGCTCTCACTCTCGTTTTGGTGGCTCACTCGCTCACTTTTCGCTCCACGATGGGTAGATGCTTGCTTGTCCGCGATGACTTGACTTGGTGTCATTGGTCGAAGAACGAATTCCTTGCCCTTCATCTTGAAACTGTAGTGGTTGGTCCGTCCGTTGTGGATGATGCCGCGATCGAATTGCCATGGTCGCCCAAGTAGGAGGTGGCATACGGACATTGGAACCACATCACACTCCAAGGTATCTTCGTCGGCGCCGATCTTGAAGGATACTTGGATGGTGTGCTCCACTTGTATTGTGCCGGAGTCGCTAAGCCATTGGACCTTGTAGGGGCGAGGGTGCTTCTTCTTGACCAATTGTAGCTTGGAGCATAATTCTTCGCTTGCCAAATTATGGCAACTTCCGCCGTCGATGATGACCTTGACGGAACGTCCTTGAATTCCCGCTTTGGTATGGAAGATGTGGCAACGTTGGTCTTCATCTTGATGTTGTTGAAGTGTCAAGACCTTGGAGACAACAAGAGCGGGGCTCGAATCATTGTTGCAAAACACTTGATCATCTTCTTCTTCATTCACTTGGCGGTGCATGGCCACTTGCTCGATGGATGCCATTTCATCTTCGCTCATAGAATCGTAGGTGCCGTCGGCGTTCATGATCATCGTGCGTCTTGTTGGGCACTCGAAGGACTTGTGGCCTCGTCCTTTGCATGTAAAGCACTTGATGTCACTTGTTTTGTCGTTGGCATCCGAAGGAGTTGATGACAAAGCTCTTGGCTTGGAGATGCTTGTAGTAGGAGGAAGACGACTCGAAGATGTCGTTTGTTGCTTGGAGCTTGACTTGTCACTGGTACTTGGTGTAGCTCGAGTCGTGGAAGGAGTTGTGGAAGTCGTTGAAGCTTGAGTGTATGAACCATAGGTCTTGGAAGAGTACTTGGAGTACTTGTAGTCTTCTTGTACTTGTCGCTCCGCTTTGGTTGCTTGGTGCACTAGCTCGAGGAGGTTGGAGTACGGTTGGAAGTCCGCAATTTTCTTGATTGGATAGTTGAGGCCATTCAAGAAATGCGCCATTGTTTGTTCATCATCTTCCTTGACGTTGGCTCGTATCATTGCAATTTCCATCTCTTGGTAGTACGCTTCAACCGACTTGGTGCCTTGCTTGAGGAGTTGTAGTTTCTTGAAGAGGTCGCGGCTATAGTGTGTGGGCACAAAGCGAGCTCTCATGACATCTTTCATTTGATCAGAAGTCGCGATGGGTGGCTCACCCTTCTCTTGACGTCTTGCGATCACTTGCACCCACCAAATGAGAACATAGTCTTGGAACTCGAGAGATGCCATGGCGATCTTCTTTTCTTCGTCGTAGTTGTGAAGGCGAAATATCTTGTCGACCTTTAACGCCCATGAAAGGTATTCTTCGGGATCATTTCCACCGGAGAATTTAGGCATGGTGAACTTGAGCTTGCCGTAGCGCTCCTCATTGCGTTGGCGGCGGTTGCGATGACACTCGATCCGAGGAGGTTGATCTTCTAGCTCATCCTCGTCGTGTTCATCTTGATTGACTTGACGTGGCGGCCTTGGGATTCGTGCACGGGTCCGCATCTCTTGGCGCTCCTCAAGTCGTGCGGCTTCTTCTTGTTCGCGCACGCGGCGGTTGCGTTCGGCGACGTTGCGAGTTGATTCGCGTAGGGCACGTTGAGCTTCAAGCGCTTGCTCCTCATGACGTTGTCATTCTTGGTGTAGGGCGTCATCGTCTTGGTGCACTTGACGTTGGCGTTGTGGAACTTGATCTTGGTTCCCGTTGGCTTGTGCTTGTCATTGTTGCCGTTCGCGCTCTCGAATGCGGTCTTGCAAACCATTGCCATGGAATGGGTTTCTTGAATCTTGCCGGTCGTCATGTGCTTGAGGACGATGAGAGTGTGCTCGTGGAAGACTTGCATCCGAAGAAGTGTCCGAAGAGTGTCGGCTCGAATGGTGCCGTCTTGATCTTGATGACGAGGAAGTGGAAGAATCACGGTTGAGCATCATGGTCCGGAACTCGTCCATTTGCGAAGATAGCTTGTCATCAAGGGTTTGTCGAAAGTCGGAGGCGAGTTGTTCGATGCGTTCGCCCAATGCTTCGCTCTCTTGATGTAATGCTCGTTGGACGCCAAAGAGGTGAGCCTTGGTGGCGTAGTCGTTCGGTGCTTCTTCTTGCTCATCGAAGAGGGGGTTGATAGAAGTGCTCGGCCTATCCATGATTCTCAAACAATTGTTAGTGGAAGAAAGAAATGAACTAGACCAATGTACCTTATCCAATGTTGAAGATGGATCAATGATCACCCAATATGGTATTATGGAAATAGTGCAATTGGTACCGGATCGTGTCAATCTCACACCTACACAAGTAAAGCTTTTGGAGGAGTTTGGTTAGGATGGTGGCACAAAATTTCTGCAATTGTTAGCAAGATATCAATAATGTTGAAAAAGATTCACAAGTTCGCACGTGAAAACAAGTAGACCAATAGCAATAAGGAGTACACGGAAACACACACACGGATAGATAAATGAGGTCGTGCAACCAAGGAATGAGCTCAAAATGTGGAATCCACGGAAAATGCTCTTGTTGCACAACACTAGAGAGACGCTAGCACGATTGCTCAATAGGCGGATACGAACTTGTGCACAACCTATAAGAGACAAAATGTAACGCTTTCTATCTCACTTATGCTATGTATGTATGATTCCCGGTGAACTCGGTCACGATGATCCAAGATGATCAAATATGATATGTAATGTGGCGATGCTATGGCTATTGCTTACAAGCTTGTTGCTCTTTCTCTTTTGCTTAAAAGCTTCTTTTCTTTGATGTTGTCCTTTGGCCACTTATGCGAAATACTCTTAGGATGATAGCAATGATGTATATGCGGGAACAAAATTTTGGCACAAGAGATGATATGTGTATGTATGCACGCTATGATAGCTATGCGGATCGGTATCACTAAGGTGCACAAGTAGCGTTGCCCGACAATACTCAAATGGCTAGTCTCATAGGAAAGCGACGCAAAAGAGGGCCTTGGGGTTAACAATGCAATGGCAAGGAAAAGAACAAGTTGTCGTCGAGGTTACCGTCCTTGCTTACGGTTGTGGTGTCACGATGGTGAGACGGTCGTTGTCGGTGTCGAGGAAGGGGAGTGCACGGTCTTCAGTACGTTGGCGAAGATGCCGCTGCACCGGTGTGGAAGATGCCCTTCTTGTAGAAAGTGTCGATGTTGCGGAAGTTGTCAGGTGGGGCGGTGGTAGGGCGGTGGTAGGGCGGTTGTACCGGTCGACCGGTAGTTGACCGGTAGTTGGGTGGTACAACCGGTAAACACGGGAAAAATTTCCAGATTTCAAATCTGGCGGAAGAACACGAGATGTAAGAGGAAAATTGGTGGGGAAAGGAAAAATTTTGGGAAATTTCGTGATGGGGAAGGTTGGGGAAAGCTAGATCCACTTGAAATACAGCAAATCCATGGATCAAAATCAACAAAACATCATCAAACCAACAAATCACAAAAAATTTGGTATGGCTATTTTTGTGGGGAATTTTCGAAATTGGGCAAAAACAACAAAATTGGGGCTAGAAAGTGGAGGGGGAGAACTCCAAAGTGTGAATCAACGTGGCTCTGATCCAAGATGATGTAGGGTGAAACCCTAGATGATGATCTTTTCACACTTTAGGAGCGGGAAAAGGAGCAAATCCGAGAAGAACACAAGAAGAACACTCAAATGACACAATCCAAATCACACATGCACTAGATCCACATACACATAGTAGAGATACAAGATCCAAAGTCAACACAAGAGGATACACGGTAGCTAGTTCATCCCAATCCGTAGAGGAGTTGAGGTCTTGAATCCGGAGCGGATCTTCTCACATGGATCTCATGGAGGTCTTGATCTCCATGGGAGAGGTATGGATGAGCAAAGCTCTATCTCAAAGAGCCAACTACTTTGCTAACCCTAATTCGGAGCTAGGAGACGAGTATTTATAGTCCAAGGGGTAAGTAGAGGGATACATGGGTCGTTGCCCTTTCACAGCGCGCAGGCTGACCGGTTGTACCGGACTTGTGGGCGGTTGTACCGCTGGGGCTCAGGCACCGGTTCCTGGAGGTGTTTGCTGAAGGGAGGACCAGTTGTACCGCTTGGGGGACCGGTTGTACCGGGCTGGCTGGCGCTGGGGGAATAACCGAGCTGGTACCGGCCTTGCTCCGCTCGAATACAGAAGGTTGACCGGTACTTGGGTAGTAGTGGAGCGGTTAAACCGGTGGACCGGTTGTTGACCGGTAGTGGGGCGGTTGTACCGGTGTTCCTGGGCTGGGCACAGTAATTTCCAAGTCCTTGGTGTCCATCTTGCTCCATTCCTTCTCCTTGGTCGATTCCTTTGTACCTAAGTATGCAAAGTGTCTCCGTTTGAGGTAGTAGCCATGTCTCACTCGAGTCGAATGGAAGTTCACTAAGGAGAGATGTCACCTCGGTTTCGAGAGCTCTTGCACGTGCTCGTGTCATTGGTCCTCTTGGTGCTTGGGGAGACGTAGGTGGGTCCATGGGGATGACCGTAGGATGCTCCGCATCACATTTCAACTCTAGTAGGAGAGCTAGGAATAATAGGTGAATCATAATTTTCAAGAGTTTCAACATTTTCAATTCCTTTAGCTTTAGCAATTTGTTCATCAAGAAATTCACCAAGTGGAACGGTATTATCAAGCATAGTACTAGCATCATCATAAGTATCATTCATAGCAGAAGTAGTATCATCAATAACTTGCAACATATCAAAATGAATAACAGGTGGCGGTGTCGCAAGCCTACTCAAAACAGAAGGTGAATCAAGTGCAGAGTGTGATGGCAGTTCCTTACCTCCTCTAGTCATAGAGGGGATGATCTTGGTCTTAGCGTCTTTCAGATTCTTCATAGTGATCAACAGATATATTTCCCAAGTGACTCAACAAATAGAGCTATGCTCCCCTGTAACGGCGCCAGAAAAAGGACTTCATAACCCACAAGTATAGGGGATCGCAACAGTTTTCACGGGTAGTATTTCACCCAGATTTATTGATTCGACACAAGGGGAGCCAAAGAATATTTGCGAATATTAGCAGTTGAGTTTTCAATTCAACCACACCTGGAGAACTAAATATCTGCATTAAAGTGTTTAGTAGCACAGTAGTATGATAGTTTCAAGAGTAGTAGTAATAGTAGCAATAGTAATAGTAACAGTAACAGAAACAGTTTTGTAGCGATTGTAACAGTAGCAGCAACGAAAGTAACTTAGCAAAGATCAATATACGAAAAGCGTAGGCATTGGATCGGTGATGGATAATTATGTTGGATGACATTCATCATGTAACAGTCACAACCTAGGGCGATACACAATAGCTCCAATTCATCAATGTAATGTAGGCATGTATTCTGTGTATAGTCATACGTGCTTATAGTAAGAACTTGCATGACATCTTTTGTCCTACCCTCCCGTGGCAGCGGGGTCCTTAAGGAAACTAAGGGATATTAAGGCCTCCTTTTAATAGAGAACCGGAACAAAGCATTAGCACATAGTGAATACATGAACTCCTCAAACTACGGTAATCACCGGAAAGAATCCCAATTATTGTCACCTTGGGGTATGCGGATCATAACACGTAATAGGTGCATATAACTTGCAAGATAGGATCAAGAACTCAAATATATTCATGAAAACATAAAGGTTCAGATCTGAAATCATGGCACTCGGGCCCTAGTGAGAAGCATTAAGCATAGCAAAGTCATAGCAACATCAATCTCAGAACATAGTGGATACTAGGGATCAAAGCCCTAACAAATTGACTCGATTACATGGTAAATCTCATCCAACCCATCACCGTCCAGCAAGCCTACGAAGAAATTACTCACACACAGCGGTGAGCATCATGAAATTGGTGATGGAGGATGGTTGATGATGACGACGGCGTCGAATTCCCATCTCCGGAGCCCCGAACGGACTCCAGATCAGCCCTCCCGATGAAGAACAGGAGGTGGCGGCGGCTCCGTATCGTAAAACGTGATGATTCTTTTTCTCTGATTTTTTTCTCCACGAATAGGTACTTATAGCACTGGAATTAGGGTAAACGGAGTTGCCAGGGGCCCACAAGCCTGCCAGGCGCGCCTTCGGGGGGTGGGCGCGCCCTCGGGGGGTGGGCGCGCCCCCCAGGCTTGTGGCGCCTGGTGGCCCGCCTCTGGTGGATCTCTGCGCCAGTATTTTTTATATATTCTGAAATAATTCTCCGTAAATTTTCAGGTCCATCCGAGAACTTTTATTTCTACAAAAAAATAACACCATGGCAATTCTGCTGAAAACAGCGTCAGTCCGGGTTAGTTCCATTCAAATCATGCAAATTAGAGTCCAAAACTAGAGCAAAAGTGTTTGGAAAAGTAGATACGTTTGGGACGTATCAGAGCCAAAGAATATTTGTGAGTATTAGCAATTGAGTTGTCAATTAAACCACACCTGGAGAGCTAAATATCTGCTGCAAAGTGTTTAGCAGCACAGTAGTATGATAGTTTTGATAGCAGTATTAACAGTAGAAATAGTAACAATGACGGTAATAGTAGCAGTTTTGTAGTGATTGTAACAGCAGCGGCAACAGAGTAACTTAGCAAAAACCAATATGAAAAAAAGCGTAGGCATTGGATCAGTGATGGATATTTTTGTTGGATGACATTCATCATATAATAGTCACAGCCTAGAGCGATACACAATAGATCCAATTCATCAATGTAATGTAGGCATGTATTCCGTATATAGTCATACGTGCTTATAGTAAGAACTTGCATGACATCTTTTGTCCTACCATCCCGTGGGGTCCATAAGGAAATCTAAGGGATATTAAGGCCTCCTTTTAATAGAGAACCGGAACAAAGCATTAGCACTTAGTGAATACATGAACTCCTCAAACTACGGTAATCACCGGAAAGAATCCCAATTATTGTCACCTTGGGGTATGCGGATCATAACACGTAATAGGTGCATAAACCTTGCAAGATAGGATCAAGAACACAAATATATTCATGAAAACATAAAGGGTTCAGATCTGAAATCATGGCACTCGGGCCCTAGTGACATGCATTAAGCATAGCAAAGTCATAGCAACATCAATCTCAGAACATAGTGGATACTAGGGATCAAGCCCTAACAAATTGACTCAATTACATCACAAATCTCATCCAACCCATCACCGTCCAGCAAGCCTACGAAGGAATTACTCACTTCCGGTGGTGAGCATCATGAAATTGGTGATGGAGGATGGTTGATGATGACGACGGCGTCGAATCCCCCTCTCCGGAGCCCCGAACGGACTCCAGATCAGCCCTCCCGATGAAGAACAGGAGGTGGTGGCGGCTCCATATCATAAAACACGATGATTCTTTCTCTCTGGTTTTTTTCTCCATGAATAGGTATATATGGGGTTGGAGTTAGGGTTGCCGGAGTTTCCAGGGGCCCACAAGCCTGGGGGCGCGCCCTGGGTGGGTGACCGCGCCCCCTGAGCTTGTCGCTCCTGGGTGGCCTCCTCCAGTAGATCTCTTCGCCTATATTTTTTATATATTCTGAAATAATTCTCCGTAAATTTTCCGGTCAAGCCGAGAACTTTTGTTTCTGCACAAAAATAACACCACGGCAATTCTGCTAAAAACAGCGTCAGTCCGGGTTAGTTCCATTCAAATCATGCAAATTAGAGTCCAAAACTAGAGCAAAAGTGTTTGGAAAAGTAGATACGGTTGGGACGTATCAACTTCCCCAAGCTTAACTCATTGCTTGATCTCAAGCAATTCAGTTGACAAACTGAAAGTGATAAAGAAAAACTTTTACAAACTCTTTTTGTTCTTGTTTCTGTATATATGCTTAGCTAGTGCTCAAGTTTTCAGCAAAGATTATAAACTAACCATATGAATGATAACACTTAGGTCTCACATTTACTCATGTCAATAACATAACCAGCTAGCGAGCAATAATAAGATATCTCGGATGTCAACAATTTGTCAAAACAATCATGATGTAATATGATAACATGGTATCTCACTAGCCCTTTCTGAGACCGCAAAATATAAATGCAGAGCACCTCTGAAGTTCAAGCAATGACTAGATATTGTAATTCATGGTAGAAGAGATCCAGTCATGTCACACCCAACATTAACTATACTCAATGCATAAAAATGACAATAGTGCTCTCCAACTGGTGCTTGAATGAGAAGGTGATGACTCAATAATAAAATTAAAATAACATAAAAGTAAATAGATAGGCCCTTCACAGAGGGAAGCATGGATTTGCAGAGGTGCCAGAGCTCAGAGCTTAAATTAGAGATAAATACAATTTTGAGAGGTATGCCTTTCCTGTCAACGTCACGACCGAGGATTTTCAATATCTTCCATGCTAAACACATTATAGGCGGTTCCCAAGCGAAAAGGTAAAGTTTACTCCCCCTCCACCATACCAACACAAGCCATGGCTAGCTAAATTCACGGGTGCCCTCCAAACGATCAAATTTCCGGGGGAGTTTGTTTTATTATTATTTTTTCTTATTTTGATTACAGGACTGGGCATCCCAATTACCAGCCTCTCTCGTGCAATGACAAGTGAATAAACACTCATCTGAGAATAACCCGCTTAGCATGGAAGATATGGACCGCCCCTTGTCGCTCCATGAGCGGTACGGGCACACAAAACAGATGTTTATTTGAATGATTAGAGGTGGCACATGCAAATTTACTTGGAACGGCAGAGTAATACCGCATATAGGTAGATATAGTGGACTCATTTGGAACAAGTTTGGTTTAAGGATTGTGGATGCACAAGCAGCATTCCCGCTTAGTACAGGCGAAGGCTAGCAAATAGAATGAGAAGCGACCAACTAGAGAGCGAAAACGGTCATAATCATGCATTGAGAATAATTAACATTGAATACGAGCATGAGTAGGATATAAACACCATGAACATAAATATCGTGGAGGCTATGTTGGTTTTGAATCAACTACATGTGTGAACATGTGCCAAGTCAAGCCACTTGAATTGTTCAGAGGAGGATACCATACTAACATACTACATCACAGCCATTTTAATGCATGTTGACACTCAAAATAAATCATTATCCACTCCTAGCTATTTAAGCATGGCATGAGCAACTATAATCTCTAATTGTCATCATAAATATGTTTACTCATAATATGCTGAATCAAGATCGACCGTGCTAAGCATATTTACAAAAATGGAAAAACAAGAAGAGTTCATACCAGCTTTCCTTCACCGCAATCAATTCATCAAATATCTTCATTATTACCTTTCACTTGCACGACCGAATGATGTGATAATAATAATAGTGCAAGTGTGTCGTGGACTAAGCTGGAATCTGCAAACATTTATTCAAAGGAGAAGACAAGGTAATGGTGGCTCTTTGTTAGATCAACAATAAAGCACATGAGATCCACTCAACATTTTCATCGTGGTCTTCTCCTTACGATGACTCAACGAAAAGAAAAGAAATTCAGAGAAACACACTGAAATATTTTTGGAGTTTTTAGATTTTCTGAAGAAAGCAATTTAAAGAAGAAAAACAAAAGGCGAGAAAAACTATTTACATGGGAGAACTCCCAACAAGCAAGAAAAGAAGAAACGAGTAATTGTTGGTGCAATAATTTGCCTCCTTATGTTTTGGAGATAGTTGACATAAACAGTAAGGGACTGATGTGTTTGCTAGTGCACACAGAGTAACAGGTCCCTGAAGTCAAGAGGAATTTGGTTCAAACTCCGAAGATAATCCCCTGCGTGGAAGTGAAGGTTATCACCGAAGATCATGATGACAAGAGTGACCCCTCAAAAATTGCTGACGCAAAGCAATTGGTTCAGTGCTCGTCCGAAGAAAGTGACCGCGGCCGAGAAGATTGAAGACGAAGTGAAGACATAGCATTTATTTCGTTGTTTCTCTTCTCTTTATTGAGTCATAGGACCACCGTACTACTAAGAGGGGTGTAGCGTTCGAAGCTTTGATTCTCTGATGCTAAACCCAAATCCTATGAAAGTTGCGAGAGAAATCTCTTTGTGTTCCGAGCAAATACTTGCCAGCAAGAGACTGTGATCTTCTTCGCTGCGAGAGATTTGTCTCTGACCGAGGAGTTAGCATTACTTGTTCCTCAAGTAATGTTACCGTTGCTCTTAAAATCCGACCGTTGTGAACATGTCGGTTGGCCATTGGCTGGACCGTGTGTCCAAAATGGTCATTTCCCATCAGGGAAGGCTGCGGCTATATATAGCCACCCCGCACCGGCGTTGTCCGGTGGCTGCTTTGTGTGATTGTGAGAAGATTGTTGAGCAACCCCCTCTCCTGAGTGATTTGAGTTTAAAATCCACCGAGAGAAAACCCCAGAGCCAAAAAATTAGATAGTGGTTCAGCATCACTTGAATCTAAGTCCAGTACGCTCCACCTATTACTCTTGAGAGCTGCAAACTCTCTAGACGGTTAGGTGTCAATTTCTTCAGAAACCAAGAGTAATTGTGGTTCTCGAAGAAGAAGTCTGTAAAGGTTTGGAGATCGCCTCAAGCATCTACCACGAGTGATCGACATTGGTTGACGAACCAATTGTCGAGGAGAATAGGGCGAAGAGAGTTTATCTTCTGTGTTAAATCACAACCCCTCCAACCAGACGTAGTCCTTTTGCAGAAGGGCGAACTGGTCTACCAAATTCCTTGTCGCCATCGAGCATCACTGGTCACCTCTGCTACTGCCATTTACATTCGAAATGTGCTGTATGACATATTTCAATCATGTGATTTGTCTCGATGCATGCTCTTAATTTCCATTCGGTAGTTTGTATTCGCTCACTGTACACTATTTTTATTCGCTCCGCTGCTGGGTTCCGAGAGTTTTGATATTTCCGAAGAAAATTTAAAACTCCCATTCACCCCCTCCCCTCTGGTAGACATACTTCGTTCCTACAATTGGTATCAGAGCAAGGTACTCCTTGACTCTGCTCATTTTGGTCTAACCACCTTGGAGTTTAAGTATGTCTTCAGTGAGCTACAAGTCGCACCTCAAGATTCCCATCTTCGATGGGACGGACTATCCCTTCTGGAAGGAGAAGATGAAGATCCGTCTCCGAGCTATTGACGATGATATGTGGAATGTGGTGCAGAATGGATTCGAGGTTGCAGTACCCCAGGTCCCCACTGACCTCGAGAAGAAACTTATTCAGATGGATGCTCAAGCTAAAGATGAAATTGGTGGCCATCTCTCTCGTGCTCAATTTCTTCGCTATCGTCAGTGTGAAACTGCAAAGGAATTGTGGGACATTCTCGAAAAGATAAATGAGGGTGTTTCAACTCAGAATCAAGCTCGCATTGATACTCTTCGGGCGAAGTTCAATCGGTTCAAGCGAATCGGAAATGAAAGCTGTCAGCAAACTTTTGATCGTCTGAGTGACATTGCAAACGAGCTGCAAGGTCTCGGCGCCAAAGACATCACTGATCACGAAGTTGTGAAGAAGCTGCTCTGATCCCTTGACAGTTCGTTCAACACACTAGTTCTGATGATTCGGGAGCGAGCTGATTTCAAAGTTCTCGACTCCGCTGATATCATGGAAAGGCTAAACACCCACAAGGAACAAGAAGAAGAAATGAGAGATCTCTATGGCACAAGTCACCGAAAGAGTCATGCTCTCAAGGCTGTGGCTAAATCTTCCTCAGAAGGAAATGCCGAAGAAGATTCAGATGACCCAGAAAGGATCAGCAAGGATCTCGCATTGATCATGAAAAGATTCCAGCGCCTTCAAAGGAAAATCAGTTTCAGAAGAAAGGATCCAGCAACTCTGGCGGCTCCAAATCTTCATCAAAACCTACTGGAGATTACACCTGCTTCAAGTGCAAAAAGCCAGGGCATTTCATTTCAGACTGTCCTCTCTGGGAAGCTGAAATCCGTGCCAATGGAAGATATGATTCAGGAAACAACCATGGAAAAGGCAAGAGCAAGAACTACGACTCCGATGATGAGAAGAAAACGAAGAAGTTCTTCAAGAAGAAGGACAACTCCTCCTCCAAGTCCTCGTCAAGATCTTCCTCAAGGAATCCCTCCAAGTCCTCATCCAACCGCAAGAATACCTCTCGCAAGGCCAAGGCGTACATCGGCAAGGAGATGGACTCCGATGAAGAAGAGTCATCTGGCTCCGAGGAAGTTGATGAATCTGATGAGGATTCGGATTCTGGTATGGCTGGCTTAGCATGTGCCACCACTCCTGCATCGAACTTCTTCGAGAATCATTCAAGCGATGATGAATCTCCTGCCTACTGCTTCATGGCCAAAGCTTCGAAAGAAAAGGTACCCTCCAAACATCACAAGGTTCACTCCAGTGATCAATACTCATCGGATGAGGATGACCATGCTAAACTGATCAAAATTGCTAATATGCAACAAAACTCTCTCGAGAAAATTGAGAAAACCCTCAGGAAATCTGAAGGGTTGTTGGTTGAGGAGATGGAGAAAAATCAGTCGTTGACAGAAGAGCATTCCGCTCTCGAGTCTCGAATGGAAGAACTATCAAATCGTCATGATTTTCTCTCGGCCGACCACGAGAGATTGACTTATGATTACCTGAAAAGGAAACAGGAACTCGAGTCGCTGAGAGAGGCTCATGATGACTTGATTAGAGAAAATTCTCTTCTCACCCAACAACTCAAAGAGAAACCTGAAGTGTTTGTACCACCTTGCTTAAAATGCCTTGAACGCAGTAACGCTGAATCAAATGCTGAATCTTCTGTGAATGCTAACCCCTCTGTCGAGGAAAATGGTTCTGTGTCTGATGAGAATGCTAGGTTGAAGGATCTTCTTCAGACAGGAATGTTCAAGTCTCTCAAAGGACATCAAACCCTGTGGGATGTTCTGAAGAAATCCATTCTTCATAAAAATCCCAGGAAAGTAGGTATCGGTTTCGAAAGGAAACTGAATGAAAATGGCTCTTACTGGGAACCTAATCAATATCCTCGCACTGTGTGGGTGCCTGCCAAGAACAAAACGCTCGATCCAGCTTTACTTTCGGGATATGACAGTCCTATCCCTGAATACTCATATGATGATTCTCTGGACAACTATAAGTTGTTCAAAAACCAACGTGGTGAGGCTGTTGCTCGCTATGTTGGACCAAACAGCAGGAATGCCCCCCCCCCAAAGAAAGCTATTTGGGTACCCAGGAAAACTATCGAAGCATTGCCTATTACTACGTTACTAACCATGCAGGCTGAAAATGCTCGATACTTCCTGGAAAAGGTTCGACAGAATGAGTACATGCATACCTCGTCTAACCACTATACTCATTCGTCTGGGAAGAATTTCAATGCATACTCCTTCGATTATGCTCGTACTCATTCAAGTCACAATTCATATGACTATCAAAAGAAATCATATCCTGCTCGCTCATATGTTTCGAAGCCACCTACAAAGATGTGGGTGGTTAAGAAAGCCTGATTTCTCTACAGGACTATGTCTCCGGGTGTACCGAATGGATAATGGATAGTGGATGCACTAGTCATATGACCGGAGACAAGTCGTTGTTTGTCGACCCTAACTTAACTGCTTCATCTCAGAAGTATATTACTTTCGGCGACAACAACAAAGGAAAGGTAATTGGGTTAGGTAAAATTGCTATATCCAAGGACAAGAACATTGATGATGTTTTACTTGTTCAGTCTCTTGGATTCAATCTCATGTCAGTTGGCAAGCTTTGTGATCTAGGCATGCTAGTTCTATTTTCATCATCCAAATGCATCGTCTTTATGGCTTCCGACAATTCCTTCGTCTTCGAGGGAAATAGAAAGGGTGATTTATATATTGTGGATTTCTCTAAGGGTCCCTCAGTCCAAACTTGTTTGCTTGCAAAAGCAACCGAAGGATGGCTGTGGCACCGAAGACTTGGTCATGCAGGTATGAGAAATTTGCAGACTCTCGTGAAGAAAAATCATCTTCGTTGCATTCCTGATGTGAAATTCGACAAGGATCGTCTCTGTGGTGCGTGTGAAGCCGGTAAATTGGCCAAGAAACACCATTCGTCAAAAACTGTCATGACCACAACAAGACCACTGGAAATTCTTCATATGGATTTATTCGGACCTCAAAACTATGCAAGTTTCAGAGGCAGTCATTATGGTCTGGTTATTGTTGATGATTTCTCTCGATACACCTGGGTATTCTTTCTTGAAGACAAAACCTGCACCCAAGACATCTTCAAAAGATTTGCCAAGAAGGCCCAAAATGAATATGATGTGCGAATTAAGCATGTCAGAAGCGACAATGGTACTCAGTTCAAAAATACTCATATCGAAGATTTTCTCGACAAAAATGGTATAACTCATGAGTTCTCTGCCGCATACACTCCCCAGCAGAATGGAGTTGTTGAGCGAAAGAATAGAACTCTCATCGAAATGGCGAGAACAATGCTCAGTGAGTATAAAACTCCCATTCGTTTCTGGGTTGATGCTATTAACACTGCTTGTCATGTTGTGAATCGTGTTTATCTTCACAAATTCCTTAAGAAAACTTCATATGAGCTTATCACTGGCAAGAAACCGAATGTTTCTTATTTACGTGTTTTTGGTGCACCTTGCTATATTCGGGACATGAATCATGATTCCAAGTTTGCACCTAAGGCACATGAAGGTTTTCTTCTTGGTTATGGCTCGAACTCGCATACTTATCGTGTCTATAACTCTCACCACGGGAAAGTTATGGAAATGGTAAATGTGCAGTTTGATGAATCTAACGGCTCTCAAAAGGAGCACCTGCCTAATGTGATAGATGAACCACCGATCTCGGATGCTATTCGGCAAATGGCCATTGGGGACGTCAGGCCAGTCGAAGGAAATACACCTGACTCTTCCGATGAAGATGCCCCCATAGCTCGAAGAACACGCCAATCTACTGCCGAAGAAAATGCCACACCGAACACAAATGGCAACCCAAATGCAAGTGTAAATCAAAATGGCAATCCCGATGAGAATGGCGATACAAATGCCCATCCTGATACTGATACTGAGGAAAATGAAAATGATCATCAAGAAGGAAATCCTCTCCCACGAGTGGCAAATCGAGTTGACCCTGCATTAATCCTCGAAGATCTCGAGAATCCAGGTTACCGACCCACAACTCATTCTCGCACCCGTTTGGCTAACTACTGTGGCAGTTTCTCCTTTGTCTCATTGACAGAACCTACCAAGCATGAGGAATCCATGAATGATCCCGATTGGATGAATGCCATGCAGGAAGAGTTGGTGCAATTCGAATTGAATGATGTGTGGGAATTGGTTGACAAACCGAATCCTAAGAAGCACAATATCATCGGCACAAAATGGATCTTCCGAAACAAGCAAGATGAAAATGGCATTGTTGTGAGAAACAAAGCGCGTCTTGTCGCTCAAGGGTATACACAGGTAGAAGGTATTGATTTCGGTGAAACATATGCTCCTGTTGCTCGCCATGAGGCAATTTGTATTATTCTCGCTTATGCAAACTACAATGATATTCTGCTTTATCAAATGGATGTGAAAAGTGCCTTCCTCAATGGTGAAATTGATGAGGAAGTATATGTTAGGCAGCCACCTGGCTTTGAAAACCCTCAATTTCCTAACAAAGTTTTCAGGTTGAAAAAGGCTCTATATGGGCTAAAGCAAGCCCCTGGAGCTTGGTATGACACTCTGAAGAGGTTTCTGCTCGACAAAGGGTTCAAGCCAGGATCCACTGATTCCACTCTTTTCACTCGTGCTATTGATGGCGATCTATTCGTGTGTCAAATTTATGTGGATGATATTATTTTTGGCTGTACTAACAATGCATGCAGCATGGAATTCGGGCGAACGATGTCCGAGAAATATCAAATGTCTATGATGGGTGAACTCAAGTTCTTTCTCGGACTGCAAATCCGTCAACAGGACAACGGAATTTTCATATCTTAGGAGAAATATCTCAGAGACTGTCTGGAGAAGTTCAAAATGCAAGATTGCAAACAGAAGGGCTACAAAACTCCCATGCCCACGAATGGCCAGCTGGACGTAGATGTGTACGGTAAAGATTACGATCAGAAAGCTTATCGTTCGATGATTGGTTATTTGCTCTACTTATGTGCATCCAGACCTGATATTATGTTGAGTGTTTGTATGTGTGCTCGTTTCCAAGCTGCACCAAAAGAATTGCATCACCAAGCGGTCAAGCGTATTCTGAGATATTTGGCTCACACCCCCACCTTAGGTTTATGGTATCCTAAGGGAGCACAGTTTGACCTCGTTGGATATTCAGACTCAGATTATGCAGGTGACCGGGTTGACAGGAAATCTACTTCGGGGACATGCCATTTCCTCGGTAGATCATTGGTATGTTGGTCATCAAGGAAGCAGAATTGTGTCTCGCTCTCTATGGCTGAGGCCGAATATATTGCTGCCAGCGCCTGTTGCACTCAATTATTATGGATGAAGCAAACCCTGAAGGATTATGGCATCAAGGTCAAGAAGATCCCTCTATTGTGCGACAATGAGAGTGCGATCAAAATTGCACACAATCCAGTGCAGCACTCTCGCACCAAGCATATTGAGATCAGACATCATTTCCTACGCGATCATGTTGCTCGAGAGGATATTGTCATCAGTCACGTCAATACCGAAGAAAATCTCGCTGAAATCTTCACCAAGCCTCTCGATGAGAAAAGATTCTGTGCGTTACGGTGTGAGCTAAATATCCTGGACTCCTCAAACGTGCAGTAAGCTGGACTCGGCACCCGTAACATTACTTCCACATCTTAGAAGGAATGGGTGCACAACACTAGAAGAGTTTGAAAATTTCGACAAAGTGAAATTTTCTTTCTGATAGTGAATACATTAACGAAGAACTAGACTAACCGGGTGCCACGATAATTGTGCGATGCTCGGGGTCATACAGTTCTTATACGGTGGGTAACGCCACCACAATTTCTCTTCACTGAGTTGTCTTTCGGTTGAAGGTTTCTGTGTTAGTCCGAATGTTTTTCACTCATAGCTTCTCTCTCGGGTGTTTGTGTTTTTTTCGTCTGAGTGAAATACCTAGGACCCTGTTTTTCTCTCTATTCTATCTCTTCTAGTCTATGATGTTCCGTTATGAATGCACAAAATTCATCTGGTAACGAAACTTTATCTGGTGTCCTTGACCACGTTAAAGTTTTGGTCCGAACTTAATCTGTTTTGGCGAAAGCCGTCCAAAATTTGGGGTTTCCCGCCCAAGTCAGGACCATGTTCCTTGATGACGGTTGCCACGTGCTCTTCATCAACTGCCAGTTTATCTGGTCCGTTGAATCGCAATAGTCCTCTGACTGTGGCCGTCCGATCAGATTCACCGGGTGCGGTTATTTCCTCCTCGCATATATATTCTGCGCCGCCTCTATCCCTCGATTCACTTCGCATCTCTCTATCACCATCACTTTCCAAAGCCCTGCCGTACTGCTCCACCTCGAGCTCGACGACGTCGATCATCTTCGCCGCTTTGCTGCCGGAAAGAGGTCGCCGGAGTCATTCCTCGGCGCCGCGGATCATCTCCATCCCCGCGCCGCCGTAGTTGCTGCACATCACCAAGTTAGGGTATGTGTAGTGCGAACTCATTCTTCCATTCATCTTGTTCGAGTTCGTCCGCGGTAGAAATTGTCTAATTTTACCGCATTTCCCAAATCTTTACTGATAGGTAACTTGTGCGGATGTGGTTTGTAGTAGTCCCTCGCATCCGAAAAATTTCAGATCTAGGGTTTGTGTTGTGTCTCGTACGAACGGAATGCTTAGTACGTTAACTAGTATATTCTTCGAACCTACTAGTTCGTTCTACACATTTCTTTCATCCAAAACATTTCTCAAAGTCTGCATCTACTTCTTCATCAAAACGATTTCTTTTTCAAAATCTTTGTTGTGTGCATTCGTAACCCTATCCCCATTTTCCCTCGCATCTATCTTTATACACAGGAAAATGCAGTCAGTTGAGGATTCGGCTCAACCAGTGAGCCGGGCTGATAGGGATGATGTTGTTCTGGGTACAGCTGACGAATCCAAAGCTCCGAATGCCAAGGGCCCAACGGTAGGCCCATCAACCAGCAAGCGAAAAAGAACCGAGCAAATTGCTAATGAGCAAGAAGAGAATGCTCCGAAGAAGAAGAAGGGTGGCAGACAGGCATACACAAACACTGCTGAGTATATCTCTCATGATCGTTACGATACCATTCCACGAGAAACCAAACAGCAGAGAGATAACCATCAACAATGGATTCGACGTCATTGGGTGCGCAAATGGTTCAACTATGAATTTGTTCATCCTCGGTTTGCTCAAAACTTTGCATTTCATCCACCATGGGGTGACTGCCGGGAAATTTCTCTCATCAAACCAAATGGTCCCAAAGAGAGACCACCTCCTCCACCAAATGCTCATGAGTCCTCCCTTTGCACACCCTAATCTTATCCTGATGAGCATGCTAAGCGTCAGTGAAATGCCATCAAGCGAGCTCAGAGGGCTGAAAAGCAAAAGGCTCGTGAAGAGGAAAACCTTCGCCTTCTCAAAGATGATGTCGAGAAGAAAAAGGCCGAAGGAAAATCTAAAGGCCGCTCTAAACGCAAGCATGATCCCAGCGCTACTGCATCAAAGAGAAAGAGTGCATCAAAGAAGAAAAAGGCTGAACCTGCTGATGAATTTCAAATGAATGATTCTTTGGATGATGATGATGACCCTCCGCTCACCAAGGAAGAAGTTGCTGCTACTCTCAGCGAGGAAGTGAATATTACCACATCAATTGTGTTGCCTGATCTATGGGCTCCTATGGTTCCAGAAGCACCACCGAAGAAGATCACTGCTCAAAAAACTCCTGCTACCACTGTCATGATGAAACATCATGTAAACACAACTCCTCATCCAGATGCTATCAAATTGCAAGATTTGGTAGTTGACACTCCTATGAGTTCTGCCAAGCCTGGCGAAAGTATTCCCAAGCTTGACGTGAAGAAAATCAAGGCGCTTACAGAGAAAGATGCTCCACAAGCTACTGCTCCGACGGAGAAGGCTGCTAAGTTTGCGCCTACCTTGACTCAGCCGTTGGCTTCTAAACCTCCTTCCGAGCAAGTTCCTGTGCAGACTACTCCTATTGCCAAGTCTGATGCTCCTCACTACTATGATCACATGTTTATCATGGAACAGCTTGGTAAATTTGTGGACAATCTGTTCGATGGTGAAGTGGCATATCTGCCTATCCCTGCTGAAGTTATTACACAGGCCACTTCCGTAGTTCAAGACATGAGAGAAGATGCAGTTGAGATCAACACTCTCTTTGCCCAACTAATTGACCTTGATGGTCGAATGAAAACTGCTTCTTCAAGATTTGTCATTAAAGCCCTCGAAGATTCTTACAAGGATGTCAACCGTGCCATGACTCTCCTGCGTCACAGAAGGTTGTGCTTTCACACGGATCTAGACGAAATTGTTCGCAAGATCTATGACAAACATCAAGCAAAAGTCACGGGCTACAATGATCTGGTCAAAGGCCACATTAATCAAGTTGCTCAGCAAAACAAGAAGCAACGAAAGAGAATTGCGAAGAAAAATGTACCTCCTGCTTCGAAGGAAAAATCGCATGCACGCCCAGTTGCTCAGTCCCATAAAGAAAAATCTCCTGAGCCAGCTCCTCCTTCGAACCCCCTAGTAAAATACTCGGATGCTCCTCCCTTGCCAAGGCCAACTAAACCAGTGCATGTGGCATCCCCTGCTAGAGCTGATATTCCCTCGCAAAGATCTGTCTCTGAGGAAGGTGAAATTCCTTGCTCCGAGCCCCAAGCTTCACCGGCTCATGAAGCTTCAAAAGTCCCGGCTCCTCCTATTATCGAACAACAATAGATTCCGGTGGAACAATCTCAACCACCTCCAGTACATGATTCGGCCTCAGTGCCTAAAGTGGATGAACCTGCCCTGCTGCTCACTGCCTCTGCAGCACCCTCTGTTGTGCCACATGCTCCCTCTCCACTCAAGTTGTCTATCGACACAGTGACACGAATTCCAGATGTTGGTCCTTCCGAAAGGAAATCTGTCTCTGCTCACCATACTGACTCAGTTGTATATGGCGATGAATTTCTCTCTCCTGAAGAAGAACTCAAATACCCATATCCTCGTGAAGAACTACCTTTGTTCTCGACAGGAGCAGGCGCGAAAGGTCCTCTTTTCAATCGGAATGAGCACCCCAAATTCTTTCAAGATAGTCCGTATGATGTGTCGCGCACTTCGAAATCGCCTCGCTTCTGGACTAAGGAACAGGCCATATATTACTCTCGGGTCCTCTATGAGAGCAGAAAGATATTTCCTCACGAATATCTGAATATTCCTGCAATGCGCAATATTGGCTGTTTCAATCAATTGCTTCAAGATCTGGATGATTTCTGCCTCACCAAGGTATTTGAATTCGAGCACCCTTGGAACAGAGAGATTATTCTTCAGTTCTATGCTACACTGTATATCTCTGGCGATGAATCTGATAGCTCAAAATGGATTATGGAGTGGATGACCGAAGGAAAATGCATCAAATGCACTTCAACAGATTTTGTCTCGCACTTCCACTTTCCTCGCTTTGAGCATGGTGACACTGAAATTCGGGTTCACAACATTGATGTCATATCAGATGAAACTTTTCGGTGCACAATGGATCAAGAAAAGATTTGTGACTACACTGGTCCTCCTCGTCCTGAGCACTTAACCTTCGAGAATCAAACGCTATTTCATATGCTCTCCTACACCATTTGCCCTCTGGCGGGTATGAATTCGGACAAATCCATCTCAGATGTTCTCCGAAATGCTATACATGCAATCTCTGAGCGATACATCTTTGACGTGGAAGACATGTTTCTGCGTATTCTGAAGGATTCTGCACAATATCCCTTCTGCATCAAAGTTTTCGCGCCGTGGATCCAGAAAGTTATTGATCATGCTATGCGCATAGTGTATCTTTCGAAGGAAAACCACAAAAGCTTCATTCCTCCTGTTCGCGATACCTTGCAAGTCATGGAAGATATCACTTCGGGCAAATCGCCCGCATCAAGCCCCCAAGACTATCACAAGCAATTCAACGGGCCACGTCTTCCTCAGCGCGACCGAAAGATTTCGCCTCAACCTCCATCGCAACTCGAAGTTAGTTTGCGCACACAACAACTGCTGCTGCAGCATATCGCCGAGGATTGACGCGAAAAAGAACATCTCACCTCCGAGCTAAATGCTCTCAACAATCGCACCAGAATCATGCATCTGATAGCTAATGAAAACAAGAAGAGACTCTGGAAATTGCTTCGCAAGTTCTTCACCGAGAAACAACTCCTGAATGTCAATCTCCAAGAGCTCTATAATTATATTGACAAAGGCTTCACTGTTGAAGATTTTCAAGATCGGAGTACCCCTCCTCTTCCTGTTCGTGAGCCAACCACTGATCTTCTTCATCTCAAGCTTCGCAAATTGCTTGACGAGTCTGAAGCCACCTCACCGACCGAGAAACCTACCGAAGGCAATGTGCTATCTCGTGTTCCCTCTGTGGCTCCTCCTCATGTACCCTCGTCTGCTCAGCCCCAAGTTATTATTCCTGAAGGAAAATCTGATGCTACTATAGACGAAGACAATCCTGTCACTTCCAAAGAAGAAGTCACCTCGGATAGTTCTTCTGGAGATGCCACTGATTGAACCAAGTTCTGCGTTTTTGCACTCATGTTATTCGTCACCTTTTTGACACTCATTGACAAAAAGGGGGAGAATTACATCGAGTCTCGATAGATTTGCTTTCTGTGTTTTGTTTGTTTTGGTTTCGTGCGAGTTTGCAACTTCTGGTTTAAGCTTATCTGTACTAAGTTGCAAAACTCGATAACTTCTGTGTTGTAATGTTAATAACCCCTCCTGTTGCACTATTTCTCTCGAAGCATTTGTTTTGCAGGTGGAATTATTATCAGAAGTTATGAATGATTGCACTACGATCTCGATGGATTATATCTCATCAGTGCGAATCACTGTCTCGAATGATTGAAATTTCCTCCGTATACTTCAATACTTGCAGGAGAATTTATCTCATATCATTTTTCCCTGCATACATTTAGGGGGAGTCTATTTCATCATCAAGCAAAGTAACACTTGTTCACTCTTGTTGGAATTACTTTATACATATCTATCTTCACTTCGATGATTATCTGTTTTGTCAACAATCGTCCAAAAAGGGGGAGATTGCTGGTGCAATAATTTGCCTCCTTATGTTCTGGAGATTGTTGACATAAACAGTAAGGGACTGATGTGTTTGCTAGTGCACACAGAGTAACAGGTCCCTGAAGTCAAGAGGAGTTTGGTTCAAACTCCAAAGAAAATCCCCTGCGTGGCAGTGAAGGTTATCACCGAAGATCATGATGACAAGAGTGACCCCTCAAAAATTGTTGACGCAAAGCAATTGGTTCGGTGCTCGTCCGAAGAAAGTGACTGCGGCCGAGAAGATTGAAGACGAAGTGAAGACGTAGCATTTATTTCGTTGTTTCTCTTCTCTTTATTGAGTCATAGGACCACCGTACTACTAAGAGGGGTGTAGCGTTCGAAGCTTTGATTCTCTGATGCTAAACCCAAATCCTATGAAAGTTGCGAGAGAAATCTCTTTATGTTCCGAGCAAATACTTGTCAGCAAGAGACTGTGATCTTCTTCGCTGCGAGAGATTTGTCTCTGACCGAGGAGTTAGCATTACTTGTTCCTCAAGTAATGTTACCATTGCTCTAAAAAATCTGACCGTTGTGAACGTGTCGGTTGGCCATTGGCTGGACCGCGTGTCCAAAATGGACATTTCCCATCACGGAAGGCTGCGGCTATATATAGCCACCCCGCACCGGCGTTGTCCGGTGGCTGCTCTGTGTGATTGTGAGAAGATTGTTGAGCAACCCCCTCTCCTGAGTGATTTGAGTTTAAAATCCACCGAGAGAAAACCCCAGAGCCGAAAAATTAGATAGTGGTTCAGCATCACTCGAATCTAAGTCCAGTACGCTCCGCCTATTACTCTTGAGAGATGCAAACTCTCTAGATGGTTAGGTGTCAATTTCTTCAGAGACCAAGAGTAATTGTGGTTCTCGAAGAAGAAGTCTGTAAAGGTTTGGAGATCGCCTCAAGCATCTACCATGAGTGATCGGCATTGGTTGATGAACCAATTGTCGAGGAGAATAGGGCAAAGAGAGTTTATCTTCTGTGTTAAATCACAACCCCTCCAACCAGACGTACTCCTTTTGCAGAAGGGCGAACTGGTCAACCAAATTCCTTGTCTCCATCGAGCATCACTAGTCACCTCTGCTACTCCCATTTACATTCGAACTGTGTTGTATGACATATTTCAATTATGTGATTTGTCTCTATGCATGCTCTTAGTTTCCATTCAGTAGTTTGTATTCGCTCACTGTACACTGTTTTTATTCACTCCGCTGCTGGGTTCCGAGAGTTTTGATATTTCCGAAGAAAATTTAAAACTCCCATTCACCCCCCCCCCCTCTGGTAGACATACTTCGTTCCTACAGAAATCTTTTTGGGTTTTCTTTTAATATTACTAACTAACTAAAGAGAAAGAAAAACCGAAAAGAAGCAAGAAATATTTTTGGATTTTCGAAGTTTATCAAACACGCAAGAAGAAAACGGAAATAAAACTAACATGGATATACAATGAAAGAGGATGAACACCGACAACTGGAATGAATGTGTGGTACATGAATGTAATGTCAATGATAAATACGTACTCTCCCAAGCTTAGGCTTTTGGCCTAAGTTGGTTTACGGCCACTCCTGGCCTGGATAATACCCGTGGTAGTAGTTCGGATTGTACTGGAGTGCAGCTGCCACAGCTTGACGAGTTGCCTCATTACACCGAGCGATCTCCGCCGCCCTCTCGTACTCCTCAGCCTCCTCCTCAAGTATAAAGTATCTTTGTTTTTCCTGGAAGTTAAAGAAGGCAGGAGCAGGCAAAGTAATATGGACAACATGACGCCTATTAAAGATTAGTCTGTAACGAAGCGGTGGGTCATTCCTTTCAAGAAACTGATGACGTTCCATGGCCTCATAATCTAAGCAAATGGGTGGCAATAAGGTGTCATTTTCTTGTATGGGCACATTAAGATGAGCAGCTAAGCGAGTGGCATAAATTCCACCAGAAAGATCACCAACTAGGGCATTATTGTGCAAGCGACGTGCAATGATGGCACCCATATTAAAATTTCTATCTCTTAATACTGCACTCTTAAGAATGCTCAAATCAGGAGCACATAAATGACTAGGGTCCTATTTACCATTGATGCATCTACCTATGAATAGGGCAAAATAATGTATAGCAGGAAAGTGAATGCTCCCCATAGCAGCTTGCGTTATGCCTCTAGTTTCACCCCTAGTAATATTCATGAGAAATTCATTGCAATCTACTTTACGAGGTTCAGTGCATGTCCCCCAAGATGGAATTCTACAAGCATCACTAAATTCCTCAACGGACATGCGAAAAGGCTTTTCATATAAATTAAAGATGACATCATGAGAGGTGTGGTGAGATACATACTTGAATTTCCGTATGAAGGAATCAGTAAGGTCATGGTATTGTGGGCACTTATCTGTTAAGAAGTTCGTGAGTTCGGCATTGCGTACATACATATCAAACTCTTCCTTGATGCCGGCTCGAATCATGAAGGAATCAGACGGCCATTCGCATGGTTGCACCGAAGCATCCCGCGGCGGTTCGAGGTCCGGCTCACGTATTGCGGGCCTTAGAGCACTCTTGCTCGAAGAACCACCATGAACATCTTCCTAAACATTTTGTCCCTCTGAAAATTTCTGAAATTTTTAGTGGCTCAAAATAAAAGTGAACAAAACTCAACAAAATTGATAGCAACTACTCCCACAAGTGCCTAGAGGTTGTATCATACATCAAAACTACTTTGGACCATACAAATTCAACATGCAAGCTCATATACATGGTCACCTACAGCAGCAAAATATGCAAAGTATAAAGCACTAGAACAAAAACTAATTGGACCATTGGAGGAGTCACATACCGAGGAGTAATCCCCCAAAACAGTTTTGGAAACGGAGTTCCGAGCAAGGAGATCGAAATTTCCATGCAAATGAGCAAGAACACGGGTTTGAAGGCAATGGTGATTTTTTTTGGAGGTGGAAGAAGGTAATGGGTGGCTGGGATGAGTGAGGGGGTCCCTGTGGGACCCACAAGCCCACTAGGCGCGCCCAGGGGGTAGGCGCGCCCTGTGAGATTGTGGCTCACAGGTGCACCCCCCCTGAGGTGTGTTCGGTGCCAAAAATTCTAAAATATTACAGAAAAAATCATACTAAATTTTCACGGCATTCTGAGGACTTTTATTTCTGGGACATTTTTTATTGCACGGAAAAATCAGAAAACTGGATAATCATGGCATTTCCACTTTATTAACTTCAAATAACAGAGAGCAAAAGATAGGTACAGTAGGTTGTGTTTACTAAATTCATCGACCACATGCCCCTTAAAAAGAATCCATTAATAAGGTTGATCAAGTCTTATTAACAAACTATTTTCGAATGGCATGAAACCGAAGAATCTTCGTATAACACTAAGTTACCTCAATGGGGATATGCATCTCCCCAACAATGAGAGTTTCATATTTCTTTTTGACTGAAGAAAGAGGAAATTCGAAACTTCCAATAGTGATTTTCGCAATTTTTTCAATAATGTTGATACCATTCACTGAAGTTTGTTTCCTCGGAAAATAGACTGTATGCTCATTACCATTGACATGAAAAGTAACCTTGCTTTTGTTGCAATCAGTAACAGCCCCTGCGGTATTCAAAAAGGGTCTACCAAGGATAATCGACATGTTGTCGTCCTCGGGCATATCAAGTATAACGAAGTCTGTTAAGATAGTAACATTTGCAACTACAACGGGAACGTCCTCGGAAATTCCAATAGGTATAGCAGTCGATTTATCAGCCATTTGCAAAGATATTTTAGTACCTGTGAGCTTATTCAAATCAAGTCTTCTATATAAAGAGAAAGGCATAACACTAACTTGTGACGCCCCCGACTCGACCATGCACTAATCATACACGCAAACATGCACGATCAAGACCAGAGACTCACGGGAAGATATCACAACACAACTGTAGACATAAATTCAAACATGAGGGAGTTATATTACAAACCAAGGGTCACGAGGACCCGAATACATAAGTCAGCGAAAGCAACAATATCTGAGTACAGACATAATTAGACAAGTTTGCCTTAAGAAGGCTAGCAAAACAACGACAACTAGATCGAAAAGGCGCAGGCCTCCTGCCTGGGGCCTCCTAACTACTCCTGGTCGTCGGTCTCCACGTAGTAGTAGGCTCCGTCGGGGTAGTAGTAGTCATCGGCGGGATCAGCTGGCTCCGGGACTCCGTCATCTGATCGCAGCAACCGGGTAGAGGGGGAAAAGGTAGCAAAGCAACCGTGAGTACTTATCCAAAGTACTCGCAACACTTACATCAGATCTATGCTAAGTATGTATCAGTATCAAGGGAAGGGTTTGTCTGAGGACTATACTGCATAAATGCCAGAATAGAAGGGAACACCTAGGCTAACGAAGACTAGCCTCTTGCAGCAACAGAAGAGAGTAGAGTAACATATCATATAGTAACAAGTATATAATAGCAATGCCCAGAGATCCTTCCTCGTCTACCCCGCGAGGAAGCGATCCCGGAGCCATCATATCAGTTTAGTGTAACAAGTATCCAGTTCTAGTTGTAATAGATCGGGATACAACTCCGAGCGTCCTGTTACCGTGGACACGGCTATTCGAATAGATAACTTCCCTGCAGGGGTGCACCAACTTACCCAACACGCTCGATTAAGTCTGGCCGGACACACTTTTCCGGGTCATGCCCGGCCTCGGCCAATCGACACGCCGTAGGCCTACCTAGGCTCAACAGAGAGGTCAGCACGCCGGTCTACATCCTAAGCGCGAAGGGGTCATGGGCCAATCATCCTTTGCACTCCTGCGCATAGCGTACGCGGCCGGGACCAAACCTAGCCCCTGTATACACACGCAGGCGTTCCAGTTCACCCGGGCGCGCGCCGCACAATTGTGACGTCTGAAGAGCTTTCGGGAGAAATCATACGACGCCGAGTGCCCATAACTTATCCCGCGTGGTGGTTAGTGCGAAAAGGCCAGAGGCCTACTCAGATCACATATCCAAACCCGTCAGTGTGTTGGGTGCTCGCGGTGACGATCAGTGCTCCTGTCACCCCGTCTCGCGGTCTTACGACAAGGGCCAGGCCCATCCCTCTCTAGGGCGTTCTCTGCCTGCCCGGTCGTGCCGCGTCATGAACTCTCGCGGGTACCCTTCGGGTCGACCCGACTTATCAAGAGACTGTCGGGAACTCAGGTCCACCTCTACCGGGGTGGTACCGCCTATCCCTTCAGTCCCACAGTAACAGTTAATGGGGAACAGTTAAAGGTAACAGTGTATCCTTACCATCAAGGTGAACTCAGAGGAATCACCCTCGGTAGGTTCACACCTGAGGTAGAATGTCAAGATGAACTTGGAGGAATCACCCTCGATAGGTTCACGCTTGAGGTGCTGCATGACAGAGACATCCTCGGGAGTGGTGAGTGAGGAATCACCCTCGGGAGTTACGGTTTATTTTCTATGAATTTCCAAAGTTTTCACAATATTCTGGATTTATTATTAATTCGAATATTAAATTGAAATTGCTACGGGTACCCAAGTGTGTACCCAGCAGAGAGGCTTACAGGTGGGTCCAGTCAACATTTGACCATTGACTGGTCAATTGGTAAACAGTGCACACGGGACCCACTTGTCAGTGTCACAAGTTTTAACAGAGTCATTTATCTGATTTTAATTAAGTTATTTAGTTGATGGGTCCCACATCTCAGGACCTAATTAGGCTAAGCTAATCCTAACATAATTAGCCAGCTAATTAACCCGGCCGGACCCACTTGTCAGTGAGCCAGCCGGCCAGCCGAGGCTGGGCACGCACGCGCTCGAGCGCACGGCGCAGCGGCTGTGGCCAGGGGGCTGTTCGGCCGGGAGCAGCGACGAGCGAGCGCGGGGCACGCGGCGCAGGCGGTAGCTGCGGCGGCGGCCGTGGGCGGCAGCGGCGGCAGCAGCCAACAGCGGCAGTGATGTAGGGTGAAACCCTAATTGATGATCTTTCACGAATTGGAGGGGATACTACGAAGAACACGAAGAACACGAGGAAGAACACGGGGAAATCACAAGGGAAACACTCCAGAACAAGTCCAATCACACATCCACTAGACTAACAAACAAATGGATCCACAAGGTACATGAACAAGCAAAGGGAAAGACACAAGGTAGAGTTCATCCCAAATCCAGGAGGAGATGAGGTCTTGATGATCTAGGTAGATCCTTCTCCCTTAGGAGGTCTTGCACTCCAATGGAGTCTTCTCCCTCAAGAGGAATCCCACAAGGGGAGATACATGAGCTAAGCTCTAATGTCTAGATCTATTCTTAGCTAACCCTAGAATGGAGGAGGGGAAGGTCTATTTATAGTACAAGCCACGAAGGGGTAAGTGGGAGAGAGATACATGGGCCGCTGCACGTAGGCATGCCGGTTGTACCAGTCGTCCAACCGGTTGTACCGCTGGGAGCTTCTGTACCGGTTCCTGGGGGTGTTCGTGGAAGTTGGGACCGGTTGTACCGGTGGGAGGACCGGTTGTACCGGTCAGGCCGCAGCTGTGGGAACAACAGGGGTTGTACCGGTCTTGCGCCGCTTGATTACAGAACGTGGACCGGTCGTTGGGCGGTAGTGGAGCGGTTGTACTGGTGGACCGGTAGTTGGGCAGTAGTGGAGCGGTTGTACCGGTGGACCGGTAGTTGGGCGGTAGTGGAGCGGTTGTACCGGTGGACCGGTAGTTGGGCGGTAGTGGACCGATTGTACCGGTAATTCTGAGCTGACACAGTCCTCTTCTTCCTTCTCTTCCATGCTTCCCTCGTGGAAGGTGTAGTTGTACTCTTGTGCTTAGACTCCTCCTCATCATCCGTGAAGCTCCGACAATACCTATGTATGCACACGAGAGGAGTGTCAAGTAGTATACCATCCTCGAAGGGGTCAAGTGAACACGTGTAAAGGAGATGATTCACCTGTATGTATGTGAAGTAGATGTCGCACGTGTCACTTGCCAAACTGACTCTTGACATGGTGATGTCCGTAGGATGCTCCGCATCATCCCCTCCCCCTTGGAAAAGATCCTTCCTCGGATCGAAAACCGAATCACCATGGGAAAGAGATGTCGCCGCCGTGTAGGAGTGGACGATCACCAAGCACTCTTCATCTTGACGCTCGAAATGGGTACTCTCCAATGTCACACCGTCGTGTGATTCCTTCAAAAGGAGCAAGGACAACAAACACTTGGAAAAACAAATGTAGTTAGCGTTAGTGCAAAACGAAGCATTCAAGTGGTGATCCACCCAACAAGTGTCGTCGTCATGTATGGCATAAGGTGTGACAAAGGAATGAGACATGGTATGTAAGCATACAAATTGAGTACAATCAAGATCATCATGGAAATAAGCATGCAAATGGGAGGTAGAGATGCTAATATGTGTGACAAGAGAACAAGCATCTACCTCAAGGTCATAGCAAGTATGCATCAAGCGCTCAACAAATGGTCTATGGTAGGCATATGAATCATTCACAACACCAAAGGAAATGAAGTGTCTAAACACATGGGTCAAGTGCAAGACAATCCAAGCAAAACGTGCATAGGGTGTAGTGAAAATAGTGTGGCACTCAACACAATAGAAAGAGCAATTGTTCATCATGTGTGAGGCAATCAAATCAAGCATGTAGCAATCAATGGGATATGGCATATGTGAAGAAATGACATTGTTGCAATCAAACACATGGGAATAACATGGGATAATCATGTTCGATGCAACACACAAGGCATATACATCATGAGACATGGCAATGTAGCAATGACAAGTCAAAACAAGATCTCTAGCATGTGTGCAATGTGTCATGGTGCAAGCAACACATGAAGTATGATCCACAATATTCATGCTCATGGTTTTGGGGTTCTCAAAAGAGAAGGATATCACCTCGAAAGCGTGTCCTTGTGCGTCCTTCACAATGTCAAAGCACGAGCAAGTGCGATGTAGAAGCGCATCGGTCGAAATTGGCTCGCTCTCAAGAGCTCGAATGGTCAACTCGCGGGAAGTGGAGGTTGACACGATGTCGAAGTATCCTACACATGCACACAACAAAGCAAAGAACGTATGTGCATGGTAGATAAACACATCATCCATCATAATGGTTCTCTTCTCTTGCACATAACCATTTGTAGCAAAAGTGCATGAATAATATGATGCAACAATCTTTATGTTCATGGCACTAGGCATATGGTGCAAAGAAAGAAGACAAGTATGCTTCACATGAAAGATGTCAAAAACTCCAATAATATGGGAGAAAGCTATGGGGGCAATCTCATTAGCAAGACTAAAATCATTGTTGCACTCAATACATGACAAATCATCTAGTATGAGAGAGGCAACATATGGAGATATATGACAAGAAGCAATATAAATCATGTGCAAAGCATGGAAATGGATGCCATCAACCGCATGAAACGAGCAAGTATGAATCATCGGTGATGCAACAAGGAAAGCAATCATAGTAATCATGTCGTGCAAACTAGTGGAGCGAAGATGCAACACACTAGAGGAAATCATGGCAATCATGTCATGTGAGCAAATAATAGGCATAGCAAATGCGCATGACATATCGCAAGCACGAAAACAAGGCAAGATCAAAGTATCATCATAGGCATGGGGTACAAAGCAAACATGGCAACAGCAAGGGATATCTCCACCAAGCTTGCGAATACACATACAAGTACTAGAATCAAGGATCATGTGTAATGCGAAGCATGGGTCACCAAAGCATGTCATCCAAATGGATATGAGCATATCATGCAAAGTGAACATGGCAAGATGGGCATATAATATGTAATGGACAATAACCCATAACCATGTGAGGGCCATGTAGAAGAAATGCGCGAAGCCTCGTCGCAAAGAGGGCGGGTGGAGGGTAAGCACTCCATGGTGGCACACATCTTCATTGCTCTCTAGAGCTCGTTTCATCAACTCGTGCGCTTGCGAAGTTGACAAGTAAGCTTGGGTACCTACACAACAAATAGGCAAACGAAACAAAGTGTGTGCGTGGTAAATGTACACATCATCCATCATGATGTGTATGTGCACGTGAGAGTTAGCACAAAACAAGCAATGCTCAAAGAAATTTGAGGCATGGTATAAGAATATGTCATCCATCATGAAAGAATAATTGTTACGTATAACACGATGGGGACACAAATTGAGCATGCAAGTATTTGGCACATCAATATCATTTGTATTCATGGGATGCATATGGTGCACAAAATCATGGAAATCATGCAATGCATGGGATGGATCAAAATCTCCTAACATGTATGAGGAAACTATGGGGGTCTCCTCAATAGCAATATTGGAAGCATTACATGGAGAAAATTGACAACATGGCAAACAATGCATGTCCGAAGCTAGGTGGTCATGGCATGGCATATGATGGCAATGATGCAAAGGAAGCATATCAATATCATCACAAGAAAAACAAATGCCAATAACCATGGGCTTGTCATCTATGCCATATGTACAAATTGGATTTATTTCAATGGCATATGCATAGTTACTACGATGAGATTGCGAATTGGATATACTGTTGATCTCATGCATAGCATATGACAAGTCAAGCGGATCGTCGAACATGATGTGACCTAAACAATTATGACAAGAAATCCTATGCAACATGGCATCACAACTAATAGACTCCACATGGCAATCATCAAACTCATCATAAATGGGTAAATCATCGCATGGGGAAATCATACTAGCATGAAGCATGTCAATAGGAGGGTCGACATCATGCAAGCAATCAATGTCCACTAGTGGGACTAGCTCATCACCTTCACCTATGTTACCTTTGTCATTCCACACATGTGGTGTAGGTGAGATGCCAAAGACCAAATTGTGGTCATCTTCATCGTGATGAAACCATGTGGGGGTGCATCAAATTCCACCATGGCCATCGTCTTGTCCAAAGGAAGGACGAAGTCGTCAAGAATCGGCGCGTCATCATATATGGGACCTAGCACCAAATGAGAAGACACAATAGAGGTAGAGGTGAAGTCGTTAGAGTTCAAAATGTCCTCACATGACCTATCAACTATCTCACTCTCTCTATGTGGTGGCTCACTCACTCCCTCAAAGTAGGCGCACTCAAAGTCACATATGGTGGAGTCACTCATCTCACACAAGTTGTGGGGGTTGTGGCTCTCCTCACATGGGAATTGGGGCAACTCGTCATATATGGGGCTAGTGGTGAACTCGCTCTCATTCTCAATATGGGTGCTCATGTCACTCAAGTCATCTCCAAACGCCGCCGTGGTCGAAGGGAAAATCCCATGCTCAACCATCTCGTCACCGTCGCCGTGGATGAAGGTCGAAGATGGCACATCATCACTCTCGCCTCCAAAGATGGAAGCATCATCCTTGCTCGCCACCTTGTCGCTCGCCTCCAAAGCATGTTCCTTGAGGGGCTCCATAGTCGTAGTTGTCGCCGCGCCGTCTTCAAAAAGAGTCGTGGTAGACTCGGCATCATCAATGCCACAAAGAGGGATGGCGGTGAAGTCGAACTTGGGAGCGTTGTCTTGGAGCTCGTTGGGCTTGGACATCGTGGTGGTACTATCCTCATGATCGTTTTTGTGGAGCTTGGTCGTCGCGAAGTGTGTTTGGCGTCGAGTAGCCTTGGCCTTCATAAGTTCTTGTTCTGCCTTGAGAGCACCAAAGTAGATGTCGTCGAGGGACTCGTAGTTGTCGAGGAAGATAGTCTTGGAGATGTCGTTATTCAATCCCATCATGAAGTGGAACTTCGTCCAAATGGGGTCATCCACGCCGGCTCGTCGCAAGGCTTTCTTCATCTCCATGAAGTACTCGTGGAGGGACTTGGATCCTTGGATGGTGTTCTCCAATTGGCGAAGTAGATGTTCCGTGTAGGTGGTTGGCAAAAACTCTCGCCGCATCACTTTCTTCGTCTTGGGCTAACTCATGTTGAAGCTCTTCGAAGGGGTGTGAAGCTACCATGTCGACGCGTAGTCGTGGAAGTTACTTGTGGCGCACTTCACTTGATCTTCGGAGGGGACTTGATGTAGCTTGAGGTAGTCGTCCATCTTGCACTCCCACTCGAGATACTCCTTGGGGTCTTGAGTCCCATCAAAAGGAATCTCGTGGTCGGTGTCAAGGTCGTAGTAGCTCGTGGAAGTCGCGGACTTAAGCTTGTGGAGCTTCTCTTGAGCGTAATCTTGGGGTGCTTGTCGGCAAAGATGCCGCATGTCCAAAGGCGAAGATGCCTTGAAGTCGCTTGGCGAAGATGCCAAGGTAGATGGTGAAGTCGGAGAGTGGTGGCTGGTGTTGAGCTCTTGACCTTCACGTTGTAGTCGGTGATGGTGTCGATGCCGATGTAATCTTGCCGGAGATGGTAGCTCGGAATCATGTGCACTTGAGCGTCTTCTCGAAGATGAGGAAGACCTCTTGCCAGTCTTGATGAGGGCTTTGAGCTCCTCCATTTGAGCATCCATCTTGGCGTCCAAGTGGTTCTTCATGGCATCGAACTCGTCATTGTTGTTGTAGACCGAAGTAGATGTGCTTTGCCTATCCATCACAAGACTTGAGGAAAGGTGAGTAGGAAATGAGATAAACAATACCAAGATACCTTTTTCCCAAAGTTGAGGATGTATCCAGCGTCACTCAATGTGAAATGAGAGAATAGTGGAATTGGTACCGGACTTGTTCACTCACACCTACAAGGTAAAGCTTATCGAGTTGCTTGGTTAGGATAAGTGGCACAAAATTCAAGCAAGTGTTAGTCAATGATATCGAAAATGTTGAGGAAGATTCACAAAATTGCAATGTAAAGCAAATAGATCAATAGCTATATGGTATGACCCGGAAACACACACACGAAAAGATAGATGGGATCCGCGCAACCAAGGAATGAGCAGAAAATGTGTTACCACGCAAAAAGCTCTTGTTGCACGGATACTAGAGAGACAATAGCTCGATTGCTCAAATGGGCTAGATACGCTTCGTGCACCAACCTACAAGAGAAAACCGTGCCGTCCTCAATCCCAAGTTGCTATGTATGTATGATCCAAGAGTATGTACTATGCAAAATGGCTCAATGCTATTGCTATTGCTTACAAGCTCTATTGTATCTCCTCTTTTGCTTAAAAGCTTCTTCTTCTTTTTTATATGCTTCCTTTGCCACTATGCTTGATGCTCGAGCCAAGATATGAGACAAGTATGTAAGATATGCACGGGAGAGACTTAATGGCACAATGATGATAGCAAGATGATTGCACGCTAAATGTAGCTATGCGGTGTAAGCATATCACTAAGGTGCACAAATAGCGTGGCCTAGCAATTCTCAACTCGCTAGTCTCGATAGGTAAGTGACGCAATAAGCTCGGGGCTATCAATGCAATGGCAAGGAAATGTACAATGATGTCGTCGAGGTTACTGTCAGTGGGTTCTCGTTTGTAAGCAAGGACGGATGATGATGAAGTGGACAATGTCGATGTCGAGTCCGTGGCGATGATGAGTGGTGATGTAGAACCGTTCCTAATTAGCCGAAACACCTTAGGAAATGGGAAACCGCAACTCAAAATCTCTAATGTCAAATGGTGGTAGCGGAATGCGGTGGTGGTTGCGAAGTCAGCAATGTGGAAGTGGGGGTGGTGGTTGATGAAGAAGTAACCGTCACTAAGTAGCCGAAACACCTTAGGAGACTCGAATCACAACTCAAGCAATCACAAATGCGATGAGGATCAAAATGGGTTAGGTTGCGGAAGGCTATGTTGATATTGCGGATGATATGGTGGAGGGCCTAGGCAAACTTGCCAAAGTTCACACAATTAGATGGAGTCAAATGATGGTGGTACCTATCTATATGGATGGGGGATGTCAATAGCTATCCAACGAGCTAAAAAATGTCAAAATCGGACTCCGGATGTGAAAGTTATGGTCAAAACGGTCAATCAGCCGATGCTGAAACAGGGAGGGACGGTTGTACCGCTTGCGGGGGCGGTTGTACCACTCCTGGAGCGTCCTGGGGTTCCAGTTTTGTGTTGGCGGAACTATCAGGGGACGGGGTAGCGGTTGTACCGCCTTGGGGGGCGGTTGTACCTCTCTGCTCGGGAAAATTCCCAGGTTTCAGATCTGGGTACGGGATGGACTTGGGGCGGACCAAACTTGAAATTTGTGGTGCCAAATCAAAGGGGAAAAGAAAATTTGGGATGGATTTCGTGGTGGATAGGTGGGGAAAGCCAAGATCTACTTGCAAACAACAAAATCATGGATCAAACACAACAAAATCTCACAAGAACCAACAAAATGCAAAAAATTTGGGAGGGCTAATTTTGGTGGGGATTTTCGAATTAGGACAAAAACACACAAAATTAGGCTAGAAAGTGGGGGGTAGGACTCCAAATTCGTGATCAACGTGGCTCATGATACCAAGATGATGTAGGGTGGAACCCTAATTGACGATCTTTCACGAATTGGAGGGGATCCTACGAAGAACACGAAGAACACGAGGAAGAACATGGGGAAATCACAAGGGAAACACTCCAGAACAAGTCCAATCACACATCCACTAGACTAACAAACACATGGATCCACAAGGTACATGAACAAGCAAAGGGAAAGACACAAGGTAGAGTTCATCCCAAATCCAGGAGGAGATGAGGTCTTGATGATCTAGGTAGATCCTTCTCCCTTAGGAGGTCTTGCACTCCAATGGAGTCTTCTCCCTCAAGAGGAATCCCACAAGGGGAGATACATGAGCTAAGCTCTAATGTCTAGAAGTGGAAGGAGAAGTGGAGGTGGGCTGGGCTACGTGCACTGTGGTCACTAAAGGCCCAGATGCACAGTGCCCGTTTGCATTTTTCCTTTTATTCTTTTTTGTTTTATTTTTCTTCCTCTGTTTTCTATTTTATTTTAGTACCAAATGATTTTTGTTTAATATGACAATTGGCACATAAATTTTAGGCAGTGTGTTGAGTTAGACCACCAAGTTACAATTTATTTGGAATAGTTTAAATATTTGTTTAATTCGAATTTGCTCAAATAACTGCTGCTGGTCCAATTTTAATTAGGTTAAGGGTACTTTAAATATTCAAATAATGTTGGTTTTTACATGACAATTAGTTAGTGAATATTTGCAACCCATCAAACATTTTTGAATTACTGTTTGAAGAATTAATAATTTGACTTGTAATTTGAATTTGACTGGGTTTGGATCAAAGTGAAGTTTAGCAAAAATTAATTGTGATGACATGGCACCATTAGGGGGAGATTACTGTAGCATGATTATTGGAGTGTTACAAATCTCCTCCACTACAAGAAATCTCGTCCCGAGATTTAAGAGGTAGAGTAAGGGGGAAAAGGTCTGGCTACGAATCCAACGAGTCTTCTCAGTCTTTGTTGCTCTTCCCGAAGAGGTCGATCCATTGCGTTGACGTCTTCATTTTCTCATGCAGTCTTGCATCATGTCGAACTTGGCACCTTTTATTTGCATCTTCATCGTACTTACAAATAGGGTAAGAGGGGAAACTGTAAGGACGGATGTCTGCAAGGACTGACGTTTGGTAATTATCTCAGGGAATGAGGCACTAGGTATCTCTCGAGTTGAAACTCGGGGAAATCATCGAGAGCAACATAAGAAGGTATAAAAGTTTCAAACGGGTAGGCAATCATTCGATGCCTAACCAGAAGGTGAAAGGGGTTCAGAACAATGGGAATAAGTATTGTGTCTGAAACCAGAATAGATCATCTCTAGGAAGGAGGCTCGTAAATTACATACGAAGCCAAGCACGAGGAATAACTTTGGGAACAGAGATGTACATGAGAGTCAGGTTTCGATCCTGTGGAACTGTGGTGAGTGTGGATTAAGAGTATGGAGGACGGTGACATCTTGCACGGTCACGATAGCAAGGCATGTCAGAGGATAGTTTGTGAGTTATGTTGGCAACAACGTCGGTACCAAGGGCGGGGGACAATGAGAACCATTTTCCTGCTCGCAAGGCGAGGCAGACCAATAGGCAAAGTTCTCGTCCACCGGTGTTATCGGAATGTCATCAACAATAGTAACAGGGTTTTACTTGACAAGGTTGTACTTGGGGGTGTTGACATAAGCAGGGAATTATCACTGCTCAGATAAGTTAGATTACAAGAAAGGTTAAACAGACCAATGGAAAGGAAAATGTGATTATCTGAGCAAACAGACCAATGGAAAGGAAAATGTGATTATACACAAGTATTAGGTGTATATCCTTCCCAAGGAAAAGCAGAGCATGATATACATGACAGGACAGCAAGTACAAAATCATTTAGATAAAGGGGAGAGGAAATTCATGATGTTACCCATACAATGGTGTTTGGATAATTGATCAAGAAACATTTAGCATTGCGCTTCTGATGTTCTTGTTGATATTCGGAATACCACAGTCATGCTTCGGGGTAGCAATAATATGGTGTTTCAAGTAAGGGTTGGGTCTGAAGATCACAATAATACACAAGGAACAATTTCAAGAATAGCAAGGAAAACAAGGTATAAGCAAAACATGACCAAGTTTGTGTTGGAGAGGAAAACAAGGATGTTGTCGATGATAACACAAATCATTAAGGGGCAAGGATGGTATTTCTCACCATGAATTCAATTGACATCTTGGAAGAAGTCAAAAATGTTGACGATGATCACAACACATTTTGTCGAGAGGTTTCAAGAGGATGCAATCGAACAGGGACAGCATCAAGCAAGGGAATGACAAAGTGGAAAGTTATGGGAACAACAGATAAGATGCAAGCTCGGAATCGGAGTGGCTTTTCGAGACCACAAAATGATGTTGAAAACTCGACGTAAGCCTTGCTCACGGTCTGAAGAATTCGTGCACCAAAGAAGGACGAGGTAGCACGGTCAAATGTAGCATGATAAGGATGTACCCGGTAGTCTAGGAATGGCAAGATTGAGTTTAAATTTCCCAGCAACAAATTACTAGGGGTATTTGAATTGTAGTGCGGATTCGATTCACGAATCGGTGTTCTCGGTTGACAACAACCCAGAACCCGTGGAATGACTAAGACAGGGAAAGGTATTACTTCATCAAAAATTCATAATATGTAGTGCAATGGCATGATATCCTTGAAGGTAGAACATAATAGAAGCTGAACTAGATCGTTGACCCGCGGACAGCTGATACTTTAACCTTGTCGAAAAATAGACGAGGCACTGGAATGGATTCCTTTCAGATATATTGAATAAGGACAGCATGGTCGGAACCATAACTGCAAGGGATCAAATTTAATGATAATGTAAGAATTATTCAAATGATTAAATATTTTACAAAAAGCTTCTGTGATGGTCTACATCGTTCCCATGGGCATGAACACAAAGTTCAAGGTCGACTCCCACTTCTTCAATGCATAACCTTTCATTCACTTCTCGTTTTCAAAGAAGTTGTAGTGTTGCAATTTTATCTGACAGAACGCTAGTAGAGTATAACCCGCATACTTCCGGGTGTACACAGATTAGGGAAGGCATAGGTTCAACCCATCGGTGCATCTTAGGAACATACCACAAACTTCAAGAGTAAATACACAAGCTCGATAGCAGAGCATGGTTGACAAAAGCAGAGGATAAAATTTACCAAAGGCATTATGTATCAGGGGAAGAACTCACAAGGTTATTGAATATGAAGGACACTGTCGGATAATAATCCAACAAAGGATTTGGCGGTCCACAAAGGATCTGATGTGAGTATTGGTACCCAACCAGAAGAAGAACGAATGCAAAGGCATCGGATTATAGAAACATCTGAATAATTTGATGCTTAAATACAAGGAAATTATGATTTCCAGATCGGTGTATCAGAATCAGATGCTCTGATCAAATATGAGTAAGTTGAATAGACTTAGAGGCACAATCGGTCAAGGTTTGATTGGCTGAAAACCAGCTCATGCCCGAATGACGTCTGAGCCGAAAGGATAATTGCTAAGGATCATTTGATGATTGCGAGCATTCGCAGACACATTGAATCATTAGTCTCAAAATGGCAATGACAAGGGATGTCAACGAAGATTACTAGACATATGGAATTAACCATAATGCAAGCAGACAAGAATTTCAAGAGCAATAGGATGCAGAGGATTCTCAGAAGATCGGATATCATTTCAAAGTATTTTGTGAAACACATGAACAACTGGGCATGAACGAATCCTCGGTAAATGTGAGCAATTATTCGTAGGTGTATTCATGCGGCAAAGAACTGCAAGGCAGTAGGCACAATGGATTCTCGGAATAACGGAGAGTATTTCGGGGTATCTTGTAATAACAAGAGCAACTGGGAATGAATGTATGAACGGAAAGTGTATGTAGTAATCCATAGGGATTATCGGTGGTAGGGAATCGCAAAAGCGATGAGCACAAGGGTCTCGGGAAAGCATCGAATAGTATCTTCGGAATCTTCTGATGAATCAAGCGGTCATCTAGAATGAAGGGCTCTCTGGGAGGAAGTAGTTACGTGAACCTAGAGTTAGAGTTAGCAAAATCATTTAACCCGAAAAGAAGAGAGATCAGAATCCCAGAGTAAAGGAGAGGAATAAAAGATCCTAATCCCATCCATTGGCGATGTGGGCCCGTAAGCCACACAACAATGTTAGTAAAAAAAGTTTTGCAAAGACTAGACTCAACTTCGGCCAAGGAGTTGGAAAGGGGCTTCCTACAGGCAGTCGGCTCTGATACCAACTTGTGACACCCCTGACTCGACCGTGCACTAATCATACACGCAAACATGCACGATCAAGATCAGAGACTCACGGGAAGATATCACAACACAACTCTAGACACAAATTCAAACATGAGGGAGTTATATTACAAACCAAGGGCCACGAGGACCCGAATACATAAGTCAGCGAAAGCAACAATATCTGAGTACAAACATAATTAGACAAGTTTACCTTAAGAAGGCTAGCAAAATAATGACAACTAGATCGAAAAGGCGCATGCCTCCTGCCTGGGGCCTCCTAACTACTCCTGGTCGTCGGTCTCCACGTAGTAGTAGGCTCCGTCGGGGTAGTAGTAGTCATCGACGGGATCAGCTGGCTTCGAGACTCCGTCATCTGATCGCAGCAACCGGGTAGAGGGGAAAAAGGTAGCAAAGCAACCGTGAGTACTCATCCAAAGTACTCGCAAGACTTACATCAGATCTATGCTAAGTATGCATCAGTATCAAAGGAAGGGTTTGTCTGAGGACTATACTGCACAAATGCCAGAATAGAAGGGAAGACCTAGCCTAACGAAGACTAGCCTCTTGCAGCGTCTTACAGCAACAGAAGAGAGTAGAGTAACATATCATATAGTAACAAGTATATAATAGCAACGCCCAGAGATCCTTCCTCATCTACCCCGCGAGGAAGCGATCCCGGAGCCATCATATCAGTTTAGTGTAACAAGTATCCAGTTCTAGTTGTAATAGATTGGGATACAACTCCGAGCGTCCTGTTACCGTGGACACGGCTATTCGAATAGATAACTTCCCTGCAGGGGTGCACCAACTTACCCAACATGCTCGATTAACTCTGGCCGAACACACTTTTCCGGGTCATGCCCGGCCTCGGCCAATCGACACGCCGTAGTTCTACCTAGGCTCAATAGAGAGGTCAGCACACCGGTCTACATCCTAAGCGCAAAGGGGTCATGGGCCAATCGTCCTTTGCACTCCTGCGCGTTGCGTACGCGGCCGGGACCAAACCTAGCCCCTGTATACACACGCAGGCGTTCCAGTTCACCCGGGCGTGCGTCGCACAATTGTGACGTCTGAAGAGCTTTCGGGAGAAATCATACGACGCCGAGTGCCCATAACTTATCCCAAGTGGTGGTTAGTGCGAAAAGGCCAAAGGCCTACTCAGATCACATATCCAAACCCGTCATTGTGTTGGGAGCTCGCGGTGACGATCAGTGCTCCTGTCGCCCCGTCTCGCGGTCTTACGACAAGGGCCAGGCCCATCCCTCTCTAGGGCGGTCTCTGCCTGCCCGGTCGTGCCGTGTCATTAACTCTCGCGGGTACCCTTCGGGTCGACCCGACTTATGAAGAGACTGTCGGGAACTCAGGTCCACATCTACCGGGGTGGTACCGCCTGTCCCTTCAGTCATGTAGTAACAGTTAACGGGGAACAGTTAAAGGTAACAGTGTGTCCTTACCATCAAGGTGAACTCATAGGAATCACCCTCGATAGGTTCACACCTGAGGTAGAATGTCAAGATGAACTTGGAGGAATCACCCTCGATAGGTTCACGCTTGAGGTACTGCACGACAGAGACATCCTCGGGAGTGGTGAGCAAGGAATCACCCTCTGTAAACCACACTCGATGTGCTACACTACAGAGATATCATCGGAAGTGAGATACGAGGCATCACCCTCGGCACTCGATAGTAGCTCTACAGAGTCGTACAACTAAGGGGGTGCTGGTGGTGTGTTCGGTCTCTGTACATCGATCACATTGATCGAATCTTCGGTAGTAAAGCCTGGCAACACGGACAAGGGTGTAGGGCCTCTGATGGATCACTAACCAGCCTATACTAAGCATATAGGACAACAGGTAAAGTATCAATAGCAGGTTACAAAATCAGGCTATGCATCAGAATAGGAGTTATCGAATAATAGTAGCAAAATCTAATGCAAGCATGGGAAATAAAGAATGGGCGATATAGGAATGATCAAGGGGGTTTTGCTTGCCTGGAAGCTCTACTGAAAGGGGCTGGACGTCTGCAGCGTAGTCGTACTCGGTGGCGTCAGCGTCGGTCTCGGGGTCTACCGGAGAAGAAGAGGGGGAAGAAACAATAAATACAAAGCAAACAAATGCATCACAATGCATGACATGGCAATATGCTATGCTAGGGATGACCTAATGCAGCGCTAAGTGATATAGACGGAGAGGGAAAATATCCGGAAATATTTCCCCGGCTCTAGGCCTTTATCGGTCAGACGATCCGGAGGGGAAGGTTCCATGTTTGCTGTGTTGGGAGCATGTGACAGGTATGCGGATGGCATAATTAGATTCGTCTTATTTTTCTGATCAACTTTCATATATAAATTATTTTCATCCGAGTTACGGTTTATTTTCTATGAATTTCCAAAGTTTTAACAATATTCTGGATTTATTATTAATTCGAATATTAAACTGAAATTGCTATGGGTACCCAAGTGTGTACCCAGCAGAGAGGCTTACAGATGGCTCCAGTCAACAATTGACCATTGACTGGTCAATTGGTAAACAGTGCACGCGGGACCCACTTGTCAGTGTCACAAGTTTTAACAGTCATTTAACTGATTTTAATTAAGTTATTTAGTTGATGGGTCCATCATCTCAGGGCCTAATTAGGCTATGCTAATCCTAACATAATTAGCCAGCTAATTAACCCGGCCGGACCCACTGGTCAGTGAACCAGCCGGCCAACCGAGGCTGGGCATGCACGCGCGCGAGCGCATGGCGCAGCGGCTGTGGCCAGGGGGCTGTTCGGCCGGGAGCAGTGGCGAGCGAGTGCGGGGCGCGCGGCGCAGGCGGCACTTGCGGCGGTGGCCGTGGGCGGCAGCGGCGGCAACAGCCAACAGTGGCAGCAGCAGTGCTAAGCAGCAGCGGCCGCGGCAACAGCCAGCACCAGCGCGGGCAGTGGCAGGCGGCGGTGAGGCCACACGCGGGCGCGCGTGCATGAGGGCGCGGGCAGGGGCGCACCGGGCGCGGCCAGGGCAAGGCAGGGCGCGGACGGCTGCGGGCACACAGAGAGCTTCGGGGGAGGATGGCTGAAGCGCGGAGCGGCACATACGGCGACAGTTTCGAAGGGGAAAAGGGGAGAATCGATGGAGGGCCTCACATCGAGCCTGTAGGTGAGCAAAGCCGGCTCGGGGAGGCTCCGGTGAGGTCGAATCGCAGACGAACACTGGCGGTGCCCGAGGATGAAGATGACGGCGATCCGGCGCTGCAGAGGTTCCCGACACGAACTCGAGGACGTGGACGACGCAGCGGACGACGGCGGAGCTGATGGTCAAGCTCCTAGGCGCCGGGGTTGACGGTGGCCACATGGGCGAGGTAAGGCATGGCGATGGTGGCGCGGTTGCGAGCGGGAAGAGAGGAGGGCGACGCGAGGGGGAAAAAGAGGGGGGCTAGGGTTTCGACCGAGGAGTGCGGGGCATCAAGTAGGCGTTGGGGGAGGTGCCGGATGGCCGCCACGCACGACATGGCCGGCGGATGGCCGCCACGATCCCCCTGCCTCCTGTAGCGAGGTGGAAGGAGAAGTGGAGGTGGGTTGGGCTACGTGCACTGTGGTCACTAAAGGCCCAGATGCACAGTGCCCGTTTGCATTTTTCCTTTTATTCTTTTCTGTTTTATTTTTCTTCCTCTGTTTTCTATTTTATTTTAGTACCAAATGATTTTTGTTTAATATGACAATTGGCACATAAATATTAGGCAGTGTGTTGAGTTAGACCACCAAGTTACAATTTATTTGGAATAGTTTAAATATTTGTTTAATTCAAAATTGCTCAAATAACTGTTGCTGGTCCAATTTTAATTAGGTTAAGGGCACTTTAAATATTCAAATAATGTTGGTTTTTACATGACAATTATTTAGTGAATATTTGCAAACCATCAAACATTTTTGAATTACTGTTTGAAGAATTAATAATTTGACTTGTAATTTGAATTTGACTGGGTTTGGATCAAAGTGAAGTTTAGCAAAAATTAATTGTGATGACATGGCACCATTAGGGGGAGATTACTGTAGCATGATTATTGGGGTGTTACATAACACTGGCTCCTAAATCACATAAAGCGGTTTTAACATAACTTCTTTTAGTGGAGCATGGTATAGTGGGTATTCCTGGATCTCCTAACTTCTTAGGTACTCCACCCTTAAAAGAATAATTTGCAAGCATGGTGCAAATTTCAGCTTCGGGTATCTTTCTTTTATTAGTTATAATATCTTTCAAATATTTAGCATAAGGAGGCATTTTCAAAATATCAGTCAAGCGAGTGCGCAAAAAGACATGTGTAAGCATTTCAACAAAGTGCTCAAAGTCTTCCTCATCCTTATTTCTAGGTGGTTTAGTAGGAAAAGGCATGGGTTTTTTAACCCATGGTTCTCTTTCTTTTCCATGTTTTCTAGCAATGAAATCACTTTTATCATATCTTTTATTCTTAGGAGGTGGGTTATCAAGATCAACAGCAGGTTCTATTTCTACATCATTATCCGGTTGAGCATCAACATGAACATCATTATCATTATCATTATCATTAAGTGGATGTTCATTACCTGATTGTGTCTCAGCATCAGAAATAGAAATATCATTAGGATTCTCAGAAGGTTTTTCCATCACAGGTTCACTAGAAGCAGGCAAAGTTTTATCATTTTTCTTTTTCTTTTTCTTCTTAGATGAACTAGGTGCATCAGTATTAATTCTTTGAGAATCTTGCTCAATTCTTTTAGGATGACCTTCAGGATACAGAGGCTCCTGAGTCATTCTACCTCCTCTAGTAACAACTCTAACAGCACGATCATTCATTTTATTATTCATCTCATCAAGCAAATCATTTTGGGACTTAGCAATTTGTTCTAGATGAGTATGAACCATAGAAGCATGTTTACTTAAGCCTCTAACATCATTAGCAGTTCTAAACATCAAATCGCTCAAATGATCTATCATGAAAGCATTTCATTTCAATTTATTGCTAACATGCATATTAAAGTGGTCCTGCTTAATGATGTAATTATCAAATTCATACAGGCATTGGCTAGCAGATTTATTATAAGGAATATCACCTTCATCGAATCTAGTAAGAGAATTTACCTCTACTACCTGTGTCGGGGTGTCGAGCCCATGTATTTCTTCAATAGGTGGTAAATTCTTAACATCTTCAGCTTTAATACCCTTTTCTTTCATAGATTTCTTAGCTTCTTGCATATCTTCTAGACTGAGGAATAGAATACCTCTCTTCTTCGGAGTTGGCTTAGGTGGTGGTTCAGGAAGTGTCCAATCATCGGCATTTCTCAACATATTATTCAATAGTTCTTCAGCATGTCCAACAGTTTATTCCTTGAAAACACAACCAGCACAACTATCTAGGTAGTCCCTAGAAGCATCGGTTAGTCCATTATAAAAGATATCAAGTATTTTATTTTTCTTAAGAGGATGATTAGGCAAAGCATTAAGTAATTGGAGAAGCCTCCCCCAAGCTTGAGGGAGATTCTCTTCTTCAATTTGCACAAAGTTAAATATTTCCTGTAAGACAGCTTGTTTCTTATGAGCAGGAAAATATTTTTCAGAAAAGTAATATATCATATCCTGCGGACTACACACACAACCAGGAGCAAGAGTATTAAACCATTTCTTAGCATCACCCTTTAAGGAGAAAGGAAACAACTTAAGAATGTAGTAGTAACGAATTTTTTCCTCATGAGCAAATAGGGTGGCTATATCATTCAATTTAGTAAGGTGTGCCACAACAGTTTCAGATTCATAACCATGAAAAGGATCAGATTCAACCAAAGTAATTAACTCAAGATCGACAGAGAATTCATAATCCTTATCGATAACAAAAATAGGAGAGGTAACAAACTTAGGATCATATTTCATTCTCTTCATCATAGACTTTTCTTTAAGCTTAGCCAGTAATTTTCTAACATCATCTCTATCATTACAAGCAAGGATCTCTCTAGCTATTTCTCCATCTATAACATAACCATCAGGTGTCTTAGGCATTTCAACTCTAGTAGGAGAGCTAGGAATAATAGGTGAATCATAATTTTCAGAAGTTTCATCAATTTCAGCATTCTCAATTTCTTTAGCTTTAACAATTTGTTCATCAAGAAATTCACCTAGTGGCACAGTATTATCAAGCATAGTACTAGCATCATCACAAGTTTCATTTATAGCAGAAGCAATATCATCAATTACTTGTGACATATCAGAATGAATAGCAGGTGGTGGTGTCGCAAGCCTACTCAAAACAGAAGGTGAATCAAGTGCAGAGTGTGATGGCAGTTCCTTACCTCCCCTCGTCTTAGAGGGAACGATCTTGGTCTTAGCATCTTTCAGATTATTCATAGTGATCAAAAGATACAAATCCCAAGTGACTCAACAAATAGAGCTATGCTCCCCGGCAACGGCGCCAGAAAAAGGTCTTGATAACGCACAAGTATAGGGGATCGCGACAGTCTTCGAGGGTAGTATTTCACCCAAATTTATTGATTCGACACAAGGGGAGCCAAAGAATATTTGCAAGTATTAGCAGTTGAGTTGTCAATTCAACCACACCTGGAGAACTAAATATCTGCAGCAAAGTGTTTAGTAGCACAGTAATATGATAGTTTTGATAGCAGTAGTAACAGTAGCAATAGTAACAATGACGGTAATAGTAGCAGTTTTGTAGTGATTGTAACAGCAGCGGCAACAGAGTAACTTAGCAAAAACCAATATGAGAAAAGCGTAGGCATTGGATCAGTGATGGATATTTGTGTTGGATGACATTCATCATATAACAGTCACAACCTAGAGCGATACACAATAGCTCCAATTCATCAATGTAATGTAGGCATGTATTCCGTATATAGTCATATGTGCTTATAGTAAGAACTTGCATGACATCTTTTGTCCTACCCTCCCGTGGCAGCGGGGTCCATAAGGAAATCTAAGGGATATTAAGGCCTCCTTTTAATAGAGAACCGGAACAAAGCATTAGCACTTAGTGAATACATGAACTCCTCAAACTACGGTAATCACCGGAAAGAATCCCAATTATTGTCACCTTGGGGTATGCGGATCATAACACGTAATAGGTGCATACAACTTGCAAGATAGGATCAAGAACACAAATATATTCATGAAAACATAAAGGGTTCAGATCTGAAATCATGGCACTCGGGCCCTAGTGACAAGCATTAAGCATAGCAAAGTCATAGCAACATCAATCTCAGAACATAGTGGATACTAGGGATCAAGCCCTAACAAATTGACTCGATTACATGACAAATCTCATCCAACCCATCACCGTCCAGCAAGCCTACGAAGGAATTACTCACTCCCGGTGGTGAGCATCATGAAATTGGTGATGGAGGATGGTTGATGATGACGACGGCATCGAATCCCCCTCTCTGGAGCCCCGAACGGACTCCAGATCAGCCCTCCCGATGAAGAACAGGAGGTGGCGGCGGCTCCGTATCGTAAAACGCGATGATTCTTTCTCTCTGGTTTTTTTTCCACGAATAGGTATATATGGGGTTGGAGTTAGGGTTGCCGGAGTTTCCAGGGGGCCACAAGCCTGGCGGGCGCGCCCTGTGGGGGTGGCCGCGCCCCCTGAGCTTGTCGCTCCTGGGTGGCCCCCCCTCCAGTAGATCTCTTCGCCAATATTTTTTATATATTCTGAAATAATTCTCCGTAAATTTTCAGGTCAATCCGAGAACTTTTATTTCTGCACAAAAATAACACCATGACAATTCTGCTGAAAACAGCGTCAGTCCGGGTTAGTTCCATTCAAATCATGCAAATTAGAGTCCACAACAAGAGCAAAAGTGTTTGGAAAAGTAGATACGTTTGGGATGTATCAGGCAGGAATACATTTGGTTCGGTCAGGCAAGATCTATGTACTCTTCAATTGTAGCTTGAGCATCTTCGTGCGCACCCTTTGAGACTGGACCGAGTGAGGAAGAGAAAGTTGTGGCATCTAGAATCGTTGAGTTGTGCTACCGTGAAGAAGTTATGTGGAGATAAAGGGCACACATCCAATGGCTGGCGGAAGGAGATAATAATTCCAAATTTTTTTCATAGGAAAGCAAGTGCCCGTAAAGCCAAGAACATAATTGTTTCTCTCGAGAGGGCTGACGGCACGATGTGTGTGACCCAATCGAGTTGGAGACTATGGCTACGAGTTTATACGAAAACCTTTATACATATGAGAATACTATAGGGATGGAGGAGGTCCTATCTCACATCCCGACTAAAGTGGATGATGCCCTAAATATGAAGCTTAACACTCCATATACTGATGAGGTAAAAGTAGCTTTATGTCAAATGTTTCCAACTAAGCCCCGGGGCCAGATGGGTATCCCGCTCACTTTTTTCAATGACATTGGGATCTATGTGATGATTAGGTGACTGATAGGGTGAGACGAGTGCTCAATGGAGATGACTCTCCAGAGATAAACAAAACATTCGTTGTGTTAATTATCAAGATTGCTAGTCCAAAATTTTAGGAGAGTTTCGACTGATTAGTCTTTGTAATGTGATCTTTCAAGATTGCTTCAAAGGTACTCGCAAATCGGCTCAAACTCATTCTCCCTGAGGTGATTTCCGAAGAGCAGTTCACATTCGTACCAAGTCTTCTTATTACAGACAATTTTATATCTGCCTACGAATGTCTTTATCACATGAAGTCGAAGAAGGTGAAGAGTTATCGCTTGTTTTCTTTTTTGAACACAGTACAGATGCGGACGCTCATACATGCGCATATACACTCACCCATATGAACACACACACACGCACACCCTACCCCTATGAGCACCTCCGAGAGACTGAGTCGGCATCATCTTGAGATTGACGAAGTCGCCATAGATGCCTTTGTAGTCGACGGGAACGTCTCCTCCCACTAAACGCACGTAGCCGGAAGATCTGAAATAAATCCAAAAAAATGCAAGCACCGGTGTCAAGTCTAGTCTAGGACTTAAACCCTGACGGGCTGGGGATACCACTGTCCACCTAACAATCTAACCAAAGGTTGGCTCGCAAGAGTAATCGCTTTTGTGCTCTTAAATTGGGCATGATGAAAGCTAATGACCGCCTACAGTGGCCATATTTTAATGCGGTCATGCGCCAGTGCCTAGAGTGGCCATATTTTAATGCAGTCAAGGATACAGTTATGAGGTGTCTCACTTCAGTTTCTTTTGCGGTTATGTTTAATAGAGGGAAATCACGTCATCCAGGGGGTATTAAGGTAGCTCCAGAGGCTCCTCAAGTGAGCCATCTTACTTTTGCTGATGATAGCCTCATGGTCTTTAATGCAACACCGATCATGGCTACAAGAGTGAGCTCCTTGTTAAGGAGACACTATGATGCCTCTGAACAACAAATTAATAATGATAAGTTATCCATCTTCTTTACTACAGGCTGTTTGGAGGCTTTGCTCCAAGAGACTAAACATGTGCTGCAGGTACTAAATGAGAAACTTTCAGAAAAATACTCGGGGCTTCCCTCATATGTTGGGAGAACAAAGGAAGGCCGTTAGGATGAAGTTTTTTATGTGGCCTCTCTAAATTATTCCGAGCTCCACTAAAAATTCCAAAAGGTCTTGGCAAAGTTTGACAAGGATTTGAATTTAAAAAGAAGAAAAGGCGTGGGGGTGGTTTGAACTAGGGCTATGAGATAGAAGATGCTAAAATTCTCCAAGAAATTATGGTAGCTCTCTTATGAGAAAAGAACACCAAGTGAAAAGTTTGAAGTGAGCTGAAAGTTAAGGCCAAAAGAGAAGGCTCGGAAGAACCTAAAATAGTGGTAGTGGTAGTGGTAGTGGTGGTAGTGGTAGTAGTAGTAGTAGTAATCTATACCTAATAATAAAATCATTAGTGCTTCTACCCGTCCGTCACGAAAATTGCCCTCAAAGTTGCAAAATATTACCCACTGATGCCACCGGTAAGTGGAAAAAATGGTTCGTGTCTTTCTTAGGGCGCTGGTCGTCGCCTTAGATTCATGTATCGCAACCCCCCTTACCTACCACATGCACACGGGTGCCCGAGTGGCTAGAGCCCTCAAATGCCATCTGGGAGAGTCCTGCTACTCCCCCTTTTCTCGCCTTTCTCTCTTTTCTCTCTCAATTTTCGTTGGCGTAGAATAGAGTTACATCGCCCGAGCGTCGCTTAGCGGATGGGCTTCACCGTGTGCAATTTCGGCCCAGCTACTGTCTCTTTTAACCTTTTTTTGGCAGATTCAAGTTCTTCTCGAAATATTCATATCTTTCAAACCGTAACTTGAAATTAAACATGTTATATATGGAAATCGCTCAGAAAAATGTGTAAATTTCAAATATGCTATTATCATGCATGTTATTTATTTCTAAATTTTTCTTAGGATGTACGCTTAATTAATATTTTTCTTTATATGGTGTATTTTGAAAATGCCTATTACATATGTTTTCTACCCATTTAAATTGGCTAGATAGGATAGTTTGATGCTCTCAAAAAATCTATTATTGGCACTATAGGGGATGTATATGCTAAAGGTTACCCCAGGCACATAATCATCCTCTCTATCTCGGCGAGTGCACAATAACCAACCCATATAGATGATGTACACTAAACTACTCATATGAGCTTTATGTAAATCAATGGCATAATGCTGATTTCTAGAAATGGTGTCTCACTGTCTATAAAGATTTTTTTTAAGAATATCAATGTTGACATGCAACCCTGAACATTCGTTATACATGTCCTTATGGATTAATTGTTTTCGAGGAGATGTCTAATATGTGCTCTTATGCGCATGCTATAATTGAGTACTAAAATGTACTTTGCTACTTTTAGCCTAATGCACTATTTGTTGGGCATCACTGAGGAGGAACGCCAACAAAGGCATGAATTGATACCGAAACTTAGGTAGATATTTCTGTTGTCTAATTAATGGGACACATCTTCAGTACACTTAAAAAATTGTCCCAGCTTTATGTCTTTGCACAACACCACTTATCATATTATTTCTCATACGACATCGTGAATATTTGAAGGGATTTGCTGACGTCGTCCAATGTGTCTATGAGCGATGATTTTTTTCTCCCGTTGCAATGCACGAGCACGTTTGCTAGTAATAATAGCAATATTAATTTAAGTTTTGCAATATTAAAAGTTGTTGTGATTAAACATGTTCATGTCAAGTTAATGCAATGCAAATAATGGCAATGATGTTATGTCGATGCTAAAATTAAAATAACATGCAAAGTTGGTTAGGATATGGATATTACTCTGGGCTATTGCAGTCCTCTCCCTTCTACCCAGAGTCGTGTAAAAGACTACTGATTCAGAATTCTAATGATATACGAACTTCAGGTATTACACATATTCCTACTCAATTAGTTTTTTCTTTTGGGAAAAGTCAACTCCATATATTGCCATATATTACATAGTGTAGAGCCTTACAAGAAACACCCTTACAATTTTTGAAAAATACATCATTGGGGCTTCCAAAATCTTCTTCCACATGCATCCACCAACAACAACGTGAGCAAAGATCGTTGCCGCCTCTAGGCCTCCATCTCAGCAGAGCAAACTTATTGAAACCTAGTAGCTTGTAGAAGTAGCGGTGAGGATGTCGTTGATGTAGATCAGAAGAGCCAACGGCCGCGATCTCCCAAAAGGAAAACATTGAATGGAGCTTGTAGAACACCCCGATCCGGTCATGTGGAGTCGAGGAACCCAAATCTCACATGCTCCCTAATGAGGTTGAAGCTAACCAACCTCCATCGGTCAATAGAACCAAGACACATACCGAAGAACCAAGACACACATCCACATTGTCTGCTCCATAGGACAACCCACCGACAAACCTGCAAAAGAAAAAGGCAGACCTGGAGAACCAGATCTAGAGACACACTCTCATCCACAGCCTCCCGACGATACGAAGAAGCACCACCGGAACGAGGGCGGGACAGAAAGACCTTATTCCACACCGACGACGACGTCGCCGTCCCAATGGAAGACAAAACCTAAATTTATTCCTAACCCTACCACCATCAGATTAAAGCCCTGCGGTCCCCACCCCCTCTTGTCGCCGGAATGACAAACAAAGGGAGAGGGGGCCCGCGGTCTCATCGGGGAGAAGAGTGGATGGGCCACCACCTCTGTCGCTAGGTGCCCGGAGCAGGTGGTGGGAAGAAACAATTCGTCTATTCCCTCCCTTCGTTAGGCGTTGTGGAAGTGTGAATCCTGACGACCAAATTTCATAGAAGCATAACTCCTGACGAGCCCCGCCATTGGTGTTCCTGCCATGATGCGAAGTTGCACTTACTGATGCAACACACGGTTCATCGCTTACAGATTGGCGCAAAAGCGAGTGCTGAGTACTGACGGTACATGCCATGGCTCAGTTAAAGCTGGATCCGACGCGCTTTATGCATTCAAGCGAGCCAACAGCCCAAGCTCGTTTAGGGCTCAAGCGCAAGTGCTCATAGCATCTCCAACATGTTGGTAAATCCGTTTGCTATCCCAAAAAAGTGAAAAGATTTAAAAAAGTGCTCCAACAGATTTGGTTTATGATTTGCGATACCTATTTTTTCGATCATAGCTTAAGTTCGTACCACCAAACCAAATACGGGTTTGCTACCATTTTCCCACTCCGGCCTTCAAGGCCCACACGCACCGCTGCTCCACAATGGGTCAACATGCCCCCCGCAAAGAGAGCTCCTCCGCCAAGACATCTCGCATTGTGTGGTGGCTGGGACGGTGGAGGGTGGATGGTACGTTGCTGCCGACAGCCGAGCCACCACATAGTCTGAGTCGCCATGCCCGACCTTCCTACCTCCTCTAGCCGCAGTGCCCGACCTTCCTACGTCAACTCATCTGAATCTGAGGAGCATGACCGACAAATCGGTAGGGCGGCGTTAGCCGCCGAATCGAAACGTCGTGGCTCAATAGAGATTTCATCCTCCTCCAACAAGAATGATGTCCGTTTATCTCATGTTTGTTTTATGGCACATGCTACAAATCAGTCGGTTGATTTGTGAAGAAATCAGTCGGGTCGTGAGCCGTCCGTTCCATCCTTTATAACCTCTGGATGGGTGAACGCGACTATCCGTCGATCTCATTATGTGTAAAATTAAGGTACAATTATGTGTAAAATTATGTAATGCATGGCCATAATGTTTGAATCATTTCAATGTGATGAAAAATACAAATTGTTTCAAGTGGAAAAACACCGTACAAAGATAGATAGAAGGAAGATAAGCTTTATGTAACCAAATTCAGGCCAGATGTTCAAGAAGAGGATAAAAAAGATTTTCCACTAATTCTCTCCAATATCTAGAACTTCTTTTGTCGTCACCAAATCCACCTAAATCTATTGGAGATGCCCTTACACTTCACAACGCAATAATCGCTAACTACAAAGTCTGACAAATAACTCAAAAGGAGTTCATAGCCAAATTTTTAGCAATACAACAAAAATACCAAGAAGGAAAAGAAAAACTAGCCGTCACAACAGTGCTACATAAACAAATTTGTACTAAAACAGGAGGGCACGACATCGTTTTTAGCCAGGGACAGTGATACTCAAGAGCCTTGCATTTACCAACACTAGGCATAAGTGTTTTTCAGGCTTTCAGAGCATCATTCACTATGAACTCCCGGTAGGGAGTTACAATACTTCAAAAGCAGTAGCACAAGACATGATAAATCTAGGACAAGACACTTAGACACTAAAAGCAAAGCATGTTCCTTGGTTGCCCTAAGTTTTGAGATAATCCGTAAATATATTTGCAGATCTACCACAAAACATTATGTGGTCGTCAACTATTTATGTGGTCTCCTGATTTGTCATACGAGGCATAAAAATGTATTGTAGCCTTATGACAATTGTGAATAAAAGTCCAGTGTCTCGGCCTAAGAATACTAAATTTAGTTGCTCTTTTAAGGTTTTCCAATTTTGTAAGACATATTTTCATGAATGTTGGATCATTTCCAAACTGAATGAAATGTATCAGAGAAGCATGCCATTTGGTATATTTTTTAATATGGGACACAAATATTACAAAATAAACAGAAAACCAATGCATCAAAAATTCAACTATAAAAGTATAAAATGTGTAGTCTACTACAACACGTTGATCGCCATAATTTTATGTGATGATACTAAATAGTGGGGGGGAAAAACTTAAATAGTGGGAAAAAAAACTTAAGGCAACAAAGAATTGCACATAAATGGCCATTGAACCTATTTAAATAAGTTGTTATCAAACTCACATGCAGATGCAAATGCAAGTCAAACAAAGTTCAAGTACACTTTATAGCAACTTGGTTTGAGAGTTGGGGCTATTAGAATTGTTGTCGAATTTTGCCCCCACTTACGCAAGTTTGAACTTTGTGGCTAGGCATATGATGCACAACCACAATAGTGGCTTGCCGTGCTTCCTTAGGGCCCATCTTAACTTTTATAAAATAACTTTCTAGACAAAACGTACCACATAAGTGACTTGTTGGATAGTAATAGCAACCCCATAGAGGTGATTTCAGATGCTTGCCAAAACAAGCACTGAACTCGTAATGGTAATCTCTATAACAAACTTCTGTGTCTATGCGATCAGCTAGTCCAAGCCAAGTTTTACAAGTACACTAAGGTGCAATTTTCATGCCATATCATGCCATGTCCTACAACTACAAAGATCTAAAAGCACAGCACACATTAAATAGCATTTGCTTAAGAAATTGAGAAATAAAAACAGGCATAATCAGTTTATATAATCTATGTCACACATCTGTGGAAAAGTTAAAGCACTTCGTAAGAAAAGTTCAATGCATATCTATCCTTACCGCCTTCAGGAAAGCATGCAAGTATGATCTTATGAACGTGGAGCCCTCGCATGGAATTTCTTAAACTTGTCAATTTCTGCTTAGCAAACAGACAACAAAAAAAAGCATATCATTCAATATTCACCTTGGATGAAACACATCCAGAAAAGGCTATTGCCAAGGAAACTTATTGTATGCCAATAGTTAACCGTCATATCAAAAAATTAAAATTATACTACTAAGGGCGCCTAGTGTCCATAAGTTCAAATGGCGTTCTCCACCCATAGCTATGATAATGACCAAGAACACGCCTCGCTATTTTTAAGAACGAAGCAATTATCTATAAATAACTGTTCTTGTATTTGTATCAACAATTCTACATATAACCAAGCTAGCTAGCCGAGTATACAAATGCCCATCTCAAAACCAAGTATAGGGGTTTTGTTTTTGTTTCCTTTTTAGTCTTTGAGCTGCAATGCCCACGAATGTTAGGTGCGAATCCTTTCAATTAGACCACCCCCAACATGCATTCATGCTAATATTCGGTGTCTGTATTATGTCGCATGTCTGCTGATTACGGAATTTGCGTGCCAACCAATCAACGAAGTGATATAAGGCTAACTCAACACTTCAATTAATAATGTAGCAGGCTCTCGAATAAGTGATTCCCAATAAGCAAATTCCTAATATATCTCACGAATAAAACACGGTACCTATAGTTAGGATCAATGTTCCAAATAACAATCAGCAGTTCACGAATAATCACCCCACCATTTATGTTTACAAGATAAATGGGAATGCACACTATTTAAGTACGAGTCAGATAATTATATTCATACTTATATAATGAAAAATACGCATCTAAAAGGTCATTCATCTAAAATCTAAAAGTTCAACTCCCAACAATCGTCCATGGAAGCAGTAGAAAGGGGAAGATTGACTAATCTATGCTTGTTAAATGTTTCACCCTAAGATGTTTAACATAAGCAAACTGGTGGCATTTTACATACCAGGAGTGCCCTAAAAGATTATAAAATAAACCATAAGAGTCTTATGTTTCTACAAAATACAGTATTACTTTTTAGCATTTTTGTAACAATTCTATGTGATATTTAGGCTCCAGTACAAGAACGACAAAACTCACGTCTACCTAGTGGATATACATGGAAGTCAAGTAAGCCCTCTATTTCAATATAAGGCCAACAGTGTTTGCAATATCCTTTCAAAATACAAGGCATTCATGTAGAAATGATGACTTCACATCTATGGCTATGAAATATTCTCTCATATTTTCAAGACAATAACACCATGGCTAACATGGCCATTTCCTCTACTACTAATTGATTCCTAAATCTCGTGCTAGACCAGCATGCACCTTAAATGAAATGGAGATGGTACATTATTATCAACTATTATCACATATGCAAAACTGGAAGGCTGCACGCTCGGAAATAGAAGCATCCTCAGAGTCAGAATAAAGGAATTGAATATCCAAAATAGCAACAAAAAGTACCATAAAAGCATGAATAGTCTGCAGCACAATATAATAACAAAAGTTTGGGGCTACTAAATATTCCATTCCAAACATGCAGAACTACCTTAACCCAAATGCATGAACAGGTCTCAGTTGGGTGGTTGCAAATAGATCCAAACAGTACTAGCAGCAACCTGGCGAAGGACAGGGGCCAAAGCAACTAACTGAACTACTGAACTTAGCGTTGCACTTGAGGGGGGAAATGCAACCGCCATACCTACCTTGAAATCTCATCGAATGCTGAACTATGTAACAGGAGGTCTAACGCCTATTTCCATGGAAGTTGCCCTTCATGGCTACTTTTTTGTTTAATGACTTGGGGCCTCCAGGATTCCTGAGAAATGGGCAAGAGTTTCAAATCAAGGAAATGTTTCACCCAGGATGTTCTAATTCAAATTAGTGCAAAAATATACTCACATTTTCTGTCGCTTCGCGGCATCATGCTTCATTTTCAGAACAATGTCCATTGCATGCTGCTGATGTTCTCTTGTATGCACATGTAGACCCAGGTCCTCTGCACTCCCACAGTTAAACATGCATATCCGGCACCAACCAACATCTCCACTACTGAAGAAACCACCCTGGACAATACAACAGCAGTTCAGTGATTAATAGGTAGATCAAGTACATAGCATATAGAAACTCATAATGCATCAGGAATAAACACAAAAACGAAAATAAATTTATTAATTCAATATCCATAACCCACCGAACTGAAGCAGCCAGATTCTTGTGGAAAACCATGTCGAGAATAGTCATCAAAATTTGGATCATCTGGGTGTATGTGTCCTTGGAACCGGTGGCCAGAAGGTTCAATTCCATGCAATTGACCATGCCCAAGGGGTTCAGAACCATGAAGATTTCTTGGAAGAAAAATATTAGCAGGGTGGAAATGGGTATGAGGGAACCCTAGATTGTCAAAATCATGCTGTCTACTCCCTGGAAGGTTGCCAGGGCCTAGTTGGTCCTTACGAAGATCTCCAGGACCAGCTGTCATCCCTTGAACAAATGAACCTGAAAACCATTTGAAGCCATTACAGAGCCATCGAAAAGTTGTGAAAAGGATCAAGTAGTCATAAGCTCCTCTTCATTCATTAAACCCATGAAGACTTGCTGACGATGAAGTTTCAAATCAAGCCTTGAATCATCTTATAATCCTTACCTGGGTTTCTAGGCATTCCATCAACCCTGTGATGGCCAAATTCTGTACCAGGTGACACAAAGTCAGGATGACCAATAATTGAATGGGGCTTCCTTGATAAATCTTCAGGGAAGCCTATAGGATAGGGGCCTGGCTTGTTTGGGAATGGAGGCCTTCCAGGTAATGAATTGAAACCATCAAAAGGCCTTGGGCCTCTCTGAAAACTGTCGTCATCAAGATGAGTTGGCCCTGGAAATTGCTTCATATTCTCTTCAATATCTTTAGGGTTGGCATTGTATCTGCCAGGATATGGTGGCGCCAACGACCTGAAATGTTCCCGTGAAGAATTGAACCCTTCTTCGTGGAAAGTCCTGGAATTTCCAAGTTGCTCTCCGCCAACACCATTTCTCATTCCTGAACGAAAGGAAGTTTTGGTCAAGATGCTTACAATAAAGAAAGCTCAAGTGTCCCTAAAATTGGAAAACTAAAAAGTGTTTGCATCTGATTCAAGAGAATTACCAACAGGATGTGGCCGGCCAACATTTTCGGGAGCAAAAGGAGGCATAGTTGTGTCATGATGTCCAGGCAAGGGCCCAGCCATGGGCGGTCGAATCATGCCATCATCAGGTCTGGTGGGTGCAGGCCGCAGAAGGTTTGGTGCAAGTGCCCTTGGTGCCATTTCAGATTGATATACACCATATAATTGTTGCTGCACTGTAGGCCGGACATTTTCAGGAAAACTATGACTAGGTGGCCTCATTTGATTCGTCTGGGCTTGCGTACATGGCACAGGACCAGGATGGAGCATATGCTGAGGAAGCATGGTATCAGGTCCAGACGGACGCTGTCGGCCCATGCCTGGGGGCACATAGGAACCCAGTGCTCCCTGGCTTTTCTGTGATGCCTGCTGCAATGATCCTCCTTTCTCAAGATCATTGGATATATTTGAAGCTTCAGACTGTGAATTACTTTCCTGGCCACCAAACTCATCCTTTCCTTTGCCTTTGTCTGAACCATCTGCAACGCCCAATGCAATGCCAGTTTGTACCGCATTTTTTCTGATATTACTAAAATCATTCTGCTCCCCATTCGCATTTTTATCACCCAGAGATTCTGGCTTTATGCCAGAATATTCACCGCCTCCATTTGTATTACCACCTACTTCAGTATTGCCAGTAGCATTAGCTGCACTTTCTGACTTTCCTGATTCTTGGAACTGATGTGGTGTTGCAACATAACTCGTAGACCTGCTAGTCGAGGTTGGAACATGCTGCTGCTGCATATATTGTGGACCATGGGGCTGGAAAGGTTGAGGATGCATCTGTTGTTGTGATGAGTGCATTCCTTGTTGGTATGATTGACCTGTTTGTGAAGGAACGGGTGTGTTAAGAGGAAATCCTTGTGGTGGTGCCTGTGAAGGGATGCTGGGATGCATTGGCGGCCGCTGAGCCTGATGCCCATGTTGCTGATGTTGTGGTGTATGCTGAGTACCTTGAGGAGCCAGCATGGCTGGCTGTTGGCCTTGCAACGGAAATTGACCCTGAGGAGGGTGTACAAGTGCAGGATGCTGAGGACCAACTAACTGTTGGTGAGATGCATGTACAGGGTGCTGGATTGCAGCACCATGTGGCATCTGATGTGCTGGCTGAGGCTGCGAATATGATTGATGACCTGCTACCGCATGTACTGAAGGGTTCTGAGATTGTGCAACTGGATGGGGCTGATGATAGACATGAGATTGCGGGTACGATTGCTGCTGCACTTGTGGATGCTGGTGCTGCATCTGAGATTGAAGATGTTGCTGCTGAGGTGGGTACTGCATTTGTGGTTGTTGCTGGGCAACAGCCTGCTGATGATGTGGAGGATGAGGTTGCACATATGGCTGCACCTGGGAAGCTATTGCTTGAGTTGCAGGCATTGCAAATGGCTGATTACCAACTTGGGTATGGGCTATAGGCTGTTCATCACCTTGTGGTTGCATCTGTGGAATTTGAGGGGCTGAATGCAATGGTGGATTCTGCTGAGGCTGCGGCTGCGGCTGAACAGCTGGTGCTTGGAGTTGAGGATTCTGGGACTGGTTTGGCACCATGTGTTGGGACTGTGACGGCTGCAGGAATTGAGGCTGAGCATATGGAGCAGGTTGTGCAGGAACTTGGGCAACATTCTGCGGTGCCACTTGCGTTTGAGGTTGTGTGTACTGTTGGTATTGGCCATACTGTTGATACTGCTGGGTGTAGGGATTGTAGCCAGGGTAATGCTGCTGGTAGTACTGGTGGTACTGAAGCTGCTGCTGGTACTGCTCGGCTGTTTGAATTTGTGGTGCAACTGCTTGACCTTGAGTAGCAGAAGTAGGTGCCCCTGCAAAAGGGGCCACAGCAACTGTGCTTGTTGTGGTCACACCAGCTGAACCAGTTGCCAATGCAGAAGCTGTAACAGCTCCAGCTGTAGGAGCTGCTGCAGGCGCCACAGAGGAAACTGCAGACGGATCTTGGGTGACTGCCTGGGTCGTTGCAGCTGATGATTGTGTCAGACTACCGTCAGCCTGTTGTGTTTGGGGTTGCACGCCCTGCAAAGATACACAAAAGTACAAAAATATTAATGCATAGAGAAATAGTTATAGACTTATAGAACAAATCACTTTGAGACATGGTGTACATACAGGACAAAGCTGAGCATGTTCTTGCACTTGACGATGTACAATCTGAGTACCACAGCGGTTACAAACAACAGGCGAGTTCCCATAGGCGCAAGCGGTACCATGTGTGTTGCATTCAGACAGGTTTCCTTGCCATTGACAACCACTCTTGTTGTACAGACATTGTACTGTAACTTTACCAATTGTCTCAACAAGTGATTTATTTGAATCCACCAGAGGCTGCATATTTGAAAGCAGGTTATAACAAAGAGGGTACTACTTCCAAGTACACGAAACTCACTGTACTGTGCACAAATCACTCCCTTAAGAAGAGGCTATACCTTGGAATCAGCTTCCGTCACTAAGTAACCGTCATAAGGGCAGGCTTGTGTGGTTGCTGCTACATAAGCCAAGCAAGGTTTGCAGTAGAGATGTGTGCACTGAGCTTGCAGAGCTTCGTTGGGGTATATGAGTGTCCGACAAACAGGGCAAAAATATTCACCAGGAAGAGTTTGTATATTCAGAATACATTCATTATCGAAACCCATTGTCCGGCCTCACTAACTTCTATCCAGTAAGGATTCTGATGCCTGCACATATGCTAATTTCATAACTTATGCATTCAAAATGTATGAACTAAAACCAGAAATCCAATGAGGACACAAAAATGTCAATTATTCTCTTTTATAAAAGGAAGCAGATACAAAATTTCATTCACAAGAAAACAAGTAATCAACACATGGCACCACCACATACACAACATGATAAAAAGAAACAAAATGGTTAGTCAATGATGCACAATGCTGAAGAAATGGCTCATCTTTTTAACAATAGCAAGTCAAATATTAAGTCAAGTAAACACGAAAGGTGTAGCTGCTTACAGCCATACTGGATCAGGACAAAGAATATAGGGGGTATCTAATTGTCGCCACACTCTCCATGATCAATGCTTGATGAACAGCCATAAAAGGCAAGCCACCTAAAGTATTGCATGTGGGTACATACGCCATCCTTATTTTTCAGCTATCAAGTTCGGTAGGTGCTTTGTTCAGAAGAAGGCAAAGTTTGTTAATGAACCAAGTTACCAAAGAGTACCGACAAATCCTAATGCGCTAGCACAATACGGTAGAGATATAGAACACATGCCTATACCATAACGTGTCATAACTAATTAGATAGAAGAATATTTTCATGTCCAAGAGACAGACATCTGGTAGATTATCTCTTAGCTGCCAAAGTAGCTTCACAGCTGAGTCAATCTTAAACCACAGTAAGAAATAATAAAGAACCTACACTGTCGCATAGTTATATAAGAAAATATTAGGGCCAACTGAACTAAAAAGGTAATGCTACTTCAGTAACAGTAGGTCAGACTCCAAGCGAAGAGTATAGAGGATGTCTAATTCTGTTGCCGGCTCTCTATGGCCTGATTAACAGACATAAGAAGAGTGACACGTACAGTGCAGTGCATGATGCATTAGGCTCGTATTCTGTTAGCTTTGGAGTTCAGCAGGTGTTATGTTGCCAAATAACCAAGTTACATAACAGTATCCCTAAATCCCTAATGTGCTAGCATGATAATCAGTTCACATATACAACATGTGTTTCCACTATGCAGGGTGGAAAACAGACAGGCATATGGCAGGTAATCAATGCAGCTACAATTAGCAAAGTACATGGCTAATCTCCACAGAAGAAATGCATGATGAAACAAAGATACTGATAATGATCAAACATATTGTTAAAGCTGAAAATCGCCATGCTAACCATGCAAATAGTGAAGGACTACATCATTAACACTGAAATTTCATTGGTCCTATAAACAGTAGCGGACACCAGAACTTTTAAACTCTGGGCAAACCACAAGTCAAAGTGCTTAGGATGCCACTTTTTTTTCATGAAAATCTCGCGTTGCACAGCTGGCAAAAGCCCAGGCTGAAGAGATGCTTGGACCACCCATGCCTATAAATGTAATCTATATCTATACCTACATATATATACACACACACTAATAAAGGAAGGTGCGTTTCTCCAGTTTTTTGGTCCGTTCACCCGTATTATAAGTTTTCGTCCGTTCAAAATAATGATTCGTTTTTCTCAATCGCTGTTTTTTCTTTCTTCGAGCGCGCAGGCTGATGTCTATTGGGCCTCACCCGTCGCCCGGCCCAGCAGTACAGTCAGGAGATACTCAGTTATTGAATTGTCCCACCTCGCTTTCCTATAACTTATCGCACCAATTTATATATGTCTATGAATTGAAATAAATAAGCCACCTCAAGGAGTGGGTTCCCGTCTGTGGGATTAAAAGAAGGAATAAATTTCTTGTGTGGAGGAAGGAAGGAAAAGAATTAAAGAAAGAATAGATCCCACTATTATGAGCCCTTGAGCATGAAGGGAAAGAATTAGAAGAAAGAAAGAAATTCGGCAAGAAAGAAAGAAAGAAATTAGAAGAACGAAAAAATAAATTCCGTTCTCTATGCATGGGCCGATGGGAGAGAGGACCCATTAAATCCTCTTATTAGCAGGAAGTTAAATTAGAAGAACGATTTGCTAGGAAACTAGCCAGAGGAAACTCACACGTGCCTACACGACCAAGTAACTACGATAGAAAGGGTTAAATCCTAAATAAAACAAATCCTGCTGCATGCAAATAGACTTTTTATGCCCGCTATTTGAGCAATTTTTACCGATATATGCATTTCTTTTAGAGCTCGGCGTGCATGTCACCGCTGCATGGCACCATTCAGATGTTGTCTACCGCGCTGATGGACATTTAAGTGGACATGTCAAATTCCTCTCTTGCAACGCACGGGCATTTGTGCTAGTGACAAATAATAGCACAAACGACACACCGAGTGAATTTGAGTATCACTAGCAACAGACAAATTCTTAGATCTGAAGTTACACTATTTCCATCTTAAATTAATGCAAGTAATCGAGGCTTACTAGTCTGAACAGAAATAGCATACTAAATGAATCAAAGTAACAAACAAAATTATAAAGCTGAAACAGCTTACTAACTGTTTACAATTAAGATTGTCGTGGCAGGCAGGTTATCAAGGTTAGGAAGCTAGCGAGCTGCATTACCGGGCTGAGCAGAAACGACATGCCAAGAGTCAAAGTAACAACACTAGTGAATTACATTATATGAAAAAAGCTGGACAGTGCTTGGTACCACCAGCCAAAAAACAAAAGTCATGCGCCAAACATCTACACAAAATACTGGCAGGCAGACATGCCCTAAGAATAATGTTGACATTGAGGCATAACACACCCACAAGAGGCAAACAAAGAGGGTGCGGATCAAAAGTCAGTAAAAACACCGATCCACACGTCAACACCGATGCTTTCCAAACTAATTCACAAATGCGAAAGCAATAAAGCAATCTATCAAGCCATCAGCGGCGGTAAAGCCAGTGAACATACACATGAAAAGGACCAAGTATGTATCTAGTGCACATAAGGCGGCATCCACTAAGGAGAACTGAAATCCATATCTAGTGTCGGACTTAACAGGGAAACGGAGTTCCGTTGGACGAATCCCCGATTTGTTTACTTGAATATATAAAAAACAGCTAGTATGACTTAGTATTGATTAGGGATCTCAATCAAAAGTAGCATTCGTTGAGGAAAATATGCATCAAAATACATGGGCGGATGCACCCGAACGTCCCATCGATCCTTAAAACGGGGATTTGTCTAGTTTGATTCGGCTGCTCCTGACCCGCACAAAAGTACGAACAAGCTAGGGCTTCCTTACCAGCAAAGGGAATCGCGTCCCGACCACGCCAGCCCAGAAGCAGGACAAGGGGTCGGGGAGGGAGATCGCGAGACAAACTAGTTGCTACGCTTCGAGATGGCAGGCGCGCTTTGGTGGCGGTGGTGGTGGTGGTGGAGGAGGAGGAGGAAGGGGGGAGGGGTTTCGGCGGCGACGGACCCCGGGACGGTGCTGCGGGGGGAGGGATTTGGGTGTATACAAGGGTTGCCTTTGGTTCGCCAAGCCAGCCTCACCAGAATATGAATATTGGATTTTGCAAGGGTTCTCTGTGTAAAAGGTTTTAATAGGGTCAGGCCTCGTGAAAAAACTACTGTGACGGAGTGGCAACCTTTGCTGGATGAGGCGAAGCGTTTCGTGCCGGCCTGGCAGGGAGGACTCATCCACCGGGCCGGCAGGTTGGTGCTCGTGAACTCAGTAGTAGCTTTTTTTTTTGCATGGTGTGAACTCAGTAGTAGCTGCGAGGCCCATTCACCTTTGGAGGCTCCGAACTGGGTCTTCGAAGAGCTCGACAGTTGGATGAGAGCGTTCTTTTGGAAGAGAAAAGAGAAAGTTAGCGGTGGGCACTGTCTAGTCGTATGGAATTCTATCTGTCGGCCGACCCAACTGGGTGGGCTGGGTGTGAAGAACTTGCAGCTCCAAGCTTTGGCTCTTCGTGTTTGTTGGGAGTGGCTGCGCAGGACGGACACTGAAAGACCGTGGCAGGGCATACCCATGACTGTAGATAAGATGGCCCGACAGGTGTTCGATAGCCTAGTTCAGATTAAGGTGGGTGATGGGAGCCGAGTGTTGTTCTGGAGAGATAGATGGATTCATGGCTTTGCTGTCATCGACATCGCACCGATGATACACAACTGCGTGGAGGCACGCACGCACAATCGAAGGACGGTCCAGGAGGCGATGGAAAACAACAGATGGATTCACGATATCCACGGCGACATTTCCTTCACTGCCCAGCTTCAGCTCATGCATCTTGGGCACGCGGTGGGATCTGTGCAGAGGGATACCCAGTCGACGGACCACTTCTCCTGGCCCTGCGATGTTTCCGGATTATACACGGCGCGATCCACCTACCAGAGGCTTTGCGTCGGGCTGGAGAGGGCCCCATTCGCGGATTGCGTGTGGAGGAGCTGGTCACCCTTAGGTGCAAAATATTCGCATGGCTTGCAGCTCAGCATCGTCTTTGGACTTTGGATCGTCGTGCCAGACATGGACTACAGGACCACCCTTCGCCATGCTTCATCTGCCTGCAAGAAGAAGACAATGTGGATCACATCCTGACCCAGTGTGTGTATGCGAGAGAGGTATGGCACTTAGGTTTTCAGGAGCTCAACATCCAGGTCAGGAGGCCGGAGTCACACGACAACTTTCTGGATTGGTGGCTCCAGGCGAGGAGCCAGTTCCGGCATGCCGAGCGACGCGGCTTCGATACTCTGGTCATTGTCACTGCTTAGGCTCTGTGGAAGCAGAGGAATGCACGAGTGTTCAACAGACCGCAGCAATTCGAAAGCTCCACGCAATTGTTGCGCCAAATCGCAACGGAGGTTCAAGACTTGAGGTGTGCAGGGATAGGTGTAGGAGGCTTACAGCGTTTTGTGAGAGAGTAGTTTTAGATGAGTTTGTTGGCGTTTGCTGGCTTGAATGTTCACATTCATCGCTAGTCTCTTGTAATTAACATTCTGTCTTCTATAAAAATATGGTACGCTATTGGCGTACTCTCGAAAAAAAACTATTGTACATGATATCTCGTGCGGTGCTGCGGGAATTGGTTGATCAAAATTTAGGTTGATAATAACATGAGAACCAAAATAAAAACTATATGGCTTGTAATATTTGATTATGTACAATTGTAACAATAGTTATTGAATATAAGTAGAATAATTGAATGAAAAACATTTCTCATGCATGGTTGAATGTTGTGGTTGTTCTTTTTCTTGCATAGTTGCATATTGAGGTGGATCTTATCTCATTTATAATTGTATGATGAGGTGGTATGCTTGCATGTTGAGATAAATAAGTTAATGAAGATGATTTTCTTATGTATATAGGATATAGAATACTTTGTATGATTTTGCATTTAATAAGTCACTTCACTAATTTTGATGAAAGTTAAAACCTCTTGTGCCGCGAATGCAGATGACTCTCTATTTTTTATAAAAGCGGCAGGTCCGCCAGAAAAACTCAAAAGAGAAAGAAGTCTCGTTAATCTCTTCATGCTCGTTCCAAGTTCGAAGTACCTTTTGGCCAAAGAAAAACCCGCTTCCTGACACGATTTCCTCTTTATCTTTATATAGATAGATTCTATGGGGTTATTACTTAGTAAGTCTATTTTGTACAAGAGCCCCTCCTATCTAATAGAAAAGGGTCCCATGATCCCGAGCCGATCTTACCTTGGCTCGCAAACCCCAAGTTTGTCTATGAAGAGTTAATCTAATTGTATTTTTTTCTAGAATGGATTTCTTATGTGGAATACTAATGGATAGGGCCTCGTTGCTAAGTGCTACAAGATCTAGTGCACTGGACTACACTTCTATTGTGTTGCATCCGATCATAAAGTTAGTGTGGAAAATCTAGTATTCTTTTCGGCCCAAATACACATGTGCAGAGAAGGGAAAAAATGTGCACCCTACTGTATATCATGATAGAAGTTTTGGCAGACAAGTGTTTTCCCATTTTATAAAGTGATCCTTTCTAATTCTTAATTGACTGTGTTATAAAAAATTAGTGGAAAGAAAGGCAGCTTTCTGCTGGCGGCAAAGAAGAACTTCTTAAGTCGGTTGCGCAAGTTATACCATCATATGGAATGTCCGTCTTTAAAATTCCTAAACAAATTTGCAAAGGAATAGCAGACGCGATGTCACATTACTGATGAGGAGACAGTGACAACCAAGAGAGAATGCACTGGTTTGTATGGTGAAAATTGTGTGTGCCATTGAAAGATGGTCGTATGGGCCTTCGTGATATCCAATGTTTCAATCTTGCAATGCATGCCAAATAGACGTGGAGACTTATTGATAATCCTAAGTCACTATGTGCATGCGTCTTACATGTTAAGTATTACCAGGATAGTGATGTTTTGAGGGCTAGTTTAAAGAAGAAGGTTTCTTATACTTGGCACAGTGTTATGGCGAGAGTGAATACCCTAAAACATGGCCATATTTAGAGAGTGGGTGATGGAAGTAAAACCAATGCACGAGAAAGGTTCTTTGATACCCGAGTCACCATCGAGGAAAGTGATTACCTGTCAAGGGGGAGCTTGCTATCTAAGGTAAGTGAATTTAATGACCCCGCGACTAGGCAATGGGATCAAGAACTAGTTCAGTAATATTTTTGGCCTATTGACGCACGACGCATCTTGGCGTTACCACTGCCGTCGTATGACATGGATGATTTCGTCGCTTGAAACCTCACAAATAATAGAATTTTTATAGTCAAATTGGCATATTATGCAGAATGGTTCCACCGTGAGACGATGGGATGGGTTCAGCAAATATTAATCCCATATGGAGCAAGATTTGGAGCCTTAAGTGCCCAACCAAAGTTAAAGTTTTCTTATGGCGTACTTTACATGGTACTATACCTTCTCGTTGCTTTGGAAAACGGACATATGAAGGTATCAGGTCAGTGCCCCGCATGTAATATGGGCGCCGAAGACATCAAATATTTGTTATTTCAATACTCAAAGGCAAGATCGGTCCGGTGCTACATGGGAATTGAAGATGTGATTCACAAAGCTTGCCAAGAAGACCGGCCAGGTGAAACCGTGTTGTCATCACTTCTCTCATCACCTGATAATGAATGTTCTGTCTTGGGCTTGGGAGTTTTTTCTGAATCAATTGTGGTGGGAACGTGGTAACTTTGGTGGGAGCGCACGAAGCTTGTGCATGATGAAAAAATTCAGGGACCAAAGGATATTTCTATGGCAATTCAAGTACTCACTGCAAAAAATTTGAGTGCTTGCATCCTAAGGTTTCCATGAAGCGAGGGGGTGGACGAACCCAAAGAAAGGTTATGCTAAGCTGAATATAGACGTAGCGTTTGACTCAGACTTGTTAAAGGGAGCCGTGGGTGCACTGATCCGGGACTATATGGGGAAGTTCCTTGCAAGCGGAAATCAAAACATTGATTGGTGCCCGCCCTAACTGCAGACGCGACGAATCTAAAATTTGGACTAACCCTTGCCACCTCGGCTCGGGGTAACAAAATTGAGGTAAATTCTGATAATATTGAGGTGATTGACACGATGAACCAAGGCGGGCGCTCATCAGGTGTGGCCGCAACAATCTTTGATGATAGTTATCATCTAGCATGAATTTTTTTAGCATACCTCTAGAGAAGCTAATATTGTGGCTCATGAATTACCAAAGCTTGCTAAGTATTCTCCGGGTAATGGATGGATGGAGGATACACCTATAGAAATTTAGCTCACCTTGTAAACGATGCCACTTTGATTACAAAGTAATGAAGTGGGGTTAATTGTCAAAAAATGCTCCACTAATAATTGCATACATTTAAGTTTTAGAAAATGAATATCTATAAAATATCTCTAAGAAAGTTCTACACATTCAAAATAGTATTAAATTAGACTTTTTTTGTCCCTGGCTGATAAAAGAACCGCTAGATTTTGCCCAACCGCTAGTGAATACTTGCAATAGAACATCTCCAACGAGGCCCTCCAAACCGTCTTCATATGTTCGGGTAGACAGCTTGGGCATCGCCCTGAACAAAAAAAAACCTCTCCAACCGGCCCCCCTATACCCAAGGCATTTGTTTGGGCCATCCAGTAACCTCCAAACCAACCCATATGTGGAACGGATTTTGGGTCGTCCAGACGCCACCCCCATGTGGGAACCACTCCAAATCCTCCCAAATCGACAGACACCCCCTCTCCCCTAACATGCCCTCTTCCTCTCATGTTATGTTCGCATTTACACGGCACCCTCTCCCGTTTTGCCCCCACCCGGAGCTTCGTCGTCGTCCCCTGTCCGGACCCGAACGGAGCTTTGCCCTTGGACACCGCTAACGCCCCAGGCATAGTTGCCGCCACAGACGCCACCCTGGTATGCCCTAGTCTGCCCGCCGTACACCTCAACCCACCATGGGTTCGACGAATTGTCTAAACTATTTTTTAGCCTTTTTGCACATCTGTACTGACATGATGGATTTGTCAGATGACAAGTTTGTTTAATCAGAGGTTTATGAGTATATTTACAAGGAGTCTTTCGACTCATCGTCATCGAACAACGTCGACGACGAAGATGAAGAGTTGTTGTTGATGATGATGATGATTGTCGATGATAGGTCAAATCACTTCTCGTCATGCCTCCCTTCACTGCCAAGATGCCCCTAGGAATAACTTTACGAATAAGGAAAGATTTGTCTATATGTGTTGGGAACCGACACTAGACCCAGACTTCAGTCTCTGCACGCCCTATGCACCGACATGAAAGCTTTCCATAAGTTGTGTTATATAAGGGGTATTGATTACCTTTGATCGGTTTTGGTGTAGATAGTCCTCACCTCTTGCCCCAAGGGTGACCCTTGGTATTGAACCCACAGGAAATTCTGCTATTAGACAGGGATTCAAGCAAACTATTATTCTCGTAAGAGGTTTGGTTTCCCGGATCAAGCAAATATGTAGTTGTGTTTGAGAGAGATCAAATAAATGTAAATAGGCATCAGGACTTTACTTACAACCTTATACTTGCACTTAGGATCTTGTCTTAATTTCCAACATAGCCTGGTGGACGTCGTTATGATGTGTTCTCAACATGTAGACGTGGGGTATGTGTCCAAATAATGTCACGACCGATCAGCAACCTGCATTATGAGTCTATTGTCCAACCAAGGCCCTTGCAGTCGCGCAGGGTTACCTCATTCCACCAAAACCTTGATCGTCCTTGAGGAAGAAACAAAACCAAAAGGAACTCAATTGTTTAAACTGAAATAACGAGAAGGTTTTGATTCACTTACGATCAGTACGCCTAGATAGCTGATATGTCTCAAACGTATCTATAATTTTTTATTGTTTCATGCTATTATATTATAATTTCTATATACTTTTATTGTCATTTTATATTATTTTCTGAACTAACCTATTAACTTAGTGCCTAGTGCCAGTTCCTGTTTTCTACTTGTTTTTAGTTTCGCAGGAAATCAATATCTACGGAGGTCAAAATATGTTGCCGATTTAACACAATTTTTTGGCAACAAGAAACACATGAAGCTTCGAAAGAGATCGAGAAGAGACACGAGGGGCCCACAAGGACAAGTGGCGCGGTGTGGGGTGGTCGCGCCCCCTGAGCTTGTGGGGCCCACGAGAACCGACTTGACCTATTTCCGCCGCCATAAATTCCTATAAATAGAGAAACCATCCGTCGTACCTCCAGAAGAATTTTATCGTCGCCGCAAGCCTCTGTTCTGAAGAGATCCCATATGGAGCCCTGTTCTGGAGTTTTGCCAGAGGGGGAAGCCATTGGAGTGGCCATCTTCATCAACCTTGATGTCTCCATGTGAAAGCACATTTGCTCCCTTGGTGGTTTTGGTAATTAATGTCAACATACATGTTGTTGGACTAGCACCTTTATCTAGTATATTTCAGATAAGTTCAACAGTGGCATGGCAAGGACATGAGGATGTGGACCCCTTCAAATGCTAAGGACAAGAATTGGCAAAGCTCCAAGACTCTTCATTTTTTGTTAAGGAATCCAAGATCACATTGAGTCCATAGGAAAGCCAAAACTATTAAAAGGGGATGAGGTTTTGATCATGACTCAATTGCTCAAGTGTTTAGTGATATTGCTCTGAAAATCTTCAAACACTTCTACACATCACATCTGTCCAAAACCCTAAAGTGTCATCTCGGTCCCACCGAAATTCTCTATCCCGGACTCACCGAGTTGATCACTGATACGTCTCCAACGTATCTATAATTTTTGATTGTTTCATGCTATTATATTATCAATCTTGGATGCTTTATATGCAATTATATGCTATTTTATATCATTTTTGGGACTAACCTATTAACCCAGTGCCCAGTGCCAGTTGTTGTTTGTCTGCTTGTTTTTGGCTTTTTCAGAAAATCAATATCAAACAAAGTCCAAACGAAAAAAAATCTTTAGATTAATTTTTTCTGGACCAAAAGGGACCCTAGAATCTTCGGGAGGAGACCAGAAGGCATACGAGGGAGTCACAAGCTCACAAGGCGCGCCCCAGGGGGGTAGGCGCGCCCCCTGAGCTCGTGGCCCCTCGTAACTCCGTTTGACCTAATTCCACTTCTATAAATTCTCAAATATTATCAAACCAACAAAGAGCCACCCAAAGAAACTTTTCTGCCGCCGCAAGTCTCTGTTCTTCCGCGATACCATCTGGAGGCCTTTTCCGGCGATCTGCCAGAGGGGGAATCGATCACGGAGGGCTTCTACATCAACCTTGCTGCCCTTCCAATGATGTGTGAGTAGTTCACCACAGACCTACGGGTCCATAGCTAGTAGCTAGATGGCTTCTTCTCTCTCTTTGATCTTCAATACCATGTTCTCCTCGATCTTTTGGGAGTTCTATCCGATGTAATCTTCTTTTGCGGTGTGTTTATTGGGATCCGATGAATTATGAGTTTATAATCAGATTATTCATTGAAAGTAATTGAGTCTTCTCTGAACTCTTTTATGCATGATTGTTATAGCTTTGTATTTCTCTCCGATCTATCCGTTTGGTTTGGCCAACTAGATTGATTTATCTTCAGTGGGAGAGGTGCTTTGTAATGGGTTCAATCTTGCGGTGCTCTATATCCCAGTGACAGTAGGGGACAAGACACGTATTTGTATTGTTGCCATTAAGGATAAAACAATGGGGTTTATTCATATTGATTGAGTTTACTTTGTCTACATCATGTCATCTTGCTTAAGGCGTTACTCCGTTTTTATTAACTTAATACTCTAGATGCATGCTGGATAACGGTCGATGGGCGGAGTAATAGTAGTAGATGCAGACAGGAGTCGGTCTACTTGTCTCGGGCGTGATGCATATATACATGATCATTGCCATGAATCCGTCATAACTATGCGCTTTTCTATCAATTGCCCAACAGTAATTTGTCTACCCACCGTATGCTATGTGTTCGAGAGAGAAGCCTCTAGTGAAAACTATGGCCCCCGGGTCTACTTTAAATATAAAAAGAAAACCTAAAAACCTTTGCTGCAATTTATTTACTTTTATTTTCTTTTGCAATTTGTCCATCTACCTATACAAGATTTAATCCTTGCAATTAACGAGTTCAAGGGGATTGACAACCCTCTTGCTCGCGTTGGGTGCAAGTATTTGCTTTTGTGTGTGCAGGTGTTGTTCACGAGGCTTTGCGTGATTCTCCTACTAGTTCGATAACCTTGGTTCTCACTGAGGGAAATACTTATCTCTACTGTAATGCATGTCCTCTCCTCTTCGAGGAAAATCCCAACGCGGCTCACAAGTAGCAGGAAGAATTTCTGGCGTCGTTGCCGGGGAGACATCATCAAAACCTATCAAGTACCTTTACACAAACTATCATCTACTTGCTCTACTTTTTATTTGATTTTTTTTTGCCTTTGCCTCTCGTTTTCATCTCCCCCACTTCTCATAAAAAAAATACAAAAACATAAAAATATTTTTGTTTGCTCGTTTGTTTGCTTGTTATCATGTCTGAGTTTGAAAAGGTTAGTGATGCTCCCGCCACTAGTGCGGAATCTGTAGACAATCCTTCCATACTTTTGAAGCTTATGAATAATGAAAATATTAAAAGAAACTTTTCTGAAGTTGCTAAAGAAAAACTAGATAATCTTGCCAATGATGATCCTGATAAAGAAGAGACTACTGTTATACATACTACATACTAAAAAACTTCGCATAGGCAGTGGTAATATTATTGGAAAAGGTGTTATTCAGGACTTCTTTACTTGTGCGAGCATGTTACCTATGTTAGGAGGATCAATTCTTAATAAAACTTCTAGTCTTGCGGATGCCATATCTTTGCTTATAGTTGAATTTGAAAGACAATTTGTGCACATGCATCCTGCTATACAAAGGATACTTCTAGAGTTTTCAAATATTCATGATCCTTCTGTTAAACATGTAGTTACTATATTCCTAGCTTATGAATTTGGACATATCATGAAGGAGGCCCGAGAAATATTTGCTTATTACAATATGAATAGTGGGTGTCCTCCTATAGAAGAAATTCTTTACAACCAAGAGGAAATGAGGAGATTACAATATCCAGATTATGCTGTTTATAGAGAATCTTAGGAGGTTCCCCCATCTGTTTTACTTGATAAAATTTCTGAACATAATGATAATTTTGCTATCCAAAATAATGGATTGGGGCCTGTGCTTGATAAAAGTCTAAAGGAACATATTCAAAGGAACATGTATAATGAAGAGATAGTCATCACTTACAAAGGGCCAAAGGAGGAACCTCCTCCTCCTAAACTTGATCTTACGGATCCTTACCCTATTAAATTTATCCCTTTCGATTATTTTTGCTTACCTCTTAGGAAGCTTGCTACTGAAAGAAGGGAGTATGAGATGAACATGGATGATCTCCCTTACTTCTATCACAAGACTTGAAACAATGCATTATGCCTAGCTAGGGGCATAAAACAATAGCGCTTGTTGGGAGGCAACCCAATATTTATCTTTATTGCAATTTTTATTTTTATTGTGTCACACAATTTTAGCTACTTTTATGATTGTGTTTTTATCTTTTAATTAGTGCTTGTGCCAAGAAATGCCTTTAGGATGATTTAGATGATAGTACAATTGATGTTGTTTGAAAACAGAAAGTTGTGCGCCCAGTATTTGATTTTACGTTTTTTACTGGAATGTCAGAAAAATCTGAAATATTTACACAGAATTGGGATACAAATTGTTTACGTTGTCCTAATTTTTCAGAATTTTTGGAGTTATTGAAGTATAGATAATATTCTGTCATTACGTACTGTTCTGTTTTAGACAGATTCTGTTTTTATTGCATAGTGTGCTTGTTTTAATGAAACTATGGATTATATCGGGGGGTATAAGTCATGGAAGAGTTATAATACAGTAGGTATTATGCAAGAACAATTATGAATGAGTTTATAACAGTACCTAAAGTTGATGATTGATTTATTGTACTAACGGATCTCATGAAGTTTCTGTTGAGTTTTGTGTGCTGAAGTTTTCAAGTTTTGGGTGAGATTACGATGGATGAAGGAATAAGGAGCGAAAAGACCCTAAGATTGGGGATGCCCAAGGCACCCCAAGGTAATATTCAAGGAAGACCCAAGCGTCTAAGCTTGGGGATGCCCCGGAAGGCATCCCCTCTTTCGTCTACAATCTATCGGTAACTCACTTGGAGTTATATTTTTATTCATCACATGATATGAATTTTACTTGGAGCGTCTTGTGCCATAGTTTTCTTTCTTTTTTTGTTTTTTAGTTTGCCACAATCATCTTTTGCTGGACACACCTTTTGAGAGGGAGACACAATTATCGTGATTTGTTAGAATACTCTATGTGCTTCACTTATATCTTTTGAGCTAGGCAGTCGCTCTAGTGCTTCACTTATATCTTTTGGAGCACGGCGGTGCTTATATTTTAAAGAAATAGTTGCACTCTCATGCTTCACTTAAATCTTTTTGAGAGTCTTATAAATAGTAATGGCAATTTGCACGTGTTATAAGAACGGTCCTGATATGATAGGTATTCAAGGGGGATATAATAAAAAAATCATGTAGATCACTAAATACGAAATGAATGGTTTAATTTTATTGATGTAGTAATATGAAAGGATATAGGTTCATAATCATTGGTTAGTAGAAATATCGGTATTAAATTTTGTTATTTACTTCTCATCTAAGTATTGGTCATGGCATGGTGGGGAGGTTCGAGCATTTATATGTCTGGAATGAAATCCTTGAGTGTTGTTACAATCGGGGGTGCGCGATGGTTAACTCCTACCAACCTCCTCCCTAGGGGCATGCGAGTAGTACTTTGCTTCGAGGGCTCATAGGCTTTCGCAATAAGTATGTGAGTTCTTTATGACTAATGTGAGTCCATGGATTATACGCACTCCTATCTTTCCGCAATTTGCTAGCCTCTTCGGTACCGTGCATTGCCCTTTCTCACCTCGAGAGTCGGTGCAAACTTGGCCGGTGCATCCAAACCCCGTGATATGATACGCTCTTTCACACATAAGCCTCCTTTTACCTTCCTCAAAACAGCCACCATACCTACTTATTATGGCATTTCCAGAGCCATTCCGAGATAAATTGCCATGCAACTTCCACCGTTTCGTTTATATGACACACATCTTCATTGTCATATTTCTTTGCATGATCATATAGCTGACATAGTATTTGTGGCTCAGCCACCACCGTTCATCATTTTTTTATACATGTTACGCTAGATCATTGCACATCCTGGTACACTGCCAGAGGCATTCATATAGAGTCATATTGTTCTAGTATCTAGTTGTAATATCAAGTTGTAAGTAAATAAAAGTGTGACGATCATCATTATTAGAGCATTGTCCCAGTGAGGAAAGGATGATGGAGACCGTGATTCCCCCACAAGTCAGGATGAGACTCCGGATGAAAAATAAATAAATAAAAGGGAAAAAAAGAGGCCAAAAAGAGCCCACAAAAAAATGAATGAGACAAAAAGAGAGAAGGGGCAATGTTACTATCCTTTTCCACACTTGTACTTCACAGTAGCACCATGTTTTTCATATAGAGAGTCTCCTGAGTTGTCACTTTCATATACTAGTGGGAATTTAACGTTATAGAACTTGGCTTGTATATTCCGATGATGGGCTTCCTCAAATGCCCGAGGTCTTCATGAGCAAGCAAGTTGGATGCACACCCACTTAGTTTCAGTTTGAGCTTTGATACACTTATAAATCTTAGTGCATTTGTTGCATGGCAATCCCTACTCCTCGCATTGATATCGATTGATGGGCATCTCCCATAGCCTGTTGATCCGCCGAGTTGATGCAAGACTTTCTTCTTCCTTTTACCGTTATTGACCCCTATCACCGCATTCTATTCCACCTAGTGCTATGTCCATGGCTCATGCTCATGTATTGCGTGGGAGTTGAAAATGCTGAAGCGCGTTAGAAGTACAATCCAATTGCCTGGTTTAACACCGGGGTGCTCATGATTTATATTTATGCGGTGAAGGCGGAGTCATGCCATGCTAATATGATAAAATGAGTAGCGATAACACTCGTTAAGGATCGTATATTTTGAAAGTTTAATGATTATGCTTCTTATGTTCATGGATATTATTATGTTGATATGATTACTTCATCGTTTCTCAATATTTATACCGTAAAGAGATTACATGATAAACATGTTAGGTAGCATTCAACATCAAAAATTCTGTTTTTATCATTTACCTACTCGAGGACGAGCAGGAATTAAGCTTGGGGATGCTGATACGTCTCCAACGTATCTATAATTTTCGATTGTTTCATGCTATTATATTATCAATCTTGGATGCTTTATATGCAATTATATGCTATTTTATATCATTTTTGGGACTAACCTATTAACCCAGTGCCCAGTGCCACTTGCTATTTTTCTGCTAGTTTTTGGCTTTTTCAGAAAATCAATATCAAACGAAGTCCAAACAGAAAAAAAATCTTTAGATTAATTTTCTCTGGACCAGAAGGGACCCTAGAAGCTTCGGGAGGAGAACAGAAGGCATACGAGGGAGTCACAAGTTCACAGGGCGCGCCCCCTGAGCTTGTGGGCCCCTTGTAACTCCGTGTGACCTAATTCCACTTCTATAAATTCCCAAATATTCCCAAACCAACAGAGAGCCAGACAATATAACTTTTCCGCCACTGCAAGTCTCTGTTCTTCCGCGATCCCATCTGGAGGCCTTTTCCGGTGATCTGCCAGAGGGGGAATCGATCACGGAGGGCTTTGCTACTTGTAGCTTGCGTTGGTATTTCCCCGAAGAGGAAGGGATGATGCAGCACAGTAGAGATAAGTATTTCCCTCAGTTATGAAACCAAGGTTATCGAACCAGTAGGAGAATCACACAACACCTCGTTAGCAGTACCTGCACACAAACAACAAACCCTTGCACCCAACACAAACGAGGGGTTGTCAATCCCTCGGCGGTAAATTGCAAGATTAAATTGTATGTGATAGATTGATAGATTGAAACAAAAATACAAAATAAAATAAATAAAGGAAAATGGCAGCAATATTTTTAGGGTTTTAGTAATATGATTTAGATAGACCCGGGGGCCATAGTTTTCATTAGAGGCTTCTCTCAAGAAAATAGCATACGGTGGGTAGACAAATTACTGTTGGGCAATTGATAGAAAAGCAAATAATCATGACGATATCCAAGGCAATGATCATGTATATAGGCATCACGTCCAAGATTAGTAGACCGACTCCTGCCTGCATCTACTACTATTACTCCACACATCGATCGCTATCCAGCATGCATCTAGTGTATTAAGTCCATAAAGAACGGAGTAATGCCTTAAGAACGATGACATGATGTAGACAAGATAAACTCACGTATGAATAAAACCCATATTTTTACCCTTAGTAGCAACGATACATACGTGTCATGTCCCTTCCTGTCACTGGGATTGAGCACCGCAAGATCGAACCCACTACAAAGCACCTCTTCCCATGGCAAGATAAATCAACTCAGTTGGCCAAACCAAATCAATAGATCGGAGAAGAAATACGAGGCTATAATAATCATGCATAAAAGAGTGCAGCAAAGACTCAAATAATTTCATGGATAATCTGATCATAAACTCACAATTCATCGGATCCCAACAAACACACCGCAAAAAGTGATTACATCGGATAGAACTCCAAGAACATCGAGGAGAACATTGTATTGAAGATCAAAAAGAGAGAAGAAGCCATCTAGCTACTAACTATGGACCCAAAGGTCTGTGGTAAACTACTCACGCATCATCGGAAGGGCAGCAAGGTTGATGTAGAGCCCCTCCGTGATTGATTCCCCCTCCGGCAGATTACCGGAGAAGGACCCCAGATGGGATCTCTCTGGAACAGAAACTTGCGGCGGCAGAAAAATTATTTCGTGGACTCCCCTGAGGGTTTCTGATTTTTTCTGAATTTATAGTGGAGGAATTAGGTCAAACGGAGCTTTGTTGGCCCCACGAGGCACCAGGGCACGCCTGCCCCCCAGGCATGCCCTGGTGGCTCGTGGGCCCCACCAGGGTCTTCTGGCCTCCTCTCGAAGCTTCTAGTGTTTATCTTGGCCAATAAAAAATCTCCAAAAAGCTTCGTGGCATTTGGACTTCGTTTGGTATTGATTTTCTGTAAAACAAAAACAGGGCAGAAAACAACAACTGGCACTGGGCAGTAAGTTAATAGGTTAGTCTCCAAAAATGATATATAATTGCTGTAAATGCTTATAAAAACATCCAAGATTGATAATATAACAGCATGGAACAATAAAAAATTATAGATACGTTGGAGACGTATCAGGCTTCTACATCAACCTTGCCGCCCTTCCGATGATGTGTGAGTAATTCACCACAGACTTACGGGTCCATAGCTAGTAGCTAGATGGCTTATTCTCTCTCTTTGATCTTCAATACCATGTTCTCCTCGATCTTTTTGGAGTTCTATCCGATGTAATCTTCTTTTGCGGTGTGTTTGTTGGGATCTGATGACTTGTGGGTTTATGATTAGATTATTCATTGAAAGTAATTGAGTCTTCTCTGAACTCTTTTATGCATGATTGTTATAGCTTTGTATTTCTCTCCGATCTATCAGTTTGCTTTGGCCAACTAGATTAATTTATCTTCAGTGGGAGAGGTTCTTTGTAATGGGTTCAATCTTGCGGTGCTATATCCCAGTGACAGTAGGGGACAAGACACGTATTTGTATTGTTGCCATTAAGGATAAAATGATGGGGTTTATTCATATTGATTGAGTTTACTTTGTCTACATCATGTCATCTTGCTTAAGGCGTTACTCCATTTTTATTAACTTAATACTCTAGATGCATGCTGGATAGCGGTTGATGGGTGGAGTAATAGTAGTAGATGCAGGCAGGAGTCGGTCTACTTTTCTCGGACGTGATGCCTATATACATGATCATTGCCATGAATCCGTCATAACTATGCGCTTTTCTATCAATTGCCCAACAGTAATTTGTCTACCCACCGTATGATATGTGTTCGAGAGAGAAGCCTCTAGTGAAAACTATGGCCCCAGGGTCTACTTTAAATATAAAAATAAAACCTAAAAACCTTTGCTGCAATTTATTTACTTTTATTTTCTTTTGCAATTTATCCATCTACCTATACAAGATTTAATCTTTGCAATTAACGAGTTCAAGGGGATTGACAACCCTCTTGCCCGCGTTGGGTGCAAGTATTTGCTTTTTGTGTGTGCAGGTGCTGTTCATGAGGCTTTGCGTAATTCTCCTATTGGTTTGATAACCTTGGTTCTCACCGAGGGAAATACTTATCTCTACTGTACTGCATCTCCTCTCCTCTTCGAGGAAAATCCCAACACAGCTCACAAGTATCAATCACACACACTGCCTAAGCCAAACCCTAGCATTTCATTTCTACCGATATGGATCTCGGTCTGACCGAGATGGCGTGACCAAGTTTCTGTGATGAAGTTGCTTCATTTCAGAATTACCAAGATGAAGCGATCGAAACTACCGAAACGAGGTCTTGCCCTAGCCATTGCACTTCGGTCGCTCCGAGATGTTCTGTTCGGTGTCACCGAAACCTCCAACGTTCGAATCTTTTACATTAGTCGGTCGCACCGAGATTTCGGTCCGGTGTCACCGAGTTGGGTCAAAAGCTTGTAATGGTTGGATGTTTGGGTGAAGCCTATTTATACCCCTCCACCCCCACCTACTCTCTAAGAGAGCCATCAGAACGAATCTACACTTCCACCATTCATTTTCTGGAGAGAACTACCTACTCATGTGTTGAGATCAAGAGATTCCAATCCAACCAATTGAACCTTGATTTCTAGCCTTCCCCAAGTTGCTTTCCACTCAAATCCTTCTCCTACCATAGCCAAATTTGTGAGAGAGTGATTGAGTGTTGGAGAGACTATCATTTGAAGCACAAGAGCAAGGAGTTCATCATCAACAACACCGTCTATTACCTTTTGGAGAGTGGTGTCTCCTAGATTGGGTAGGTGTCACTTGGGAGCCTCCAAGATCATGTGGAGTTGAACCAAGGAGTTTGTAAGGGCATGGAGATCGCCTACTTCGTGAAGATCTACTCGAGTGAAGCTAGTCCTTCGTGGACGTAAACCATGGTGGAATAGACAAGGTTGCTTCTTCGTGGACCCTTCATGGGTGGAGCCCTCCGTGGACTCACGCAGCCATTATCCTCTGTGGGTTAAAGTCTCCATCAACGTGGACGTACCATAGCACCACCTATCGGAACCACGCCAAAAATCTTCGTGTCTTCATCGCGTTTGATCTTCTTTTCTCTACCCCTTTACTTTTCGCACAATTGCATGTTGTACTATTTTCGCTGCTCTATCTCTAGATATGCATGTGTAGGAAGTATTGGATGTATCTTAACTAGTGCTAAAATCTGCCTAAATTTCAAGAAAACTAAAAACTGCACCTTTGGCTGGTTAAGTGTCTATTCACCCCCCCCTCTAGACCTATCTTCTCGACCCTACAATTGGTATCAGAGCTTTGGTCTTCATTGCCTTGGTTTTATCACCATTGGAGGAAGATGGATGCGTCTACTTTGGGGAGTCTTAGATGTAGTGTGCCTATTCTTGATGGAGAGTACTACAAATCTTGGAAAAATGAAATGCTTGCTATCTTTAATGAATTTAACTTGAGCAAGTATGTTCATTATGCTTATGTGTCTCCTATTGATCCCTTGCACCCCACTCATGAAGAGGAAATTGACTTGCTTCGTAATCTTAGAACCGTCAATCTTATTATTAGAGAATACCTAAAATTGTGCTTGGTTGTATGCAAAATTTTGAATGCGCCTATACTCTATGGAATGACTTGGAGAAGTGGTATCCCGACTACTCTTTAAAGAATCTTGATGAGATTCTTCATAAGACCATTGCTTTTCACAAGATGAAGCCTAGTGATCCTAACTTTAATAATTGTTTGTTTGAGCTTCGTGATCATATGCGTGCTAAATGTGATGTTGGAACCATTAGCAACATCATAATGGAAGCCATTAGACTTCATAAACTTGAACATTGCCATGATCATGAAACTAATGAATCCATTGCCTTAGGTGATGATCACATACATGTTGATGATGGCGTTGTTGAACATGGCTATTATGATGATGATGAGGAATTTGACATCGAATATGAGAATACTATGAGGAATCTTAGTCTCATGGCAAATCTTCGAGATTACATGGCCGAAGGAAAAGAATGGATTCTTGATAGTGGATGCACCGATCACATGACCGAAGATAGAGACATGTTTTGTGAGCTTGCTAAAAATGATGGTCCACACAAGTATGTGACTTTTGGAGACAACTCCAAAGGTAAGGTACTTGGCCTTGGTAAGGTGGCCATATCCAATGATAGCTCCATTCAAAATGTTATGCTTGTTGAATCTCTTGGTTACAATCTTCTTTCCGTATCTAGACTAGCCGACTTTGGTTTCAATGTTCTATTTACTGAAGTAGATTGCCAAGTGTTTTATCGAGATAATCATAATATGGTCTTTACCGGCATTCGTAGAGGTGATCTATACATTGTTGAGTTCACTAAAAGAGCCAACCTCGTACATGTCTTATTGCAAAATCTTTTAAAGGTTGGTTATGGCATAGAAGACTAGGACATGTTGGCATGAGAAATCTTGATAAACTTGTTAAAGGAGATCATATTCTTGGTGTAAAAGATGTTATCTTTGACAAGGATAGACTTTGTAGTGCTTGCCAAGCAGGAAAACAAGTTGGAGGAAGTCATCCCGTGAAGAACATCATGACTACAAGGAGACCACTCGAACTGCTCCATATGGATCTCTTCGGTCCCAATGCTTATAAGAGCCTTGGTGGTAACTCTTTTGGTTTGGTCATAGTTGATGATTTTTCTAGATTTACGTGGGTGTTCTTTCTCGATGACAAATCGCAGGTACAAAAGATCTTCAAGAACTTCGCTAGGAAGACCCAAAATCAATTTGAAGTGAAGATTAAGAAGGTTCGAAGCGACAACAGAACGGAGTTCAAGAACGCCAATGTGGATACCTTTCTTGACGAAGAAGGCATCTCATATGAGTTCTCGGCTACGTACACACCTCAACAAAATGGAGTTGTTGAAAGGAAGAATAGGACTCTCATCGAGATGGCGAGAACAATGATAGATGAATATAAGACGCCAAAACACTTTTGAGCGGAAGCGGTTGAGACAGCTTGTCACGCTACAAATCGACTTTATCTTCACAAGCTTCTTGGTAAAATGGCATATGAGCTACTCACCGGTAACAAGCCACAAGTTGGATACTTTCGAGTATTTGGCTCAAAATGTTACATTCTTGATAAGCATCGTCGTTCAAAATTTGCTCCTAAATCACATGAAGGTTTCCTACTTGGTTACGGATCGAACTCTCACACTTACCGTGTCAACAACAACTCCACTCAAAAAGGTGTAGAGACGGTAGATGTGAAGTTTGATGAATCTAACGGCTCGCAAGTCGAGCAATTGTCAATTGATGTAGGAGACAGAGATCCTTTGGAAGCAATCCAAGACTTGTCTATTGGCAAGATTCGTCCAACGGAGGTGAAGGACAGTACTTCATCCATTCAAGTGGAAGCCTCAACTTCATGCCAAGGTGAATCACAAGTTGATATGGAGGCATCCTGTGACGCCCCCGACTCAATCGTGCACTAATCGTACACGCAAATGCGCACGATCAAGCCCAGGGACTCACGGGAAGATATCACAACACAACTCTAGACACAAAATAAAATAATACAAGCTTTATATTACAAGCCAGGGGCCTCGAGGGCTCGAATACATAAGCTCGAGTACAAGTGTTAGCAGAAGCAACATCATCTGAGTGCAGACATAAAGGTTAAACAAGTTTGCCTTAAGAAGGCTGAGCAAAACTACGACACTAGATCGAAAAGGGGCAGGCCTCTTGCCTGGGAGCCTCCTATCTACTCCTGGTCGTCGGTCTCCACGTAGTAGTAGGCTCCACCGTGGTAGTAGTAGTCGTCGGCGGGATCTGCTGGCTCCGGGGCTCCGACATCTGATCGCAGCAACCGAGTATGGGGAAAAAGAGGTAGCAAAGCAACTGTGAGTACTCATCCAAAGTCTCGCAAGACTTACATCAGAACTATGCTAAGTATGCATAGGTATCAAAGGAAGGGGTTGTATCTGTGGACTAGACTGCAGAAATGCCAGAATAGAGAGAAGGCCTAGCCTAACGAAGACTAGCAACTTGCAGCATTAGAAGAGTGCAGATTAGCATATAATAAAGTAATAATTATATAATAGCAATGCCCAGATATCCTTCCTCGACTCCCTGCGAGAAAGCAATCCCGGAGCTAACATATCATTAAATTCTCAAGTATCCAGTTCTAGTTGTAGTAGATCGGGATACTCTCTGAGCGTCCGTTACCGTGGACACGGCTATTTGAATAGATATACTTCCCTGCAGGGGTGCATCAACTTACCCAACACGCTCGATTAACTCTGGCCGGACACACTCACTCGGGTCATGCCCGGCCTCGGCTGATCGACACGTCGTAGTCCTACCTAGGCTCAATAGAGAGGCCAGCACGCCGGTCTACACCCTAAGCGCTCAGGGGTCTTGGGCCCATAGCCCTTTGCACTCCTGCGCGTCGCGAGGATGGCCGGGAGCAGACCTAGCCCCCTGTATACACAAGCGGGCGTACCCAGTCCAACCCGGCGCGTGCCGCTCAACTGCTGACGCTGGAGAACTTTGGCTGATACATAAGATGCCGAGTGCCCATACTATTCCCGCGTGGTGGTTAGTGCGAAAAGGCCAGAGGCCTACTCAGATCACGTATCCTAACCCATTAGTGTGTTGGGAGCTCGCGGTGATGATCAGTGCTCCACGATCTGTGGTCCCATCGCCCCGTCTCATGGACTTACGGCAAGGGCCAGGCCCATCCCTCTCCTGGGCGGTCTGCCTGCCCGGCCGTGCCACGTAGTTATCTCGTGGGTACCATCCAAGTCAACCCGACTTCCCAAGAGACTGTCGGGAACTCAGGTCCACCTCTACCGGGGTGGTACCGCCTGTCCCTTCAGTCCTGCAGTAAGAGTACATGGGGGGCAACAGTTAAAGGTAACCATGTGTCCGTAACATCAAGAGGGTAATCCGAGGAATCACCCTCGATGGATTCCCACTCGATGTATCCGTCAAGGTGAACATGGAGGAATCACCCTCGATGGGTTCACACTTGATGGGCTGTACGAAATAGACATTATCGAAGGTGGTGAAAGAGGAATCACCCTCGATAACCCACAACCGACTAGCTTCGCTACAGAGATATCATCAGGAGTGAGGTAGGAGGTATCACCCTCGGCACTCGATAGTAGCTCTGCAGAGTCGTACAACTAAGGGGGTGTGCGGTGCTGTGTTGGTCTCTGCACATCGATCGTGTTGATCGAAACATCCGGAAGCAAAGCATGGCAACACGGACAAGGGTGTGGGGCCACTGATGGATCACTAACAAACCTATACTAAGCATTTAGGATAGCAGGTAAGGTATCTGATATGGGGTGTCCCGATCTTCTCAGTAAGCGGCGGTGGTGATGATGATGGTGTAGGATAACTTGTATGTCGCCGATGAACTCTCCCTCTCTTGATCCCTGATGCCAATGCAAAAGGTCTCAACCCTTTGGATATTCACAACGTCACACACTTGCGCACGCAGCCGTCGACCACGAACGGTTAGAATTGCAATATACTAATTCCCAATGGAACAGCAGATCACACTTGACTTGCAGTATATAATCACCAGATCGGTACGAATTGGTGATGAGGATTCAAGATGAATGCTTACAAGCAATCTCATGAACTAGGGTTTATCTTAAACGTGGTCTAACTCTAACTAACCCTAAGGAAGAGTATTTATATCCTAAGATAGATCGAAGGGGTACATGGGCTGTCAGCCCGAAACTCTGCGCGCAGGCAGCACGGTAGTACCGCTGATGTCATGCGGTACTACCGCTCCAAGCGGTACTACCGCTTCAGTACCGCTCTACTACCGGTTAGCGTCAAAAGATGCCAGTAGTTTTCGCGGTAGTAGGGGCGGTAGTACCGCCTCAAGCGGTACTACCGCTGGGGTGGGGCGGTACTACCGCCCTGGGAGTTGCAGAAGCCTCCTCCCAGCTCAGCTGCATTGCCTCCTTGCTCTCCTTCTTGCCCCAAGTTGCTCCTTGCGCCATGCCTTCCTCTCCAATGTACCTAATGACACATACACACAAGGATTTAGGCAGTATAAAGCTCTCATCAAAATAATTGGCATTATCAACTAAGAGAGAATTCACCTGTTGTTCATCATTGGCTAGGCTTAATATTTCCTTCCAGCTGAGACAATTAGAATCATCGTATTCATAGAATATATCCTCATCATCCTCCCTTTCTTCAAGAAAAGCCGTCCTCGGCTTTGGGTAAGCTGAAAATGGCAGAAACAAAAAGAACAACGTGTACGCATAATATATGTATAGATAACGTGTTGTATCATTTTTGTTGTCATGAAAAAGATGCCCAGTATGCAATATGCAACTTAAATTGCAAGTATAAGTGAAGTTCATATAGTCATGACCAGAATGAGGAACACACATGTACAATGTCTTATTGTTTAGTATTAAGTCCAAAGTCCTCACAGAAGATCGATGATCAAATGTGCTATAAGCAAGGTCAAACCAGTCCAAAATATGCAAAGGTACATATATTGGATACCATGCTTCAACTGTGCCACGCTGATATATAGAACAAACGTAGGTATGTTCACGAGCACTACACGCAGCGGGTAAGATGCAACTCAGTTTGCAAATAAAAGTGAAGTCTATAGCAGTAGCATATAAATGCAACAGGTGTTGGGACAACCACAATGGATTACATTCGGTTATAGCAAGATCAGAACAACCCAACATAGCTGAAATTTTTGTTGGCCGCAAGAAATCAACTAGAACATAATGATATTTCATATTCTTATGAAAATGAGCGACCGTCCCACAACACAATGATTTTGTCACATAGCATATAGGATGCAAAACAGCAAGTTTCAAATCAGCAATCCTATCACAGGTAATGCATATGTGATCCACCAGAAAATTATCAGTCATGCTATATTCACCAATTAAATTAAAAATGAAACTATAGGCATATGTGCTAGAATTTAGATGTGAAATTTCAGAAATCTTCTTCATAGCACTACGCAAACTAATAGGTTCATTGAGCAGGATGGAATACACAATATCAACGGGTGGTATTCTAGTAAGTAGTTCGTTATGTGTTATCAGTACCACATGATCAGAATTTGAATTTAGCAAAGTATCACATGGTGCTGAAATATTTGGACTGATCAACGCACAAGAATCAACCAGCAAAGGAATAGACTCACTGAATGCCTCATTGGCTGGTTGCAGCTCAAAATTAGTACCAGTATCAATGTCAATCTCCTGAGATGTAGCAGGTACTAGAAAATCTTGCGCAAGTGGTGATTCAGGTTGTACGACATGCTGCTCCCTTTCTTCAAAAACAACCTGCACATCAGAAGACACAACACTAGGAGCAATTGGGAGCATAGGTTGTACAACAGATGGCTCCCTTTCTTCAAAAGCAACCTGGATATCACAAGAAACAACACTAGGAGTAGACATGATTACGTTAGGTGAAACCTGACTTGTCTCATTAACATGTACTCCCAAGATTGTGTGATCACGCAAATGCTCATTATTAACTATGGGAATAACAGGTGGACAGAGATTTTGACGTCTAACCTTCTGAAAATCCTTAAGTCGTGTATGTGCTAACCAAGTGTGCTTATTATGCCAAAAGAATACAGGATCGGTCTGAGCACTATCAAATTTAACCTTATGCTTATCACACCAAGGTTTTCCCAACAAAACGTGACAACAATTAAGTGTTCTAGGAAGGACATCACAGCGCATGCTAACAGTGTAGCCATAAATGGTGATAGGAACATAAGCACGATGAGTAATTGGAAATGCCTCATCATAAGCAGCTAACGTATATGGCACAAGTTTGGTATATTTACGCAATTGTAGCTTGTTAACAACATCAATACTGACCAAGTTTGTGAGAGAATAATTATCAAGGATCACTGCAGCAGGTCTACCTTCGATGTCTGCAGTAAAGTGGAACAAACCTGAATCAGGATGTACACCAAGATCTTCCTCCTCCCAGAATGCATCACTGCACAAAAACTGTAATGGTAATGGCTTGTCCTTGAGAGGATTCACCATTATTAGTACATAAAAAGTATAGCAGATGTATATGGTGTACTCTCACAACTCACTCAAAAACTGACAAGAAAAGGAAATCTTACCGTTCCAAAGTGAATAGCAATGCGTACCCGTTCGGATGGAAGACTAGTGCACAGATGTGATGAAGTGAATACCCGGGTATGAGAGCAATCACACGACAGAGCAGGATTATATGGTGGAGCTAGGTATGGTATCCTATCTACACCGAAGACAAGTCCTAGTGCTGATCGTGTGACAACACCCCAGGAAACACACACGGTGGAGAAAAATGTGGCAAAGCAACTATAAAACAAGATGTGTTGCAATGCACTCGAGAGACACTAGCAATGCTCAAAGTAAACCGGCACAAGATTGCTCAATTCTACTAGTGCACAATCGCACGATAAAATTCCAACAATGCAATAGATAGCAACAACTTCCGGCCACTGATTCTTTCTTTCTTTTCGTTGTCTCTGTTTTTTTTTTTTTTTTTTTTTTTAACCGTCACGTGAACAGTACGTGAACAGTAAAAAACTTTTTCTCTCTCCTCTTTTTTTTTTTTTTTTTTTTTTTTTCAGCCACAATAGATCGCAGGCAGCGGCGACTGTTCTTGGATCACGTCGAGTTTTTTGCAAAGCACCAAAACCTATATGAGCAGCCTGTAGAGCGGAAACTAGTCTCGTGGGTAAGTTCCTAACACCTTTTGTGTAGACAGGCTGTGGCTATGGATTGGAATTTGCAAAACAGGATAATGGATCGAAACAAAAGCCAATCTACGATGCAAGCTACGATGGAAACTAAAATCAATCGATTCGAAGGCAAAGCGACGCAAAAAGAAAGACACAACGACCAGCAACTAAAACCAATCCACGATGCAATCTAGGCTATGGCAAACAACTAAGAACCCTAATATTTTTGTGAGGCTTTTTCTGGATAGGATGAAAAACAACTAATCTACGGATGATTTGGTGGATGCTTACCGAGGCAACACTGGAAATCTGATACCAAGATGATATGGGGTGTCCCGATCTTCTCAGTAAGCGGCGGTGGTGATGATGATGGTGTAGGATAACTTGTATGTCGCCGATGAACTCTCCCTCTCTTGATCCCTGATGCCAATGCAAAAGGTCTCAACCCTTTGGATATTCACAACGTCACACACTTGCGCACGCAGCCGTCGACCACGAACGGTTAGAATTGCAATATACTAATTCCCAATGGAACAGCAGATCACACTTGACTTGCAGTATATAATCACCAGATCGGTACGAATTGGTGATGAGGATTCAAGATGAATGCTTACAAGCAATCTCATGAACTAGGGTTTATCTTAAACGTGGTCTAACTCTAACTAACCCTAAGGAAGAGTATTTATATCCTAAGATAGATCGAAGGGGTACATGGGCTGTCAGCCCGAAACTCTGCACGCAGGCAGCACGGTAGTACCGCTGATGTCATGCGGTACTACCGCTCCAAGCGGTACTACCGCTTCAGTACCGCTCTACTACCGGTTAGCGTCAAAAGATGCCAGTAGTTTTCGCGGTAGTAGGGGCGGTAGTACCGCCTCAAGCGGTACTACCGCTGGGGTGGGGCGGTACTACCGCCCTGGGAGTTGCAGAAGCCTCCTCCCAGCTCAGCTGCATTGCCTCCTTGCTCTCCTTCTTGCCCCAAGTTGCTCCTTGCGCCATGCCTTCCTCTCCAATGTACCTAATGACACATACACACAAGGATTTAGGCAGTATAAAGCTCTCATCAAAATAATTGGCATTATCAACTAAGAGAGAATTCACCTGTTGTTCATCATTGGCTAGGCTTAATATTTCCTTCCAGCTGAGACAATTAGAATCATCGTATTCATAGAATATATCCTCATCAGTATCAACAGCAGTTACAAAAACAGGCTATGCATCAGAATAGGAGCAACCAATTACAGTAGCAAAATCTAATGCAAGCATGGGAGAGAAAGAATAGGCGATATAGGAATGATCAAGGGGGTTTTGCTTGCCTGGAAGCTCTGTAGTGAAAGAGGGGTCGTCGACGACGTAACCATACTCAGGAGCAGCATCGGTCTTGGGGTCTACCGGAGAGAAGAGGGGGAAGAAACAAATAAATACAAGGCAAACAAATGCAACAAGGATGCATGACATGGCAATAAGCTGTGCTAGGGGTGACCTAACGCAATGCTACATGTTACAGACGGAGCGGGAAAATATCTGGGAATATTTTCCCGGTTTTAGGCAATTATCGGTCAGACGATCCGGAGGGGAAGGTTCCATGTTTGCAGTGTTGTGGGCATGTGACAGGTATGTGGATGGCATATTCGGATTCGTCTCATTTTTCTGATCAACTTTCATGTAGAAAACTATTTCATCTGAGCTACGGTTGAATTTCTACGAATTTTCAAAGTTTTAAACAATTTCTGGAATTAATTTAATTCAAAAATCATTTAAATATTAATTGCTATGGGTACACAGAAGTGTACCCAGAAATGTGCGACAGAGGCTGACATGTGGGCCCAGTTGATTGAGTCAACTGTCCAGTCAGCAGAGGCTGACTGGTGGGCCCAGCTGCTGACTCAGCAACTGACTGGGCCGGCCCTATCCGTTTGAATAGTGCCAGGGCCCCACATGTCATACACAGTAAGTTAATTAGGGTTTAAATTAACTAAAAGGGGTTAATTAGAGGATGGGGCCCCATTGTCAGTGACTAATTAGTTATTAGATTAATTTTATATAGAAAATCAGTTAATTAGCACGTGGGGCCCGCCTGTCAGTGATTGGGGCTGCCCAGTCAGCATGTTGACTGGGTCAACCCAGTCAACGGGGCCCGTGGGACCCGCTGGCAGCGACCCAGGGGTGAGCCCCAGGCCGTGCCACGTCAGCGGCACCGGCGACCCAAAAACGCGGCGGCACGCACGGGAGGTCATCGGGATTCGGCTACGGGGCGCCATTTCGCGCGTGGCTTGGCTCGTTCGAACGCGGAGACAAGGCCGGGTCGAATGGTGTCAGTGGCGGGGGCTAAGATGGCCGGAGTTGGCCGGAACATCATTGGCAGTCGGCGACCGAAATCGGGGGAGCTCGGGTACGTCGCTACGGGGCATGGAAAAGCGCGCGGACGGGCGCGTTGGGCTGCTAGGGAGGTGCTGAGCACGTCTACGTGCTCAGTTGAGCTCGACGGCGTCGGTAGCGACGACGACGAGCACGGCGGCGGAGGCGAGCTACGGCAACGGCGGCAGCTACGACTACGGGCACGGAGCGGCGAAGCAAAGAGAGGGGGAAGAAGCAGAGGCTCACCGTGGGGCGCAAGGAAGGCCCGGCGAGTAACGGGAGCAGCAGAGGCCGCCGGAATCGACGACGAACGCCGGCGACCGTAGAGGAAGAAGATGGGGCCAATCCGGCGAAGCAGAGGCTCCCAGCTCCAGGGGCTCGGTGTAGACAGCGTAGCGAACGACGGCGAGGCGCGTGGACACGGTGGCACGGCGCGAGGCGGCCGGTGGCCACGGGATCGACGCGGCGACGGTGACGGCTGCGCTCGGGTGTGCTCGAATGCGAGCGAGAGAGGGCGAGGGAGGAGGGGGAAAGTGGGTGAGGCCGATGACGAAGCCGAGGGGTGCGTCCTTATCCCCTCGGCGGCGCGTGTAGCAGCGCCGTGTCGCCGTTTCGCCGACGCGCGCGCGGCCACGGGCGCGGTGACACGCGCGGAGAGAGAGGCGTGAGGAGGAAGAGAGAGAGAGAGGTGGGCTGGGCCAGTGCCACTGTGCACTTAGGCCCAGTCAACAGTGAGTTTTCTTCTTTTACTCTTTCTTTTTCTGTTTTCTTTTTACAGAGAAGATTTGCAATATTTTGAGCTGCCATAATGGATTTTGTAAAATGTGGGAATTGGCCACATAAATACTTTGCAATATACTGCACTGCCACAAAAAGTTTGGAAGGCATTTGAATTCATTTGAATTTTTCATAAATGAAATGGCATTATAAAATGCTGAAATGGCACTGATTTAATTGCTATAATCCATTTTAGCAAATAAGTGATGTTGTTTTCCTTAACAAATAAATGTTATGGAATATTTGCTAAATGGTGAACTATTTTGCAGCAATTTTTGTGCAACTTCAAATTTCACTTATAATTTGAATTGTTTTCAGTGGTGGAATTTGAAATGAGATATGAATCAAAGATGATTAAGCTTTGCAAAACAAAGTGACTTGGCTTAATCATGAGGGATTACTGTAGTGCATTACCCCAGGGATGTTACAATTCTCCTCCTGTAAAAGAAATTCTCGTCCCGAGAATTCAAGACGTAGAAGGGAAAAGATCGGGGTATTCCTGGAAGTTCTACTGGAAGTACCTCTTAGAAGTCGCGAATGACTAGAACGTTTCAACTCATCATATTTAATGCCATGCATGTATGCAAAAGCTTCGGCTATAATGAATATGATGTTCCTGGATCGAATAGAACAGAAGCTGATACTGAATTAACAAGAGGAGTACCCATCATAGTAGCAGGCTGATCTTGAGCTTCATTCAGATCAACATGGTAAGCTTGACCACGACCATAAGAAGGTCTGGCATTGTTGTTGCGGAGCTGGTTGTTGCCACGGCCATTACCACGGCCAACAGAGGGAAATGCAAGCTGATTCTGGTTCTGAGGGCATTCTCTGGCTCGATGACCTGGACGGCCACACTTGAAGCAGAGCCCATCATTGGGACGGGGAGCAGGAGCTCGAAGCAGTGGAGCCTGAGGTCTTGGCTGCCCAAGTGCAACTGGACAGTACACGCTGTGAGGAATCCAGATACGGCGCTTCTGCGATGATGTGCCCGAAGATGAGCCCGCATCATGGGTGCACTTGAGAGCATCCTTGTGTTCCTTCAGTCCAGTCTCAACTTGAATGGCCTTGTTCACCAGGGTGGCGAAGTCGGCGAAGTCTTGGACAAGGAGTGCCAGCTTGATATCAGGGTTGAGCCCTTCACGGAACTTCTCCTATCTGCGAACATCAGTAGCGATGTCTTCATCAGCATATCGAGACAAGTCAAGGAACTCCCATTGATAAACATCGACAGTCTTACTGCCCTGAGTGAGGTTGCGGAACTCACGTTTCTTCCGGTCCATGATTCCCTGAAGAATGTAGCGGGCACGGAAAGCAGCTTGGAATTCCAGCCAAGTGATGATGGTTCCAATAGTTAGGGTACATCTGTGACTGTCCCACCATTGAGCAGCGGGACCCTTCAGGAAGTAGGATGCAAACGTGACATAGCTGTCAGGGCCAACATTGGCTGACTCCGTCTCATAAGTGATGTCACGAAGCCAGTCGTCAGCATCAAGCGGCTGAACGGAGTTGCGGAACACAGCAGGGTTGAGGCAAACAAAGTCTTGCAAGGTCATTGGAAATGGCTGCTGATTCATGTTCGGACGTGGAAACTGATCCATTATCCCTTGCATGAATTGACGGTTCAGTTCAAACTATTGCATCATTGCAGCCATATAGTCGGGCGGTGGTGAATTGTTGGCACCACGGCCATGACCTGCGGGTCTAACCATCCTGCTAAAATCAACAGGGGGTAGTTTAGCAATGAGCAATTTCAGGTGTATGGAATCATTCATGAAGTAACACGCACAACAAAGGAAGTGCAATAGATACAACATCATAGTCAAACATGACATACAGATCCATACATAGAGTCAGTTACAAGCCAGCGGTACAAGCTCGGAAAGGAAAAGCTAGACCCACTAGGCGGCACACAGGCACGCGGTGGAGGGATACAACAAATGGACATAACGATAGCTACGTCAATGTCGGAGATAACCGCTGAAGCCAGGCAACTGCAAGTGACGACGCAAGATGCCCTCGACACGAGGATCCTGCACTCCGTGAACACTCTGGTGCAGAACCTGGTCCCGAACTGGAAGAAGAGGACCACGTGGAGGAGTATAACCTCCAACAGCAGGCCACTCAAGACCTGGTGGCATCTCTGTCTTGCGTGGGTAAAGGATATACTGAGGATGTATCCATGCACTGACTGCTGGTAGCAACTGTGTCAGAGTGTCGTAAAGATGAGCACGAGTGGCGTACAACTCGACAGCAAGAGCTCGGGCAGTGCGATCCAGAGCCTCAGTATACTGTACCAAAACCTGCAGGTCATAACGACGTCGCACGTAAGGGGTACAGATAGCAGTGTAGTATCCACTCTCATCCCCAGCAGGGGCATACGGGATATATCTGAAACCAGTCTCCTCCAAGCGGGTGTGCTCTCCACGGAGATGGGCAATAGCAGCATAGGCAGCATCATGGACTGCCATGTCAACAGTCACTCCAACACCATGAAAGGTGTGCAACTCAGTGATGGAGTTATCCTACCGACCAAAGATACGAACCACAGCGTGGTACTGCTCCTGGTTGAACTCGCGGTAATCCTCGTAAATAGTGTACTCGGGGTACCAGCGATATCCCAGCCTGGTCAAGAGGTCGACCAGAATAGCAAGGAATCCAGTCGCATCAACAGCCATAGTCTGGCGTACGAGCTATCTTGCGGGATGCATCTGAAACAAGGGAGTGCAAGATGTCAAAAGACAGTGTGAAAAGCATATGATAACTTTGAAAGGAATGGTTGCAGATAATCCAGCTCTCCGGGTGAATGTGAACACGAGAACCTAATGTTAGAGTTAGCAAAATCTTTAACCCAAATAGAAGAGAGATCAGAGTCCCAGAGTAAGGAAGAAGAATAAAAGATCCTAAACCCATCCATTGGCGACGTGGGCCCGTAAGCCACACAGCCATGTTAGTAAAACAATTTTTCAAAGACTAGACTCAACTTCGGCCAAGGAGTTGGAAAGGGGCTTCCTACAGGCAGTCGGCTCTGATACCAACTTATGACGCCCCCGACTCAATCGTGCACTAATCATACACGCAAATGCGCACGATCAAGCCCAGGGACTCACGGTAAGATATCACAACACAACTCTAGACACAAAAAATAATAATACAAGCTTTATATTACAAGCCAGGGGCTTCGAGGGCTCGAATACATAAGCTCAAGAACAAGCGTTAGCGGAAGCAACATCATCTGAGTGCAGACATAAAGGTTAAACAAGTTTGCCTTAAGAAGGCTGAGCAAAACAACGACACTAGATCGAAAAGGTGCAGGCCTCCTGACTGGGAGCCTCCTATCTACTCCTGGTCGCCGGTCTCCACGTAGTAGTAGGCTCCACCGTGGTAGTAGGAGTCGGCGGCGGGATCTGCTGGCTCCGGGGCTCCGACATCTAATCGCAGCAACCGGGTATGGGGAAAAAGAGGTAGCAAAGCAACCGTGAGTACTCATCCAAAGTACTCGCAAGACTTACATCAGAACTATGCTAAGTATGGATCGGTATCAAAGGAAGGGGCTGTATCTGTGGACTAGACTGCAGAAATGCCAGAATAGAGAGAAGGCCTAGCCTAACGAAGACTAGCAACTTGCAGCATTAGAAGAGTGCAGATTAGCATATAATAAAGTAATAATTATATAATAGCAATGCCCAGAGATCCTTCCTCGACTCCCTGCGAGAAAGCAATCCCGGAGCTAACATATCATTAAATTCTCAAGTATCCAGTTCTAGTTGTAGTAGATCGGGATACTCTCTGAGCGTCCGTTACCGTGGACACGGCTATTCGAATAGATATACTTCCCTGCATGGGTGCACCAACTTACCCAACACGCTCGATTAACTCTGGCCAAACACACTCACTCAGGTCATGCCCGGCCTCGGCTGATCGAGACGCCGTAGTCCTACCTAGGCTCAACAGAGAAGCCAGCACGCCGTTCTACACCCTAAGCGCTCAGGGGTCTTGGGCCCATCGCCCTTTGCACTCCTGCGCGTTGCGAGGACGGCCGGGAGCAGACCTAGCCCCCTTTATACACAAGCGGGCGTACCCAGTCCAACCCGGCGCGTGCCGCTCAACTGCTGATGTCTGGAGAACTTCGGCTGATACATACGACGCCGAGTGCCCATACTATTCCCGGGTGATGGTTAGTGCGAAAAAGGCCTACTCAGATCACATATCCTAACCCATTAGTGTGTTGGGAGCTCGCGGTGACGATCAGTGCTCCACGTTCTGTGGTCCCGTTGCCCCGTCTCGTGGACTTACGGCAAGGGCCAGGCCCATCCCTCTCCTGGGCGGTCTGCCTGCCCAGCCGTGCCACGTAGTTATCTCGCGGGTACCATCCAGGTCAACCCGACTTCCCAAGAGACCGTCGGGAACTCAGGTCCACCTCTACCGGGGTGGTACCGCCTGTCCCTTCAGTCCCGCAGTAACAGTACATGGAGGGCAACAGTTAAAGGTAACCGTGTGTCCGTAACATCAAGAGGGTAATCCGAGGAATCAATCTCGATGGATTCCCACTCGATGTATCCGTCAAGGTGAACATGGAGGAATCACCCTCGATGGGTTCACACTTGATGGGCTGTACGACATAGACATCATCGGAGGTTGTCACGCTCAATATGCGATCCTATTCTCGGGGAACTCGGAGGCCCCACCAAGAGTAGAAACGCATATTGGAGACGCTTGCAAGGTGGATATCATTACATCGTACCACATACATAATAGATGGGGATACAGACAAATACATACGATCATCATATGAATACATCAATACATAACAAACATCATATAGAAGGGCATCATCCGACTACGGATGAAATCAAACGAAAAGAAGAATGACATCCACCCTGCTAGCCCAGGCTGCCGACCAGGAACCTATCCTCAGATCGATGACGAAGAAGAAGCAGAAGAAGAACTCCAAAGCAAACAAGCATCGCTCTCACGTCAAGACATCGCATTACCTGTACCTGCAACTATTGTTGTAGTAAACTGTGAGCCACGAGGACTCAGCAATCCCATAACCATGGGTAGCAAAACTATCAAAGCTTAAATGGGTATGGAAGGGTAAGGTGGTGAGGTTGCAGCAAGCACTAAGCATTATATGGTGGCTAACTTACGAGTACAAGAATAAGAAGAGCATCTACGCAAAACGGTCGCAAACTACAAATGATCACTAAGTGATCCTGAACACCTACTTACGAGTCAAACATAACCCCACCGTGTTCTCTTCTCGAACTTCCTCGAAAAGAGACAGTCACGGTTACGCACACGGTTGGTGTATTTTAATTAGGATTTAGTGTCAAGTTCTCTACAACCGGAGGTTATAAATATCCAAGTGCCACATAACCGCGGGCATGGCTTCGCGTAAGATTTAACCCTGCAGGGGTGTTCCAACCTGGCCTATCATAAGCCAACACAAGCTGCGGTGGGAATACCTCAACCTCGAGATAGCCCAAAGTATCCTCGGAATCCCGGTGCACAAGACATTTCGACAATGGTAACACAATTCCAGCAAGACCACCCGGTGTGTCGATACCCCGATAGGAGCCGCGTATCTCGTTCTCAGGGCACAACCGTCTATGCAAAGGCTACGGTTAGCTGATACCCAAGTTTCCAAGGGGGCGCCGCAGGCTGCTAGGTAGGTGGACCAACACTCATGAGGAGCACTAGCCCGGTTTGTTGATTAAAAAAATCCTCGGGGTCCGGAAAGTCCCTATGCAAGTTTTAGTTGTTATTAGGCAAATGGTAAAACCAATGTTGGGTCTTGCTGGAAGCGGTTATTCAAAGCAAACTATCAAGAGGGTCCCATTCCCCTGAGCATGTTAGGAACGCTAAACATGGATCATAACACCAGCATTACGGAAACTAAGGCGGCATGAGTGGAACAAAACACTAAGCAAAAGGCCAAGCCTTCCACCCATAACCAAATATATAGATGCATTAATTAAATAGGAGATATTGTGATATCCCAACATATCCATGTCCCAACATGGAACAACCTGCACTGCACCTGCAACTAGCAACGCTATAAGAAAGGGGCTGAGCAAAACGGTAACATAGCCAAACAACGGTTTGCTGGGAAAGGGTGGTTAGAGGCTGTATCATGGCATATGGGAGGCTGACATATATGTGGTAGGAAGTGCGACATAGCGGTAGCAACGAGTCAACTAGCAAGCCAAGATAGTAAAGATATCCAAGGTCATGATCATCTTGCCTGAAATCCCGCTCGGAAGAAGATCAAGTCCATGAAGAAGACGAACACGCGTAGTCGAACGAATCCTCACAACCGCAACGAAACCGGAACTATCGAGAAGAGGCACAACCGGAAAGAAGCAAACAACATGGTAAACACACAAGCATAAACATGGCATGATGCACAATCCAAATATGATGCATGACAAGATTAAATGTTGTTAAACATGGCAAGAGATGAAGCATAAGCAATCCATACAACTAGGCAAGTTTAAATGAGGCCGGAAACACAAACAACAATTCCGGAAAATCCCCATATGCAAATTTCGAAATTAGTACTGATCTGAATTAAACACAATGTTAAAGTTGTTAAACAGCAAGTTAAGATGCACCATGATGATCTAGATGTTTTTCTAGTCAAGTTACATATGTAGATCATTTAATTCAGAGCTACAGGCTAGAAGATATGGGCTAAACAAGTTTAACATGGCAAGGATGCAAAATGCATGCAAACATCAACCACGAACATACAAATCAAGGATGCAACATGACAACATGAATCTGCACACAAATCTAAGCAAGTTTCATATAGGACATGATCAAAACGGAGCAACGGTTCAACAATTACAATCAACACAAGCTATAATAATAATCTGCCCAAAACAGTAACATAGCATTTTGCAAACACCAAAACAGCAAGCTACAGGCACATGATGGGCACAAACTTGATATGCACTTGAAATAGACATGATATACTCCAATTTATCTTAAAGGTTCAGGTTCATAGGCATCAAGGTTAAGTCAAAATGATCCATGCAAAATGCAATGTTCTGCTAAACAGGGCATATACATGAGCAGAGTTAACATGATGGCAACTTGAGAGCAAGAAAGAGACATGCTACAGGAACTTTACATGGCAACCAAAGGCATGGCATCGAAGTACACATTGCATAGACCAAATCACCTGAAGGAATCATATGCATATGAGCTATAGACTAGTGGAAACCATCAAGCAAAGTTGGCAAGTTTTATCACAGACAGCTTTTACTCAGAACAGCAACATTAACTAGGCATGTTTACAAGCTCATGGCACTCACATCAGGGCAAATCAAAGCATGAAATAAATACTAATAGCAAGAAGACCTAAAAATGCTCCAAAGTCATGTTGACAAGTTGCTTATATGGTGCATGTATTAAATCACACAAAAAAGACAAAGTGACAAACATTAATAGTTTTCAGCAGTTAACAGCATGATGCACTTTTGCAACAGAGATTATGACATGAAGATGAACTCTAACATGAATGCAAATGGCACCATCATGTAGAGCACAACGAGTAGAACAATTTACATATAAAGATCATCTCCATCCGACAAACATGCACAAAGATACCACCATCACAAAATGCATACATGATGCTGAAAAAAATCTAAGGACTTGGTCGTTTTACCCTCAGGACGAAGTTGGACGAGGAGGTGCAACAGATCCGTTTGGTTCGGGGGATGGCTCGGATCCGGGACTGAATTGGACGAGGCGGTCCAGGTCGGGGGAAGCTCTATCTCTCGTACAGAACCACGGCGGCGGAAGTCAACGTCGACGGCGTGGAGGCGGGCTCAGGTGGCGGCGGTGGATTCAGACGGCGCGGAAAACGAGGGTGGAGGCGGCGGCTGGCTAGGGGCTAGGATTTTCTGCCCAAAAATGGAAGGAGAGGCTGGCTTAAATAGTCAGGTAGGAGTAGGAGGGGATTAGGGGTTGATTTCGGACCCTTCGATCGCAATCCGACGGTCCGAAACGGAGGGGGTTGCTAGGTGGGCTGGTGTGGCTATGTAAAGAGGCCATGGGCTGAGATGAGAGGGAAGTGGTGCAGCCCGGCACGGCTTCGGAACACCGCAAACGTCCGACATTTGACCGGCTATAGTGCCGCTATAGGTTATCCGTTGAGGCATCAAACGACCTTCGAATGGAACGAAATTTGGCAGGCGGTCTACCTATAATAAAATAAGACCGCATGCCAACTTTCAACCCATTCCGAGAACATTTTTATCCCACTTATAAAATAATATTTCGGAGGTGTCGCGGGCGCGTGCAAGTGTGTCGGGACTCGAAACGGACAACGGAAGGAACGGGGAGAACGCCAACTACGAACGGATGCAAGTTTTGAAAAACATGTGGATGAAATGCACATGATGACATGGCCAAGTGCAACACGCAAGCGAATGACATGGCAACGATGACGAATAAATGGAAGACATCTGGAGCATCGGTCTCGGGGCGTCACAGAGGTGGTTAAAGAGGAATCACCCTCGATAACCCACAACCGACTAGCTTCGCTACAGAGATATCATCAGGAGTGAGGTAGGAGGTATCACCCTCGGCACTCGATAGTAGCTCTGCAAAGTCGTACAACTAAGGGGGTGTGCGGTGCTGTGTTGGTCTCTGCACATCGATCGTGTTGATCGAAACATCCGGAAACAAAGCATGGCAACACGGACAAGGGTGCGGGGCCACTGATGGATCACTAACCAACCTATACTAAGCATTTAGGATAGCAGATAAGGTATCAACAGCAGTTACAAAAATAGGCTATGCATCAGAATAGGAGCAACCAATTACAGTAGCAAAATCTAATGCAAGCATGGGAGAGAAAGAATAGGCGATATAGGAATGATCAAGGGGGTTTTGCTTGCCTGGAAGCTCTGCAGTGAAAGAGGGGTTGTCGACGACATAACCGTACTCAGGAGTAGCGTCGGTCTCGGGGTATACCGGAGAGAAGAGGGGGAAGAAACAAATAAATACAAGGCAAACAAATGCAACACGGATGCATGACATGGCAATAAGCTGTGCTAGGGGTGACCTAACGCAATGCTACACGTTACAGACGGAGCAGGAAAATATCTGGGAATATTTTCCCGGTTTTAGGCAATTATCGGTCAGATGATCCGGAGGGGAAGGTTCCATGTTTGCAGTGTTGTGGGCATGTGACAGGTATGTGGATGGCATATTCGGATTCGTCTCATTTTTCTGATCAACTTTCATGTAGAAAACTTTTTTATCTGAGCTACGGTTGAATTTCTACGAATTTTCAAAGTTTTAAACAATTTCTGGAATTAATTTAATTCAAAAATTATTTAAATATTAATTGCTATGGGTACACAGAAGTGTACCCAGAAATGTGCAACAGAGGCTGACATGTGGGCCCAGTTGGCTGAGTCAAATGTCTAGTCAGCAGAGGCTGACTGGTGGGCCCAGCTGCTGACTCAGCAGCTGACTGGGCCGGCCCTATCCGTTTGAATAGTGCCAGGGCCCCACATGTCATACACAGTAAGTTAATTAGGGTTTAAATTAACTAAAAGGGGTTAATTAGCGGGTGGGGCCCCACTCTTAGTGACTACTTAGTTATTTGATTAATTTTATTTAGAAAATCCGTTAATTAGCACGTGGGGCCCGCCTGTCAGTGACTGGGGCTGCCCAGTCAGCACGTTGACTGGGTCAACCCAGTCAATGGGGCCCGTGGGACCCGCTGGCAGCGACCCAGGGGTGGGCCCCAGGCCGTACCACGTCAGCGGTGCCGGCGACTCGCCGCCGGCGACCCAAAAACGCGGCGGCGCGCACGGGAGGTCGTCGGGATTCGGCTATGGGGTGCCATTTCACGCGCGGCTTGGCGCGTTCGAATGCGGAGACAAGGCCGCGTCGAATGGTGTCAGTGGCGGGGGCTGAGATGGCCGGAGTTGGCCGGAACATCATCGGCAGTCGGCGGCCGGAATCGGGGGAGCTCGGGTACATCGCTATGGGGCATGGAAAAGCGCGCGGACGGGCGCGTTGGGCTGCTAGGGAGGTGCTGAGCACGTCTACGTGCTCAGTTGAGCTCGACGGCGTCGGTAGCGACGATAGCGAGCATGGCGGCGGAGGCGAGCTACGGCAATGGCGGCAGCTACGGCTACGGGCACGGAGCGGCGAAGCAAACAGAGGGGGAAGAAGCGGAGGCTCACAGTGGGGCGCAAGGAAGGCCCGGCGAGTAACGGGAGTAGCAGAGGCGGCCGGAATCGACGACGAATGCCGGCGACCGTAGAGGAAGAAGATGGGGCCGATCCGGCGAAGCAGAGGCTCCCAGCTCCAGGGGCTGGGTGTAGACAGTGTAGCGGACGACGGCGAGGCGCGTGGACACGGTGGCGAGGCGCGAGGCGACCGGTGGCCGCGGGATTGACGCGGCGACGGCGACGGCTGCGCTCGGGTGTGCTCGAATGTGAGCGAGAGAGGGCGAGGGAGGAGGGGGAAAGTGGGTGAGGGCGATGACGAGGCCGAGGGGCGCGTCCTTATCCCCTCGGCGACGCCTGTAGCAGCGCCGTGTCGCCGTTTCGCCGGCTCGCGCGCGCGGCCACGGGCGCGGCGACACGCGCGGAGAGAGAGGCGGGAGGAGGAAGAGAGAGAGGTGGGCTGGGCCAGTGCCACTGTGCACTTAGGCCCAGTCAACAGTGAGTTTTCTTCTTTTACTCTTTCTTTTTTTGTTTTCTTTTTACAGAGAAGATTTGCAATATTTTGATCTGCCATAATGGATTTTGTAAAATGTGGGAATTGGCCACATAAATACTTTGCAATATACTGCACTGCCACAAAAAGTTTGGAAGGCATTTGAATTCATTTGAATTTTTCATAAATGAAATGGCATTATAAAATGCTGAAATGGCACTGATTTAATTGCTATAATCCATTTTAGCAAATAAATGATGTTGTTTTCCTTAACAAATAAATGTTATGGAATATTTGCTAAATGGTGAACTATTTTGCAGCAATTTTTGTGCAACTTCAAATTTCACTTATAATTTGAATTGTTTTCAGTGGTGGAATTTGAAATGAGATATGAATCAAAGATGATTAAGCTTTGCAAAACAAAGTGACTTGGCTTAATCATGAGGGATTACTATAGTGCATTACCCCAGGGATGTTACACATCCACAAGTGGAACACGTCACTACTGCAGGCGACTGCTAACGCGACACATGAATCAGAGACCCCCGGACCAAACTGTGTGCGATGCATGAGTCGCAAACGGTATCGTAATAAAACCGTCACCAATAAGACGAACTGTGTGCAATGGCGGAGACATCAAGCATGATTCAGATTCAAGCTGCATGTGCGATACGTGGCATACAGTTGATCCATACAATTTGTTTGCGATGAGCCAGAACAACAGAAACGGGCAGCCAGTTCGAGGTGTGTGCGATACACGGCATATAGTTCACTCAGATGAACTGTTTGCGATTACCCAACACAACAGAAACGGTCAGGCAGATCAAGGTGTGTGCGATATACGGCATGTGGTTCACTCGGATGAACTGTTTGCAATCAGACAAGACAACAGAAATAGTTCAACTTAACAAGATGTGTGTGATACGCGGCAAACAGGTCCGTAATCAGAAATGTGTGCGATGACCGATAATAACACATACGATTGCTGCTAATAAGCCATGTGTGTTGTGGGCAAACGCTTGCTGGTATACAATTATCAGCGATTGATGAAATCATCACCGACGGGTTCCCTAGTTTGGTCCATGTGCATTGTGATTTGCTATGTCTACAGAACAACAACATATATACTTATAAGGACATGATTGCATAACCAAATTAAACATCCAATTACATAGGTGGCTAGTACAGACATGACATTTGCACACACCAAAGTAAACTATTACATGCATAATTAACTAGGATAAACGATCATCTAATCATCATCTACTTCTTCTTGTGACGCTTGCTGCCACTGCTCTGCTGGTGGCTCGATCCCTCTTCGATTATAGGAAGGAGGCACTCCCTCATGTCAACGATCCGCCTGTGCATCTCGTAGCATGTCTACGCGTTCTTGGCCGCGAACTTGAGGTGAGCTTCATCCAGTCTCCGCATCCAGGCCCCATGCTAGGCTTCGGGATTTTTCCTCGCATCCTCCTTTATGTTTTTGTAGTAGGGGTCGATGATAGCCGAGGCGAGGTCAACAAGGGAGTCCTTCTCCTTCTTGCTGCCCCAGACCCTGTAGTGGCCACGGATGCCGACAAGCTTCTTGCAGGCTGCGTTGGTATTTCCCCGAAGAGGAGAGGATGACGCAGTATAGTAGAGATAAGTATTTCCCTCAGTTAAGAACCAAGGTTATCAATCCAGTAGGAGAACCAAGCAAAATTCCGTTAGGCGCACCTGCACACACAAAAGCAAACACTTGCACCCAACGCAAATAAGAGGGTTGTCAATCCTCTTAGCGGTTATTTGCAAGGATTAATTCTGATAGTGGTAGATAGATAAACTAAAATACTAAATAAAATAAAAGTAAATAAATTGCAGTAAGGTATTTTTAGGTTTTTAATATATGATAAAATAGACCCGGGGGCCATAGTTTTCACTAGAGGCTTCTCTCTCGAACGCAAAGCATACGGAGGGTAAACAAATTACTGTTGGGCAATTGATAGAAAAGCAAATAATTATGAAAGATTCATGGCAATGATCATGTATATAGGCATCACGTCCGAGACAAGTAGACCGACTCCTGCCTGCATCTACTACTATTATTCCACCCATCGACCGCTATCCAGCATGCATCTTGGGTATTAAGTATGAAACAGAGTAACGCCTTAAGCAAGATGACATGATGTAGACAAAGTAAATTCAAGCAATATGATTAAACCCCATCTTTTATCCTTAATGGAAACAATACAAATACGTGTCATGTCCCCTTCTGTCACTGGGATTGAGCACCGCAAGATTGAACCCATCACAAAGCACCTCTCCCATTGCAAGATAAATCAATCTAGTAGGCCAAACCAAATCGATAGATCGGAGAGAAATTCAAAGCTATAATAATCATGCATAAAAGAGTTCAGAGAAGACTCAAATATTTCTCATGAATAATCTGATCATAAACTCACAATTCATCGGATCCCAACAAACACACCGCAAAAGAAGATTACATCGGATAGAACTCCAAGAACATCAAGGAGAACATGGTATTGAAGATCAAAGAGATGGAAGAAGCCATCTAGCTACTAGCTATGGACCCATAGGTCTGTGGTAAACTACTCACACATCATCAGAAGGGCAGCAAGGTTGATGAAGAAGCCCTCCGTGATCGATTCCCCCTCCGGCAGAGTACCGGAAAAGGCCTCCAGATGGGATCACGGAAGAACATAGGCTTGCGGCGGTGCAAAGGTTTTCTCTTCTGTCTCTCTGGTATATTGGGAATATTTTGAAATTTATAGCACTGGAATTAGGTCAGATGGGGCTACGAGGGGCCCACAAGCCTGGGGGGCGCTCCCTACCCCCCTGGGCGTGCCCTCCAGGCTTGTCGCCTCCTCGTGGCTCTTCTGGTCTTCTCCCAAAGCTTCGTGGGTCTCTTCTGGTCCAGAAAAAATTAATCCAAAGTTTTTTTCTCGTTTGGACACTTTTTGATAATGATTTTCTGAAAAGGCAAAAACAAGCAGAAAACAGCAACTGGCACTGGGCACTGGGTTAATAGGTTAGTCCCAAAAAATGATATATAATGGCATATAAAACATCCAAGATTGATACTATAATAGCATGGAACAATCAAAAATTATAGATACGTTGGAGACGTATCACAGGCCAAGCCCGTAACCTTGAGCGCTTTTACATCATTGATGGTGTCCACCGTAGCGAACTTGTAGTCGGGGCTATTGACAAACCTGGTGAAACGCTTGCAAGGCCTTGTGGCCAGGGAGTAGTGGTAGACGAGGACGTGATGGCGCACGCTCAACTGGGCCACGATAACCTTCTGATCATACCCGGCATGACCGTCGGTGTACTGGAGGTCGATGCCGACCAATTTGTACTTGTCATCCTGAGCAAGCAACTGCTCCATGGTGTTGATGGAGTCCTCCACCACGGCTGGGTCGTTGGTGTACACCACCGAGAGGTCCCTCTCCCTTATGTGGGTCTCCACTTGATGCATGACGAACTCCATTGGAGCGGCGCTAGATATATATCCTCTCTGTATGTGTCGTCATGGGTGTGCTTGTTTGTGTTGTGGGGCACGATCGAAAGGTTGAAGAGACTAAGGTTATAATGGCCGCTAGAATAAATGGGGAGGCCGGACGGACTGGAATATCGGCACGTCCAGATGGCAGTTTTTGCAGTGCGTAACTCCATTGTGCCACACATAACTACATCGTGGCGACACGCGAGGTGCAACCGCATGCATATGGGGCCCCCAACGTGATCGTGCGCCGGCCCCAACCACTGGCAGAGCGCGCGTGGAGGGACGCGACCCGAGCGCGCCACGGTGCCTCAACGGCAAGCAGAGCGCGCGGATGGACGTGAGAGCAGAGCGCACGGAGGGACGCGAGCAGAGTGCGCCGCGGGCGCCTCAACGGCGAGCAAGCACATGCATAATTATTGCATATGGTAATTGAACATAGCAGGGAATAGCCATCCACAAGCTGGCGAATGCATATACCAGCTCGTACCTACCAACACAGATGCACAGTGCAGAAATTAGTCGCGTTATATATACACGTGTGCGATAGACGGGCACACATTCTAATTAAAAGAATCATGCGCGATGGTAATAACGAGCGTGGACGGTTGATGGAACAAGTCGTGTGCTAACATCGCCGATTGCGGTGCATCCTACGGTGCCCACGCCACGTACGCATCCAAGAACGCGTGCCTATGATATGCCATCCGGGAATCGTGCTGCCCTTCGAAAAACGGAACCGTCAATAAATTTTGAGCTTGTTCCTGTCACATTCCAAATTACCACGCTATATTTAATTGCAAACCTGTTCACACCGATCAAAACCTAAATGAATTTCCCACTTAGCAGCTTATTACTAGGTTATAAATACTGCCTACTCGAAACTGACTGCACATTCCTCCTCAATTCCTCATCAACAAACAAACAAATCTTTGTTGTTCCTTTTGTCTGCCATGGCCCGTGGGAGGAGTTCTTGGTCGAGAAATGACCACGGAGCGGCGAGCTAAGCAGCAGAGATGTCCCGCCTCGCCGCGATGGTAGCCGAGAGGTCCTGCCGCGTCGTTGAAGCAGCACAGAGGTCCCGCCGTACCGCCGAAGCAGCACTGAGGTCCCGCCACACCGCCGAAGCAGCAGAGTGGTCCGGTCGCGCCACGGAAGCGGCACAGATGTCCTGCCACGCCGCAAAAGCAGTAGAGAGGTCCTGTCGCGCCGCGGCGGCCTGGATAGATCTCTCGCGGGCAGTCGAGGGCTCTCACAGGCGCATGCGCACTATGCTCAATAAGCTGATGGATGACATCTCCGGTTGGGCAAAGCTGTAGGAGGAGAGCAATGCCTCATTGGATAAGGCGACCGGCGTCATCCGGGGACTAAGGGATGACAAGGCGAGGCTCCGCACCGAGCGTGACCTGCTGAGGGTGAAGATCGCCGGCAGGGCAAAGCAGCACGAGGAGACCACTGCCGTGTTGAAGAAGACGGCTATCATGGTCAGGAAACTTATGGACGAGAATGCTAAGCTCCGCATCAAGCGTGAAAGGCTGGTGGAGGAATCCATGGATGCTCTCAAGCGACGTATTGAGGACGTGAAAGAGAACATTGCCGCTCGCCGCGAGAACTCCTACGACATGGACGAAATGACGAAGATGGCGGAGTAGATCGAGGTCAAGTAGAGAGCAGTGACCCAGATCGTTGTCTGCGTCTTCCTTCTTCTTTTGCCCTTGTGTCTTTCGGGCATTGCCGCACGTGGCATCTTTAATTATCTTCCTGAATATGTAAGACAATTATTATTACCCATTGCCATCGTCGTCATATATATCAGTCTTGCTAAGTCTCAGTCGATGCTATGTCCATGAGATCTTACATCAAGATCCGTGCAAAATTTTCTTTTTAGATTTTCTTTTCCCTCTCTTAAATCTCAGTCGACTGAGACCTAGCCACACCATTAAAACAGAGGCTTGGGCGCCATTAATGGAGAAGTTGGGAGCGAGGTGGGCGGCGGATGGAGGTCAAAGGGCTCGCCTCCCGGTGAGCCTGCGCAGCGGTTTGCTCGCACGCCTCCTGTCTACTCAAATACCTACCCCACACTGCGCCTCCTAGCCTGTGTAAATGGACACGTGGCGGCACGTAGATGGTTAGTAGAACGCCCACGGTTTCAATAATACTTGTGTTTTCGATTGTAACGTGACAGCTCTTTGTTCCAAAATGCCTTTGTTGGTTGTTAATGTGTGCGCCTTCGCAAATTGAACAAAAAATTTACCACATCATGTTTGTGCCATGTCAAGGCAACATGCCAAGTTTCATGATTTGCAGGCGAGTTTTGGATTTACAGGAATTTAAAAACCAAGTTTCTCAAAATTTTCGGCCGAGCCACGATGCCCATATGTTTCAAATTCATTCCCATTTCTTGCATGGGACCTAAACATTCACCCAAGGACACGTTTATGATTTTTCAACCCATTTTGGTGCACTGAAGCATGTGCATGTAGTTCAAATTTGAATTATGCACATTAAATGCCTACAGATCTCAATTAATGTATAAAAAGGCCAAACGAACCCGAAATAAATCCAAATTTTAGCACGACAGCCCTATTGGTCTATGTTGCCTCTGTAAAAAAATCAAGGCATGAAGAGGCAGCATATGTCATTTCGCCCACGAAGGTGCACATTCCCTATCGGAACCATGAGGCTTCTTGAGAGAAGCTCTGGTTTGCAAGAAGCTTATACCAAAACTTATCCCAAAATCAGACAATTTTTTTACCACAACATGTTGGTGACATGTCAAGACACCATGCCAAGTTTAATGATTTTCAGGCGAGTTTTGGATTTACAGGATTTTAAAAACCAAGTTTCTCAATGTTTTCGGCCGCGCCACGACGCCTAGATGTTTGAAATTCATTCACATTTCTTGCATGGGACCTAAACATTCACCCAATGACACATTTATGACTTTTTTTCAACCCATTTTGATGCACTGGAGCATGTGCATGCAGTTCAAATTTGAATTATGAACGTTAAATGCCTAGAAAACTCAATTAATGTATAAAAAAGGCCAAATGAACCCGAAATAATTACAAATTTTAGCACGGCACCCCTATTGGTCTATGTTGCCTCTGTAAAAAAATCAAGGCATGAAGAGGCAGTGTATGTCGTTTCGCCCACAAAGGTGCACATTCCCTATCGGAACCATGAGGCTTCTTGAGAGAAGCTCCGGTTTGCAAGAAGCTTATACCAAAACTTGTCCCAAAATCGGACAAATTTTTTACCACAGCATGCTGGTGACATGTTAAGACACCATGCCAAGTTTAATGATTTTTAGGCAAGTTTTGGATTTATAGGAAATTAAAAATCAAGTTTCTCAATGTTTTCGGCCGCGCCACGACGCCGAGATGTTTGAAATTCATTCACCTTTCTTGCATGGGACCTAAACATTCACCCAAGGACACATTTATGATTTCTAGGCATTTAATTAAAGAAATGGCAAGCCATTGGCCTTGTTTGAAAGAAAATATGAGTCACAGTCGAGTTGAAAAGGGCAACAACATCTAACTACAGCTTACAAACGGTACAAAAGCATGAGGATTAATTGTTCATCAGGTTTAGACAAAACCCAGATTGAACAGGGCAATGGCATCTAACTCAACCAAAGTTTTCGGCAGTCACAACAAAATGGATCGGTCTGATCCATAAAATCAAGATCCTGGGCCAGAAAATTTACTGGTACATGATGACAAGTTGTTGTAAATAGAAGCCGCGCACGTTCAGTAGCCCTTTTGTCCACCTGAAACTTCTTTTTGTGTTGTTCAACGTGTCCATCTGTGAGAAACTTTTTGTTAAAAAACTTAATCCTCACGGACAATAGTACCCTCGCATTCAACAGGAAGAATGTGACAAAGCTAGTGTTTGCATGGTTGGATGCATATCCTTCCATCATTATTGTCCTCAAGCGAATGTCATGAGAACTGAGAAAATCCCTGTGCTTCTTACGCCACTGATTGGTTATACCTTTTTGTCCATGTGTTATTGCCTAAATAGACATGAAGATTGAAAACAGTTAATGTCTAAAAAAAGAGTATGTCAAAAGAGCGACAGCTGAACGGTTAATTCTACTACATTATATATGGGCTTTCAACGTGCGTGAAATCATCACCTCTATATACAAATTCTCCAAGCATGGAAAGCATTGCAGCAAGCCAATAATCGTGTTCAGATCAAAACACCACATACTGATATGTAAGGTCTTGACAGAATCCAGCACCATTGATAGGCTATCCATGGACAAACTCTTCATTGAGCATAGAACATAATATTAGTACCAAAATTGTACTCCAAGAAGATATAAAACTTTTGCACACAAATGAAAAATGCAGCTTATGATTACAAAAGTGTTGATGATAATATACAGTACCTGAATAAGTGTGGAGCCAAACACCATCTTGTAACCTTTAAACGGATCACGAATTACACCCAAGGTCTCCAGTCTAGGCACAGAGACCATAGTTATTTGCGAAGGTGCATAACAATAATCAAGGAGTAACCTTTGAAGTGAAGGGGCATCTTCGATGATGAGCTCCTGTCCTTTAAAAGAAATTCCAATGCTTACAAGGTGAGGCAACTTTATTTGGAGACAATGGATACGGATTTCTTCTCCAAAAACAAGCAGTAAACACTCCAGGGCAGGGCAGATGGAGTGGATGATGCTGTGCAGTGAGGCCTCCGACAGATCAACCACCACAAGCACAAGTTTTTTTTAGCAGTGGGAGTCAAAGCATTTGTACCAGATTGTCTGCTGGATGGCACCGGGCCAAGGTGGCGGTGTGGAGAGAGGAGGAAAACCATGAGATGGACATCGGTTGTGAGGGCACAGATACAGCGGTTGGTGGTAAGCTATTTTCATAGTAATGGTAGAACTCAAGCTGCTGGAGTTTTTCGAATTCACGGGATGTCAGCCAGGCGTCCACCGTGCCGGGTATGTGCAGCAGGCAGCATGCCGGGATGCAGAGGCGTTGAACGGAGCCCTGGTGGGAGGAGATGATGGCTCCGTGGAGTTCAAAATCATGAACGACAGATAGCTAATGACAGTCAAGATTAAGAGGCACGGCGCGCCACAGAGAGCGCCACCGAGATGCGAGGACCTGTGTGCGGCAGCCATCCTTGGTGGGGAGAAGGGAGATGATCTCCCCAAGGATGGTGTCTGGGAGATTGCTGATGCGGTCCGCCCGAGATTCTACGGGTTCCTCATATCCAGGGGGGCCGTGGCCGCTTCTGCCCGCGCTGCCGGGTGCAGGATCTACAACCGGCGGTGCCGCTGGCCGGAGCCTCATCAGTGTACATACCAATCTGGAAAAAATTGGCACAAACATATATGTAGGACATTCAAAATCAATTCTCAAGATCTGGAAGAAAAAAAATGGCACAAACATATATGTAGGACATTCAAAATCAATTCTCAAGATCTGGAAGAAAAAAAATGGCACAAACATATATGTAGGACATTCAAAATCAATTCTCAAGATCTGGCTACGAATTATTAGCACGAACGCTAACCTAGTCGGATTATTAGCAAAAATCATTTGTACAGAACAAACAATTAATCACTAACCCTAGACGGACACCATTCAAACAATCAATACACTACACGGATCTAACGAATCTTACTCTAATTTCATGGACTGAGAGAACATAACCACAAGATTTCTATTCCAAAAAATGAAGGGGGGAGGGGGGCAGGAGTAACCAGAGAAAACACATGATATATTTGCCGCAAAAATGGGTATAGATGACTAACCGGTTTTCCGTCGGAGTCGGAGTCATTGCCGGAGTTGCTATGGACCTCCGGCTCCGGCTGGGGAGGCACGACGGCGGCGATGACGTCAAGGTCGCGCTACTGCCCGCGCGAGACCTCATCGGTGGCGATGGCAACCTCTGTGCCCAGCTTCACGCGTTGCACGAGTGCTTCACCAACCCCGGTGTCGCCACTCCCTACGATGGTGCGCTTCGGTGGCATCCTCACACACTCCAGACGGCGGTCACCACTGTGGACGGGGGGGTGCAGCCGCCTATTATGACTAGTAGCTCGGGCGCGCCATTAATATGGAGCAGTGGGAGCGAGGTGGGCGGTGGTCAAAGGGCTCGCTCGCCTCTCGGTGAGCCTGCGCAGCGGACTGCTGGCATGCCTACCATCATTTCACACAGCTACTAGCACGCCTCCCAGTGACACTGCGCAGCAAACACACGTACTACTTGTAGACTGCGTTGGTATTTCCCCGAAGAGGAGAGGATGATGCAGTATAGTAGAGATAAGTATTACCCTCAGTTAAGAACCAAGGTTATCAATCCAGTAGGAGAACCACGCAAAATCCCTTTAGCAGCACCTACACACACAAAAGCAAACACTTGCACCCAACGCAAATAAGAGGGTTGTCAATCCTCTTAGCGGTTATTTGCAAGGATTAATTCTAACAGTGATAGATAGAAATATAAATTGCAAAATAAAATAAAAGTAAATAAATTGCAGCAAGGTATTTTTGGATTTTAATATATGATAAAGGTAGACCCGGGGGCCATAGTTTTCACTAGAGGCTTCTCTCTCGAGCGCAGAATATACGGTGGGTAAACAAATTACTGTTGGGCAATTGATAGAAAAGCAAATAATTATGACGGATTCATGGCAATGATCATGTATATAGGCATCACGTCCGAGGCAAGTAGACGGACTCCTGCCTGCATCTACTACTATTACTCCACCCATCGACCGCAATCCAGCATGCATCTAGGGTATTAAGTATGAAACAGAGTAACACCTTAAGCAAGATGACATGATGTAGACAAAGTAAACTCAAGCAATATGATTAAACCCCATATTTTTATCCTTAATGGCAACAATACAAATACGTGTCATGTCCCTTTCTGTCACTGGGATTGAGCACCGCAAGATTGAACCCATCACAAAGCACCTCTCCCATTGCAAGATAAACCAATCTAGTTGGCCAAACCAAATTGATTGATCGGAGAGAAATACAAAGCTATAACAATCATGCATAAAAGAGTTCAGATAAGACTCAAATATTTCTCATGAATAATCTGATCATAAACTCACAATTCATCGGATCCCAACAAACACACCGCAAAAGAAGATTACATCGGATAGAACTCCAAGAACATCGAGGAGAACATGGTATTGAAGATCAAAGAGAGAGAAGAAGCCATCTAGCTACTAGCTATGGACCCATAGGTCTATGGTAAACTACTCACATATCATTAGAAGGGCAGTAAGGTTGATGTAGAAGCCCTCCGTGATCGATTCCCCCTCTGGCAGAGTACCGGAAAAGGCCTCCAGATGGGATCGTGGAAGAACAGAGGCTTGCGGTGGTGTAAAAGTTATTCGGAGTGGCTCTCTGTTGGTTTTTGAATATTTGAGAATTTATAGAAGTGGAATTAGGTCAAAACGAGCCACGAGGGGCCCACAAGGCACCAGGACGCCCCCTGGGGCCGCGCCCTATTGTCGTGTGAAGCCCTCGTGAGGCTTCTGGCTTCCTCCCGAAGCTTCCAGGGTCTCTTTTGTCCAGAAAAAAATCATCAAAAAGTTTCGTGGCATTTGGACTTCGTTTGGTACTGATTTCCTGAAAAACCAAATACAAGCAGAAAACAACAACTGGCACTGGGCACTAGGTTAATAGGTTAGTCCCAAAAAATGATATATAATTGCATATAAAAAACATCCAAGATTGATACTATAATAGCATGGAACAATAAAAAATTATAGATACGTTGGAGACGTATCAAGCATCCCCAAGCTTAATTCCTGCTCGTCCTCGAGTAGGTAAATGATAACAACAGAATTTTTGATGTGGAATGCTACCTAACATGTTTCATCATGTAATCTCTCTTAAGGTATGAATAATAAGATCCGAATGATTCAAAGCAATAGTCTATAATTTGATATAAAGACATCAATACTCAAGCATACTAACAAACAATCATGCCTTTCAAAATAAAAATGCTAAAGAAAGTTATCCCTACAAAATCATATAATCCTGTCATGCTCCATCTTCTTAACACAAAATATTTATCATGCACTACCCCGATGACAAACCGAGCAAGTGGTTCATACTTTTTAACGCACTTCAGCTTTTTCAACCCCCACACAATACATGAGCGCAAGCCATGGATATACCACTATGGATGGAATAGAGTGTGGTGGTAGAGATTAATAAGGGGAAGTCAAAAATAAGAAGATAGTCTCACATCGACGCGGCTAATCAACGGCTATGGAGATGCCCATCAATTGATGTCAATGCGAGGAGTAGGGATTGCCATGCAACGGATGCACTCAGAGCTATAAGTGTATGAAAGCTCAACTTGAAAACTAAGTGGGTGTGCATCCAACTTGCTTGCTCATGAAGACCTCGGGCATTTGAGGAAGCTCATCATCGGAATATACAAGCCAAGTTCTATAATGAAAAATTCCCACAAGTATATGAAAGTGTCAAAATAGGAGACTCTCTATATGAAAAACATGGTGCTACTTTGAAGCACAAGTATGGAAAAGGATAGCAACACTGCCCCTTCTCTCTTTTTCTTTCATTTATTTTATTTATTTTATTTTTTTTCTTTTTCCTTTTTTTTCGTGGGCTCTTTTTGGCCTCCTCTTTTTTTATTTCCTCACTGGGACAATGCTCTAATAATGATGATCATCATACTTCTATTTACTTAAAACTCAAAAAGAAAATTACAACTCGAAACTAGAACAAAATATGACTCTATATGAATGCCTCTGGCGGTGTACCAGGATGTGCAATGATACTGGCGTAACATGTATAAAAATGATGAACGGTGGCTGAGCGACAAATACTATGTCAGCAATATGATCATGCAAAGCAATATGACAATGATGATGTGTGTCATAAAAACAGAATGGTGGAGTTGCATGGCAATATATCTCGGAATGGCTATGAAAATGCCATGATAGGTAGGTATGGTGGCTGTTTTGAGGAAGATATAAGGAGGCTTATGTGTGATAGAGCTTATCATATCACGGGGTTTGGATGCACCGGCGAAGTTTGCACCAACTCTCGATGTGAGAAAGGGTAATGCATGGTACCGAAGAGGCTAGCAAATTGCGGAAAGGTGAGAGTGCGTATAATTCATGGACTCACATTAGTCATAAAGAACTCACATACTTATTACGAAAGTTTATTAGCCCTCGAAGCAAAGTACTACTACGCATGCCCCTAGGGGGATAAATTGGTAGGAAAATACCATCGCTCATCCCCGACCGCCACTCATAAGGTAGACAATCAAGAATAAATCATGCTCCAACTTCTTAGCATAACGACAGATCATACGTGCATGCTTCGGGAATCACAAACCTTAACACCAATATTCTTACTAAACCACAATTATTTACTAGCACCTCCCACATATTACCATCTTAATATCGCAAAACTATTGCAAGGAATCAAACTTATCATATTCAGTGATCTACATGAAAGTTTTTATTATATCCCTCTTGAATACCTATCATATCAGGACCAAATTCATAACCTGTGCATATTACCATTGCTATTCATTAGACTCTCAAAAATATATAAGTGAAGCATGAGAGTGCAACTATTTCTTTAAAATATAACCACCGCCGTGCTCTAAAAGATATAAGTGAAGCACTAGAGCAACTGCCTAGCTCAAAAGATATAAGTGAAGCACATAGAGTATTCTAACAAATCACGAATAATGTGTGTCCCTCTCATAAAGGTGTGTTCAGCAAAGATGATTGTGACAGACTAAAAAGCAAGCAAACTATATCACAAGACGCTCCAAGTAAAACACATATCATGTGATGAATAAAAATATAGCTCCAAGTGAGTTACCGATAGATTGTAGACGAAAGAGGGGATGCCTTCTGGGGCATCCCCAAGCTTAGACACTTGAGTCTTCCTTGAATATTACCTTGGGGTGCCTTGGGCATCCCCAAGCTTAGGCTCTTGCCGATCCTTATTCCTTTATCCATCGTAGTCTCACCCAAAGCTTGAAAACTTCTGCACACAAAACTCAACAGAAACCTCGTGAGATTCGTTAGTATAACGAATAAATCTTTAACTTTAGGTACTGTTGTAAATTGATTCATATTTAATATTGGAACAATGCCGCTGTACTCCAACTTCTCCATGACTCATACCCCCCGATACGATCCATAGATTCATCAAAATAAGCAAACTATGCAACAAAAATAGAATCTGTCTAAAACAGAACAGTCTGTAAAGATCTGAATTAACGTCATCCTTCTGTAACTCCAATTTTTTTGAAAAATTAGGAAAATATGGGCAATTCATATATCAATATTGTGTAAACAATCAGAAGGTTCTGACACTCCAGCGAAAAATCAAAATTCCAGCACTGGACGCAAAAGTTTCTGTTTTCAAACAACATCAATTATACTATCTTCCAAATCATCCCAAAGGCATTACTTGGCACAAACACTAATTAAAAGATAAAAACACAATCATAACAGAGGCTATAATTGTGTAAACACACAAAAACATAAGGTAAAATAAAAATTTATTTTATTCATTGGGTTTCCTCCCAACAAGCGCTATTGTTTTATGCCCCTAGCTAGGCATAGTGCATAGTTTCAAGTGTTGTCATCCTTGGTTTTTGCCAATTTAGGTGGGCTGTTCTCGTACCCGGGAGGCTCTTTGCACTTCCCATTACTTTCAGAGAATAAGGCAATTCTATTATCTAAAGTGTCTAACCTCTTGTTGCAAATAGTGAGGAGATTATTCATGCGATTGAGGTTGCCACTAACATTTTTAAGAGGCTCATTAGATTTTTGTAACTCAACCAAATTTTTTTGTATGTCACCTACCTTTTCCAAAATTTGAATCCCTTCTTGGGTATAATTGGATCCTTTTTTCAAAGGTGGAGTTCCCACTATTCCTTCTATTAATTCATAAGCAGTATTAGGATCACTATCAATAAAATTTCCTTTAGTAGCAAAATCCAAGAGTTGTCTATTTGGCATAGTTAGCCCTAGATAAAAGTTTCGCAACAAAATTTTCATATCCCCTTTTATGGTGCAAACATGATATGATTCAATTATCCTATACCAAGCATCTTTTAAATTTTCTCCTTGTTTTTGTTTGAAGTAAAGAACTTCAAAGTCCGGAGACAAAGGAGGGATGGTGATACTAGTCATGATGATAAATCAAGCAAACTAGCAAGCAAGCAAACAAAAATATTTTTGTGTTTTTGTAAAATTGTTTTAGAAGTGGGGGAGATGAAAGCGAGAAGCAAATGCAAATAAAAAGGCAAATAAAATAAATGCCAGTGGATGATAGTTTGTGCGAAGGTACTTGATAAATTTTGGTGATGTCTCCCCTGCAACGGCGCCTGAAATTCTTCCTGCTACTTGTAGACTGCGTTGGTATTTCCCCGAAGAGGAGAGGATGATGCAGTATAGTAGAGATAAGTATTTCCCTCAGTTAAGAACCAAGGTTATCAATCCAGTAGGAGAACCATGCAAAATCCCTTTAGCAGCACCTACACACACAAAAGCAAACACTTGCACCCAACGCAAATAAGAGGGTTGTCAATCCTCTTAGCGGTTATTTGCAAGGATTAATTCTCATAGTGATAGATAAAAATATAAATTGAAAATAAAATAAAAGTAAATAAATTGCAGCAAGGTATTTTTAGATTTTAATATATGATAAAGGTAGACCCAGGGGCCATAGTTTTCACTAGAGGCTTCTCTCTCGAGCGCAGAACATACGGTGGGTAAACAAATTACTGTTGGGCAATTGATAGAAAAACAAATAATTATGACGGATTCATGGCAATGATCATGTATATAGGCATCACGTCCGAGACAAGTAGACCAACTCCTGCCTGCATCTAGTACTACTACTCTACCCATCGACCGCTATCCAGCATGCATCTTGGGTATTAAGTATGAAACAGAGTAACGCCTTAAGCAAGATGACATGATGTATACAAAGTAAACTCAAGCAATATGATTAAACCCATCTTTTTATCCTTAATGGCAACAATACAAATACGTGTCATGTCCCTTTCTGTCTCTGGGATTGAGCACCGCAAGATTGAACCCATCACAAAGCACCTCTCCCATTGGAGGATAAACCAATCTAGTTGGCCAAACCAAATCGATAGATCAGAGAGAAATACAAAGCTATAACAATAATGCATAAAAGAGTTCAGAGAAGACTCAAATATTTCTCATGAATAATCTGATCATAAACTCACAATTCATCGGATCCCAACAAACACACAGCAAAAGAAGATTACATCGGATAGAACTCCAAGAACATCGAGGAGAACATGGTATTGAAGATCAAAGAGAGAGAAGAAGCCATCTAGCTACTAGCTATGGACCCGTAGGTCTGTGGTAAACTACTCACACATCATCGGAAGGGCAGCAAGGTTGATGTAGAAGCCCTCCGTGATCGATTCCCCCTCCGGCAGAGTACCGGAAAAGGCCTCTAGATGGGATCACGGAAGAACAGAGGCTTGCGGCGGCGTAAAAGTTATTTGGGGTGGCTCTCTGTTGGTTTCTGAATATTTGAGAATTCATAGAAGTGGAATTAGGTCAAAAAGAGCCATGAGGGGCCCACAAGGCACCAGGACGCCCCCCTGGGGCCGCGCCCTGTTGCCTTGTGAAGCCCTCGTGAGGCTTCTGGCTTCCTCCCAAAGCTTCCAAGGTCTCTTTTGTCCAGAAAAAAATTGTCAAAAAGTTTCGTGGCATTTGGACTTCGATTGGTACTGATTTCCTGAAAAACCAAAAACAAGCAGAAAACAGCAACAGGCACTGGGCACTAGGTTAATAGGTTAGTCCCAAAAAATGATATATAATTGCATATAAAAAACATCCAAGATTGATACTATAATAGCATGGAACAATCAAAAATTATAGATACATTGGAGATGTATCAAGCATCCCCAAACTTAATTACTGCTCGTCCTCGAGTAGGTAAATGATAACAACAGAATTTTTGATGTGGAATGCTACCTAACATGTTTCATCATGTAATCTATCTTACGGTATGAATAATAAGATCCGAATGATTCAAAGCAATAGTCTATAATTTGATATAAAGACATCAATACTCAGGCATACTAACAAACAATCATGCCTTTCAAAATAAAAATGCTAAAGAAAGTTATCCCTACAAAATCATATAATCCTTTCATGCTCCATCTTCATAACACAAAATATTTATCATTCACTACCCCAATGACAAGCCGAGCAATTGGTTCATACTTTTTAACGTGCTTCAGCTTTTTCAACCCCCACGTAATACATGAGCGCAAGCCATGGATATAACACTATGGGTGGAATAGAGTGTGGAGGTAAAGATTAATAAGGGGAAGTCAAAAATAAGAAGATAGTCTCACATCGACGCGGCTAATCAACGGGCTATGGAGATGCCCATCAATTGATGTCAATGAGAGGAGTAGGGATTGCCATGCAATGGATGCACTCAGAGCTATAAGTGTATGAAAGCTCAACATGAAAACTAAGTGAGTGTGCATCCAACTTGCTTGCTCATGAAGACCTCAGGCATTTGAGGAAGCCCATCATCTGAATATACAAGCCAAGTTCTATAATGAAAAATTCCCACTAGTATATGAAAGTGTCAAAATAGGAGAATCTCTATATAAAAAACATGGTGCTACTTTGAAGCACAAGTATGAAAAAGGATAGTAACACTGCCCCTTCTCTCTTTTTCTTTCATTTATTTTTTTCTTCATTTTTCTTCATTTTTTTCTTTCTTTTTTTCTTTTTCATTTTTTTCGTGGGCTCTTTTTGGCCTCCTCTTTTTTTTCCTCACTAGGACAATGCTCTAATAATGATGATCATCATACTTCTATTTACTTACAACTCAAAAAGCAAATTACAACTCAAAACTACAACATAATGATTGACCGGTTTGTGAGGCTGGTGCCACATCAAAGTCGGTTATTTAAAACATTACACAACCCTTTCATACATACATGTGCGGGCCACATGCATGCATTGGTGGTCCTCGGACACTCCCTCGTGCGGTTATCAGCGATGTGCCCATTCGTTAGCCCGCGAAGGTTATCAGTTTTCACCGACAGCGAGAGGCATTTGACCAAAGGTGGATTCATCTTGGCCTGTGTTACGGTGTGGATCATGGTGAGATTCCAGATCAAAGTTCGAGCGCATGCGTACACATGAGTCCCTCCCACCGGCTCGAAGTGAGGGGGACTACGCGTCATGAACCTCTGTGTAGTGTGTTTCCGGTTTGCAAAGCATGTGCCACATCAAAGTTGTTCATTGGGTATTCAAACATCACACAACACCTCTTTGGGCCACATGCACGCAGTGGTTGTCCTAGGACACTTACTCGCGAGTGACGCTCTCTATGGGCCCGCGAGGTCGTCGTCCATCACTTTGACCTACAGCGAGAGAGAGGTTAATTTGACCAACAAGGATGATTCTTTTTTGGTTTGTGTTACGTACGGTAGGAGTATATAGTATGCGTCGAAGAGGGGGGGCAACATATACTACGCGTCATGAACCTCGCTCCATGTGGGGACTTTCCGGTTTCCGAGGCAGGTGCCACATCAAAGTTGTGCATTGGGTATTCAAACATCACACAACACCTCTTTGGGCCACATGCAGGCAGTGGTTGCCCTATAGGACACTCACTCGCGTGCGACGCTTCCATCCGTGGGCCCGCGAGGTCGTCCTCCATCACTTTGACCCAACGAGAGAGGTTAATTTGACCAACAAGGAGGATTCTTTTTGGTTTGTGTTACGGTAGGAGTATATAGTACGCGTCGAAGAGGGGGGAGGGGACCAGCACATACTACGCGTCATGTGAACTCACTCCATGTGGGGACTTTTCGGTTTCCGAGGAAGGTACCACATCAAAGTTGTGCATTGGGTATTCAAACATCACACAAAACACCTCTTTGGGCCACATGCAGATGGTGTTTATCCTATAGGACACTCACTCGCGTGCAACGCTTCCCTCCGTGGGCCCGCGAGGTCGTCGTCCATCACTTTGACCCAACGAGAGAGGTTAATTTGACGAACAAGGAGGATTCTTTTCGGGTTGTGTTATGATAGGAGTATATAGTACGCGTCAAAGAGGGGGGAGGGGACCAGCATATACTACGCGTCATGAACCTCGCTCCGTGTGGGGACTTTACGGTTTCCGAGGCAGGTGCCACATCAAAGTTGTGCGCATTAGGTATTCAAACATCACAACCACACACCTCCATACATATGTTTGGGCCACATGCAAGCGATGGCGGTTGTCCTCTGGCACTCACTCACGCGGTTATCAGCGATGCTTCCATCGGTGGGCCCGCTTGGTCCATCACTTTGACCGACAGCGAGAGAGGTTAATTTGACTTAGGAGGGGATTAATTTTTGGTTTGTCTTACGGTATAGGTCATACTATGAGATTACATAATATACTTTGAGTCATATGTATGAATGAATCCCTCCCTCCGGATCGAAGTGGGGGGGGGGGACGAGCATACATGACGCGTCATGAACCTCGCTCTGTGTGGGGACTGTGCGATTTTCGACGCATGCGGCACATCAATGTTGTGCATTGGGTATTCAAACATATGCATGCATCACGCACCTCCATACATATGTTTGGGACACATGCATGCAGTGGTTGTCTTCGGACACTCTCCCTCGCTTGGTTATCAGCGGCAATCCTATATATTCTTGGGCCCGCGTGGACATCCATCACTTCGACCGACAACGAGAGAGGTTACCAGGGTGGATTCTTCTTCTTTGGTTCGTGTTACCGTATAGTAGGTCGATCATGGTGAGATTCCATACCTAAGTTTGAGCGCATGTGTACGCATGAATCCCTCTCACCGGCTCAAAGTGGGGGGACATATGTACATATATATACACGCGTCGTGAACCCTCGCTCCATGTGGGGACTTTTCGGTTCCAAAGCACGGTGCCACATCAAAGTTGTGCATTGGGTGTTCAAACAACACACAACACTTCCATACATACGTTTGGGCCACATGCACGCAGTGGTTGTCTTCGGGCACTCCCTCGCGTGGTCATCGGTGACAAGCTAGCCCATTTGTGGGGCCGCGTGGACGTCCATCACTTTGACCAACAACGAGAGAGGTTATACGACCAAGGTGGATTCTTCTTGGTCTGTGTTACAGTACGTCTTGGTGAGATGCCCTCTCCCACCGACTCAAAGCGTGTGTGTGGGGGGGGGGGCACTAGTTCGCACTTCCTGAACCTCCGTGGGGTCGGGGATGTCCGGTTAATTTGCGAGGCACATGTGCCACATCAAAATTGTGAATTGGGTATTTAAATATCACACCACACCCTTTTCATACATAAAGTTGGGCCACCCGCATGTGGTTCGTATGTGGTCTCACCCATCTCGCGCCACAAGCACACATTTGTGGGCCTGCACACGGTCCACCTTTGACCGGAAGCGAAAGGAGGGTTTGACCATGATGGACTCCTATAGGTTTTGTGTTACGGTAGGGTGAGATGTCAGAACTAGCTATTTGGGGGCATGCGTTGATAGCTAGGATTCCCCTCCCGCCGACACGAAGTGGGGGGGGGGGGGTGGCGGACTAGCAATAATGTGCGCTTTGTGAGACAGGTGCCACATCAAAGTTGTGCATTGGGTATTTGAACATCAAACCACCCTTTTCATACATATATTTGGTCCACATGCAAGTGTGTTCGTGTTCTGACCCTTTCCCGTGTTTTTTTGCCAAATTTATAAACAGCAGATGAGTCGGATGCAACAACATTCTGCGATTGGGGACGCAACAGACACGGTTCCCTCAGACTACCCGTGTGCCACGTCCGTGCCCCTGTCAGTCACATCAACACAGTAGATTGGGCTCCACGAGTTTTCCCTCCCAATCTCAAAAATATCTACCCGCCTGGAGGGTTTTCTGTTTGATAGCACACGATTACTATGTTTCGACCGTGTGCGATGTCTGTTACTCCCGCTCTGCTTCAATCCCTTGATCCAAATTTTCAGTAGCCCTGGCATTTTACTCCCACCTGCATCCCTCGCAATCTCAAAAATATCTGCTCGCCTGGAGGTTTTTTTGTTTGATAGCACATGATTATTATGTTTGGACCGTGTGCGATGTTTGTTACCCCCGCTCTGCTTCAATCCCTTGATCCAAATTTTCAGTAGCCCCGGCATTTTACTCCCGCCTAGTATAATTTTCAGTAGCCGTGGCATTTCCTCAAACACCACCTTGGCCCCCCTCCACACACACCCCAAAACCTCCGCTCACACACACACACACACCACCCCTCCCTCATTCGAAACCCTAGTTAGGTCGCCGCCACCGCCACTGCCGCGCCGCCTCCATCGTCAACCTCTGCCGGTTTGCCCGTGCAGGTTACCCACCGATCTACATACCCTCACCGCCCTGAGTTTCTTAGATGACGCCTGTGAAACACCCCCTTTCCCACAGATCCCCATCCCCTTCCCCACTCCAGAGCGTCACAGCCTAAGCCTGGCTACGCTTCCCGGGGAGCTCGAGGAGCGAATGGCCCAAAAGAGGTTTATCGCGGCCTCTTCGCCCGATGTCGGCGAGGTGGCCGCCGAGGAAGCTGGCGACGATGACTGGCCGCAGGCTTTCAATCAGCAGGCTAGAGTATTCTGGTATGTCGCGGACGCCGGCTACGACATCGAGGTCATCGACAGCGATGGCTTGACGCGGGTTATGTCACAGGTTAAGTTGCCCACCCCCAACCCCTCGTGTTCAACCGCCGTCGATCTCATTGATGGCCCTGCCGCTGATCTCCTCTGGCTCGTTGTCAACAATTTGCCATCCTTCATTGCCATGCAGCCCCTTTTGTCATTTCAGAAGGACACGTTCTGCGACGCTGGCTTGGGATCCTCAGCTGCCAAGTCAGACCTCATCGACGGCGACCACAAGTAGGGCACCCTCTCCGGCTCTTCCAAGGGAAAAGAGCCCATCTGCGACATTAGGGAGGGCACCCTACAGCCGTGCTCTTCCAAGGGGAAGGAGCCCATCTACGACAACATGGAGCGCACCCAGAGTCCGTGCTCTTTCAATGGGAAGGAGCCCATCTGTGACAAATGAGGAAACCCATGATTTGTTTTGCCGTGCCTCTTCACAGGGGGAATCCCATGATTTGTTTTGTCGAACCCCTTTTGTAGTGAGAATATGTCCAGTTTTAATTGCTATATTTGGTTGTTTGCAGTATGCCTTGTTTATTTCAGTTATTCACAATGTGATGCTATATATGTGCAACTATTTAGTGTGCAGTACAATTTCATCAATACCAGTTCAACGACTGTCGGTACTGAAACCGGCAGATCTCGGGTAGGGGGTCCGAACTGTGGATCTAGGAATCAATGGGTAACAGGGAACGTGGAGACAGCGATTTACCCAGGTTCGGGCCCTCTCGAAGAGGTAAAACCCTACGTCCTGCTAGATTGTATTGATGTAATTGTATGAAGGTTACAGAGTTGATCTACCTCGAGATCGGATGGACTAAACCCTAGATGGTTATGATGATCCTCTACGGACTAGACCTTCTGCTTTATATAGACACCAGAAGGTCCTAGGGTTACACATAGTCGGTTACCATCAGGGGATAAGCATGCCGGTCACGCCAATTATTCCTTGGAGGAGACGCCAAGTCTTTGGAGGTTTCCTTCTGATGCACGGGGTCGCCCACAATCCGGTCTTCCATCGAGTAAAGAGCGGCCCACCAGTCCGGCCTACGAGAGATAGGCCGGCAGCCCGAGTACCCCCTAGTCCGGGACACCCTCAGTAGCCCCCGAACTTAGTCTTCAAAGCCGAGGTAGATGCCGAACACCGTCGGCTTTGTGGACCAGTTCCCTTCCTTCCGTGATACCAGTGACTGGCCTGCATCTCCTCTGAGTCGAGTCCTTAAGTGCTGCCTAGCCGCACACATCCCAAAATATGCTTCGGTCGCCGAGGTGTACCGATAACTTAGCCCCGAAGGCTAGTCACTTTGGTGTGAACAGTACCCCCCTCTGACAACTTTTTACCGAAGGGTCACAACGCACCACGACCACGAGTTGTTTTATGAAAAACTCGATCCGCGGTTCGAGGCAGATTTTTCATTGGCACGTCCCATCAATATGGAGACCGTGCCCTGTTTTTAAGGGATATGATCAATTATCTGCCCCGCCCCACGCGCGCATAATGGCACGGTTACATGGGGAAATGGCGAGGACTGCGGCGCAGTAAAGGGACCGTGGGTTTTACTGCCCATAAAAGGGGAACGGCCTTCGTTTCCTTCGCACGCTCTCATCTCTGCCTTCGCCATTGCCTTCCCCATTCTTGAGCTCCAGCGCCCAGATCCACTCTCTTTTCCAAGAACCTCTCCGGCCGCCCGTCCAATCTAGCCATGGCGGGCTCCAGGTCCAAAGGCAAGTGGGAGGCGTCTGTCGTCACTGAGAGCGCCATCTTGGAGCTGAAGGGCGCGGGCTATCTCCCCGCCAACGTCGCCCACTGTGCCCCGGAGGCCGGCCAGGTCGTCCCTACACCGCGGCAGGGCGAGAGGGTGGTATTCCTGCCCCACTTCATTCGAGGTCTGGGCTTTCCCCTCCACCCCTTCGTCAGGGGCCTCATGTTCTTCTACGGGCTTGATTTCCACAACCTCGCGCTGAACTCCTTCCTCCACATCTCGGCCTTCATCATCATCTGCGAGGCCTTTCTTCGGATCCGGCCACACTTCGGTCTGTGGCTGAAGATCTTCAATATCAAGCCGAAGATCATCGATGGCCAGCAGGCGGACTGTGAGGGTGCGATGGTCAGCAAGCTCCCCCGAGTGGAGTGGCCAGAGGGCACCTTCATCGAGACCGTCAAGATCTGGCAGAAGGAATGGTTCTACATCACCGAGCCAAGGAGCACGGATTGGGGTGCGATTCCGGCCTTCCGATCCGGACCCCCTACGAGGCTGGTCTCATGGACCAAGAAAGGCCTCGACTGGGGGGTGAACAAGGAGGTGGCGCTGCTGCAGAGCCGGATCGCCAAGATGATAGAGCAGGGCATCGAGCTGCCCAACGTGATCCAGATCATGCTCGGCTGCCGAATCCTCCCATTCCAGGATAGGGCTTCCCCCATGTGGGCATACAAGCCCGAAGACCCGGCCACCGTGCACAACTTCTTCCGCACCTCCCATGCTCAGCTGTGGAGGGCGCTGTTCAAGCCGCAGAAGGACTGGCCGGCCAAGGAGGAAGACATCGGACTCGACGCCGCAAATCCCCCACGGGAGGTATGACTAATTCTGTTCTTATATCCGAACTGTTCCCTTTTGATAAGGTACTTAGCTTTTTTACTTCTCATCCGCAGAGCTGGCTGAAGAAGGCCAAGCGGATCGATAGTCCGGCGCCGCTGCCAGAGGTGCCCAGGATGCCTCTGTTGACGGCCATGTTGGCCGTGGAGCCATATGAGGCGCCGGAGAGGAAAGAGAAGAAGAAGGACAAGACGAGGGAGGCCAGAGATGGCCTCCGTTCCCGAGGACCCCCGGACACTAGATCCGAGGACACCCATGTTCCCTCCGCTCAAGAGGAGGAGAAGGAGCAGGGAGGAGAAGGGGAGGAAGACGATTCCTCCCGAACAGGGAAGAGGGCGGCGTCCGAAGACGTCGAGGAGGAGCCGCCTCAACCCGCCCCCAAAAGACCGTGCAAGGCCAAGGTGTCCTTGTCCGGCAATAGCTCGGCTTCTGCCGAGGACTCCGAGGCCTCCGAAGAGGTTCCTCAGAGGATCCCTAGGGCCAAGCCACAGGCTCAAAGGTACGTGTTCTGATATCCGCTCGAGTGTCTTTAGCCGAACTGGATTTGATATTGATCACCTTTTCACTTCTAACATCGCAGCCCTATGCGCGACCTCCCCAACGACCGATTCTCGGAGGGGGACTCTCCACCGGCCGCGCTGGCGGAGAGCGGGACCGAATTGCGCGCCTCGCCTCCCCCAATCGTCGAGGAGGCCGAGGAGGTCCTATCAAGGAGGACCCCTCCCGTGCCACACACAGGGGGAGGGGGCGACGTCATCATGGCCGAGGCGAATACCTCGGCCGTCGAAGACTAGGAGGGGAGGGCCCCTCCGGTAGACGAAGAGGAGGAGCTCGGACGACCCGAGCTCTCCCCGAGGGCGGCTCCGCAGTCATCAAGGCAGCCGAAGTCGGGCACTCTGGTCTTCGAGAGGGAAGAAACCGAGGTGCCCTCGCCGCCCCCGCCCGCCCCAGAGCGGGCGTCGACAGGGTGGCCGGATGAGATGGAGGATGCTTTAACCAGCTCCTCTATCGCCGAAGAGCGCCGTGCCCTTATGGGCGCGGTGTTGCAAAGTCTTCGGTCCGTGGATAACGGACTGAAGGAGGCCTTTAAAGGCCTTCTCACAGGCTTCAAGGTGAGCCAAGTAATGTTTTCCCTTAAAGAATTTCTTTTGTATAAATGTATAGCCTCATACACAGTAGCCCCCGAGACTCTGACTGGCTTGATCAAAGCCGGTCAGAGGATCAAAGATCAATATCTTGGATACTAATATGCGTAGAGTGATGCGCAGGCGTCGTCTTCGGCAGCATCCACCAACGCCGAGGAGTTGGCCGAGCTGAATCGGAAGCTCAAAAGCTCCGAGGACGACCTCAGCCTGGTGAACAAGAGGTTCGACGAGGCACAAGGCAAGTCCGAACTGCAGTATTTACTACAGCCGTTGCATTTTTGTTAAGTAAGGTTTAAAGTAGCCTAAACGGAATAAGTGGATGTGACTACAGCTGCCGCCGTGGAGGTCGAGAACCTCAAGGCCGCGCTGAGGACGGCTCAGCTAGAAGCGGCGGAGCAGAGGTCGGCAGCCGAACAAGCAGCTGCCGAACTGACTACGGTGAAAACCGCTAATCAGAAGCATGAAGCCAGAGTGGCTGAAGTGCAACAAGAGCTCGCGGATGCCGTCACAAAGTGTGAGGCTCTCGAGCAGAAGAATAAAGAGCAGGCCGCTGAGCTAACCTCACTGGGGTCGGTGGCCAAGGAAGCGTGGACAGAGGCGCGTGGCTACCAGGAAGAACTCCGCCAAGTGAAGCTTATTGCGGATGGTAAGCCATATTTGCTGCAAAGTGTCTTTGGTGGTAACAGGTTCGCTTTGCTCACGCAGGTGTGGCGTTCCGCAGGCGCCTTTGCGGACCTCCCGAGGAGTGCGGTTGATGCGGAGAGGTTCTTCGCCGCCCAGGAGGGTCGGGCCGAACAGAGGCTGTTTTGGGCGCAATTTCAAGCGCCCGAACACCCTCCCCTCCTTAACAACTAGATGAAGCAGCTGATGGAGGACCTCTGCGTCAAGCTATGGCCTTCAGAGCCGCTGCCGAGCAGCTATTTTGGGTTGGTGCAGAGGCTGTACGACGCCGTGCCCCGAATTGATGCTTGGAAGCGCTCCGCGTGCATTGAAGGAGCTCGGATGGCCTTCGGCAAGACCATGGTGCACTGGCCGAAGATCAAGCCAGCCGAGATGGCCACCGGACCTCCACCCCCTCGGAAGGAGCATAGGTGCCCCGAGCAATATTTTCCCATCGTGATGGATGGTGCTCGGGCAATAGAGGCCCAATGCTCGAAAGATGTAATTTATGAGTAGATTTATTTTCCTTGTAGCCAAGGAGTTGAAACTTTTGTTTTATTGTAATGCAAGTTGTTGGCTGTGAATATAGTGCCTCCTTATGTTAATTTTGACTCCTGTGCGGCCGTTTTTAAACTGAAAGTTACCAGTCGTCAGCTTCAGCCCCCTTGCAGATACTACATGGGGTGTTTTCTCGTAATACTTGAACCCTTAGCCGACGTCTCGGTGCCCGGAGGCGGTTGTATGTACGGAAAACCAGGCAATCAGACTATGCGGTTTTAGTGCTTTCGCTTAGCCATAGGAGCTTGACTGCGGGGGCTAGTGACTAGCCCCCAGTGTTTGTGATATCTGGATGAGCCGCGGTTGATACCATCATCACGTGGTTCCTGTAACAAAGAACCCTTCGTTTAACACGGGCTAGCCTCCAACGATTTTTGGTTTGACACGAGTCATCGGATCGCCGACCAGTTCTCGCTTATTGTGACAGTCAGTCTTCGGCTTTCTCCACTGAGGTACTTAACCAGGCTAGCTAGAAGTAGAATCGAAGTGGTTCTCCCTTTACCCTCTTAGCCGAACAGTGCGGAACATAAGAGGGTAAACACAGGAGCCGGGCAGCCCAACTATTGACCAAAGACACAATTCGGAACTAATTCATATAATGCAATATCCGAGACGCCGAGCACATGTAATAAAATTGGTGCCGGACTGATGTTTGGGGCTAGATGAATATGCAAGCCCCCAGTCTATTAGCTGGTCACAAATAGAGCGTATTGTAATAGTTTACTTTGGCCTAAGGGGCGGAAAGGAATATGCGACACGAATGACTGCACAAGTACCAGAGAGAAGTTGGTCTTTATTTCCTAGAATTTGTGATGTCCAACCGTACAATCCGAACTGCCGAAGTAACTTTAATAGATACTTTTGAAGAAATAAGTACATTAGAGTAAAGGTTTACACAGGGCCTTCATGAGTGGTTTGACGTCCCTACTACGCCCTGCTGCACGTCTGCGCCTTTGCTCTTTAAGAAACTTCCGTGTGAGCGAAGCTGTCGACTATATGTTAGGCGGAAGTAGTAATGTTCGACAGACGAGCCCTTGGGGAAGGGTTTTGAGATGTCGCCGTGGTATATCAGTTTGATGCTGATCAGGCCCTAGATGGTGCCCGTTGTCGATGTTGATCTGAAGACATCTGTTAGCCATTGCTCGGTCGAACTGAGCTCTCGGCCTTTGTTTCATGTGCCCCCACAACTGCCCATGGAACTTTGAGCGCGAAATTGTGCACTCGAGGTATGTATTTCGCGACTAGGTGGGCCGTGCTGTGGGGTACGTACCCCTATTTGGGGTGAGCATGGGAGTGCTCCGGGACCGAGGCTGTAGCTCGGGAGCGCTTGCGCGCGTCCAGTGTCTTGGTAGTAGACTGGGCTTGCGACGCTTCTTTGGCGGCTTGGACTTCGGCGGCTAGAGCCGCCGTGTGTTCCTCTATTCGGAGCGAGCGCTCGGTATTACCGTTGATGGTAATAACGCCCTTTGGTCCTGGCATCTTGAGCTTCAGGTATGCATAGTGCGGGACGGCGTTGAAGCGGGCGAACGCAGTCCGGCCGAGGAGTGCGTGGTAACCGATGCGGAAGGGGACAATATCGAAGATCAAGTCCTCGCTACGGAAGTTATCGGGCGAGCCGAAGACTACTTCCAATGTTACGGATCCCGAGCAGCGTGCCTCGACACCTGGGATTACACCTTTAAAGGTGGTGTTGCTGGGTTTGATCCTTGACGGGTTGATCCCCATTTTCCTCGCTGTATCTGAGTAAATCAGGTTGAGGCTGCTACCTCCGTTCATAAGGACTCTGGTGAGGTGAAATCCGTCCACGATGGGGTCGAGCACCAGAGCCGCCGTTCCTCCATGGCGTATACCGGTCGGATGGTCTCGACGGTCGAAAGTGATCGGGCATGCCAACCACGGGTTGAATTTCGGGGCTACCGGCTCTAAGGCGTAGACATCCCGAAGTGCGCGTTTCCGCTCCTTCTTTGGTATATGTGTGACGTAGATCATGTTCATGGTTTTGATCTCTGAAGGGAACTGCTTTTGGCCTCCGTTGTTCGGCCCGCGAGGTTCGTCGTCATCCTCGCTGCGAGGGCCCTTGCCCTGTTCTTCGGCTGTGACCTTGCCAGCCTGTTTGATTACCCAACAGTTACGGTTGGTATGGTTGGCGGGCTTATCTGGGGTGCCGTGAATCTGGCAGGGCCTATCTAATATTCTATCCAGCGCAGACGGGCCGTCCCGGTTCCCTTTAGAGGGTTTTTTACATGGTCCCGATTTCGAGCCGCTGAATCCGGCCTTTACTGCTGCGTCATCGGCTTCACCGCCATTGTTCGAGTGCCGTCGCTTATTGTTCTTATTGCGCTGGGGTTTCCCGTTCCCGTCCCGGGCCTCTGAAGTGCCGGGGTCTTTGGGGTGGTTGCTTCGACGAGCTAACCAGCTATCCTCACCCGCGCAAAAGTAAGTCATTAGGGAGGTAAGGGCCGACATTGCTCTCGGCTTGTCCTGGCCGAGCTAGCGGGCGAGCCACTCGTCCCGAATACTGTGTTTGATTGCCGCAATCGCTTCGGCATCCGGACAGTCGACGATCTGGTTCTTCTTGGTCAAGAACCTGTGCCAGAATTGCCGGGCTGACTCCCCGGGCTGCTGAATGACATGGCTCGGGTCATCGGCGTCCGGTGGCCGAACATAGGTGCCTTGAAAGTTAGCTCGGAATGCATCCTCGAGCTCCTCCCAGCTCCCGATGGAGTTTTCGGGTAGGCTGTTCAGCCAATGCCTTGCTGGTCCCTTGAGTTTCAACGGTAAGTATTTAATGGCGTGGAGATCATCTCCTCGGGGCATATGAACGTGGAGAAGAAAATCCTCAATCCACACGGCTGGGTCAGTTGTCCCATCGTAGGATTCTATATTGACGGGTTTGAACCCCTCGGGGAACTGATGCTGCATCACCTCGTCAGTGAAACACATTGGGTGTGCGGCGCCCCTGGCCCGGGCCACATCGCGCCGGAGATCGGTTATCATCCGGGCACGGTGCTTCTCTCGAGCTCTGTCGTTCCTATCGCGCCGGGCTTGGTATCCGTCCCGTCCAGCGGGCGCGTGTCCTGTGGATCCATAGATGGATCTGGACTGGATCCCTTGGGCGTTCAGGTCGAGGCGCAGATCGTATCGGTCGTCAGGTTGAACCGGGTCTTTGCCTGCTCGGCGAGGAGGCATGGGTGGGTATTCGGCTTCCCCGGCTGCCCTATCCCGTCCTCGAGGGGGCACAGATGGGAGTTCGGTTTCCACAGCCGGCCTATCCCGTCCTCGAGGGGGGCGGTCGGACTGGCTTTCGTAAGTTCGTCTGGTTGGCATGGGCTCAAGGGCCTCATCCTCAAATTCTGGGAGTAGGCGCCGCCGTGGGTAACTCTTGTATTGACCCTGACGTTGATCGTCAAGGCCCTCTTCAGCAGCTAAGACCATCGTCCATCTGTCGTTGAGCGTATCTTGTTCCACTTTTAACCGTTGTTGCTTCCTCTTCAAGCTTCGGGCAGTGGCGATGAGTTGCCGCTTGAATTTCTCTTGCTCCAGGGGGTCCTCTGGGACGATGAAGTCTTCGGGTCCGAGGCTATCCTCCTCTTCGGACGGAGGGAGGTAATTACTGTCCTCGGAATCCTCGAGGTCCTCGGGGTCACCCTGGTCTTCATGCCCTTCAGGGGCGTCATGGTGCTGCTCGGGGGTGTTGTCGCCGAGCTCCCCCATGTTATCTGGAGTGTCGTTCTCTCCGGTGCCGTTTGTGTCTGTGTTGTTTTCCTTGCCCTTTCCTTGCCCTCTGGCTCGCCGTCGTCGGCGTTTGGGCGGTTCCTCGGCGGGGCCGTCGCCGTCCTTCATAGTCGTGTCGCCATCCTTGTTGGGGGTGTCGACCACGTAAACGTCGTAGGTGGAGGTGGCGGTCCACTTTCCGGTGTTGGAAGTGGCAAGGGAGGGAGCCGTATAAGGCAGGACGTCGATATCCTCATCCATGTCGCCAGCCTCCTCGGAGGCGTAGTCGAGCATGTCGGTTAAATCTTTGACAGTGGCTACCAAGTGGGTAGTGGGTGGGACGCAAAATTCCCCGCGGCTGGCCTCCTGTCCGACCTGCTCCTGGTCCGAGGACGGGCCATCCGCGATATTCATCCTCTGGATCCGATCCAACATCTCGCTTAAAAATCAGAGGTCCACCGGATTCATGTTCGGGCAGCCGTCGGGGTTGAGCTCCGGCGCGCCAATGCTGTGAATGTGTTCGGCCAAGGGTGACCCTTGGTTTTCTGGCGCCGGGGTTGGATCTGAACTCAAGGCCAGATCTGAACTGAGGCCCGGCCCGGGGACAGGGACGGGGAGGGAATCCGAGGTCAAGGCCTTGGGATTGGTAGGCTCCTCGGGTAAAGCCGAGAACCCAGTAAAGACCAGTTCGCCTCGAGCATCGGCGACGTACTCAAGGCTACCGAACCTGATTTCCTGCTCAGGGGCGAAGCTGTCGACCTGGTCAAGGTGACCGGTCAGATCGGCGTGCAGCACAATGCTGCCGAATGCGAAGAGCTGTCCGGGGACGAAGATGTCCCCGTTGCGGATTCCATCGCTGATGAGAAGGCGAGCCATTGATCCTTGGTGACCCATGGCGGAACTCTCAATGAAAGCACCAATGCTGGTACTGAAATCGGCAGATCTCGGGTAGGGGGTCCGAACTGTGGATCTCGGAATCAATGGGTAATAGGGAACGTGGAGACAACGATTTACCCAGGTTCGGGCCCTCTCGAAGAGGTAAAACCCTACGTCCTGCTAGATTGTATTGATGTAATTGTATGAAGGTTACAGAGTTGATCTACCTCGAGATCGGATGGACTAAACCCTAGATGGTTATGATGATCCTCTACGGACTAGACCTTCTGGTTTATATAGACACCAGAAGGTCCTAGGGTTACACATAATCGGTTATCATCATGGGATAAGCATGCCGGTCACGCCAATTATTCCTTGGAGGAGACGCCAAGTCTTCGGAGGTTTCCTTCTGATGCACGGGGTCGCCCACAATCCGGTCTTCCATCGAGTAAAGAGCGGCCCACCAGTCCGGCCTACGAGAGATAGGCCGGCAGCCCAAGTACCCCCTAGTCCGGGACACCCTCAACGACCATATTTGTGTCCTGTTAAGCCTGGTGTAGGTAATATGCCCCCTCTTTTTTCACATTGTGATGTTCAATTATACAATTTGATGTTTAAGCACAAGCTACGTTCTATGCAATTTCAACAATACCATTATGAATGACTACATTTGCTTGCTATTAAGCCTGTTATAGCTAGCATATGCCTCTTTTAACGGTTTTTGGTTGTTCGGTTGTTTGTAGTTAGCATATGTCCTGTTTCAATTGCTATCTTTGGTTGTTCGTAGTATGCCTTGTTTATTTCAGTTATTCACAATGTGATGTTCTATATGTGCAAGTATAAACTGTGCAGTTCAATTTCATCAATACCTGTTTCAACAATACCACTATGAATGATGATATTTGGTTGCTGTTAAGCATGTTGTAGTTAACACACCTTTCCATTTTTATTTAACAATAACTAGTGTACTTAGACCTGCACAATACCAGTTTGAATGACTATATTTGCTTGTTGTGAAATGTTAGGCCTGTTGCAGTTAACACACCTTTCCACTTCTTGTTTTTCTTAACTAGCGTGCTTAAACCTGCACACTGAAGCTATCATTTGGATATATTTGGTTGATGTTTAGCCTGTTGTGCTTAACATGCCTTTCGATGTACTTACACAGGACAATATTGGGAACGACTGCTGTTTTCCATTGAGGTTAGTTTCATCGTATGGCTTATATATACTCACTGTTCAGGATATCGGTAGCTGGTACCATATAGGCCGGGGGCTGATAAGGGATTAATCGGCGAATCGGACATTTAACTGAATATATCTGTAACCCATTTATCGGTAGGTTAACTAGGCCATATCTAATATATCTGAGGCTACATAGCAACATGCATTGTACTGAATGTCTAAATATGCAATCCTAGGCTACAGAGCAACAAGGAAGAGTGTTACCTTAATGTTTTGATGATGTCTAGATATACATAGAAGAGCAGCAAGAACAACAACACAGCAGCAGTTAACTGCAGTTAATCGGCCGATATTTGTAACAATGCAATAAACTCCATCTGCCCCATAATATAAGATGTTAATTCATCCAACATGTGAGTATATTGGATGTAATAAGATCTTATATAATGGGACGGAGGGAGTGTTGTACTACATCATTGTGCAATTGCTGTTTAGCTTCTAATATTAACTTGGTGCTTTTAGGTACATATGTCATTGGTAAAGATCCGTGCTTCGACCCTTTTTGCGTATGGGGCAATGAGATATTCATGAACCAGCATCAAGTGAGGAAACTGATAAAGATTGTTAGTAAAATGGGTCAAAAGATGCCAATTAAACTATTTTTTTACACTTTATCCAAGACAACAGTGAACTGTAGGATGGTAAGTAAGAACTCTGCAGCTTCTTTTTGCTGCCCATAATGAGTTGTGTTAGATGACAATGTCTGAATCTTTTTCCTTTGTAGTGGCTCCCAAAGCAGTTTACTCAAGATTATCTCTCAAACTACATGATTGGTGGGCATGCAAAGGTTAAAGTATTTCTACCAGAACACAACGACTATCTAGATGTCCTCATGAAGACAGTGAAGGATGGGCGGTCGGCCGTCACAAGGGGTTGGACTAGAGTCGTGCGTGCCTTCTGCATGGAAGAGGGCACAATATGGGCATTCTGCTTCACCTTGTTCAGCAACCAGAATGTCTTTTGCCTCTTTCTTTACCGTCTTTAATACAAGTATACAACCCTGGTTCATCATTCTTTATTCGGTGCTTATGTAATTCTTTTTTTTGATGTAATTCTTGAACATATGTACCTGTGAATCGAATAATGCATTGGTTGTTGAATCTGATGGATATGAATAAAGTTATAGCCTACTTTCAAATTCAAATTTGGTAAATTTTAAATAGCAGCGATTAAATTAGGGTGAAAATACGCTCTGCAGGTCATTACGCCGCACACGGTCTGTGGAAGCACAACGTGTGTGATATACCTCATAATCCGACACGTTTCATAGAGAGAAAACATGTGTGACCTTGCACACAATTGCTGTTTGCAAAGCCTGTGTGATGTCAGACAGTATCACAAATGGTGCGAGCAAACGAAATGTTTGAGACAGTCGCCTTATCGTACATGCCTTACAATCATGAACTATTTTTGATGTCGTACGCATCATAAATGTTGCACCACAGAATAGCGTGTGCGATAGTTATCGCGTCCGACACTCGTATGACAGTCCGAAGTTTCGTAAACTCATCCGACACTCGTACGATGATTAACTAATCTTCTTAATTGTATATCTCATACGGTTTGGGAGAAGTGAATGTGTGTGATGGTCTCCTTATCATACACTCTTTACAATCATGAACTATTTGTGATGGGGTGCGCATCGTAAACGTTGCACCACACAATAGCGTGTGCAATGGTAATACCAGCACACATGAGTATCAAGGATGGAGCATTTGGGATATTTGATATATCACAAACAGTTGTGTGACGAATCGCGTTTGAGATAGATGCGGGCATCGCATACGCTTAGTTCTAGAAAACTTATGCATTCCTACTCCCTATCCCCGACGGTTTCTGGGTCGTGTGGCAAGGACCCCCCTATCGCACACACAGGCAAGGCGACGGTTTAAAACTCTGTCGCGGAAAGGGGGTAAAAACCGTTTGTATAGCACGTCACTGCACCAGTGCGTCAAGACGAAGGAAATGAGGAGGTGCAACAAGTTGATCCACCTCGACCTCCTTCTCCACCTCCTCAAGCGAACAACGACACCAACAACAATGAGGATGAAGAAGATGATGATGAGGAAGCATCACCACAACCCAAGCAAAAGCTACCCCGAGTTAGAGCAAGAATCGACAAGAATCATCCCGTCGAACAAATTCTTGGGACATCAAATCTAGGAGAATCACTCGCTCTAAATCTCATTTAGCTAACTTTTGTGAGCCTTACTCATTCATCTCTAGTATTGAACCTATGAAGGTAGAAGAAGATCTCAAAGACTCGGATTGGGTGAATTCTATGCACGAAGAACTACACAACTTCGAGAGGAATCAAGTTTGGACATTGGTTGAGAAGCCCAAGGATGAGCAAAACGTCATCGGAACCAAATGGGTGTTTCGTAACAAGCAAGATGAAGATGGACAAGTCATACGCAACAAGGCTCGTCTTGTAGCTCAAGGTTACACACAAGTCGAAGGTATGGACTATGGTGAGACCTATGCCCCCGTTGCTAGACTTGAGTCCATTCACATTTTACTTGCTTATGCCAATCACCATGATATCACCCTTTATCAAATGGACATTAAAAGTGCTTTCTTAAATGGTGAAATTGAGGAGAAAGTTTATGTTAAACAACCTCCCGGCTTTGTTAATCCCAAGAAACCAAACCATGTCTATAAACTTCATAAAGCTCTTTATGGTCTCAAGCAAGCCCCTAGAGCTTGGTACAAATGCTTAACAAAGTTTCTTATTGAAAAAGATTTTGAAGTTGGAAAAATTGATTCAACCTTGTTCACTAAAAGAGTTAATGGAGAACTATTTGTATGCCAAATATATATTGATGATTTCATTTTTGGATCTACTAATCCTTCTTTTAGTGAAAAGTTTGGAAGGTTGATGTCGGAAAAGTATGAGATGTCTATGATGTGTGAACTCAAATTCTTCCTTGGCTTGCAAATCAAGCAAACTAAAGAGGGTACCTTTGTTTCTCAAACAAAGTACACCAAAGACTTATTCAAGAAGTTCAACATGCAAGAAAGCAAAGGTATGAAAAATCCCATGCCTACTAGCGGACATCTTGACTTGACTAAGGATGGTAAACCGGTTGATCAAAAGGTTTACCGATCCATGATTGGTTCATTATTATATCTATGTGCCTCTCGTCCCGACATAATGCTAAGTGTGTGCATGTGTGCGCGCTACCAAGCGGCACCAAAGGAATGTCATCTTAAGGCCATGAAAAGAATTGTGAGATACTTGTTACATACACCAAATTTTGGCATTTGGTATCCCAAAGGATCCTCTTTCAATCTTGTTGGCTACTCCGGTTCGGACTATGCCGGAGACAAGGTTGATAGAAAATCTACTTAGGGTACATGTCAATTTCTTGGTAGATCTCTAGTGTCTTGGTCTTCCAAGAAGCAAAATCCGGTATCCCTATATACCGCCGAAGCGGAATACATTTCCGCCGGGTCTTGTTGTGCTCAATTGTTATGGATGACACAAACTCTCAAAGAATATGGGGTACATGTGAAACATGTTCCATTGCTATGTGACAATGAGAGTGCTATTAAGATTGCACACAATCCCGTGCAACATTCTCGAACTAAGCATATTGAAGTTCGTCATCACTTTGTTCAAGATCATGTTGCTAAAGGTGACATTGACCTTAAGAATGTTTGTACCGACAAGCAATTGGTGGATATCTTCACTAAACCTCTTGATGAGAAGATATTTTGCCAGTTGAGAAGTGAGTTGAATATCATTGATGCTTCCACCGTGAACTAGAAACTCGCTTAGATGCATGCAAGGGCATGAGCTTTCTTGACTAATCCTTGATGATTCTCTTATGATGATAATATCACATCTTGGATACATTGCTCCCTTGTTTCACAATTAACCCCCTTGTAGGTACTTGGATAAGCTTCATTTCACAAGATTGCATCCCACTCCTATCTTGAGCAATCTTTCATGAACCAAGTAATAAGTACCTATGTGTTGTGTTCAAGGGACAAAACAACAACAAAATATCCTTTGACAACATTTGATATTTCACTTTAACTCTTGTCATTTTGGATATACATGTTGTTCCTTGCAAGACTAATCCATGTAGGAAGAAGAACTACAAAAGAAGAAGGATTGCTCCCAACTTCCATCATGAGCATCCACAACAAGTTCAACTACATGACAAAGTCAACAACAACCAAACCAATGTAAGTTTGCACATCTTAGAGAAGCTTAACTCAAAGACATGAGCCCAAGCAACTCAACAAGATGTGAATACATTGAAATGCTTAAACAAAAAATGGCAACCCCATTTTGAGCTTAACGATGAGTATGACCTATGATCAAGTGAGATCACTTGACTCCTAAGTCAATATACTCTAACATAGGTGACCTAGTCGCCGACCCCTTTTCTAGATGAAGTTCTCTAGTGTTTCTCTAGCCTTTCCTGTTTTTTTGTGTTTCTTATTGCTTTGCCTCCCTTTCAAAAAAAAATGCATCTAGTTGTATTCCTTCTTGCTTTTTTTTGTCTTGTCTTAGTTGAAGGTATTTTCTAGTCAATTCATTGCAAATCCTTTCCGAATTCCTTAAATATCTTTGTGACAGCCTATTGCCTAGTGAGCTGAGTTGACAAATTTTTCTCTCTGCATTGAAATTGGTCTCACCGACTTGAAAGACATCGGATACACCGAAATGCAATTAACAATGCACTTCAGTTCATCGGTACAACCGAAGCGGACAAATTCGGACCCACCGATGTGATCGTTCAGTGAGACACCGATCTCAGACTCACCAATGGATCCAACTCAGAGTCACCGACTTAATTGCTCAAAGAATCTTCTTTCAAATTTTCTTTATTTTTCTGTTCCAACTCCACTTAATGATTCTTTCCCTCCGACATTAAATCATAGCTAGTTGTGCCTTTCAAGGACCACACCCACTTGGCCAATAACCTTGAAGCTAGCCCCTTCTTGGAAATTGATGTCAAAGGGGGAGAGAGATGCACATCAAAGCTTATTACAATCTCTTCTATATCAAAAGGTATATCCTAAGGGAGAGTGATGCATTTTATAAGAGGAGAGAATTCTACTTGTTTCTAAGAGGGGAGAAACATGTCTTTCTGTTTGCTCTGATTTTGTCTCACCCTACCTACTCCCAATATCCAATGCTAGATTCAGGGCGAGAGGAAGTTCATATTAGGTGAGAAAAATCCTTGAAAGTTTTCTTTGGAAATCTTATTTGGTCTTTTGGGGACATGATTGCATCTAAAAAGAAGTACTCACCTAGTGATACTCTCTTCTACATGTCATCCCAATCTTGGTACTCTTGATGATCTTGTGTCTTTTTCTTGGAGAAGTTATCTTGTGTTATCTAACCCTGTTTTCTCAAGTGTATTTCTTTAGGAATATGATCAAGAATTTCAAGGTAAGTATATGCATCATACTCATGTGCATGATGATCTCTTGCTTGCTGCACATATTGTTTGCAAGAAAGAATCATGGACATGAGGGTACTTCACTTTCATCTTGTTACTCTGATGCATATAACAAAGATACATGTAACACATTACAATCCCTTCACTATTTTGCATCTACAGTCCATAAACTATCATCATTTACCAGCTGCACACTTGTAGGGGGAGCATATGCATGTTACATGTTTCCTTCAAAGCTTTCATATAATCTTCTGTTACATTTCTACTTGAAACTTTGATGTATGTTGTCATCAATTACCAAAAAGGGGGACATTGAAAGAACATTTGCTCCCTTGGTGGTTTTGGTAATTAATGTTAACATACATGTTGTTGGACTAACACCTTTATCTAGTATATTTCAGATAAGTTCAACAGTGGCATGGCAAGGACATGAGGATGTAGACCCCTTCAAATGCTAAGGACAAGAATTGGCAAAGCTCCAAGACTCTTCATTTTTGGTTAAGTGATCCAAGATCACATTGAGTCCATAGGAAAGCCAATACTATTAAAAGGGGATGAGGTTTTGATCATGACTCAATTGCTCAAGTGCTTAGTGATATTGCTCCAAAAATCCTCAAACACTTCTCCACATCACATCTGTCCAAAACCCTAAAGTGTCATCTTGGTCCCACCAAAATTCTCTATCTCGGACTCACCGAGTTGATCACACACACTACCTAAGCCAAACCCTAGCATTTCGGTTCTACCGATATGGATCTCGGTCTCACCGAGATGGTGTGACCAAGTTTATGTGATGAAGTTGCTTCATTTCGGAATTACCAAGATGAAACAATCGGAACTACCGAACGAGGTCTTGCCCTAGACATTGCACTTCGGTCGCTCCGAGATGTTCTGTTCGGTCTCATCGAAACCTCCAACGTTCAAATCTTTTACACTAGTCGGTCTCACCGAGATTTCGGTCCAGTGTCACCGAGTTGGGTCAAAACCTTGTAATGGTTGGATCTTTGGGTGAAGCTTATATTTATACCCCTCCACCCCCACCTACTCTCTAAGAGAGTCATCAGAATGAATCTACACTACCACCATTCATTTTTTGAGAGAGAACTACCTACTCATGTGTTGAAATCAAGAGATTCCAATCCAACCATTTGAACCTTGATATCTAGCCTTCCCCAAGTTGCTTTCCATTCAAATCCTTCTCCTACCATAGCCAAATCTGTGAGAGAGTGATTGAGTGTTGGGGAGACTATCATTTGAAGCACAAGACCAAGGAGTTCATCATCAACAACACCATCTATTACCTTTTGGAGAGTGGTGTCTCCTAGATTGGGTGTCACTTGGGAGCCTCCAAGATCATGTGGAGTTGAACCAAGGAGTTTGTAAGGGCAAGGAGATCACCTACTTCGTGAAGATCTACCTGAGTGAGGCTAGTCCTTCGTGGACGTAAGCCCTGGTGGAATTGACAAGGTTGCTTCTTCATGGACCCTTCGTGGGTGGAGCCCTCCGTGGACTCGCGCAGCCGTTACCCTCCGTGGGTTGAAGTCTCCATCAACGTGGACGTACGATAGCACCACCCATTGGAACCACGCAAAAAATCTCCGTGTCTTCATTGCGTTTGATCTTCTCTTCTCTACCCCTTTACTTTCAGCACAATTGCATGCTGTACTATTTCTGTTGCTCTATCTCTAGATATGCATGTGTAGGAAGTATTGGATGTATCTTAACTAGTGCTAAAATCTACCTAAATTTCAAGAAAACTAAAAACTACACCTTTTGCTGGTTAAGTGTCTATTCACCCCCCTCTAGACCTATCTTCTCGACCCTACACCATGATGATGTGTGAGTAGTTCCTTTAGGACCTACGGGTCCATAGTAGTAGCTAGATCTCTCTCTCTGTTGGATCTTCAATACCATGTTCTCGTTGATCGAGATCAATCCGATGTAAGTTTTGTGTTGTGTTTGTTGGGATCCGATGAATTGTGGATTTATGATCAGATTGTTCATTCAATATTATTGAATCTTTTGAAGATTCTTTGATGTACAATTAAGTAGCTATGTATACTTTCCGATCTATTTTTCTTCTCTGGCCAAGACTGATGAGTAGTTCTACAGATGGAGTGGTGCATAGTAGTAGGTTCAATCTTGCAGTGTTCTATCACTACAAAAAAAGACACATCCGTGACATTATGGCCCGAACGAAAAGTTTTTATGTCATGGTTGTGACACTTCTATGACGATAATTGTGACAAAAACACGTATCATCATAGATGTGGTGGGCTCCTACTTCTATGACAAAAAATTATGACAGAAAATGGGCTTTTCGTCCTGGGTGGGCCGGAGACGCACCCGCATGACATTCTTTGGGCCGTCCATGACGTAAAAAATCATGGTAGAAGTGAGGGCGAGGAAATTTTCGGGGAGTTCCCGGTTACGGTGGGTGGTCGGGGCCGAGCGATGCAGTGAGTTTGCGCGTTTCTCTCGTACGCATGTGTGTGCGAGGCATTTGCTAACTGAACCCGAGCGAGGCGTTTGCTTATTGAACCCGAGCGATCGATCGATCCCTCGCACTACTACACGTACTGAACCCTAGCGATCGATCCCACTACATACTGAAGCCGAGCGATCCCTTCGCTGCTAACTGAACCCGATCAATTCCTTCGCTGCTAACTGAACTTGATCGATCCGTCTCGCTGCTTACTGAAGCTGATCGAGCCCCCGTGCGAGACGTAGCCAGCCGGTGTTGGGTTGCCTCTCAATGAACAGTGCTCATTCCTGCCGCGCGCGTGATACATAGAACGAGTCGAGACTTGCATCGATCAAACCCCTTGCGCGAGACGTGGTGAGTTGACCTAGCCGGTTGGTTTGCTGTGGATGAACAGTTCATGTTGCTGCCACCCGCTCGTATGCCCCACCCCAGCCGGTGGGGGTTGGATGAATTGGACCCCGTGGTAGTAGGCGGTTGCCGCTGGATGAACAGGACCCTGAGGAGGCTGCCACACCCCAGCCGGTTGGGGGTGGATAAACAGGACCCCATGGAGGCTGGATGAACAGTAGCTGGTGGAGGCTGGAGAAAGTCGATGGTGGATGAACAATAGCCCGTGGAGTCCCGTTTTGCGGTACGCCACACCCCTCCCGATGAACATGACCCTGTTTCGACCATAGGCAGTTGGGGAGAAGTTTGTTTCCTCTGTTTTGCGGTATGCCAGAGCCCTCCCAATTAACAGGACCCCGTTTCGACTGTAGGCGATTGAACAGAAGTCTGTTTCCTCTGTTTTGCGGTACGCCAGAGCCATCCCAATTAACAGGACCCCGTTTTGACTGTAGGCGATTGAACAGAAGTCCGTTTCCTCTGTTTTGCGGTACGCCAGAGCCCTCCCAATTAACAGGACCCCGTTTCAACTGTAGGAGATTGAACAGAAGTCCGTTTCCTCTGTTTTGCGGTACGCCAGACTCCCAGCCGATGAACAGGACCCTGTTTCAACCGTAGGTGGTTGAACAGAAGTCCGTTTCCTTCGTTTTGCGGCACGCCACACCCCCAGCCGATGAACATGACCCTGTTTCTGCCGTAGGCGGTCAAAGAGAAGTCCGTTTTGCGGTACGCCAGACCCCGAGTGGATGAACAGGACCCCGTTTCGGCTGTTCCGTCCAAGCCGGTTGGCTCTCGATGAACAGGATGCATTCCGACCCAGTTGGTTGCCTCCCGATGAACACGACGCTGTTTCTCCGTTCCGACCCAGTCGGTTGGTTGCCGATGAATAGGAGGCGGTTGCTGCCATCCGTTACCTCTCCATGTACATGAGCCCTGGCCGTACGTATGCGTGAGTAGGCGTTCGAGACCTCGCCCGTATGTACGTACATGCCCGTATTTTTTGCAGCGTGGCTATACATACGTGTACACGATTTAGACGGGGCTGCCTGAACTGCTACGTCGGGGGCTCTACTACGACACTTGCCGCTCCTTACACGCCCACGGTTCATCGTTGCAGAGAGACCGATCGACCAGTATGTACGTACACGTTCACGAACAGACAGACAACGCTACGTACGCTTCGACCGGGTGGATCCTAGCTGTCAGGGAGGATAAGGAGGCACTTCCTTGCATGCGAAGATATAGCAGGTGGGTCCCAGCTGTCAGGGGGAGGAACCATTTTTTTGCGTAATAAGGAGGCACTTCCTTGCGTGCAAAGATGTAGCTGGTGGGTCCAGCTGTCAGCCTCACCGCGTACAATCCTCTTCCGATGGCTGTCGTTCATTGACCACGTTGACTACGTCACGCCGAGAGCACCAAGGCTGTGGACGACATCGAGGCCTAGGAAGGGAACAATGCGGAGCCGGGGAAGACGCGACAGTGGATGCCCACGCGGAGGGGAGTACGAGGGTTGACTGGTTCGGCTGCGGTGTGAGGCTGCCATCGCCGGAGAATAACAGAGGATGTGGGTGAGTAGAGGGAAGGCCTGGCCAGCGGTGGGAGTAGGTTGGGGCTGTGAGCCTGCGCGGCAGCACAGCCGGCCACGGGAGGCAGGAGCAGGTGGTCCCGTCGGCGCTGGTTTGGGTGGCTGGAGCAAGAAGATGAGAGATTGAAGAAGCAGCACGGTTGTTGGATGAACATCCAACAATCACTGCTGCTAGAATCGTTTGTTGACTAAGTTGACAAAGCCCTGCGTACGCATCAACTTAGTAGGCCCACAAGCCAGCCTCCAAATCTGGTGGGTCCCAGTTGTCATGGGGAGGAATTATTTTTTCGCGTAATAAGGAGGCACTTCCTTTCGTGCGAAGATATAGCTGGTGGGCCCTAGATATCAGCACCTCCACGTACAGTCCTCTTCCGATGGCTGTCGTTCGATGACCGCGTTGACGACGCTGTGCCGAGAGCACCAAGGCAGTGGACGACGGCGAGGCCTAGGAAGGGAACGACTTGGAGCCGGGAAAGACGCGGCAGTGGTTGCCCACATGGAGGGGAGTACGAGGGTTTACTGGTTCAGCTGCGGTGTGAGGCTACCGTCGCCAGAGAATAACAGGAGGTGCGGGTGAGTAGATGGATGGCCTAGGGAGCTATGGGAGTAGGGTGGGGCGATGAGGCGTGCGCGGCAGCATAGCCGGCCACGGGAGGCGGGAGCAAGCGGTCCCGCCGGCGCTGGTTTGGGCGGCTGGAGCAAGAAGATCAGAGAGTGAAGAAGCAGTACGGCCGTTGGATTAGCATCCAACGGCCACTGCTATTAGAATCGTTTGTTGACTATAAGTTGACAAAGCCCTGCGTTCGCGTCAACTTAGTAGGCCCACAAGTCGGCATAACATCTGTGGCGGACAGCATATAACCCATTTGCTATTTTTCCTAAATTTACAGACCATTTGCTAATTATTACGTAATTTATTGCAGCCCATATTATATTTTTAGAATACCTGACCATTTTCTCACAAGGACATGATTAAAAATTTGAACGATATTTCATTGAAATTGCCGAACTATTTTTAATCCCGAAATTTTGAGCCGATAAAAAATAAATTTAAAATATTTTTAAATTATGTCAAAATGCAATGAAATTTGAAATATCAAAAAATAAAAGAAAATCCGCAATTTGAAACTAATTGCCCATTTTCTTTGTTTTTTATATATATATTGCCCATTTCATATTACTTATAAGATTTACAACCCTTTTTGTCTGGGCAGGCCGAATGTATCCCTCGTCGTCTTGAAAGAATTGCAGCCCAGCAGGACGGAGAAAAAGAAATCGGCCTATGTAGGCTATTCTACGAAAAAAAGGTGGGCTATGCATTTTCACCAAGAAAAATAAACAGCTGGGCTCTTCATGTTGTAAACATAAAATAAAAGCGTGGGCTAGACGGGCCACATACACCGCATAGCCCAGTTGATAACCTACTCTGTCTCAACAACAACAAAAAAACAACAACAACAAAACTGCTCAAGCAACTGGGTCCCAGGTGTCAGCCACTCCATGTGCAATTCTCTCGTTTATTAACTACGTTGACAATGTCGTAGGTCCCAGATGTCAGCAAACCATTAGGAGGAAGCATTTTTCACGTAATAAGGAGGAGCTTCCTTGCGTGCGAAGATGTAGCTGGTGGGTCCCAGCTGTTAGGGAGTGGAATCATTTTTCTTTCACGTAATAAGGAGGCACTTCCTTGCGTACGACCATGGACCTCATGGGTCCTAGCTGTCAGCCTGTCCACGTACAGTCCTCTTCCGATGGCTGTCGTTCGTTGACCACATTTACGACGCCGTGCCGAGAGCAATAGGCGGTGGACGACGGTGAGGCCTAGGGCGGGAATGACCCAGAGCCGGGGAAGACTCGGCAGTGGATGCACACGTGGAGGGGAATACGAGGGTTTACTGGCTTGGCTGCGGTGTGAGGCTGCCGTCGCCGGAGAATAACAGGAGGTGTGGGTCAGTAGTGGGATGGCCTGGCAATCGATGGGAGTAGGGTGGGGCGGTGAGGCCTGCGTGGCAGCATAGCCGGCCACGGTAGGCGGGAGCAGGCGGTTCCGCTAGCGCTGGTTTGGGCGGCTGGAGCAGGAAGATAGAGATTGAAGAAGCACGCCGGCCGTTGGATTGACATCTAACGGTCTCACGCTGGTAAAGTCGATTTGTTGACTAAGTTGACATAGCCTTGCATACGCATCAACTTAGTAGGCCCACAACTTAATATATAAACTAATAAAACTATATATATATATATATATATATATATATATATATATATATATAACCGGGCTGTGCGTTTTGTTCAGTAAAAAAGCCGGGCTGCTAATGTTCTAAGAAAAAATAAAGCCAAGGCTGAGCGGCCCAGAGGCCAGTTGATACGTGCTAGATCCTTGTGGCCGCATGTCGTCATGGGCTACGCCTGTTAATAAACAAAACATAACCTGGGCAGTCTACAGCCCAGTTGATATTTTCTCGACCTCGAAAAAAATATACTACCTGCTGGATCCCAGTTATCAGTCTCTCCTTGTAGAATTCCCTCATTTTTTGACTATGTTAAAAATTTCATGGGTCTCAGATGTCAGCATATTTTTTTCCATCATGATAATAAGTGTATGCACTTGCTTGCGTACGGCTGCTACTTGTAGCTTGCGTTGGTATTTTCCCCAAAGAGGAAGGGATGATGGAGCACAGTAGAGGTAAGTATTTCCCTCAGTTATGAAACCAAGGTTATCAATCCAGTAGGAGAATCATGCAACACCTCGTTAGCAGTACCTGCACACAAACAACAAATCCTTGCACCCAACGCAAACAAGGGGTTGTCAATCCCTCGGCGGTAATTGCAAGATTAAATTGTATGTGCTAGATAGATAGATTGAAACAAAAATACAAAATAAAATAAATAAAGAAAAAGTGCAGCAAGTATTTTTAGGATTTTTAATATATGATTTAGATAGACCCGGGAGCCATAGTTTTCACTAGAGGCTTCTCTCAAGAAAATATCATACGGTGGGTAGACAAATTACTGTTGGGCAATTGATAGAAAAGCAAATAATCATGATGATATCCAAGGCAGTGATCATGGATATAGGCATCACGTCCGAGACAAGTAGACCGACTCCTGCCTGCATCTACTACTATTACTCCACACATCGACCGCTATCCAGCATGCATCTAGTGTATTAAGTCCATAAAGAACGGAGTAACGCCTTAAGCAAGATGACATGATGTAGACAAAGTAAACTAACGCATGAATAAACCCCATCTTTTTACCCTTAATAGCAATGATACGTACGTGTCATGTCCCTTTCTGTCACCGGGATTGAGCACCGCAAGATCGAACCCATTACAAAGCACCTCTTTCCATGGCAAGATAAATCAATCTAGTTGGCCAAACCAAATCAATTTAATCGGAGAAGAAATACGAAGCTATAATAATCATGCATAAAAGAGACCAGAGAAGACTCAAATAATATTCATGGATAATCTGATCATAAACTCACAATTCATCGGATCCCAACAAACACACCGCAAAAAGTGATTACATCAGATAGAACTCCAAGAACATCGAGGAGAACATTGTATTGAAGATCAAAAAGAGAGAAGAAGCCATCTAGCTACTAACTGTGGACCCGAAGGTCTGTGGTAAACAACTCACGCATCATCGGAAGGGCAGCAAGGTTGATGTAGAGCCCCTCCGTGATCGATTCCCCCTCCGGCGGAGCACCGGAGAAGGCCTCCAGTTGGGATCTCTCGAGAACAGAAACTTGCGGCGGCGAAAAAAGTATTTCGTGGACTCCTCTGATGGTTTCCCGATTTTTGGGAATTTATAGTGGTGGAATTAGGTCAAAAAAGTCAGAGGTGGGCCCACGAGGCACCAGGGCGCGCCCCCCGCCCCCCAAGCGCGCCCTGGTGGCTCGTGGCCACCTCCTGGGTCTTCTGGCCTCCTCCCGAAGCTTCTAGTGTTGGTTATGTCCAGAAAAAAATCTCTAAAAAGTTTCGTGGCATTTGGACTTCGTTTGGTATTGATATTTTCTAAAACCAAAAACAGGCAAAAAACAACAACTGGCACTGGGCACTAAGTTAATAGGTTAGTCCCAAAAAATGATATATAATTGCTGTAAATGTATATAAAAAACATCCAAGATTGATAATATAACAGCATGGAACAATCAAAAATTATAGATACGTTGGAGACGTATCAGCATCCCCAAGCTTAATTCCTACTCGTCCTCGAGTAGGTAAATGATAAAAACAGAATTTTTGATGTGGAATGCTGCCTATCATATTCATCATATATTCTTTTCTTTTGTAGCATGGACATTGGACTTGAATGATTCAAAGCAATAGTCTATAATTTGACATGAAGATATAAATACTCAAGCATACTAACAAGCAACCATGTCTTTCAAAATATCAACGCTAAAGAAAGTTATCCCTAGCCCATTATGCTCAATCATTGATCCATTCATGAAACACACTCCATATTAGCTACATCCAATGCACAAGTATGACAATAGTGCTCTCTAGTTGGTGCTTTATAAGAGAAGATGGAGACTCAAATTAAAAATAAAAATTGCATAAAAGTAAATAGATAGGCCCTTCGTAGAGGGAAGCAGAGATTTGCAAATGTGCCAGAGCTCAAGGCTTAAATTAGAGAGATAAAAATATTTTGAGAGGCATGCTTTTCCTATCAACGAAAACGACCGAGAATTCCCAATATCTTCCATGCTAGACACATCATAGGCGGTTCCCCAACAGAAAGTAAAGTTTATTTCCTTTCCACCATTCTTTCACAATCCATGGCTAGCCGTATCCACAGGTGCCCTCCATACCAAGACTTTCCAAGGAATTTTGTTGTTATTAATTTTTGATTCATTGTGGGATTGGGCATCCCTATTACCAACCATTCTTTCATGCAATGACAAGTGAATAAACACTCATCGTGAGAATAACACACCTAGCATGGAAAATATTGGCTACCCCCTGCCACTTCATGAGCGGTACAGGCACACAAAATGGAAAAAATATTTACTTGGAACGGCATGGAAACACCGCATATAGGTAGATATGGTGGACTCATTTGGCACAACTTGGGTTTAAGGAGTTTGGATGCATAAGCAGTATTTCCGCTTAGTACAAATGAAGGCTAGCAAAAAGATTGAGAAGCAACCAACCAAAAAACGAAAACGGTCATAAACATGCATTGAACATAACTAACACCGAATAATGCACCATAAGTAGGATATAATTTCTTTGCATAACTATTGACTTTACATGCATGCATAGGGAATCACAAACCTTAACACGAATATTCTTACTAAATCACAATTACTCACTAACATGGCTCACATATTATCATCTCCATATCGCAAAACTATTGCAAGGAATCACACTTATCATATCCAATGATCTATATGAAAGTTTTTTTTATATCCCTCTTGAATATTCATCACTTTGGGACCAAATTCATATCTTGTGCAAGTTACCATTACTACTGTCAACTCTCAAAAAGATATAAGTGAAGCATGAGAGTGCAAATATTTCTTCAAAATTTCAATCTTATCAACTCTCAAAATAATATAAGTGAAGCATGAGAGTTTATTTCTTCATAATTTTAATCTTATCAACTCTCAAAATAATATAAGTGAAGCATGAGAGTTTATTTCTTCAAAATATAGCCACCACCGTGCTAAAAAAGATTTAAGTGAAGCACTAGAGCAACTGCCTAGCTCAAAAAAAATTAAGTGAAGCACATAGAGTATTCTAACAAATCATGATAACGTGTGGCTCTCTCAAAATAGGTGTGTCCAGCAAAGATGATTGTGACAAACTAAAAAGCAAACAAAGCAAGGACTCATATAATACACGACGCTCCAAGTAAAACACATATCATGTGACGAATAAAAATATTGCTCCAAGTAAAATTACCGATGGTTGGTAGAAGAAAGAGGGGATGCCTTCCGGGGCATCCCCAAGCTTAGACGCTTGAGTCTTCCTTGAATATTACCTTGGGGTGCCTTAGACATCCCCAAGCTTAGGCTCTTGCTACTCCTTATTCCTTCATCCATCGTGATCTCACACAAAACTCAACAAAACCTTCGTGAGATCCGTTAGTATAACAAAATAAATCACTACTTTAAGTACTGTTGCAAACCCATTCATATTTTATGTTTGCATTATACCTACTGTATTCTAACTTCTCCATGCTTATACCCCCCGATACAATCCATAGTTTCATCAAAACAAGCAAGTAGTGCATCAAAAACAGAATCTGTCAAAGACAGAACAGTCTGTAGCAATCTATTTAAACTATATACTTCTGTAACTCCAAAAATTCTGAACAATCAGAACAACGTGGGAAATTCATATACCAATACTGTGTAAAAATTTCAGATTTTTCTGACGCTCCAGTACAGAACCAAAATTCCTGCACTAGACGCAAAACTTTCTGTTTTCCAAACAACATCAATTATACTATCTTCCAAATCATCCTAAAGGTTTTACTTGGCACAAACACTAATTAAAAACACAAAAACACAATCATAACAGTAGCATAATTTTGAAAACACACAAGAAAATTAAAATGATAACTATTGGGTTGTCTCCCAACTGCTCTTTCTTTATAGCCATCAAGATAGGCTTGAGATTTTATTGATGCTCACATGGAAGATAATAATTGTAACGCAAAGAGAGCATCAAAAAACATGTGCCAAACACATTTAAGTCTAACATACTTCCTATGCATAGGCATTTTATAAGAAAACAAATTATTAAGGCAAGAAATATTTAGCATATGCATGGAAGAAGAAAGAAACAATAACAATCTCACAATGAAAAGAGGTAATTTAATGACATGAGAATTTATAAAACCATATTTTCCTCTCTCATAATAATTACATGTGGGATCATATTCAAATTCAACAATATAGCTATGACATAACATATTCTCTATATGATCCACACGCATGCAAAGTTGACACTCTTCCAAAATAGTGGGATTATCATCAACTACAGTCATGACCTTTCCAAACCCACTTTCAATATTATTGCAAACATTATTATCAATGACATATTCATCATGAGGCTTAAATAAATTTTCAAGATCATAAGAAGCATTATCACCCTAATCATGATCATTGCAATAAGTAGTGGACATAACAAAAATTTCATCTCCAAGCTCGTAGCTTTGCACATAATTAGCACGATTGACATTAATAGAATTTATAATAACATCATTGCAATCATGCTTTTCAATCAAGGAGCTATCATGAATCACTTTATAAATTTCTTCTTTTAACATTTCATCACAATTTTTAGATTCATGATTTTCAAGCAAAACTTCATAGAGAAAATCAAGAGCACTCAAATCACTGGCAATTGGTTCATTATAATTGGGTCTTTTGAAAAGATTAGCAAGTGGATGAGGATCCATAGTGATCTTAAATTTTTGCTTTTACTTTTTGTTCTTGTGTGTTTTCATGAAGGCAATAAAAGCAAGCAAGCAAGCAAATAAAATATTTTTGTGTTTTTGTAAAAACTTTTTAGAAGTGGGGGAGATGAAAACGAGAGGCAAAGGCAAATAAAATAAATGCAAGGAGATGAAAGTTTTATGCGTAGGTACTTGATAGATATTGATGATGACTCCCCGGCAACGGCGCCAGAAATTCTTCCTGCTACTTGTAGCTTGCGTTGGTATTTTCCCCGAAGAGGAAGGGATGATGCAGCACAGTAGAGGTAAGTATTTCCCTCAGTTATGAAACCAAGGTTATCAATCTAGTAGGAGAATCATGCAACACCTCGTTAGCAGTACCTGCACACAAACAACAAATCCTTGCACCCAACGCAAACAAGGGGTTGTCAATCCCTCGGCGGTAATTGCAAGATTAAATTGTATGTGATAGATAGATAGATAGATAGATTGAAACAAAAATACAAAATAAAATAAATAAAGAAAAAGTGCAGCAAGTATTTTTAGGGTTTTTAATATATGATTTAGATAGACCCGGGAGCCATAGTTTTCACTAGAGGCTTCTCTCAAGAAAATAGCATACGGTGGGTAGACAAATTACTGTTGGGCAATTGATAGAAAAGCAAATAATCATGACGATATCCAAGGCAATGATCATGTATATAGGCATCACGTCCGAGACAAGTAGACCGACTCCTGCCTGCATCTACTACTATTACTCCACACATCGACCGCTATCCAGCATGCATCTAGTGTATTAAGTCCATAAAGAACGGAGTAACGCCTTAAGCAAGATGACATGATGTAGACAAAGTAAACTCATGCATGAATAAACCCCGTCTTTTTACCCTTAATACAATGATACATACGTGTCATGTCCCTTTCTGTCACTGGGATTGAGCACCGCAAGATCGAACCCATTACAAAGCACCTCTTCCCATGGCAAGATAAATCAATCTAGTTGGCCAAACCAAATCAATAGATCGGAGAAGAAATACGAAGCTATAATAATCATGCATAAAAGAGATCAGAGAAGACTCAAATAATATTCATGGATAATCTGATCATAAACTCACAATTCATCGGATCCCAACAAACACACCGCAAAAAGTGATTACATCGAATAGAACTCCAAGAACATCGAGGAGAACATTGTATTGAAGATCAAAAAGAGAGAAGAAGCCATATAGCTACTAACTATGGACCTGAAGGTCTGTGGTAAACTACTCACGCATCATCGGAAGGGCAGGAAGGTTGATGTAGAGCCCCTCCGTGATCGATTCCCCCTCCGGCGGAGCACCGGAGAATGCCTCCAGATGGGATCTCTCGAGAACAGAAACTTGCGGCGGCGGAACAAGTATTTCGTGGACTCCTCTGATGGTTTCACGATTTTTGGGAATTTATAGTGGTGGAATTAGGTCAAAAGAGTCAGAGGTGGGCCCGCGAGGCACCAGGGCGCGCCTGGGGCAGGCGCGCCCTGGTGGCTTGTGGCCACCTCCTGGGTCTTCTGGCCTCCTCCCAAAGCTTCTAGTGTTGGTTATGTCCAGAAAAAATTCTCCAAAAAGTTTCGTGGCATTTGGAGTTCGTTTGGTATTGATATTCTGTAAAACCAAAAACAGGCAGAAAACAACAACTGGCACTGGGCACTAAGTTAATAGGTTAGTCCCAAAAAATGATATATAATTGTTGTAAATGTATATAAAAAACATCCAAGATTGATAATATAACAGCATGGAACAATCAAAAATTGTAGATACGTTGGAAACGTATCAGCGGCCATGGACCTGCTGGGTCCGTATTGTTAGCCTCTGTATGGACAACCCTCTTCTGGTTCCACGGATGAATTTCATGCAAATCGGATGATTTTCATTGGAACTGGACCAAATTCATTACATTTTACATGTTTCTTTTTCTTATGGAACATTTTACATATTTCAAACGATAGCCGACTAGGCCTTTTTTGAGTATAAAAATGATCGCTGGAAGCGGCGGCTCCCGTTTCTCACGCCTGTTAAAAAATTTGGTTAACTGAGAACTCAAACGAGAGAACATGTCGTATGCGGGTTTTTTTTGAGTGGTATGTGGTATGTGGATTAGAGGGATGGCATGGGAGGCGCTTCCTGCGATCGAGGTCCTGACACTTCACTGTTTTTGAAGGCCCAAATCCATCGCTCCTCTGTTTAACAAATTGCAGCTGGGCTTGGCATGCCACAACCCAGTCCCGACATGCTGCATCCAACTGTCAGCCTTTGAAACCTGATGGATCCCCTGCGTACTGGAAGATGTTAGTTAAATTTTGTAGAATTGGGAATTCGAACAGCAGGTGCTTTTGCTACTTATATCAGGTGCCTGAAAATTCATTTCGCAACAATTGATTCAGCGTTATATCCACGTCGACCCTCGACATGATGGTTGGAAGGAAATGCCAAGTTCAGACCGAAAGATCTTAACAACAACACCAACTTGTAGACGACCAGGTAGAACTAGTACCAAACTAACTTATAATCTTTTTAGTCCTAGCCCTCGTGTTCGTCTGGTAGAAGATCTTGCAGACGACCAGCTCCCGCTCCTTCTCTTGCTCGAGCTCCCCGAGGTGGTACTGGTGCATCACCCAGTTGGTCCTCTGCTGGTCGAAGTTCTTGTTGGTGTGCAGCACTAGGACCTTTTTGTTGCCCCTCTGTCGGCCGTTAACCATCACCGGCATGGTATTGCCGGTCTTGTGCCACTTCGCGTGCATGCCGCACTCCGATTGTATCTTGCGACGCGTCCGTGTACTCCTTTGAACGCCCTGGAGTTGCGCTGGAAGAAATGCTCGCTTAGGCCACTCAGTGTGATACCTGCAGTATTGGCGAAATACAATCCCAGGCTGGGTAGCATACCGCAAAAATTTGCAAAAAGAAAGGAATATATTTTGTGCAAGTAGACGGTCGATCGGTGTCTCACTTGGAAGTTTCTCAGGATGGGTGTAGCATATTGATGACCCACAAGTATAGGGGATCAATCGTTGTCCTTTCGATAAGTAAGAGTGTCGAACCCAACGAGGAGCAGAAGGAAATGATAAGCGGTTTTCAACAAGGTGTTTTCTGCAAGCACTGAAAGTAGTGGTAACTGATAGTTTTGCAGCAAGAAAATTCGTAACGAGTAGCAAGTAACAATAGTAATAAAGTGCAGCAAGGTGGCCCAATCCTTTTTATAGCAAAGGACAAGCCGGAACGGTCTCTTATATAAAGCAAAGCATTCTTGAGGACACATGGGAATTCTCATCTAGTCACTTTCATCATGTTTATTTGATTCGCGTTCGCTACTTTGATAATTTGATATGTGGGTGGACCGGTGCTTGGGTGCTGTTCTTACTTGAACAAGCAACCCTCTTATGATTACCCCCTCTCGGAAGCATCCACAACTATGAAAGAAGAATTAAGATAAATCTAACCATAGCATGAAACATATGGATCCGGAACGGCCCCTTACGGAATAACACATAAACTAGGGTTTAAGCTTCTGTCACTCTAGCAACCCATCATATACTTATTACTCCACAATGCCTTCCCTTAGGCCCAAGTATGGTGAAGTGTCATGTAGTCGACGTTCACATGACACCACTAAAGGAAGCAACAACATACATATCATCAAAATATCGAATGAATACCAAATTCACATGATTACTTATAACAAGACTTCTCCCATGTCCTCAAGAACAAAAGTAAATACTCACAAATCATATTCATGTTCAAGATCAAAGGGGTATTGAATATCATTAAGGATCTGAACATATAATCTTCCACCAAATAAACCAACTAGCATTAACTAAAAGATGTAATCAACACTACTAGCAACCCACAGGTACCAATCTGAAGTTTTGGGACAAAGATAGAATACAAGAGATGAACTAGGGTTTGAGATGAGATGGTGCTGGTGAAGATGTTGATGAAGATTGGCCCTCCCACGATGAGAGGATCATTGGTGATGTCGATGGCTTCGATTTCCCCCTCTCGGAGGGAAGTATCACCGGCGGAATCGCTCCGCCGGAGGGCAAAAGTGCTCCTGCCCTAGTTCCTCCTCGAGATGGCGGCGCTTCATCCTGAAAGTCTTCTCATTAATTTTTTAGGGCAAATGACCTTATATAGCAGAAGGAGGGGCCCAAAGGCCAGCTGTGGGCCCCACAAGGCATCTTGGCACGCCCTAGGGGGCCACGCCTTGTTGCCTTGTGGGCAGCTGGTGGGTCCCCTCTGTTATTTCTTTTCTCTGATATTTTTATATATTCAATAAAAAATCTCTGTAAAATTTCAGGTCATTTGGAGCTCTGTAGAATAGGTATCTCTGCTGTAGCTATTTCAGGTCCAGAATTCCAGCTGCCAGTATTCTCCCTCTTCATATAAATCTTGCAAATTAAGAGAGAAAAGGCATAAGAATTGCATCATAAAGTGAAATAATGACCAAATACATTATAAATAACAGTAGGAAATCATGATGTAAATTGGACGTATCAACTCCCCCAAGCTTAGACCTCGCTTGTCCTCAAGCGAAAGCCGAAATCGATAATCATGACCACATGTTTAGAGAGAGAGGTGTCGATAAAATAAAATACGGACATGAGAGCATCATGATTAATTTCATAACAGCAATATATTATCATAAAGCTTCCCATGAACAAGTAATAATTCATCACAATATTGAGGTATAAAGCATAAAC